>CM053788.1:112563681-113763681 GCA_028749045.1 Cupressus sempervirens
CTAACATATACAACATCATATGTAGAAAGCAATCTCACATGCAAATATAAGCATAAGATAACATCATCTAAGATATGCTAATCATTAATGAAAGGATACATATCCACCATCACGAAGGACGCATCAGGAACGATGTCTCAATGAGTCTCAAATGATAAGAGTACTACCACCCGACCGCATGGTACCTAAGTGGTCCACTCCCACCGTGCTGAGGAGATAATCTCAAGTTCCAAACAGGCTATCCATAACACATAGCACAAATCTCTATAAGTCCATAAATCCTAAAGGTATACTAACTCAAGGTTCCAATCACAAAACTAACATCTACTTCCCAAAGGCACACAATGACATGTAGGAACCTACTATGCAAGCGGGAAAGTGTCATCGCATTTATCATGTACAAGTTACCCTGACAGTTAGCTAAAATCCACGAGTCCATACTGATCTCATGCAGCCACTAGTATCCTCTCATACTGACAAGGCATACTATGGAATGCAAGGTCGTAACCATGCGTTCTCACTACTCCCATCCTAACCTATACAAGCACTCAAGGCATGGGCGAGAACAAAACACTTATCTTTTTAGGTTTATTCAGTTAGTATTAGGTGTGAATGTTATCACTTATTAATCCAATTTACAATGAGTTACCCTGGCAGCCTCTTAGGACCCCGGCCCCCATTGCAAGCCACTTCCTGTCACTACATGCAGATATCCTACCCTAATGCTCATGGACTCATAAATCTCAAAATTACAAAAGATAATCCATAAAATCATCAAATATGCATAAAAGCATCAAATCTCCATGAGCTAACATCCATAGAAAATCATGAACACAACAGCTCTCTATTGGCAACTGAAGTATCACTAATAATCAAAGTATCCAATGGTTCTCAATAACCAAAATATATTTCAAATCATACTGGTCGAAGACTCTAAAATGGTTGAGTCAAACATGTCACATCATGACATCATCAAGAATAAATCCACATTACAGTCCCATCATGGTGACTAGAAAATAACCAAAGATAACTGATCGATGACCAAAATAATGGTTAAGTCAAGTGTCTCATACATAAGAATCTCAACTATAACAATCAGTATTCACATCCAATACATAGAGCATTCCATCACATAACCATGGTTGGGTTTATAAAGATCGAGATTAAAACATCATCATGACAACACAATCACAAAACCCCCAAGGCTCTAGTAGACGTCCTATAATTGGTCAACACTAGTCAACGCAAAACCTAAAACAATAGCATAAAGAATACACAATGCAAACACATGTTTTGGTTTTGCTAAGTTTTCAATTTTGAATCCAAATGAAAAAGTCTCAGTTTACGTTTCCCAAACTATATCAAGTGGAGAAATTTCACGTTTTACCTAACCCATGTATTTGTTTGATAGATAAAAAGTTTCTCCATTAGACTCAATTTTCTAATTTATCTAATAATATTTTATTCGTATAAACTTTGTTTGAATAATGACATTTCCATTGAACAAAATTTGCATATATCAAAACTTATATCACGTTCTAATAATTAACCTTAATTAACTAAATTAAGTTAATTATTATTATCTCCTCATTATAATTATTAATCATATTCTTTTAATCTTTTATCTTTACAAAATGATCCATCTATATAAATCATATTAAATAAAATAATTATTTATAACTATTATACATATACTTATATACATATATATATATATATACATACATAAATATACATTTATATATTAATATCAATTGATAATAACTTTTTTAAAAATTATATAAAAAATCGATCACAATTTATAACCAAAGTCGAAAGCAATTGATATATTTGAATCGCCGCCGATGAAGTGTGATCTTACCCGTCGCGGGTACCCTGCATCCGCAGGTACACTGCGTTGTAGGCACCCTGCGACCCATCGATATAAATATCAGTGGATAGATAAAGGTGGGGGGGTACATACCTACCCAGACATATTTATTTATTATTATTTTTTAAAAAAAATGTTTTTTTAAAACGCTTTTCACAAAGATGAATCGCAATGCGATTTCTTAATAAAATATAATGTTTTTAATAAAATGTTTCCCCATTGATGCGGTTCAAAATTAAATAATAAAATGCCCTTGTTCAATATATATATATATATATATATATATATATATATATATATGTATGTATGTATGTATGTATTTGTATATATGCATTCGCAGAATTTAATCAAGTTTTACAACATATATTTATAAATGTTTTCTGTATGCAAATTTGACCAATATAAACATGTATATACACAGTTTATTAAAAACCTCTAATTTTCAGAATTCCCCCATAGACCTTTGATCTCCAAAATTTCCAATAATTAATTCTAATGGGTTTGACTATGAATTTCAACCCTAGCCCCGTTTTCCTTTTTGATCTATGCATATAAAATTCTCAAATAAATTTATATGCCCAATTTGAAAATGCATACAATAAAAATATGAAATTCCGCAGAACACATATGGAAGACACGAAGAAGACAGGGAAAGCAAGATGCAGAAATAGCATAAGTAAAATCACAAGAATCTACCCGAATTTTGATGCTAAATTGCTCTTCCTCAAAAAACCCGCAAAGCAAGCTCCCTTCCTCAGAACACTCGAATCCTCCAATGCTCCAATTGCACTCCAAACGCTATGTCTAAGCTTCTAGGGATGCCTGAATATAAAGAGCTCTCAAAATACCTCTATAATGCTTTTAGAAACAACTGGAAGGTGTCACCAACTAAGCATGGGTCTTTTCCAACCTTCAAGATGAGCCATAGGGTTGTAGACTCCATGTGCTTAATTGATGCACTAACCCACGTGTTGTTGACACATGAGAAATAGAAAAGTGCGTTAATTCCCATGCAAGCTTATAACTCCAATTTACTTTTTAAATAATTTCTATTTAAATTTTATAACTTTCATTTTGATTCTTATAACTTTTATTATTATTATTTTATTTATTACTTTATTATTATCTTATTATTATTATTAATTTTAATTTTCTAATTTTCTTTTATTTAATTCTTTTTCCTCAATAATTCACATTTAATTAATTACAACTAAAATATCAAAGATCATGATATTTAATTTTTTCAAATAATTAATTTATTAATTAAATCTATTTATTAAGACTTAATTAATAGAAAATTCACCATAGACCTCCAAGATAAAATATGAAAACCCATCATAGAGCAAATCAGTTAACTACTTATTTTACTCAAATTAAATCTGTTAACTCCCTTTAATTTGAAAATCTTCCATTATGACTGAACTTCACCTTGAATCGTGAAAGTTGATTGAAATTGATCTCAACCGTTGATGAATTCCAGGTAAGTCTATTTAAGAGACCCTCATCTCTTCATTTTGAAAGGTTGAATTAGAATTTGCATTGAATTGTTGCTGGAAATCATACTCACATTTGCTCATATTCACATACGCAAAGATCAAGTTTGACCAAAAGTTGACCAGATTTAATCACGATTGACTTGAATTGACTAGTTTCAAAAAGAATCTTGAAATAATTAAACGAAATTATTTAATTAAATAGAGTACTTACTTCTAATTATTTAAACAAAGTTATTTAATTAAATGAGAAGCCATTCCTAATTAATTAAATGAAGTTATTTAATTAAATAAGAAAAGTGTCTCTAATTAATTAAAGATTATTTAATTAAATAGAAAACGTAACTATGAGAGCATATCTCATTTTATTAAATTAAATATCTCAACAAAATCTCTCTTCAGTTCAAAAGGAGAAATTTCCAGTTCACTATTGATAAAAAAAGAGTTAAATCAGTTAACTCCATTTTCCACTCAAATTAAATCAGTTAATTACTTATTTTATTCAAATTAAATCTGTTAACTCCCTTTAATTTGAAAATCTCCCTCTATGACTAAACTTCACCTTTAAACCTGATCGTTGATTGAAATCGATCTCAACCATTGATGAATTCCAGGAAACTCTATTTAAGAGACCCTCATCTCTTCATTTTGAAAGGTTGAGGAAGAATTTGCATCGAATTGTTGCTGGAATTCATACTCACATTTGCTCATATTCACATACGCAAAGATTAAGTTTGAACAAAAGTTGACCAGATTTAACCATGGTTGACTTGAGTTGACTAGTTTTGAAAAGAATTTTGAAATAATTAAACGAAATTATTTAATTTATTTGAGTACTTCTAATTAATCAAACATAGTGATTTAATTAAATGAGAAGCCATTCCTAATTAATTAAATGAAGTTATTTAATTAAATAAGAAAAGTGTCTCTAATTAATTAAAGATTATTTAATTAAATAGAAAAAGTAATTATGAGAGCATATCTCACTTTATTAAATTAAATATCCCAAAAAAATTTCTTTTCAGTTCAAAAAGGGAAATTTCCAATTCACTATTGATCAAAAATGAGTTAAATCAGTTAACTCTTTTTTTTAGTCAAATTGAATCAGTTAACTCCTTATTTTACTCAAATTAAATCTGTTAACTCCATTTAATTTGGAAATCTCCCTTTATTACTGAAATTCACCTTTAATCCTGACCGTTGATTGAAATCGATCTCAACCGTTGATTAATTCCAAGAAAGTCTATTTAAGAGACCGTCATCTCTTCATTTGGAAAAGTTGAATGAGAATTTGCATCGAATTGTTGTTGGAATTCATACTCACATTTGCTCATATTCACATACATAAAGATTAAGTTTGACCAAAAGTTGACCAGATTTAACCACGATTGACTTTAGTTGACTAGTTTCGAAAAGAATTTTGAAATAATTAAAAGAAATTATTTAATTAAATGGAGTACTTACTTCTAATTAATTAAACAAAGTTATTTAATTAAATGAGAAGCCATTCCTAATTAATTAAATGAAGTTATTTAATTAAATAAGAAAAGTGTCTCTAATTAATTAAAGATTATTTAATTAAATAGAAAAAGTAATTATGAGAGTATATCTCATTTTATTAAATTAAATATCTTAACAAAATCTCTCTTCATTTGAAAAAGGGAAATTTCCAATTCACTAAATTGATCAAAAATGAGTTAAATCAGTTAACTCCTTCTTCTACTCAAATTGAATCAGTTAACTCCTTATTTTACTCAAATTAAATCTGTTAACTCCCTTTAATTTAGAAATCTCCTTTTATGACTGAACTTCACCTTTAATCCTGATCGTTGATTGAAATCGATCTCAACCATTGATGAATTCCAGGAAAGTCTATTTAAGAGATCCCCATCTCTTCATTTTGAAAGGTTGAATGAAAATTTGCATCGAATTGTTGCTAGAATTCATACTCACATTTGCTCATATTCACATATGCAAAGATCATGTTTGACCAAATGTTGACCAGATTTAACCACGATTGACTTGAGTTGACTAGTTTTGAAAAGAATTTTGAAATAATGAAACGAAATTATTTAATTAAATGGAGTACTTACTTCTAATTATTTAAACAAAGTTATTTAATTAAAAAAGAAGCCATTCCTAATTAATTAAATGAAGTTATTTAATTTGTGAGGCCTCACCCAATTCCTCATAGTACCAATGAGATAATTGCATTACGGTGATTTTAATCCTATGTTTGATACACTTTTAAGACTGTAGGGTTATGTCATTTTAATATTTGCATTTTGATGATCTGCAATTATGTCTGCATATTATGACCTAATTGATGCATTTAATGATTCTATTTCATGTTGTAAGCTATTGACGTTGCTTTAATAGAAATTGAATGGTAGAAATGCTTGTAATATAAGAAGGTAATGTTGAAGTGGAAATTAGAGTTAAAAGATAAATTTTGTTATGCATTGAGACCTAACCCGCATTCCTAGGGATTCAATAGTTATGGATTCAGCATCTTCTCGTAGAATATGAAGTTATTCAGAATATTAAATTGACCATGTTATGTTGATAAGTAATGTTTAGTTTTATAGTATTTTAAACATTTTACATGAAAATTGTTAGAAGAAGTAATGTAATTATAAGGAATGAAGTATGGAACTCAAATGTCGAATGTGATATGTAAGTTTTGATATTTTAATATTTTGAAGGTTATATTTGAAATGATTAAGAAAGGGAAAGTTAATTTGAGATGATGAAATATATGCAAGTCTAATGTTGAATGAGATAATGATTTATTTTACATATGCTTATATGATTTTCTTGGGTTACTGACACTCGAGTTTAGTGTGCAGAAATTTGACCATGGGTTAAAGGGGAATTAAGCCTCAAACTACTACAAACATGACATAACCAAGGTTGAATCACTGGAAAAGATTCAAACCTAATTGTAATGTATTTTATTTCGTATATGTGAATTGTATTTGTGCGTAGTAGCCTAGTTCATCTATTATTGTAAAACAAGTCATTTTTTTTAATATAATGTGATATTTTGTGTGTGTCACTTGACACTTGTGCTTGTTATGTGATATGACATGTTATTTGTCAATGGATCATGTGGCCACCTTATTCCGTGATAAATGGCTGAATTGAGAAATTTGATTATTGCCTTAGTCAGTAAAAGGACAAGGTCATCACCTTGGGGAATTTGAAATTTTAATCACCTAGCTTTGGGAGGGCCATAAAGTAATTTTAAGGTAAGTTGGGACTAAAATTAACCCCACCCTTGTTAGTACTATAGGCTAGGGAGCTATTAATGACCTCTAGGGTGTCTAGTGGACCTAGGAGACCCCATGAAAATGACATTCTTTATGGAATCCGAAAATGAGAAGGATATATATATATAGAGAGAGAGAGGTATGGCTAAATGAGAAATCACTTGGCCACTCTCTAATTTTAGAGACAGTTAGGTTTTGGATGGAGAGGAGGGGAGCTCTACTGCAACTATCCTTACCCTAGCTTGGACCAAGGTTGGTATCTCAAGCTTGCTTCCTTTCCTTTTTCTTTCTTTTAGCACGGTTAAGCCAATCTGCAAGTGTGGAGTTTATCAATGGAGTATGCATTGCATTGCATTGTGGATTAGCATTCATGTGAGTGTTTGAATGGTGTTCATTCCATGTAGATTAGTGTGACACCATTGTGCATCTTGTTGTATTGTGTGGAGTATTGTGAGTATGAGGTTTGGATTTCCTCTATTTCCTTGTTGCATTATGGGTGTTGATATTGTGTTGTGATAATGTGATGTGCTCTTGAAAATCTATTATTTTATTGCTACTTGGTTTTGTTTTCTTGTTGTGCTTGAGTGTTTTTATGGGTGTGGGACTTACACTCACCCTTGTGGGAACGGAAGAGAAGTCCAAGGTGAACAGGTAGCAGTCAGATTGCATAGTTGAGGACCTTGGAGTATGGGCTCCATTGTATGCCATTGTCATATTCATATTTTTCCTTGGGGGAGGATAAGAAAAAAAATAAAAAATGGTGAGGAAGGAAGTAACTGAAGTATGGGTTTGTAGGAAGCTAAAGCTATTGGTTATGTGTGGTGGAGGATGTTGTGTTGGTAGTGTGTGTGGTGGAAGATGTTTATGAAGCCCCGAAAGGGCATGATATTATGAAGCCCCGAAAGGGCCTTGCATTTTTTTGATTTTAGCCCCGAAAGGGCATGAGTTTTATGGCAAATATGATATGAAATGGTAAACCTCCTTGTATTTCCACCTTCACCCTATGTTCAAGGTTCCAATGGTGAGCCTTTGTGAAATATCCTTGGGATGGGATTTGTTGCAGTTTTTTTATGTGGTGTATACGTTTCTTACAAGTGTGTATGTGGATTTTGTTTGTGCCTTGTTCCCCTAGTGCGGGTGTGGTCTCTTTGAGGCCTATGGTTGGGTGGAAAGCACCCATGGTCCTTGTTGTTTTTTTGTGATGCATTTGCAAGTTCTTAGAGAAAAATCTTGGAAACTTGGAGTCCTTGTTATCTTCCATGTGCATAGGAGGAGAAGACAATATTGCATTGAGATGAGATAGAGAGAAAAACTCCATTTTGTTATGTGAGCCTAAATTTATTGTAAGAGCAAGCTATTGTCTTGGTTTGATTGTCAATGGAAAGGTTGTGAGTGCTCATGTGTAGTAAAAATATTTTCCATTGTGTATATTATGATATCTTGACTTCACCACCTTTTTGTGTATCATGAGGGTATCAATAAAGATAATTCATTGTAATAATATTGTTGTTTTATTTGATGGTAACACCAATCAGTGATCCAAATTACTTGATGTTCTTGAGTGGAATGCAAAAGAAATTTGATATCATAGAAGAGATAATATTCATAGGAAGGATTATCTTGGTGGATTGCTATTATCATTTTAGTTCCATTGTTTACCAATTGTGAATGTACATTCAAATCTAGATTTGCATAAGAAGATAATGTTGAGAAAATGGTTTCTAAATTTCATAATTCATAGATAGGGATAACCCAGATAACTTCATATAAAGTCTTGTCATGAAATGTTGAGTTATTGGATTAATTCAACATTTTGAATGCTAAATGAATCACAATTTTAAAACTATACTTAGTTTATAATTATCTCCTAATTATCCTTGCAATAACTTACCTTGAATATCCTAGATTACAGAAGAAGAAAATCAAGTGATGGTATAAAATATACAAGACTTAAGACATAATCTTTTTGTAGGTCCACATTTTATCCTCTGGAAAATGTATGAGAAAGTAAAATAAATCTCTTCTCTTAATACAGACATTAAAATATTCAAGAGTATTCCTTAGACTCCTAGGACCCTATAACCTATAAAGCATATTTTAACATAATAAACTAACCATCATATTAATTGCATTAGAAGGGACCTCATATGAGACACATAACTCGATTCAACACCCTATCAAATTAAAAGAAACTTTTTTAAAAAAAATATACAATGCTCATGTTAAACAAACCTAAACTAGCACCAAGTAATTATTTAAACAAGACATAGCGTGACAAACAACCTACTATATTATTTACCCTAGGCTAGCATGGGTTGGTGAATGAGAAAACAATTTAATATGCTATGGAGACCAAGGTATTTAATTTCTCTGACATGACCAATACTTATTTGATCCACCTATTCCCTAGGCACTTTGTGCCTTCAAATATTATATTCGAATACCATGCAAGTTTATGACATAATTCTGACAAGAGGGAATGGCTTCCATTTTGTCCTTGACACCTTGATTTGCCTTGGAAGAAGTTATGGCATTTTATATGTCTTTCTTGACCCACCTAATTAAGAGTAGGATAAACTCCACGCTTCCAACAATATGGGACCAAGTAGCAAGTCGATTTAACATGGGAATTCAAAATGCATATCTTCTAGCTCAAAATTAATAGGATTTGACTCATGGAAAAGGTGCCTATGCTTGTCTTGGCCAAAAATTTGGTAAGTGAGTTCACCATGGAGAGAAACCCAAGGAATTTGCTTGGTCTATGGGTAAGTGAAGAAGATTATGGGGTAGTAGCATGTGGGTAGTAGGGTGATTTGGAACTTTGCGAGAGAAAAAGTATTTCATCTTCTTAAAAGAAATGTGAGTGGGGTCAAGTTAATGGACTATGAATAATAGGGTATTTTAGATAGATGGATAGTTAACATGTTCATATGCATTCATTTTTTTACCTTAGTATTAGTAAGGATAGATTATCTTTTAAAATCATTCTTTTATGATATATGTTTATGTAAATGAATTGATCATTCTTTTCACTACAATTTCAATTGTAGTAGGTATTGACCCTAATATTAAAATGTGATGTCGCTTCCATTAGAGATATAATATGAATAATAAATAGATAATTCAATCTTAATAAATATGTCAATGAAAGATGTAAGTTGGGATATGAAAAAAATAAAAATATACGCCCATTGATTTTGGGAACATTTTAAATACTCTAGAAAAGTGTTAATTATGTATATATTGTTATTTGAATCGATTGCCTAGAGTAGCATAGTTGGCATCAAAGTTGATGATAGTTCTAATGGATGGTTAATCAAGGGTTACATGCATTGAAGAAATGTTAACTCATATGAAAAATTAGTAAAGACGACATTGAAATGTGGAGTGCAGATTGAAGTAGTAGGTATGAGTATTCTCTTTCCAAACCCTGGGTCAGTAGATGTCAGAGGGATGTCCAACTGAGTGATGATATAGTTGTAACACACATATGTCTTTTGGAGGTTATTTAGGCTTATTAAATTAATTAATTAAGAATAATAATAATTTTTTTTTAAAAAAAAAATTGTGCTTAATGTACATTTAGGGTAAATTTAGGGCATGACATTTTGGTATTAGAGCCTAGTTGAAGCACTGGACATTGATGGGTTCATAAACAAATGTAAAATTTAAATGTTACCTTTAAAAGAGAAAAACTTCAATTGACTCATCTTTTAAGCTAGTATCTACTATGAGAGAGTCAACTAAAGCATAACACCCTTATTGTTCTTAACCTGTTGATAAGATAACCTTTGACCAATTTTTTTTATAAATGACTTTTAATCATATTAAATAGATTATTCTAAATGATACTAACCAATATAATTCTCCTAGTACTAGGTAACTTTGTTCATCATCATAATAATAATTTCATTAATACTAAAATAAAATAATTAACCCTAATAATACATTCACCAAACCCTTCTCTCACTACTTATAGATTTAGTACAAGCCATTGTCATAGAATTACTATAAATAAGGACTTACATATAGATCTAAAGAGTTATATAGATAGCATCAAGGAACTAGCATTTTCCTTATCTCATAGGTGAACAATGATCTATCATTAGTGTCGTTCTCAACTTCAAGATAAGACATATATAAAAACATTTACCTCTAACATTCCTAGATGAAAGATCTTTCTGAGGCACTACTAATATCATTATAGTGAAAATAAGAAAAGAAAGAAATCAACAATAAACAAGAATTGAATTTCAATTAAAAGATTAAATTTATTTTATAAGAGTTTACTCTTTTTTTTAAAATAAATAAATATAATCTATACAGTTTTGCTTTTAACTAACATTAGCTAAACTTGTATTTCTTTACTCATTCCATTGATAATGGAATACTAAGTTAATATTATGTGTCAAAAATGTTCCTATATGCCTTTCACATTTGTCAGTGCATGTAAGAGAGCTTAGTGACCATAGATTCAACTAGAATGAAGGAATTGTAAATAAAATAAATGCAAGATTTATCTAAGATTTTCTATGCAAGTAAATGAATATAAACTAGATGAAATACAAATTTAATCTAAGAGTTGGTAAGAAAACATTGAAGCTAGAACATGTAAAATGAAAGTATTGAATGAGAATGTAATAAACTGTTTTAAAAAGCACAAAAATGGAGTACTTAAACTAATAGAGTTTATTCATTCACAAATTTCATCCTCTCAAATGAGAGACATAAGTTCCCAATTTATAGAGAAATCAAAAATAAATCAATGGTGTATATCAATTAGATGAATGGTGGAGATTGAATGAATGTTCACTTTGAAATGGAAGTTTCCATTTAAGAGAGAGTTAATTGATTTGTTTCCTTGTTCTTTTTAAAATCACTCAATGTTTCCATTTTTTTGTATAAAAACAAATCAAAAGAAGATTTTGGAGATTTTATTAAAATTATGTCTCATATTTTGAATATTTAAATTAAAATAATATATATATGTAGATATTTAATTCAAATAAGTAATAAATTCATTTTGCATGTAATTTTAGAAAATATCAAAATTAATATAATCAAAATATTAGGAAAATTTAATTAAATTAATTGATTTAGTGGGTTTAATAGCCAAGATGTCAATATTCATGAGCTTATTATTTTATTTATATTTATTTCTTTATTAATTCTTATAGTGATTTTTGTAGATTAATGATTCTCTACAATTGATATTTAAATCAAATAGAGTCAATTAGGACTAGAAATGCCTAATAAATTAGGATTTTGTTGATCATTAGAAAGATTAGGAGTAAGTTAGTTTTTGAGACCAATTTGAGGTATTACAAATATAAAAATACAAGGTATACTATCCATTATATTATGATCCAATTTAATATTATTCCTATAACTAACAACATTAACTATTTATGATTAATTGTACATATATGACAATTATAATTGATTATAATTAATAATAGTGTTGAAGGGTCTAGGTGTCATAAAAATATAGCATATAAATTAGGGCAGTGTACATGTTGGATAATCTGGAAAATTACTTATTTAGGCACATCCATTTGGACACAATTCAAATTGGGAATCTAGGTTTCAAAAAGAATTTACATGTTACTTTATAGGTATCATGCTTACCCTCAAGGATAGGATGTTAAATTGAATCATTGATAAAGGATATTTCTATAGTAAGGTTGCGGAAGCATATGCTTCCTTCTGAGATCAACTATTAGTAGAGTTTAGTTACAACACTAGGTGCTTAACCCATTATGTTTCAACATATGCAATAAATGACAACTTGGTGTAAGATGTATTAGTACACCCAATTAAACCACAAGCTATGGATGAAGCACTTTGAGACATAGGGGGATATGAGACTTCTTACTAAGCCATTAGTTCCATAAAACAACAATGTATCCTCTTCTCCACTAGGGAACCTTGGTATGGCTATGTTATTTTTGTGAGCTTCATATTTGATGTGAATTCTTGTTGGTAATTTGTTCAAACTTTACATTTATATCATCTTTATTTCTTCCAATAATTTGACACTTCACATTTCATTAGATTTCTTGAGGTTGGTCCCATTGTGCCTCAGGGACATCTCTTGTGTTATTTTAAAATTTCTTTTAAAATATTCCTTTTATTTGTGAGTTTCTTTTGAGGCATTTTCTTGGATTGTATTGAAATGGCCATACCAAGGAGAATCCTTGACAAACCATTTAGGGAATTAATGTACCTATAAACTTTCTAGTTATCCATTGAAAAGTTGCTACACAAGATTTCTAAGACACTAACCCCTTTGTATGTCATAATTATGGAATAAGGACCAACCTCTTTTACCATAGGTATGTTATGTATATTAAACTAGTTAAGACCATAGATGCCTGTTATGTTGGGGACCCTAACCAAGGACGTAAGAAATTTAGTAGTTAGACCTTAGTAAAGAAAGGATTGGATTACTTGGCACCAATAGTAGAATACTCAAGTAGGGCCAGCTCTGATAATTACAACATAGCCAATAACACAACACTGATACCTAGTTGATGAACTCCAGGAGGAGGTTCATGCCTAGGGGGGGAGGATGTGAGGCCTCACCCAATTCGTCATAGTACCAATGAGATAATTGCATTACAGTGATTTTAATCCTATGTTTGATACACTTTTAAGACTATAGGGTTATGTCATTTTAATATCTGCATTTTGATGATCCGCAATTACCTCTGCATATTATGACCTAATTGATGCATTTAATGATTCTATTTCATGTTGTAAGCTATTGACATTACTTTAATAGAAATTGAATGGTAGAAATGCTTTTAATATAAGAGGGTAATGTTGAAGTGGAAATTAGAGTTCAAAGATAAATTTTTTTATGCATTGAGACCTAACCCACATACCTAGGGATTCAATAGTTATGGATTTAGGATCTTGCCGTAGAATATGAAGTTATTCAGAATATTAAATTGACCATTTTATGTTGATAAGTAAAGTTTAGTTTTATAGTATTTTGAACATTTTACATGGAAATTGTTAGAAGAAGTAATGTAATTATAAGGAATGAAGTATGGAACTCAAATGTCGAATGTGATATGTAAGTTTTGATATTTTAATATTTTGAAGGTTATATTTGAAATGATTAATAAAGGGAAAGTTAATTTGAGATGATGAAATATATGCAAGTCTAATGTTGAATGAGATAATGATTTATTTTACATATGCTTATATTTCTTGGACTACTGATGCTCAAGTTTAGTGTGCAGGAATTTGACCATGGGTTAAAGGGGAATTAAGGCTCAAACTACTACAAACATGATATAACCAAGGTTGAATCAGTGGAAAAGATTCAAGCCTAATTGTAATGTGTTTTATTTCGTATATGTGAATTGTATGTGTGCGTAGTAGCCTAGTTCATGTATTATTGTAAAACAAGTCATTTTTTTTAATATAATGTAATATTTTGTGTGTGTCACTTGACACTTGTGCTTGTTATGTGATATGACATGTTATTATTCAATGGATCATGTGGCCACCTTATTCTGTGATAAATGTCTCAATTGAGGAATTTGATTATTGCCTTAGTCTGTAAAAGGACAAGGTCATCACCTTGGGGAATTTGAAATTTGAATCACCTAGCTTTGGGAGGGTCATAAAGTAACTTTAAGGTAAGTTGGGATTAAAATTAACCCCACCCATGTTAGTACTATAGGCTAGGGAGCTATTAATAGCCTCTAGGGTGTTTAGTGGACCTAGGAGACCCCATGAAAATGACATTCTTTATGGAATCCAAAAATGAGAAGGATATATATATAGAGGTATGGCTAAATGAGGAACCACTTGGCCACTCTCTAATTTTAGAGATAGTTAGGTTTTGGAGGGTGAGGAGGGGAGCTCCACTACAACTATCCTTACCCTAGCTTGGACCAAGGTTGGTATCTCAAGCTTGCTTCCTTTCCTTTTTCTTTCTTTTAACATGGTTAAGCCAATCTGCAAGTGTGGAGTTTATCAATGGAGTATGCATTGCATTGCATTGTGGAGTAGAATTCATGTGAGTGTTTGAATGGTGTTCATTCCATGTAGATTAGTGTGACACCGTTGTGCATCTTGTTGTATTGTGTGGAGTATTGTGAGTATGAGGTTTGGATTTCCTCTATTTCCTTGTTGCATTATGGGTGTTGATATTGTGTTGTGACAATGTGATGTTCTCTTGAAAATCTATTATTTTATTTCCACTTGGTTTTGTTTTCTTGTTGTGCTTGAGTGTTCTTATGGGTGTGGGACTTACACTCAGCCTTGTGGGAAGGGAAGAGAAGTCCAGGGTGAACAGGCAGCAGTTGGATTGCATAGTTGAGGACCTTGGAGTATGGGCTCCATTGTATGCCATTGTCATATTCATATTTTGCCTTGGGGGAGGATCAAAAAAGAAATAAAAAAAGAAATGATGAGGAAGGAAGTAACTGAAGTATGGGTTTTGTAGGAAGCTAAAGCTGTTGGTTGTGTGTGGTGGAGGACATTGTGTTGGTAGTGTGTGTGGTGGAAGATGTTTATGAAGCCCCGAAAGGGCCTTGCATTTTGTTGATTTAGCCCTGAAAGGGCATGAGTTTTATGGAAAATATGATATGAAATGGTAAACCTCCTTGTGTTTCCACCTTCACCCTATGTTCAAGGTTCCAATGGTGAGCCTTTGTGAAATATCCTTGGGATGGGATTTGTTGCAGTTTTGTTATGTGGTGTATATGTTTCTTTCAAGTGTGTATGTGGATTTTGTTTGAGCCTTGTTCCCCTAGCATGGGGGTGGTCTCTTTGAGGCCTCTGGTTGGGTGGAAAGCACCCATGGTCCTTGTTGTTTTGTTGTTATGCATTTGCAAGTTCTTAGAGAAAAATCTTGGAAACTTGGAGTCCTTGTTATCTTCCATGTGCATAGGAGGAGAAGACAATATTGCATTGAGATGAGATAGAGAGAAAAACTCCATTTTGTTATGTGAGCCTAAATGTATTGTAAGAGAAAGCTATTGTCTTGGTTTGATTGTCAATGGAAAGCTTGTGAGTGCTCGTGTGTAGTAAAAGTATTTTCCATTGTGTATATTATGATATGTTGACTTCACCACCTTTTTGTGTATCATGAGGGTATCACTGAAGACAATTCATTGTAATAATATTGTTGTTTTATTGGATGGTAACACCAATCAGAGATCCAAATTACTTGATGCTCTTGAGTGGAATGCAAAAGAAATTTGATATCATAGAAGAGATAATATTCATAGCAAGGATTATCTTGGTGGATTGCTATTATCATTTTAGTTCCATTGTTTACCAATTGTGAATGTACATTGAAATCTAGATCTACAGAAGAAGATAATATTGAGAAAATGGTTACACATATGTCTTTTGGAGGTTATTTAGGCTTATGAAATTAATTAATTAAGAATAATAATAATAATAATAATAATAATAATAATAATAATAAAATTGTGCTTAGTGTACATTTAGGGTAAATTTAGGGCATGACATAATTAAATAAGAAAAGTGTCTCTAATTAATTAAAGATTATTTAATCAAATAGAAAAAGTAATTATGAGAGCATATTTCATTTTATTAAATTAAATATCTCAACAAAATCTCTCTTCAGTTCAAAAAGGGAAATTTCCAGTTCACTATTGATAAAAAATGAGTTAAATTAGTTAACTCCTTTTTCTACTCAAATTGAATTAGTTAACTCCTTATTTTACTCAAATTAAATCTGTTAACTCCCTTTAATTTGGAAATCTCCCTTTATGACTAAACTTCACCTTTAATCATGATCATTGATTGAAATCAATCTCAACCTTGATGAATTCTAGGAAAGTCTATTTAAGAGACCCTCATCTCTTCATTTTGAAAGGTTGAATGAGAATTTGCATCGAATTGTTGCTGGAATAAATACTCACATTTGCTCATATTCACATACGCAAACATCAAATTTGACCAAAAGTTGACCAGATTTAACCACGGTTTACTTGAGTTAACTAGTTTCGAAAAGAATTTTGAAATAATTAAACAAAATTATTTAATTAAATGGAGTACTTACTTCTAATTAACTAAACAAAGTTATTTAATTAAATGAGAAGCCATTCCTAATTAATTAAATGAAGTTATTTAATTAAATAAGAAAAGTGTCTCTAATTAATTAAAGATTATTTAATTAAATAGAAAAAGTAATTATGAGAGCATATCTCATTTTCTTAAATTAAATATCTCAACAAAATCTCTCTTCAGTTCAAAAAGGGAAATTACCAATTCACTATTGATCAAAAATGAGTTAAATCAGTTAACTCTTTTTTCTACTCAAATTGAATCAGTTAAATCTTTATTTTACTCAAATTAAATCTGTTAACTCCCTTTAATTTGGAAATCTGCCTTTATGACTGAACTTCACCTTTAATCCTGACCATTGATTGAAATTGATCTCAACCGTTGAAGAATTCCATGAAAGTCTATTTAAGAGACCCTCATCTCTTCATTTTGAAAGGTTGAATGAGAATTTGCATCGAATTGTTGTTGGAATTCATACTCACATTTGCTCATATTCACATACGCAAAGATCAAGTTTGATGAAAAGTTGACCAGATTTCACCACGGTTGACTTGAGTTGACTAGTTTCGAAAAGAATTTTGAAATAATTAAACGAAATTATTTAATTAAATGGAGTACTTACTTCTAATTAATTAAAAAAGTTATTTAATTAAATGAGAAGCCATTCCTAACTAATTAAATCATGTTATTTAATTAAATAAGAAAAGTGTCTCTAATTAATTAAAGATTACTTAATTAAATAGAAAAAGTAATTATGAGAACATATCTCATTTTATTAAATTAAATATCTGAACAAAATCTCTCTTCAGTTCAAAAAGGGAAATTTTCAGTTCACTATTGATAAAAAATGAGTTAAATCAATTAACTCCTTTTTCTACTCAAATTGAATCAGTTAACTCCTTATTTCACTCAAATTAAATCTGTTAACTCCCTTTAATTTGGAAATCTCCAATTATGACTGAACTTCACCTTTAATCCTGACCGCTGATTGAAATCGATCTCAACTGTTGATGAATTCTAGGAAAGTCTATTTAAGAGACCCTCATCTCTTCATTTTGAAAAGTTGAATGAGAATTTGCATCGAATTGTTGCTAGAATTCATACTCACATTTGCTCATATTCACATATGCAAAGATCAAGTTTGACCAAAAGTTGACAAGATTTAACCACTGTTGACTTGAGTTGAATAGTTTCGAAAAGAATTTGGAAATAATTAAACGAAATTATTTAATTAAATGGATTACTTACTTCTAATTAATTAAAAAAAGTTATTTAATTAAATGAGAAGCCATTCCTAACTAATTAAATAAAGTTATTTAATTAAATAAGAAAATTATCTCTAATTAATTAAAGATTATTTAATTAAGTAGAAAAAGTAATTATGAGAGCATATCTCAACAAAATCTATCTTCAGTTGAAAAATGGAAATTTCCAGTTCACTATTGATCAAAAATGAGTTAAATGAGTTAACTCCTTTTTCTACTCAAATTGAATCAATTAACTCCTTATTTTACTCAAATTAAATCTGTTAACTCCCTTTAATTTGGAAATCTCCTTTTATGACTGAACTTCACCTTTAATCCTGACCACTGATTGAAATCGATCTCAACCATTGATGAATTCGAGGAAAGTCTATTTAAGAGACCGTCATCTCTTCATTTTGAAAGGTTGAATGAGAATTTGCATCGAATTGTTGCTGGAATTCATACTCACATTTGCTCATATTCACATACGCAAAGATCAAGTTTGACCAAAAGTTGACCAGGTTTAACCACTGTTCACTTGAGTTGACTAGTTTTGAATTTTTTTTTGAAATAATTAAACAAAATTATTTAATTAAATGGAGTACTTACTTCTACTTAATTAAACAAAGTTATTTAATTAAATGAGAAGCCATTCCTAATTAATTAAATGAAGTTATTTAATTAAATAAGAAATGTGTCTCTAATTAATTAAAGACTATTTAATTAAATAGAAAAAGTAACTATGAGAGCATATCTCATTTTATTAAATTAAATATCTCAACAAAATCTGTCTTCAGTTCAAAAAGGGAAATTTTCAATTCACTATTGATCAACAATGAGTTAAATCAGTTAACTCCTTTCTCTACTCAAATTAAATCTGTTAACTCCCTTTAATTTGGAAATCTCCCTTTATGACTGAACTTCACCTTTAATCTTGACCGCTGATTGAAATCGATCTTAATCGTTGATGAATTTCAGGAAAGTCTATTTAAGAGACCCTCATCTCTTCATTTTGAAAGGTTGAATGAGAATTTGCATCGAATTGTTGCTAGAATTCATACTTACATTTGCTCATATTCATAAATGCAAAGATCAAGTTTGACCAAAATTTAACCAGATTTAACGACGGTTGAATTGAGTTGACTAGTTTCGAAAAGAATTTTAAAATAATTAAACAAAATTATTTAATTAAATGGAGTACTTACTTCTAATTAATTAAACAAAGTTATTTAATTAAATGAGAAGCCATTCCTAATTAATTAAATGAAGTTATTTAATTAAGTAAGAAAAGTGTCTCTAATTAATTAAAGTTTATTTAATTAAATAGAAAAAGTAATTATGAGAGCATATCTCATTTTATTAAATTAAATATCTCAACAAAATCTCTCTTCAGTTCAAAAAAAGGAAATTTCCAGTTCACTATTGATAAAAAATGAGTTAAATCAGTTAGCTCCTTTTTCTACTCAAATTGAATCAGTTAACTCCTTATTTTACTCAAATTAAATCTGTTAACTCCTTTTAATTTGGAAATTTTCCTTTATTACTGAACTTCACCTTTAATCCTGACTGCTGATTGAAATCGATCTCAACCGTTGATGTATTCTAGGAAAGTCTATTTAGGAGACCCTCATCTCTTCATTTTGAAAGGTTGAATGACAATTTGCATCAAATTGTTGCTGGAATTCATACTCACGTTTGCTCATATTGACATATGAAAAGATCAAGTTTGACCAAAAGTTGACCTGATTTAACCATGGTTGACTTGAGTTGACTAGTTTCGAAAAGAATTTGGAAGTAATTAAATGAAATTATTTAATTAAATGGAGTACTTGTATATGAGCAATGTTAGTATGCTAATAGAAACCAAATTTAAATAAAGCTTTTACAAACTAAACAAAATTCATAAACTTCAAGATAGACTAAGATGAGCTCTCAATTGAGAATATGAGCCATTAATGGGCTCTCTCAATATGAATCTCTCTTGTTGAGTGGCTTTTCTAAATAGATAGGATTTATGCTCAAGCTTATGCTTCAAAAAGGGCTTCAAATTGAGTTGGAATTTGGGTGTGAGTGTATGGTTTTGATGTAAAATGGCTTCTTAAAATGGCATTATGACTTTACTTCATGGATTGTGGTTCTTTGCAAAGGGGAAGGATCCAATTTATAGGCAAGAGGGTTGAGGGATTGAGGGCTAAGATAAAAGGATGGGAAAAAGATCATGGAGGGCTCAGATTGCATGAGAAGAGAGCACATGGATTGTGCTTCCTTACAGCCAATCAGGAAGTGACACATGTCACAGGGTGAGAGGATGGAGGAAAGGGGAAGGATGACTCAACAAAGGAGGCTCAAGGGATAAAATTTTCATAAAGACCCTCATAATGACTTGTAAGAGCAATAAAAGGGCTTAGAAGAGTCATTTATGGCCTAGTGGACTTCATAAAGTTTTATGGTTGAAATATTTTGAGGGAGATGAGAGCAATTTTGACTTGAGCTTGATTAGGAGGGTTTTAAGCTTGCCTAGGATTGTGCAAATTATTAGAGGATGGATTAGGATGGTTTAGGATTAGCTTAGGGATAGGCAAGTGGATGGCATTTAATGAGGGTGGATGAAGGAGGAGATATTTGTTAACTTTGGCTTGGGTTAGTAAGTCTTAACCCATGTTTAGAGAATGTGACAAAGTTAGGAGGGGATTAGGATTAGGTTTAAAGACATCTTCTAGAAGAGTCTATACTTTGGATGAGGATAAAGACTTTCTAAAATAGTCTAGAACATCCTAGGATGAGGATGAAGACTTTTTAGAAGAGTCTAGAACTTTTTAGGATGAGGATAAATTAGATTTTTAGGAAATAAATAAAGTTTTATTTATTTCAAGGGTTTGGGTTGAGGAGATATTTATTAAAACCTTTTTAATAAACATGAGGATTAATATTTAATCTTAATTAAATATTTTGAGTTGGGATTAGGGGTAGGAAATGATGAGATTAGCCTTTAATCAAAATTAAAGAAGGATTAGAAGATTTTGGAAGAGGTTAGTGGTCTTAAGGAAATTGGCCAAGTTTTGGGCAAAAATTTTTTTATTTTTTTATTTTGAGTTTTTTGGTCAATTTATTAATTAAATAATTAATAAATCAGAAAATAATGTTTAAATAAGATTTAAACATTTTTGGGAGGGATTCCTTAATTAAATATTTTTAATTAAGATAAAGAGATTTAATGGCATAAAAATAAATAAATAAATAAATTAATTAATTAATTAATAAATGATGATGTCATCAAGAATTTTTCAAAAAATAAAAATACTTTATTTTCTAAAGTTTTTTAGGTGTCTACATTTTGCCCCTCTTTGATGTGATGCCGCAAGTGGCATGGCATCAAAGATAAGAAAATAAGATGCCCAAGGCTAGAGCAGAAGAGGAGAGAATGGACTGCAAGATGCCCCCTCAAGAAGGCGGCGGGGAGAGAAAGCGAGGGTCGACGAATTCTTGAAAATTACAAGAATCTGAGATGAGCAAGAAGACTCAGATTGGCTTAAGAGAAGAGGCTGAATTAGCTCAAACTCTCACTATGGGAGAATGATAAAGGAGAATCAGATGCACAAGAGGAAGCAAGCTTAAGACCTCAGGGATTGCAGAGGATGAAGGAGCGGAGCGCTATAAAAGGAATCTAGGATGGGGAGATCGATGAGGGGATTAAAAAGCTGATGCAATAGGATTTCAAAGAGTCAGATTGGTGGAAGATGGGTTTCAGAGATCCCTAAAACTAGGATTGTGGATCTTGAAAGATGAGGCTTGGTGGATTGATTTGGATTGGTGGATCTCTAAGACTAGGATTGTGGATCCCTAAAGCTAAAGGTGAGGACTGATTCAAATAGATACTGATGCATAAGCTGGGGTAGGAGAGATGGATGTTGGATATGGATGGGGGATAATGGAGATGAAGGAAAACCATTGAAGCTTTTTGAGCAGGGGGATACTTCAAAGAGAAGTACCACCATGTAGTTGAGCACTAGATTTTCTATAGGACTGTTGGTTAATTACCAAGGTTACAAAGAACATCAAGGCCTTTTCACCAACTGTCCAGAGGACTGACAAACTGACTCAAAATAAACACGCAAGGATTGCCCCAGTATCACACATGAATCCCAGAGGAAGTAGTGTGGAAATGACACTGGGTAACCCACAAGTAGAAAAGAAAACAAGCAAAAGACATGATCAAGACCTTACACTCTGATTGCCCCATTCATAGTATACCATGATATGGAAGATCATGGCAACCTTGAGGAGGGAACAAGGAGATTGCTTGGAAAAGATATTTCAAGACCCAACAGGGAAGAGTCCAAATCAAAAGAAAGCGAAAATTCAAAAGAGAACCGTTTGCCAACAAGATGGGTAGGATGAGGTACTAACGGACCAAGATCAGACATGAGAAAAGCTATATCCTGCAAGGACTTATCAGAGAGCACCTAAGCTAGTGGATTTGGATGAGTGATGCGTCTGGCAAGCTGAACTAAGAAAAATAACACTTTGGTGATAGGAAATCTAGCTAAAGGATGCATTGGAATAGCTAACCAAGATGTGCGATGGGTGCAAGATGCTGATCAAGGATGAACTAATACGAACGCTAGATAGGTACAATGGTACTAAGCTAAAGAGGATGTACAAGATGATGGACCAAAATATGTTACAAATGTACAAGTTTGTTCATGTTTTGGTTTTTGTGAGATGGAAATTTTTGTGAAGGATGGGATGTCTATAATAGGTGATAGGTGGATAGGTAGATGGTTTGCAAAAAGCTTAAGTGAAAATGGGGTTTTGTGTGTGCACGTGATAATATACAAGCTAGGATACAAGATTATTTACAGGCTGGGATATGGTACAAACTTTGAACAAGATTCAGATATACAAGGTATGGTACAAGATTTACAAGGTATAATAAAAGCTTTGGTACAAGATTTTACAAGCTGAGGTACAAGATTTTACAAGCTGTACAGGAGGTATTTACAAGCTCCATTAGATTTTAGATATTTGGTTGGAACACCAAGGGAACAAGCAGGTGTTTTATGGGATGGTGGGTGAATGGGTGAGGGATAGGATAGTGATAGATAATGGATTAGTCTTAGTACGCAAGGCAACTGAATTACTAGGTTTTCACCAAGGTACCTATCCAAGTTACTTGAATTGTCAAGTTTTCACCATTGGACTCTTATTTCTCTTTACTATTTTTTTTTTTGTATTTTTCAAAAGTTGGGTATACCAAGGATCTCCAAGCATAGAACTTCTTGAGATGAATGATGTTAGTAGGATCATTCAAGAGTTCTCCGTTCAGTGTAGATAGCTGATAGGCTCTGAAGCCAAAGGAAGCAGTGACAACATAAGGACCAAGCCATGTAGGTTCAAACTTGCCTTTCTTTTCTCGATCTGCTTGGACTTTCATGTTTTGTTTGAGGACCATGTCACCTGGCTGAAAGTATCGTGGAAGCACCTTCTTGTTGAAATTCCTTTTGAGATGAGTTTGATAGACTGTGAGATGATCATAGGCTTGTTGTTGCTTCTCGTCTAAGAGATCTAGCTGGGTGAGTCGAGCTACTCTGTATTCTTCATCTGATAGTTTCCCTTACAAAGATATGCGCAAGGAGGGAAGTTCAACCTCTATAGGTAGTATTGCTTTAGCACCATAGACTAGGGAGTATGGAGTTGTGCCTGTGGATGTACAGAAGGAAGTTCGATAGGCCCATAGGGCTGGATTTATTTGTAGGTGCCAATCACGGCCAGAATCATTAACTTTCTTTAGGATTTTGAGGAGGGTTTTGTTGGCTGCCTCTGCCTGGCCATTACCTTGTGGGAAATATGGGCTAGAAAAGTGATGATGGATGTGGAGGGAAGTGCATAATTCTTCCATGTTGAGATTTTCAAAGTTACCTCCGTGGTCGGCAAAGATGGTGGATGGGATGCCGAAGTGGCAAACAATGTGGTACAAGATGAACTTGGAGACCTGAACTCCTGTAGCTGAGACTAGGGGGACTGCTTCCACCAATTTAGTGAAATAGTCTATAGCTATTATTATCCATTTATGTCTATTAGATGAGAGGGGTGTGATAGTTCCAACTAGATCAAGGCCCCAACAAGCGAAAGGCCAAGGTGGTGCAATAGGCTGTAGATCCCATGCTAGAGTGTGCACAAGATATACATGCTGCTGACATGGGAGACACTTTTTGACAAAGTCACATGAGTATTCTTCAATGGTAGGCCAATAGTAGCCTGCTCTAAGGATATGTCATGCTAGGACAATACCACTCATGTGGGCACTGCAAATTCCAGAGTGTACTTCCTTTAACACCATCGCGGCCTCGTTTTGGTGTAAACATCAAGAGAGAGTATCGTGATAACCCTGACGATATAGGGTATTGGCTATGATAACATAGCAGGATGATTTTTGGATGAGGTTTTGGTGTTAGGTATGTGTGAGGTGAGGAGATATGATACCATCATTAAGGTAAGCATGAATCTCATGGTACCAAGGGGATTGGGGACCAACCAAGATACAAACACGGTTTGAATCCTCATTCGCATAGGTGGGTATGAGGAGCTGCTCCACTAAAAACTCATACTATGTAGCTACTTGGGGAATTTCCAAGAGCGAGCCTATAATAGCCATAGCATCTGCTACTTTGTTCTGTATTTGAGGCACTTGTGTAAACTGAAGCCTTGTAAAATGCTAGGTGCACTTATGTAAACTGAAGCCTTGTAAAATGCTAGGTTAGTTGATCAACTAGCTCTTTTTAGGGTAATAGCTTTTCATTTTTGGTTTGATATTCATTTAGGGCTTGCTTGATGATAAGCTGAGAATCGCCAAAGATTTATAGCTTAGCAATGTTCCATTTTGCATCTATCTTTAATCCTACTATGAGGGCCTCATAGTCAGCTATATTGTTGGTGCTACGAAATTGTAGCTTGAAGTCTTTTGGAATGTAATCTCCTTGAGGTGTGACCAAAAATATTCCTGCCCCTGATCCATGAGATGTGTATGAGCCATCAAAATAAAGTTTCCATGGGCGTTGTTCTTCAATTAGACAGATATGCTCATCTAGAAATTTTGTGATCAACGGATAAGCATCTATTAGAGGTGCATCAGCTAGGTGATCTGCTATAGATTTCCCTTTGCTTGCCTTTCTATCCACATACTAGATGTCAAATTCGCTAAGGAGCATAACCCATTTGGCCAAACGGCCTGTAAGTGCTGTTCTGGAGAGCATATACTTGAGAGGGTCAATCTTGGAGACTAGTTGGATGGTATGACTTGGCATGTAATGGCGAAGCTTTTGAGTTGAGAAAACAACTGCCAAACAAGCTTTTTCCATAGGAGTGTAATTGAGTTCATAACCAACTAGGGTTCTACTGATGTAGTAGATGGCTCTTTCTCTGATGTAGTCATCGAGTTGTGCTAGAAGTGCCCCTAGAGTAGTAGGTGTTGCTGATATGTACAAAATCAAGGGACGACCAGGAACTGTTGGAACCAAAATAGGGGGATTGATGAGATATTGCTTGAGATGGTCAAAGCTGCGCTGACATAAAGGATCCCACTTGAAGTTCTCATCCTTCTTCAGTAAATGTGAAAATGGTGTACACTTATCTACAAGTTGGGAGATGAAGCGCCAAACAGATTGAAGCTTTCCCTGAAGAGAATGAAGCTATAGTAGTGTCTGGGGAGGAGGCATGTCTAAGATAGCCTTGACCTTCTTGGGGTCGATCTCTATACCTCATTTAGAAACTATAAAGCCTAGAAGCTTGCCAGATGTGACCCCAAAGACACACTTCTTGGGATTCAGCATGAGATTATATTTGGCTAACTTATCAAAGACTTTCTCCAGGTCAGCAAGATGATCCATGAAGGTATGAGACTTGACCAAGATATCATCCACATAATCCTCCAAAATGCTATGGATGAGATCATGAAAAATGGCTGTCATAGCTCTTTGATAGGCAGCCCCAGAATTCTTTAGGCCAAAAGGCATCATGTTGTAGCAAAAGGTTCCCCAAGGGGTAGTGAATGTTGTCTTATGTTGATCCTCTTCTGCAATCTCAATTTGATTATACCCAAAAAATCCATCCATGATGGACAAAATTTCATGTCCAGCTATAAGATCTACAATCATATCTATGTTAGGCAAGGTAAAATCATCTTTTGGATAAGCTTTGTTAAGATCTTTGAAATCAGTGCAGATTCTAATGTCACCAGAAGGCTTAGTGACGAGTACCATGTTGGAGATCCACTCTGAATAGTTGATAGGTTGGATAACCTTAGCAACTAACATTCTTTCTAACTCAGCTTTGACCAGTAATGCCACCTTGGGGTGCATTTTTCTAAGCTTTTGTCTGACGGGCTTGATCTGTGGATTGACTGCAAGATGATGAACTACAAGCTTTGGATCAAGCCCTGGCATGTCCTGATATGACCATGCAAATCAGCCAATGTTCTTTCTTAAGACCTCGAAGAGGAGATCAACTTGGTCTTGTGATAGGGATGCAGCAATGTGAACAAGCCTAGGGATCTCTGAAGAACCGATGTTGACTTCCCTAGTATCCTCAATTAGAATAGAAGATATCTTTGGTCGATTATCTTGAGGAAGTAATGCTAAATCCTCATGTTTTGCTTGTGGCTCTGGATGTTCTTGCTGAGGGGTTCTCTTCGCTGCCTTAGCTAGTCTCAGATTCACCTTAGTTCCATTTTTGGGTGTATCGAAACTAGGTTGGGGATTTTCTCCAAAATACCCCTTGGGATCTAGCTTGTAGATATAGGTAGAATCTGGCTTTGTTTTCTTGTGAGGTGTTTCAGCTCCCATGAATCTCAGAAGCGCTTCCTCTAATGTGAACTCATCAATGTGTATGATGCTTGGTTGGTCCCAATCTATGAGTTGTGGATGGGTGAGTGGTAGGTCAATGAGGTGGATGGATAGTTCTTGGAGAATAGAGTCTTCGAGGGAGATTTGGTCTAGGATATCATCGTAGGCTCTCTTTTCAACTTCCTCAGGAATGTCTTCAATTTTGACAAGGTTGCGGTGAATGTTCAAAAAAGCATGACCGTCAGTATTGGTGCCCTCAGTTGTGGGTATGCCAAAGCCAAGACCTGACTTTGATTCTTACTTGTGTGCGTCAATGGGGCACTGCATGCCTCTTTTTTTTGGTCCTAGACCACCACCTTGATAGTTCCATTTGTCAGTGATGAGCTTATGTTCTTGGGGATACTTCTGGCTGAAGTGAACAAGGCATGCCTGATTCCTTTGAGGTGCATCCTTATGTAACCAATTGTTGATATCTGGAGTGAGCTCCTCACGAAGAGGGATTTTCGAGGATATAAAGGTTGTTGGGCCAAATTGTTTGTATTAAGGAGGTGGAATCTCCTTAGCGTTATGATATGTCAGTCGTCCATTGGCATGTGGATCAAGTGGGAGTGCCCCGATAGCAAATGCATCTGACAGACTATACTCTCCACAACCCTTGTTATTGATCTTCACGATAGACAGGGTAGAGGCGAGGATGGTTTCTAGGTCATTACAAGTGTGGGATGAGCTGGCGATGGATGTGCTGATATCAATTCCAAAGAAATGGTTTGTATATGAAGCTTCAATCGCATTGCAGTAAGCAAAGGGTTCTAGATTGGCATGGATGGTTACCTCAGTGCCTTGATGTGAAAATTTGATGCACTGATGGTAAGTGGATGGAACGGCTTTCATGGCATGAATCCATGGGCGACCAACGAGGATGTTGAATGGTAGGTTTAGATCAATAACATGGCAGAGTGTTTCTTGGATGACTGGCCCAACCTTGATTGGCAGCAAAATAGTTCCTTCTGTGGTTCTTTCCAAGTTGTCATAAGCTTTGATGGTGATAACCTCACTGATGATATCTGCCTCAGTATACCCAGCTTGTTTTATGAATTTTAGGGTGCAAATATTAAAGGCTGATCCATTATCTATCATTACTCTTTTCATGGAAAAATTGGATACCATGATGGCTATGCAAAGCGAAAGGGTGTGATCTGGCTTGACCACGGGTATGTCGGTGGGTTTGAATGATAGGGCACATGAGGATGAAAGGTGTCCAACAAGATTATGAAAATCAGTAGCATTGATATTAGAAGGGACATAGGATTCTATGAGAGCACTATCAAGGATGTTTATGTACATAGGACTAGTGTGAAGAAGGTCTAAAATGGAGATTTGGGCTGACATGTTCCCAAAGTGTTCCAAGATATTGTACTGGCTTTTTGATGGAGCTGATGGTGCTGGTGAAACGGGTGGGCCTGCGATGTTAAATTGAGCTCTTCGAGTGGTGACTGCACACTCATTATTTGGTCCTTGGATATTGATAACATTGGCAGAAGGCTCTTTCTCAGATATACAACCTATAAGGCTACCATAGTCTATATAAGATGAAGTGTGGTCATTGTTCTTCCCATGCTGTTGGTTTGGCTGACAGTTGTTGGTGTTGTTGTTGTTGGTTTGGATAGGTGCTTTTCCAAGATTTTGATTGTTGTGAGGAGGAAAAGCATTTTGATAGATCTGTAAGCCTACATTCTAAGAGATTTGGGCACCAACAGTGATTTCCTTCCGATCAATGAGGTCCTGCACATAGTCTTTCAGTTTCATGCATCTGAGGGTAGTGTGACCTTTTACCCTATGAAATTTGTAGTACTCATTGTCTTTGTACCATGCAGCTTTGGATTGGCTTGGGTCAATTTGTTGGGTAGGAGGAAATTTGATGAGGTTTTCCTTGACTAATTTCTCAAAAATGACATCCAATGGCTCACCAAGGGGTGTATAGTTTCTAGGTGTAGGTTGGAATCTAGGCTTTTGTCCTGCGGCTACATTGATGGCATTAGCTTGATTGCTAGACCCTTGAAAGTTTGGTCTTGGATTGTGGTTTTGATAGCTATGGTTATTCTGTTGTTGGTAGTTGATAGCTTGTTGATTGTTTGGTTGATAGGGTAGGTTGGACTGGTTGTGAGAAGGACCAACAATATTCCCATGTCTAGTGTCAGTGACGCCATCTATTGCAACATGCTTATTTTTGTTCCAATACCTAGACTTGTCATTGGAATGTGATTGATTTTGGTTGGCTTTCTTGTAAATCTTGACCACACCATCTTTAATGAGTCCTTGCTCAAGGATCATTCCTTTCTCTTTGATATCTTTGTAGGTCTGCAAACAGTTCATGGTCATGTGGTGAGCCAAGCTAGGATGGACATTATCAATAAACATTTTCACCAAATGGCGCTCTGGCAAGGTGCAAGATATGTGGATGGTAAGGGTTTGCTATCTTTGTAGATATTCGGGAAGGCTTTATCCACCTTTTTGCTTGGTGTGGACAAGATCAACTACTGATAGCTCTGTTTCAACAAGATGGGCATATTGGGCTACAAATGCCTTAGATAATTTAGCAAAAATTTTAATTGTGCCATAGGGGATTCTATAAAACCATTCAAGAGCTGGTCCGACCAAGCTTTTGGGAAAGAGACACAAGAGGAAGATGTCATCATATGCCACTTCTTGGCAGTGCATGTAAAATTCTTTGATATGTGTGACAGGGTCTCCTTTTCCTCTAAATTTGTCAAATTTGGGTGTCTCAAAATGCTTGGGGAATGGTGTCATGGTAATGGCTCTGTCAAATGGGTAAGGGCACACATTCTCAAACTTGAAAGTTTTTGGATCATTTCCCTCTTGGATGTTCTTCAAAGCTATTTTCATGGCTTCCCATTCTGAATTAATGGGTGTAGCTGGGGTGCCCCCAATGTAGGAGTGCCTTGAGGTAGGTATGCACTAGATGGGGCCACTGAATATGGATGGCTGTGAGGGATTTGCTGATAGGGATTGTACATTGTTTGGGAAGCTGCATGGTGGATGAGAGTTTGCTGAGGGGGAGGTGGCGCATAGTGTTGCATGTGTTTCGAGGCTTGCTATTGATATGGGATTTGAGGTTGGGATTAAGGAACACAAGCTGGCTATGGGATAAATGAATTGCTTTGTGGAGGTAAGGTATAAGATGGTTGTGAAGCTTGGGGAAAGGATCAGGGGGCTTGTGGGGTTTGACAAAGGTATGTGGGTTGCGCCCCCATTTGGGATGGTACCTGCAAATAATTGATGGTTGGCTAGATTTGTGGGTTACCTCCTAGAAGTGGCATTGAAAAGTAGTTGGTAATAGGAGGTAATTGATTAGTTGGTGGTGGAGGTGGTGGGAATTGAAAGCTAGGAAATGGAATTGATGGGGTTTGATAGCTTGGTGACTGGATTTGGAAGCTTGGTAGAGTGGTGGTGGGAGCTTGGGTCACTTGAGAGCTGGGCAGAACATTGGTAGTAGCTTGTGGGAATTGATAGCTTTGTGGAGTGAGGATAGTAGCTTGTGGATTTGTGGCTGATGGCACTGAGCTCCCAAGACCTAATGGAAATGATGGGATTGTGCTTTGAGCTGTGGTGAACAAGATGGGGGTGATGAAAGGTTGATTACTTGGCCCCGGCATCCCTGTTGTATATTGCTGAGGTTGGCCAAAGATGCTAGCACTGATTTGGGAGATGGGTGGATTTGGAAGGCTGGGTTGGGGAGTAGCAACAACAATAGTGAAGGGCATGAACGGTGAGGTGTTTTGGGTAAAGGGGGTTTGGAGCAGAGAGGTATGAACCAAGGATGGAGTGGTGGTGGCTGGGTTGGCTTGTGGCATGGAGATTTCAACTTGGGTTGACGATGGTATGTTTGGTCTGTTGGATCATATGGATTGGTTGGAGGCTCTTCTTTTGGCATATATTGAGGATAATTTGGATCATAAGAGCCTATGGGTGGTGGCAGCTACCCAAAAAATAGGTGAGATGGATTTGATAATGGAGGGGGTCTTCCAAAGTCAAAGGTTCCTACATTGTCCCTTCGAAAATTAGCCATGATTGTCTCTTTGTTCTTGTCTATAATGGCGTTTACCAATACTGCATTTCCTAGTTGGTTCATGAAAGCTTCAATGTCAATAGATGATGGCATAACTTTCTCTAGGCTGAAGGGTGGCTGAGTGCTCAAGGGGGGTGAGGCTATTCGATCCAAATGATAGGACTCCATTGTTTCTTTCTTCTTGGCTAAGCGAGTGACGGGTGACATGAAAAATGCTCCTAGGGATGAGATGCAACAAATGCTGGTGGATGCAAAAGGGAGGAAGGCTTTTCTATGCAAATGATTTCCTAGGTTGAGGCAAAGCTATATGAAAAAACTTAAGGAGGATTGGTTTGAGGATTTTAACTTCAAAGATATGTTGCTAAAGCACAAAAAAGTCTGCTTTCCTATGTGCAAGCTTGGTGGTGATTGTGTCAACTTAAGGATAGACTGATGATCCTTTAGAAAGAACACGAGATTGACCACTTGTGGATCCCAACTTTTAGCTCAAGGTGATGAGGGATAACAAATGGCAAAGCTAGATTACCCTAGACAAAGCTTTTTCAAAGGGATAACCTTGGTGAGATTGGTGGTTTTGAAAGATTTTAGGAATGGCAAACTTTTAGCAAGGTGACAACAATTTTTGAAGGCTTGGATGTGAAGATTTTGGATTGCTGGCTAGATGGTTTGGTCCTAAATGAGATGGATGAGCTAATAATGCTTAAGGAGATAACCTAAGATGGCTGACTTTTCTACAAAGATGACTCTAAGGTGAAGCTTATCCAAGAAGGTGTGGAGAAACAAGGGTGTCTAATCATAGAAATCATGCCTAGTTGGTAAGGCATAAGCAGGATTAACTCCTGGATGTTGGCTAAATTTGATGGTGCACTCTAACCAAGCCTCTTGAAGTGCTTCTTCGATAGCTTTATCTTCTACTTTGTGGAGTTGGGCAATTCGAGGACTTGGTGTTAGTTCCTTTCTCTTGGCCGAAAGTTCTTGGTATGCCTGAGATGGTTTGAGTTTAACTTTGTGAAACTTCTATTTGGGTTTGGGTTGCTCTGACATCAATTCTTGAATCTGCTTGGCTTTGAGAGACCTCAATTATTTTTCTTCAACTTGTTCAACTTCTGGAATAGGCAGTGACTATGCTAAGTGTGCCCTAAGCTAGGATTGACCAAGTTTGGCAAATATGCATTCAATAAGTAAAAGACCAAGCAATAGATAGAAACAACCAGATAGAAGTTTTGATTCCCAGAATGTGATACTTGCGCCAAGGAGTGTGTATGTTTTACAAATATTTCAATCAGTCGGTTCAAACACATTAACATTTTAGATGGTTGTCTACAAGGTTGACAGTTGGTTTAGCTAGGGAGTCCTCGATATACCCAAGGTACGTGAGGCCCAAATCCATAGATGAAACCAAAAAGATGTCACACAGCTGAAAGGAGTGGTAACCCACTTCTCCTCTTTCACTTCTCAAGAGTATAAAGTTCCTTAAGGCTTAGTCCGAGTGACAAAATCTTGATCCCAAGAGAGGTTTCTTTCGATTCACCTCCCAGTTCTTATACTCTGCTGGAATGCTAGAGTTGAGGTCGTCCAAGGGGTGATGAAATCCCCAAGCAAGCCTCCTAAAAAGAAACAAGGTTTTGGATCCTAATCTTATGCACCCAAGATGGCCTCGAAAGATGACAAGGGGAGAGAAGACTTGGATGACCTTGGGCTAAAAAATATGCTTGTTCTTTTTACCAACTGACTCTTATGTGTGTTGATCTAGACTTTGCAAGCACTTATGTTTAAGAGACAATGTTCAATTCCAACTTTGAAATGCGCCAACAAAGCAAAATTGAGCGAAGAATGAATACAAGAAGAAGAGTTAGGGTCAACAACAAAATAAACCTGCATGCTCGGAGGCCCTCCATATCAAGTATCGATTAATTTTTTTTAAGGCATTCAAGAGTTGGTGTGATTTTGTTTTTAAGCCCAAAACAAAGATGTGTGAGATTCGATTTCAAGCGCGTGCCCGGAGGCCCTCCACTTCAATATTTGTTCAATTTTAGTACCCAAAATTGAAGTGTGATTGATTTAGTCTAGAGTTTTGGTCATTTAAGAATTTTGATAAAGTTAAAGCAAACGTTCAAAGACCAAGTGAGTGAGTTAGATTGCTGAACATTTAACACCTTTTTCAAGTAGACCCATCCCCATAGATGGCGCTGAGATTGCAACTAATGGTTAAATTGATGGGTGATTAAAGAGGTTGAGTCCAACTACAAACTTACTCAAAGTGTCTTTATTAATTTTTATAACTTAGAAGATTTAAAAAATGTGGATTCTTTTTATGCCCCAAAAGATTATTATTTGATCTATGGCATTTAAGATTGGATTTCTTGTTTTAATCATGCATTCATAAAAAAAACAAACTTGATTTTAATCCATGGCACTCAAGAGTGATTTTAGCAACATGCATTCAAAGACAAGTGATTAACATTCAAATTTTTTCCTTTGAGCATTCAAGATTGAGATTTTGTGTGTTATTTTAAGAACTTTCAAGTGCTTTGTTTTAAACTTAGATCATTCAAGATTGTTTTGGACTCAAAAGTGAAAATGACTCTTTGGATTTTGGTTTTCATTCAAGATTTTGTATTCTATTTTGCATATTTTAAGTCCAAAAATTATATTCCTAGATTGTTTTGATGCATGAAAAACCTAAGAAACATTCAAGTTTTTGCGACAAGACATTTGTTTGAAACAAATAACAAAGCCTTTAGGACAATTTTTGGAAACCATTTAGGACTCTTAGTTTTCATGAAATTTTTTTAAAAGAACTTTAAAATATTTGCAAATGAGGTTCATTTTATCCTTGATTGATGCTTTGAGTTTGATTTAGATTTTAGTGTGCACTTAGTGTTGATTTTGAACCTTTTGAAATGGAAACTTGAAGTTCTTTTTAAATTTCCAAAAATGAAGTGTTCCTAACTTTGCATGAATGCATCTAAAACCTTGATGTTGCAAGGATGAAAATTATTGGATTGGTTTAGTTTCACTTGTTAAAATATTTTTTCTTTTTTGCAAATTTTTAATTTTTTAATGGATTTAAGTATGATTTGGGGGTTCATTTTAAGTACTAAAAAGAAATGTTTATGATTTTGCTTCCTTAAAAAAGATGGCCAAGATCTCCCACAAGAAGAGGAAGAAGAAGTAGATGGAATAAGAAGAATATAGACAAGAAGAGGAAGAAGAATTCCAAGTGCTTTGTCCACCTATAAGCTTGAAAAATCTGCAAATACTATGAGATAGACAATGAGTTCCTTTGTCTTCTTCATGCTCATGTGGACCTACAAAACCAATTTATACAATCCTACCAATAACAAAAACAAGAAAAATTCACCAAAATTAGCAAATGACATACAAAACTTGACTAAAAAAGCTAATGAAGATGACCCATGCAGGGTGCCCTACCTGGTGCGCCAAAATGTATATGAGCAATGTTAGTATGCTAATAGAAACCAAATTTAAATAACGCTTCTAAAAACTAAACAAAGTTCATAAACTTCAAGATAGACTAAGATGAGCTCTCAATTGAGAATATGAACTATTAATAGGCTCTCTCAATAAGAAGCTCTCTTGTTGAGTGGCTTTGTCTAAATAGATAGGATGTATGCTCAAGCTTATGCTTCAAAAAGAGCTTCAGATGGAGTTGGAATTTGGGTGTGAGTGTATGGTTTTGATGTAAAATGGCTTCTTAAAATGGCATTATGACTTTAATTCATGGATTGTGTTGATTTACAAAGGGGAAGGATCCAATTTATAGGCAAGAGGCTTGAGGGATTGAGGGCTAAGATGAAAAGATGGGAAAAAGCTCATGGAGGGCTCAGATTGCATGAGAAGAGAGCACATGGATTGTGCTTCCTTACAACCAATCAGGGAGTAACACATGTCACAGGATGAGACGATGGAGGAAAGGCGAAGGATGAGTCAACAAAAGAGACTCAAGGGATAAAATCTTCATAAAGACCCTCATAATGGCTTGTAAGAGCAATAAAAGGGCTTGGAAGAGTCATTTATGGCCTAGTGGGCTTCATAAAGTTTTATGGTTGAGATATTTTGAGGGAGATGAGAGTAATTTTGACTTGGGCTTGATTAAGAGGGTTTTAAGCTTGCTTAGGATTGTGCAAATGATTAGAGCATGGATTAGGATGGTTTAGGATTAGCTTAGGGATAGGCAAGTGGATGACATTTAATGAGGGTGGCTGAAGGAGGAGATATTTGTTAACTTTGGCTTGGGTTAGTAAGTCTTAACCCATGTTTAGAGAATGTGAGAAGGTTAGGAGGGGATTAGGATTAGGTTTAAAGAAATCTTCTAGAAGAGTCTAAACTTTGGATGAGGATAAAGACTTTTTAGAATAGTCTAGAACTTCCTAAGATGAGGATGAAGACTTTCTAAAAGAGTCTAGAACTTCTTAGGATGAGGATAAATTAGATTTTTAGGAAATAAATAAAGTTTTATTTATTTCAAGGGTTTGGGTTGAGGAGATATTTATTAAAACTTTTTTAATAAACATGAGGACTAATATTTAATCTTAATTAAATATTTTGAGTTGGGATTAGGGGTAGGAAATGATGGGATTAGCCTTTAATCAAAATTAAAGAAAGATTAGAAGATTTTGGAAGAGGTTAGTGGTCTTAAGCAAATTGCCCAAGTTTTGGGCAAAAAATAAATTTTTTATTTATTTTGGGTATTTTGGTCAATTTATTAATTAAATAATTAATAAATAAGGAAATAATGTTTAAGTAAGATTTAAACATTTTTGAGAGGAATTCCTTAATTAAATATTTTTAATTAAGATAAAGGGATTTAATGGCATAAAAACAAATAAACTAATTAAATAATTAATTAATTAATAAATAATGATGTCATCAGGATTTTTCAAAAAATAAAAATAATTTATTTTCTAAAGATTTTTAGGTGTGTCTACAGTACTTACTTCTAATTAATTAAAGAAACTTATTTAATTAAATGAGAAGCCATTCCTAATTAATTAAGTGAAGTTATTTAATTAAATAAGAAAAGTGTCTCTAAATAATTAAAGATTATTTAATTAAATAGAAAAAGTAATTATGAGAGCATATCTCATTTTATTAAATTAAATATCTCAACAAAATCTCTCTTCAGTTCAAAAAGGAAAATTTCCAGTTCACTATTGATAAAAAATGAGTTAAATCAGTTAACTCCTTTTTCTACTCAAATTGAATCAGTTGACTCTTTATTTTACTCAAATTAAATCTGTTAACTCCCTTTAATTTGGAAATCTCCCTTTATGACTGAACTTCACCTTTAATCCTGACCACTATTTGAAATCGATCTCAATCGTTGATGAATTCAAGGAAAGTCTATTTAAGAGACCCTCATCTCTTCATTTTGAAAGGTTGAATGAGAATTTGCATTGAATTATTGCTGGATCTCATACTCACATTTCTTCATATTCACATACGCAAAGATCAAGTTTGACCAAAAGTACACCAGATTTAACCATAGTTGACTTGAGTTGACTAGTTTCGAAAAGAATTTTGAAATAATTAAACCAAATTATTTAATTAAATGGAGTACTTACCTCTAATTAATTAAATAAAGTTATTTAATTAAATGAGAAGTCATTCCTAATTAATTAAATGAAGTTATTTAATTAAATAAGAAAAGTGTCTCTAATTAATTAAAGATTATTTAATTAAATAGAAAAAGTAATTATGAGAGCATATCTCATTTTATTAAATTAAATATCTCAACAAAATCTCTCTTCAGTTCAAAAAGGGAAATTTCCAATTCACAATTGATAAAAAATGAGTTAAATCAATTAACTCCGTTTTCTATTCAAATTGAATCAGTTAACTCTTTATTTTACTCAAATTAAATCTATTAACTCCCTTTAATTTGGAAATCTCCCTTTATGACTGAATTTCACCTTTAATCCTGACCGTTGATTGAAATCAATCTCAACCGTTGATGAATTCCAAAAAGGCCTATTTAAGAGACCCTCATCTCTTCATTTTGAAAGGTTGAATGAAAATTTGCATCGAATTGTTGATGGAATTCATACTCACATTTGCTCATATTTACATACACAAAGATCAAGTTTGACCAAAAGTTAACCGGATTTAACCACGGTTGACTTGAGTTGACTAGTTTCGAAAAGAATTTTGAAACAATTAAATGAAATTATTTAATTAAATGGAGTACTTACTTCTAATTAATTAAACAAAATTTATTTAATTAAATGAGAAGCCATTCCTAATTAATTAAATGAAGTTATTTAATTAAATAAGAAAAGTTCTCTAATTAATTAAAGATTATTTAATTAAATAGAAAAAGTAATTACGAGAGCATATCTCATTTTATTAAATTAATTATCTCAACAAAATCTCTCTTCAGTTCAAAAAGGGAAATTTCTAGTTCATTATTGATAAAAAATGAGTTAAATCAGTTAACTATTTTTTCTACTCAAATTGAATCAGTTAACTCCTTATTTTACTCAAATTAAATCTATTAACTCCCTTTAATTTAGAAATCTCCCTTTATGACTGAACTTCACCTTTAATCCTGACCGTTAATTGAAATCGATGTCAACCGTTGATGAATTCCACGAAAGTCTATTTAAGAGACCCTCATCTATTCATTTTGAAAGGTTGAATGAGAATTTGCATCGAATTGTTGCTAGAATTCATACTCACATTAGCTCATATTCACATATGCAAAGATCAAGTTTGACCAAGCGTTGACCAATTTCGAAAAGAATTTTGAAATAATTAAATGAAATTATTTAATTAAATGGAGTACTTACTTCTAATTAATTCAACAAATTTATTTAATTAAATGAGAAGCCATTCCTAATTAATTAAATGAAGTTATTTAATTAAATAAGAAAAGTGTCTCTAATTAATTAAAAATTATTTAACTAAATAGAAAAATTAATTATGAGAGCATATCTCATTTTATTAAATTAAATGTCTCAACAAAATCTCTCTTCAGTTCAAAAAGAAAAATTTCCAGTTCACTATTGATAAAAAAATGAGTTAAATCAGTTAACTCCTTTTTTTACTCAAATTGAATCAGTTAACTCCTTATTTTACTCAAATTAAATCTGTTAACTCCCTTTAATTTAAAAATCTCCATTTATGACAGAACTTCACCTTTAATCTTTACCGTTGATTGAAATCGATCTTCACCGTTGATGAATTCCAGGAAAGTCTATTTAAGAGACCCTCATCTCTTCATTTTAAAAGGTTGAATGAGAATTTGCATCAAATTGTTGTTGAAATTCATACTCACATTTGCTCATATTCACATATGCAAAGATCAAGTTTGACCAAAAGTTGACGAGATTTAACCACGGTTGACTTGAGTTAACTTGTTTTGAAGAGAATTTTTAAATAATTAAATAAAATTATTTAATTAAATGGAGTACTTACTTATAATTAATTAAACAAAGTTATTTAATTAAATGAGAAGCCATTCCTAATTAATTAATTGAAGTTATTTAATTAAATAAGAAGTGTCTCTAATTAATTAAAGATTATTTAATTTAATTAAAAAAGTAATTATGAGAGCATATCTCATTTTATTAAATTAAATATCTTAACAAAATCTCTCTTCAGTTCAAAAAGGGAAATTTTCAGTTCACTATTAATCAAAAAAGAGTTAAATCAGTTAACTCCTTTTTCTTCTCAAATTGAATCAGTTAACTCCTTATTTTACTCAAATTAAATCTGTTAACTCCCTTTAATTTGGAAATCTCCCTTTATGATTGAACTTCACGTTTAATCCTGACCGTTGATTGAAATCGATCTCAACCGTTGATGAATTCTAGGAAAGTCTATTTAACAGACCCTCATCTCTTCATTTTGAAAGGTTGAATTAGAATTTGCATCGAATTATTTCTGGAATTCATACTCACATTTGCTCATATTCACATACGCAAAGATCAAGTTTGACCAAAAGTTGACCAAATTTAACCACGATTGACTTGAGTTGACTAGTTTCGAAAAGAGTTTTGAAATAATTAAACAAAATTATTTAATTAAATAGACTACTTACTTCTAATTAATTAAACAAAGTTTTTTAATTAAATGAGAAGCCATTCCTAATTAATAAAATGGAGTTATTTAATTAAATAAGAAAAATGTCTCTGATTAATTATAAGTTTATTTAATTATATAGAAAAAGTAATTATGAGAGCATATCTCATTTTATTAAATTAAATATCTCAACAAAATCTCTCTTCAGTTCAAAAAGGAAAATTTCCAGTTCACTATTGATCAAAAATAAGTTAAATCAGTTAACTCCTTTTTCTACTCAAATTGAATTAGTTAACTCCTTATTTTACTCAAATTAAATCTGTTAACTTCCTTTAATTTGGAAATCTCCCTTTATGACGGAACTTCTCCTTTAATCCTGACCGTTGATTGAAATCGATCTCAACCGTTGATGAATTCCAAGAAAGTCTATTTAAGAGACCCTCATCTATTCATTCTGAAAGGTTGAATGAGAATTTGCTTCGAATTGCTGCTAGAATTCATACTCACACTTGCTCATATTAACATACGCAAAGATCAAGTTTGACCAAAAGTTGACCAGATATAACCACGGTTGACTAGTTTCAAAATGAAATTTGAAATAATTAAACGAAATTATTTAATTAAATAAGAAAAGTGTCTCTAATTAATTAAAGATTATTTAATTAAATAGAAAAAGTAATTATGAGAGCATATCTCCTTTTATTAAATTAAATATCTCAACAAAATCTCTCTTCAGTTCAAAAAGGGAAATTTCTAGTTCACTATTGATCCAAAATGAGTTAAATCAGTTAACTCCTTTTTCTACTCAAATTGAATCAGTTAACTCTTTATTTTACTCAAATTAAATCTGTTGACTCCTCTTAATTTGGAAATCTCCTTTTATGACTGAACTTCACCTTTAATCCTGACCGTTGATTGAAATCGATCTAAACCGTTGATGAATTTTAGAAAAGTTTATTTAAGAGACCCTCATCTCTTCATTTTGAAAGGTTGAATGAGAATTTGCATCGAATTGTTGCTGGAATTCACACTCACATTTGCTCATATTCACATACAAAAGATAAAGTTTGACCAAAAGTTGACCAGATTTAACCATGGTTGACTTGAGTTGACTTGTTTCGAAAAGAATTTTGAAATAATTCAACAAAATTATTTAATTAAACGGAGTACTGACTTCTAATTACTTAAACAAAGTTATTTAATTAAATAAGAAGTCATTCCTAATTAATTAAATGAAGTTATTTAATTAAATAAGAAAAGTGTCTCTAATTAATTAAAGATTATTTAATTAAATGGAAAAAGTAATTGTGAGAGCATATCTCATTTTATTAAATTAAATATCTCAACAAAATCTCTCTTCAGTTCAAAAAGGTAAATTTCCAGTACACTATTGATAAAAAATGGGTTAAATTAGTTAACTCCTTTTTCTACTGAAATTAAATCTATTAACTCCTTATTTTACTCAAATTAAATCTATTAACTCTCTTTCATTTGGAAATCTTCATTTATGACTGAACTTCACCTTTAATCCTGACCATTGATTGAAATCGATGTCAACCGTTGATGAATTCCAGGAAAGTCTATTTAAGAGACCCTCATCTGTTCATTTTGAAAGGTTGAATGAGAATTTGCATCAAATTGTTGCTGGAATTCATACTCACATTTGCTCATATTCACATATGCAAAGATCAAGTTTGACAAAAAGTAAATCAGATTTAACCATGGTTGACTTGAGTTGACTAGTTTTTAAAAGAATTTTGAAATAATTAAACGAAATTATTTAATTAAATAGAGTACTTACTTCTAATTAATTAAATAAAGTTATTTAATTAAATGAGAAGCCATTCCTAATTAATTAAATGAAGTTATTTAATTAAATAAGTAAAGTGTCTCCAATTAATTAAAAATTATTTAATTAAATAGAAAAAAGTAATTATGAGAGTATAGCTCATTTTATTAAATTAAATATCTCAACAAAATCTCTCTTCAGTTCAAAAAGGAAAATTTTTAGTTCACTAGTGATCAAAAATGAGTTAAATGAGTTAACTCTTTTTTCTACTCAAATTGAATCAGTTAACTCCTTATTTTACTCAAATTAAATCTGTTAACTCTCTTTAATTTGAAAATCTCCCTTTATGACTGAACCTCGCCTTTATTCTTGACCGTTGATTCAAATCGATCTCAACCGTTGATGAATTCCAGGAAAGTCTAATTAAGAGACCCTCATCTCTTCATTTTGAAAGGTTGAATGAGAATTTGCATCGAATTGTTGTTGGAATTCATACTCACATTTTCTCATATTCACATACGCAAAGATCAAGTTTGACCAAAAGTTGACCAAATATAACCACGGTTGACTTTAGTTGACTAGTTTCAAAAATAATTTTTAAATAGTTAAACGAAATTATTTAATTAAATGAAGCACTTACTTCTAATTAATTAAACACAGTTATTTAATTAAATGAGAAGCCATTCCTAATTAGTTAAATGAAGTTATTTAATTAAATAATAAAAGTGTCTCTAATTAATTAAAGATTATTTAATTAAATAGAAAAAGTAATTATGAGAGCATATCTCATTTTATTAAATTAAATATCTCAAATAAATCTCTCTTCAGTTCAAAAAGGGAAATTTTCAGTTCACTATTGATCAAAAATGAGTTAAATCAGTTAACTCATTTTTCTACTCAAATTGAATCAGTTAACTCCTTATTTTACTCAAATTAAATCTGTTAACTCCCTTTAATTTGGAAATCTCCCTTTATGATGGAACTTCACCTTTAATCCTGACCGTTGATTGAAATTGATATCAACCTTTGATGAATTCGAGGAAAGCCTATTTAAGAGACCGTCATCTTTTCATTTTTGAAGGTTGAATGAGAATTTGCATCGAATTGTTGCTGGAATTCATACTCACATTTGCTCATATTCACATAGGCAAAGATCAAGTTTGACAAAAAATTGACCAGATTTAAACACAGTTGACTTGAGTTGACTAGTTTCGAAAAGAATTTTGAAATAATTAAACAAAATTATTTAATTAAATAGAGTACTTGCTTCTAATTAATTAAACAAAGTTATTTAATTAAATAAGAAGCCATTCCTAATTAATTAAATGAAGTTATTTAATTAAATAAGAAAAGTGTCATTAATTAATTAAAGATTATTTAATTAAATGAAAAAAGTAATTGTGAGAGCATATCTCATTTTATTAAATTAAATATCTCAACAAAATCTCTCTTCAGTTCAAAAGGGTAAATTTCCAGTACACTATTGATAAAAAATGGGTTAAATCAGTTAACTCCTTTTTCTACTCAAATTGAATCTATTAACTCCTTATTTTACTCAAATTAAATCTATTAACCCCCTTTAATTTGGAAATCTCCCTTTATGACTGAACTTCACCTTTAATCCTGACCATTGATTGAAATCGATGTCAACCGTTGATGAATTCTAGGAAAGTCTATTTAAGAGACCCTCATCTCTTCATTTTAAAAGGTTGAATGAGAATTTGCATCAAATTGTTGCTGAAATTCATACTCACATTTGCTCATATTCACATATGCAAAGATCAAGTTTGACCAAAAGTTGACCAGATTTAACCACAGTTGACTTGAGTTGACTAGTTTCGAAAAAAATTTTGAAATAATTAAACAAAATTATTTAATGAAATGGAGTACTTACTTCTAATTAATTAAATAATGTTATTTAATTAAATGGGAAGCCATTCCTAATTAATTAAATGAAGTTATTTAATTAAATAAGAAAAGTGTCTCTAATTAATTAAAGATTATTTAATTAAATATAAAAAGTAATTATGAGAGCATATCTCATTTTAGTAAATTAAATATCTCAGCAAAATCTCTCTTCAGTTCAAAAAGGGAAATTTTCAATTCACTATTGATAAAAAATGAGTTAAATTAGTTAACTCTTTTTTCTACTCAAATTGAATTAGTTAACTCCTTATTTTACTCAAATTAAATCTGTTAACTCCCTTTAATTTGAAAATCTCTCTTTATGACTAAACTTCACCTTTAATCCTGACCGTTGATTGAAATCGATCTCAAGTGTTGATGAATTCCAGGAAAGTCTATTTAAGAGACCCACATCTCTTTATTTTGAAAGGTTGAATGAGAATTTGCATCGAATTGTTTTTGGAATTCATACTCACATTTGCTCATATTCACATACGCAAAGACCAATTTTGACCAAAAGTTGACCATGTAGTGCCTGCCCCTAATTCACATTTTGTTATCATTGTTGAACTCTTTTAGAGCTAGTTTTATGTTGTTGGTTAGCAGCATTCTTTTGAGATTATCAGATATTGTGCTATGGATTCAGTTTATTAGGTGATGAGATTACTTAGATTTTGCATTCCATGTATGCATGATGATTATTTTCAGTATTTGCAGTTATTAATGATGATTAGTAAGATGATTTATTATCATATGTGTTTTATTATGGATACTTACCTCATACTTACATGTGTATGGTGTCTGTGTTTACTTTGCGTGTTTTCTTTTGTATGGCATGTCTGGTGTGGTTAAGGAAGGGAGTCGTAGTCACCTATTAGTTGGGATCTACATGATGCACCACTTCTTGCCATTGCCTATTTAGCTTAGTATGTATATTGTGCTTGTACATGCATGGTCTTTATGCAGGTTGCAGGTACCGGGTATCGACTTCTTTGAATTTTCCAAGATGAGCGTACCCTATCATATTATCTCAATGATAAGAGAGGGGAGATAAATTCTCAAGTCCAAATCCCAACCCTTTAAGCCATTTGTTCTAATTGGAAAATTAGAACAAGTATCCGAGTTGAATACCCTCCGAATGTGTCAGATGACGTAATTCGTGATATTAGCCTTGGTTTGATTTTGTATGTATTTTGGCTATGATGGATTTTCATATTTTACCTTTGTGAGTCTTTAATGTATTTTCTATTAATTAAGCCTAATTAAAAAGATTTAATTAATAGTTTAATTTAATAGAAAATTAATATGGTATTTTAATATTTATTTTATTTAATTAATTGAAAAATTAATTAAATAAAATAATTAAACTTTAAAATTTGGAATGTGACAATATTTATTTGAAGCTCATTTTCAAATAAATGACTAAATAATAATATTATTAAAGCTAATAAATATTTTAGCAATTAAGTTTTGGAAAATAAAATTTAAAAGTGGAAAATATATTTTAAATTATTAAAAGATTCTAGATTTCATGTGATTAAAATATAAATATATTAAGATTGAAAAGTGAAATTATTAAAGTAAGTGCATGAGATTTAATAAATAAATTAATTAAATTGGAAAAAGTAAAGTAAATATTAAATTAATTAATGTGCATTATTTTAATATTTGCTCACATAGGAGTTGGAAAATTCTTGAGAGTTGTCATGTAGACAACATAGGAGTTGTACTCTAAGAATGCACAAGTTGTCTACACTTAGAAGTTAGCATTTTATTTGAGCACATGGTGTCTACAACCTTAAGACTTATCTAGAAAGTTGGAGAAGACTCATGCTTGGTTGTCATGCTTATCTTTTAGTTTTTCTAGAGACACTCTAGATGCATCTTAGAGGCCTTTAAATAGAGGCTCTCCTAGTGTGTTTGGACAATCTTAATGGAAGCTACAAGCTTCAAGCTAAAATGGAAGCTTCAAAGCTTACATGCATTGGAGAAGATTCATATGCTCATATATTTTCTACATGCTTCTATGCTTCTTCTAACAGTTCTAGTCACTTGGAAGATTTGGTTGGCTTGGATCTTGGAGAAATTGCGAATGATGGAGAAGGAAGGGATTTTCTATGGACTTCTGAAGCATGGCGGATTAGCATCAGTGTCCAGGTGCACTCGTGATATTCATATACTCTCTTTGCACTATTTCTCTTCCTGTCTTCATCATGTCTGTTATATGTGTCTAAATACTCCTTGTGATTGAAGCTACAATTAAATTAGAATCTAGATATTTTATTGGTTAAGAAGAAAACAATAGAAAAATCCTAGATTCAATTATGAAAGAAATTAGGTTTAAATGGGTTTGGGTTCGAATTAGAATTAAATTGAGAATGATGATTTCAAATTTATAGTTAATCCTATTAGATAGATTAATGGATATGTTTAGAAAAACAATGACTTAAAAGAAAAAAAGAAAAAAAAATTCTTGTTTAGAAAAGGTCTTTAAATCTAAGTATATATTCTCTTTTGTAAATTTTCATTTATATATATATAAATATATATTTTAATACAGTGATAAATGATAACAAATTTTGTATATATATATATATATATATATATATATACATACATACATATATATATACATACATATATACATATATGTATATATTTGTGTATATTAAAGTGAGAAACTTATTTAGTAAATCCGAAATCGCATTTAAAATGCGAATCATGAAACATTATTAAAAAAAAATGTTATTTGAACCGTTTTATGGATAAAAATATGTATATATTATTGGGGAGGGCAGATTACCCCCCCCCCCCCTCGTAACCATTCTCTTAGCGGCGAAGTACCTGTGCAGGTCGCAGAGTACCCGCGAGTACGTAGGGTACCTGCGACCCACATGCCACACGGCTCGTATGTTTGATGTAGCGATTAAATCGCTTAGCCTCCCATGTGTTTTTTTCCCCCCCTTTTAATATGATTCGTTTATGTGTTGAAAGATGGCATTCTTAAAAAAATTTATACTTATGGGTTTATATAATGATTGGTTATAATAATATTTCGAATTTGAAATAATCATTATATTGAAACATTTTTATATTGAAAGTTTATCAATATACATATATATATATATATATATATGTATATGTATATGTATATGTATATGTATATGTATATGTATATGTATATGTATATGTATATGTATATGTACATGTATATACATATACATGTACATGTACATATACATGTACATGTACATGTATATGTATATACATGTACATGTAGATGTATATGTATATACATATATATATAAACATGTACATGTATATATATATATATATATATATATATATATATATATATATATATATATATATATATATATATATATATATATATATATATATATATATATATATATATATAAGTGTTAAAAATATTGAATATATGATTTAATTTTATATAAATATATATATATCTCCAGTGTTAAACTCTAACATTGTTATTTTATAAGTGTATATGTTGATAATTGTTATATATGAGATGTCGATTTGATTAACTTTTTAATCATCAAGAGATATTGAACTATTAATTTGAATATTTAGGGATTAGAAATGGTTGACTTTTAATTTAATGTATTATTAAATAATTAAGAAAGGATAATCTATATTATGTTGATTTAAATTAAGAGGCTTTAATGATATTGGATTAGGGTGTACTTGACAAGGAGTCATTATTACATTATAACACCATTATAACATTGCTATGTTTTGAATTGTTATGTTATTGTTAATACGTTTGAATTATTAGATAACTTATTGTTATACCTTAATCATTCTAAGAATCAGTTAAATATTAACCAATGAAGTTTGTAAGGTTTCTTTAAGATCAATTAATAATAGTTTTGATGAGTTTATTATTTATTAATGTTTGTTGGGTCTAACAAACTATTAATAAATAATAGTATAAATGGTTGAATTAGTTATCAACTAATCCGATTAGAGTTAATCTAGTGAAGATTATTTAATGATTAAAATTTTGTAAAAGATATTAATTTTTGGAGTTGGATTATAATTGATTTTAATCAATTGATATTCATTGAGTTGTCAATATAATTATATTATGCGATAGAGATTTAACTAGAAATGATTATCATTAATACGAAATTGTTAAGAAAACATTAGTATGACGAATGTGGTCATTATGGATAAGATTTCCAAAATAACTTGTTGTTATTATTATTAAATTATTAATATGATCATTTGAGTATTGAATTATAGTTGACTTTTGACTTACAGAATTCTAGATAGTTATTAGTCAACTGATGTTAAATTGGTACGTTGCTATGGTTATGCAATTATTAAATAAATCAATTAATGAGAGTTAATGAGAAATAATTAATAATTAAGTTATGTAATGTAGATTTAATTGGTATAATTCTTTTAATGAGATTGTAGATTATCTATAACAAAGTTTATAAGTCTTATCCTAATAACTTGAATAAAGACTTTAGTTATTTTAATGGTTATTAGTGATGACTTTATTAAGAGGCTTAAATTTTAGTAATATTTAATTAAGCTTTAATTAAGTATTATTAGAATGATAAAATTCATGGTTTGCGTACCTATGTTAATTGAATGATTTAATTGATCGTTTTAATAAAGTTATAATCTTTCTATTCGAAGATTGATAATTGGTTCTTTTATAAATGAATAATGATCCTTTGATTATGTTAAAAAGTTGAATTAATGATAAGGAAGAGTTATTCAATTAGTAACTTTGATCTTAGGAAATAAAGCGAATGATTTTTTTAAAGGTCAATGATGATTAGTTTAGTGAATATTTATCCTTAAGTTATTCTTAAGATAATTCTATCGGGGAACAAATGGGTTGACTTGTAGGTCAAAAGATGAAACTTAGGACACTTGAAGTATACTTGGAAACAGAAAAGTGATACCTCTACACTTAATTCAACTATGTAATATAGCAAAACCAAAACATGTGTTTGCATCGTGTATTTTATATGCTTCTTGTTTTGGGTTTTTGGGTTAACTAGTGTTGACCAGTCTTAGGCTGTTACTAGAGGTTTAGAGGTTATGAGATGTGTTGGCATGTTGATCTTATTTGGTCTCAATCTTTGTAAGCCCAACCATGGTTATGTGATGGAATGCTCTATGTATTGGTTGTGATTACTGATTGTTATAGTTGAGATTCTTATGTATGAGACACTTGACTTAACCATTATTTTTGAGTCATTGATCAGTTATCCTTGGATTATTTTCTAGTCGCCATGATGGGACTAAAGTGTTGATTTATTTCTTGATGATGTCATGTTATGACATGTTTTGACTCAACCATTTTGGAGTCTTCGATCAGTATGATTTTGAGATATTCTTGGTTGCTTGTTGAAGAACCAATGGACATGGCGATTATTTTGAGATATATTTTGGTTATTGAGAACCAATTGATACTTATGATTATCAGTGATGCCTTCAGTTGCCAATAGAGAACTGTTGTGGTCATGATTTTCTATGGATGCTTTTTCAGATGCTCATGGAGATTTGATGATTCTTATCTTGGTGATTTGATGATTCTTATTATGGATATTTGATGCTTTTATCATGGATATTTGATGATTCTTTTTATTGATTATATTTTAGATTTTCTTTACAGTTGCTTGTACAGGACTGTGGTGATTTATGATTCCATGAGCTTAGGGTAGGTAATCTACTTGTAGTGTTGGGAAGTGGCTTGCAATGGGGGTCGGGGCCCTAAGTGGCTGCCAGGGTAACTCATTGTAAGTTTGGTTAATAAGTGATAACATTTACACACTAAATGGGGATTAAATGAACCTAAAAAGATAATTGTTTTAATGTTCTCGCCCATGCCTCGAGTGCTTGTACAGGCTAGGATGGGAGTAGTGAGAACACATGGTTACGACCATGCATTCTATAGTATGCCTCGTCAGTATGAGAGGATACTAGTGGCCGCATAAGATTAGTATGGACCCATGGAGTTTAGCTAACTGCCAGGGTAACTTGTACATGATAAATGCGATGACACTTTCTCGCTTGCAGAGTAGGTTTCCTACATGTCATTGTTGTGCCTCTAGGAAGTAGATGTCGATTTTGTGTGATGAAACCTTTGAGTTAGTATACTTTTATGATTCCTGGACTATTAGAGATTTGTGCTTTGTGAATTGATATCCTATTTGGGATTTGAGATTATCTCCTCAGCACAGTGGGAGTGGACCACTTAGGTTCCACGCGGTCGGGTGGTAGTGTTTTTTCACTCTTATCATTTGAGATCTATTCGAGACACCATGGCTAGAGTATTCTTGGTTGGTATTCATCTTCATTATGATATTGGATCATTATGATAGATAATATACCTTATGATGGATGTATTTATTGGTATGTTTCTTATATTGATGATTTGCATATGTTAGATGATGTTACTTTATGCTTTACTTTACATGTTAGTAGGATATTTTAGGAGTGACATTCCTACTATGATAATACTGATGACCTCTTCAGTGCTTTGGAATGTTACGCACGGAGGGATGGCTAGGATCCACAATGGTCTAATGATGCTATTTACGATTGACAGGAATCGTGCACTTAGTTATTTATGTTTGTGATATATGGTTATATTTTGTGATGGATGTTTATATCTTCTATGATGATGTATCATGTATGATATGTGATTTCATTTACTTTAATTGCATCATGGATTAATATTGGATGATGATGTACTTTATTTACTTGGATGTTTATTTTTTTAAAATTTTCATACCTTGTAACATGTATAGTGGATGATTGAACTAAAATAAAATATAATTACTAAAAGGACACTTGTATATGGTTTAAGAATGTTGGTTGTATCATTGTTATTTCATAAGGATGTGATGTTAGATGGATAGTTAATTTAGATGTGATACAACATTAAGGGATCTTTAAAGAATGTAATCTGTTATGTATCTATGTTATGTTACTTTCATTCAAATTATTTCCATCGCTTCCGCGAATGTTACGATGGTTTATCTTTCATGTTTCAAAAAAAAAAAACTTTGTTTGGTAAACTTAGTGAAATTCTTCGGATCCCTTGGCGGGGCATTACAGACCAGATTTAACCACGGTTGACTTGAGTTGACTAGTTTCAAAAAAAATTTTGAAATAATTAAACGAAATTATTTAATTAAATAGAGTACTTACTTCTAATTAATTAAACAAAGTTATTTAATTAAATGAGAAGCCATTCTTAATTAATTAAATGAAGTTATTTAATTAAATAAGAAAAGTGTCTCTAATTAATTAAAGATTATTTAATTAAATAGAAAAGGTAATTATGAAAACATATCTCATTTTATTAAATTAAATATCTCAGCAAAATCTCTCTTTAGTTCAAAAAGGGAAATTTCTAGTTCACTATTGATCAAAAATGAGTTAAATCAGTTAACTCCTTTTTTTACTCAAATTGAATCAGTTAACTCCTTATTTTACTCAAATTAAATCTGTTAAATCTTTTTAATTTAGAAATCTCCCTTTATGACTAAACTTCACCTTTTCCTGACCGTTAATTGAAATCAATCTCAACCGTTGATAAATTTTAGAAAAGTCTATTTAAGAGACCCTCATCTCTTCATTTTGAAAAGTTGAATGAGAATTTGCATTGAATTGTTGCTGGAATTCATACTCACATTTGCTCATATTCACAATCGCAAAGATCAAGTTTCATCAAAAGTTGACCAGATTTAACCACGATTGACTTGAGTTGACTAGTTTCAAAAAGAATTTTGAAATAATTAAACGAAATTATTTAGTTAAACAGAGTACTTACTTCTAATTAATTAAACAAAGTTATTTAATTAAATGAGAAGCCATTCTTAATTAATTAAATGAAGATATTTAATTAAATAAGAAAAGTGTCTCTAATTAATTAAAGATTATTTAATTAAATATAAAAGTAATGATGAGAGCATATCTCACTTTATTAAATTAAATATCTCAACAAAATCTCTCTTCAGTTCAAAAAGAGAAATTTCTAGTTCACTATTGATCAAGAATGAGTTAAATCAGTTAACTCCTTTTTCTAATCAAATTGAATCAGTTAACTCCTTATTTTAATCAAATTAAATCTGTTAACTCCCTTTAATTTGGAAATCTCCCTTTATGACTAAACTTCACCTTTAATCCTAACCGTTGATTGAAATCGATCTTAACCGTTGATGAATTCTAGGAAAGTCTATTTAAGAGACCCTCATCTCTTCATTTTGAAATGTTGAAAGAGAATTTGCATCAAATTGTTCCTGAAATTCATACTCACATTTGCTCATATTCACATACACAAAGATCAAGTTTGACCAAAAATTGACCAGATTTAACCACAGTTGATTTGAGTTGACTAGTTTCGTAAACAAATCAACAACTTAACCATCACAACATGCCACTATTGGCAAGTACTTACTTCTAATTAACTAAATAAAGTTATTTAATTAAATGAGAAGCCATTCCTAATTAATTAAATGAAGTTATTTAATTAAATAAGAAAAGTGTTTCTAATTAATTAAAGATTATTTAATTAAATAGAAAAAGTAATTATGAGAGCATATCTCATTTTATTAAATTAAATATCTCAAAAAAATCTCTCTTTAGTTCAAAAAGGAAATTTTCAGTTCACTATTGATAAAAAATGAGTTAAATCAATTAACTCTGTTTTGTACTTAAATTCAATAAGTTAACTCCTTATTTTAGTCAAATTAAATCAGTTAAATCCCTTTAATTTGGAAATCTCTCTTTATGACTGAATTTCATCTTTAATCCTGATCGTTGATCGAAATCGATCTCAACCATTGATGAATTTCAGAAAAGTCTATTTAAGACACCCTTATCTCTTCATTTTGAAAGGTTGAATGAGAATTTGCATCGAATTGTTGTTGGAATTCATACTCACATTTGCTCATATTCACATACGCAAAGATCAAGTTTGACCAAAAGTTGACCAGATTTAACCACGGTTGACTTGAGTAGACTAGTTTTGAAAAGAATTTTTAAAAAATTAAACGAAATTATTTAATTAAATGAAGTACTTACTTCTAATTAATTAAACAAATTTATTTAATTTTCCTAATTAATTAAATGAAGTAATTTAATTAAATAAGAAAAGTGTCTCTAATTAATTAAAGAATATTTAATTAAATCGAAAAAGGAATTACGAGAGCATATCTCATTTTATTAAATTAAATATCTCAACAAAATCTCTCTTCAGTTCAAAAAGGGAAATTTCGAGTTCACTATTGATCAAAAATGAGTTAAATAATTTCACTACTTTTTCTACTCAAATTGAATCAGTTAACTCCTTATTTTACTCAAATTAAATCTGTTAACTCCATTTAATTTCGAAATCTTCTTTTATGACTTAACTTCACCTTTAATCTTGACCGTTGATTGAAATCGATCTCAACCATTGATGAATTCCAGGAAAGTCTGTTTAAGAGACCCTCATCTATTTATTTTGTTAGGTTGAATGAGAATTTGCATCGAATTGTTGCTAGAATTCATACTCGCATTTGCTCATATTCACATATGCAAAGATCAAGTATGACCAAAAGTTGACCAAATTTAACCATGATTGACTTGAGTTGACTAGTTTCGAAAAGAATTTTGAAATAATTCAACGAAAAATATTTAATTAAATGGAGTACTTACTTATAATTAATTAAACAAAGTTATTTAATTAAATGAGAAGCCATTCCTAATTAATTAAATGAAGTTATTTAATTAAATAAGAAAAGTGTCTCTAATTAATTAAAATTTATTTAATTAAATAGAAAAAGTCATTACGAGAGCATAGCTAATTTTATTAAATTAAATATGACAGCAAAATCTCTCTTAAGTGCAAAAAGGAAAATTTTCAGTTCACTATTGATCAAAAATGAGTTAAATCAGTTAACTGCTTTTTCTACTCAAATTGAATAAGTTAACTCATTATTTTACTCAAATTAAATCTGTTAACTCCTTTTAATTTGGAAATCTCATTTTATGACTGAACTTCACCTTTAATCCTGACCATTGATTGATATCGATCTCAATTGTTGACGAATTCCAAGAAAGTCTATTTAAGAGACCCTCATCTCTTCATTTTGAAAAGTTGAATGACAATTTGCATCAAATTGTTGCTGGAATTCATGCTCACATTTGCTCATATTCACATACGCAAAGATCAAGTTTGACCAAAAGTTGACTAGATTTAACCATAGTTGACTTGAGTTGACTAGTTTCGAAAAGAATTTTGAAATAATTAAACAAAATTATTTAATTAAATGGAGTACTTACTTCTAATTAATTGAACAAAGTTATTTAATTAAATGAGAAGTCATTCCTAATTAATTAAATGAAGTTATTTAATTAAATAAGAAAAGTGTCTCTAATTAATTAAAGATTTTTTAATTAAATAGAAAAAGTAATTATGAGAGCATATCTCATTTTATTAAATTAAATATCTCAACAAAATCTCTCTTCAGTTCAAAAAGGGAAATTTTTAGTTCACTATTAATAAAAAATGAGTTAAATTAGTTAACTCTTTTTTCTACTCAAATTGAATCAGCTAACTCATTATTTTACTCAAATTAAATTTTTTAACTCCTTTTAATTTGGAAATCTCCCTTTATGACTAAACTTCACCTTTAATCCTGATCGTTGATTGAAATCAATCTCAACCGTTGATGAATTCCAAAAAAGTTAATTTAAGAGACACTCATTTCCTCATTTTCAAAGGTTGAATAAGAATTTGCATCGAATTGTTGCTGGAATTCATACTGACATTTGCTCATATTCACATACACAAAGATCAACTATGACCAAAAGTTGACCAGATTTAACCACGGTTGACTTGAGTTGACTAGTTTAAAAAAGAATTTTGAAATAATTAAACAAAATTATTTAATTAAATGGAGTACTTACTTCTAATTAATTAAACAAAGTTATTTAATTAAATGAGTTGTCATTCCTAATTAATTAAATGAAGTTATTTAATTAAATAAGAAAACTGTCTCTAATTAATTAAAGATTGTTTAATTAAATAGAAAAAGTAATTACGAGAGCATATCTCATTTTATTAAATTAAATATCTCAACAAAATCTCTCTTCAGTTGAAAAAGGGAAATTTCTAATTCACTATTGATAAAAAATGAGTTAAATCAGTTAACTCCTTTTTCTACTCAAGTTGAATCAATTAACTCCTTATTTTACTCAAATTAAATGTGTTAATTCCCTTTAATTTGAAAATCTTCCTTTATGAGTGAACTTCACCTTTAATCCTAACCGTTGATTGAAATCGATTTCAACCGTTGATGAATTTCAAGAAAATCTATTTAAGAGACCCTCATCTCTTCATTTTGAAAGGTTGAATGAGAATTTGCTTCGAATTGTTGCTGGAATTCATACTCACATTTGCTCATATTCACATACACAAAGATCAAGTTTGACAAAAAGTTGACCAAATTTAACCACGGTTGACTTGAGTTGACTAGTTTCGAAAAGAATTTTGAAATAATTAAACAAAATTATTTAATTAAATGGTGTACTTACTTCTAATTAATTAAACAAAGTTATTTAATTAAATGAGAAGCCAGTCCTAATTAATTAAATGAAGTTATTTAATTAAATAAGAAAAGTGTCTCTAATTAATTAAAGATTATTTAATTAAATAGAAAAAGTAATTATGAGAGCATATCTGATTTTATTAAATTAAATATCTCAACAAAATCTCTCTTCAGTTCAAAAAGTGAAATTTTCAGTTCACTATTGATCAAAAATGAGTTGAATCAGTTAACTCCTTTTTCTACTCAAATTGAATCAGTTAACTCCTTATTTTACTCAAGCTAAATCCGTTAACTCCTTTTAGTTTGAAAATCTCCCTTTATGACTCAACTTCACCTTTAATCCTGACCGTTGATTGAAATCGATCTCAACCATTGATGAATTATAGGAAAGTCTATTTAAGAGACCCTCATCTCTTCATTTTGAAAGGTTGAATGAGAATTTGCATGAAATTTTTGCTGGAATTCATACTCACATTTGCTCATATTCACATACACAAAGATCAAGTTTGACCAAATGTTGACTAGATTTAACCATGGTTGACTTGAGTTGACTAGTTTCGAAAAGAATTTTGAAATAATTAAACGAAATTGTTTAATTAAATGGAGTACTTATTTCTATTTAATTAAACAAATTTATTTAATTAAATGAGAAGCCATTCCTAATTAATTAAATGAAGTTATTTAATTAAATAAGAAAATTGTCTCTAATTAATTAAAGATTTTTTAATTAAATAGAAAAAGTAATTATGAGAGCATATCTCATTTTATTAAATTAAATATCTCAACAAAATCTCTCTTCAATTCAAAAAATGAAATTTTCAGTTCACTATTGATCAAAAATGAGTTAAATCAGTTAACTCTTTTTTCTACTCAAATTGAATTAGTTAACTCCTTATTTTTTTCAAATTAAATCTATTAAATCCCTTTAATTTATCCAATAAATAATCTAATGGGTTTGTCTATGAATTTAAACCTTAGCCCCATTTTCTTTCAGATCCATGCATATAAAGATTTCCACATAAATTCAATTGCCCATATTGAGAATGCATGCAATAAAAATATGAAATTCCTTAGAAGACATATGGAAAACACGTAGAAGACAAAGAATGCAAGATGTAGAAATAGCATAAGTAAAATCACAAGAATCTACCCAGATTTTGATGCTAATTCACTCTTCCTCAAAAAACTCACAAAGCAAGCTCCGTTTTTCAGAATTCTCGAATTCTCCAATGCTCCAATTGCACTCCAAATGCTATGTCTAAGCTTCAAGGGATGCCTGAATATAAAGAGCTCTCAGGAAACCTCTAGAATGTTTCTAGAAACAGCTGGAAGGTGTCACCAACTAAGCATGGGTCTTTTCCGACCTTCAAGATGAGCCATAAGGTTGTAGACACCATGTGCTTAATTGATGCACTAACCCCTGTGTTGTTGACACATGAGAAATAGAAAAGTGTGTTAATTCCCATGCAAGTTTATAACTCCAATCCACTTTTTATATAATTTTTATTTAAATATTTATAACTTTTATTTTAATTTTTGTAACTTTTATTATTCTATTTATTTATTACTTTATTATTATTTTATTATCATTATTAATTTTAATTTCTAATTTTCTTTTATTTAATTCATTTTTTTCTCAATTAATTATAATCAAAATATCAAATAACATGATATTTTATATTAATTTTCTCAAATAATTAATTTATTAATTAAATCCATTTATTAAGACTTAATTAATAGACAATTCACCATAGACGTCCAAGATAAAATATGAAAACCCATCATGGGGAAAATCACTCAAAATCAGTCTAAAGGGTTAAAAATCATGAATCATGTCATCTAACACATTCGGTGGGTAAAATATCTAGATACTTGTCTTACCTCACTAAGACAATTGGCTTAAAGGGTTGGGATTTGGACTTGAGAATTTATCTCCCTTCTCTTATCATTGGGATAGTATAATAGGGTACGCTCATCTTAGCAATTCAGGGAAGTCGATATCCAATACCTACAATATGTAGAAAAAACCATGCATGTACGTACAATATATAATGCTAAGCTAAACAGACCATGGCAGGAAGTGGTGCATCGTGTAGATCCCAACTAAGCAGGTCACTATGACTCCCTTCCTTAACCACATCAGAAACGCCATACAATATGAAAATACACACACCATACACATGCAAGTATGGGGTAAGTATCCATAATAAAACACATAAGATAATAACCATCCATCTAATCATCAATAATAACTGAAAACAGTATAATGATCATCATGTATGCATGAAATGTAAAATCTAAATGATCTCATCATATAACCACTGAATCCATAACATAATGTCTGATAGTGTCAAAACAATACCACTAATCCATCAACATAAAACTAGTCTCTCACAGTCTAATAATAATAACAATGTTCAGAAAAGATGTGAACGGGTGTAGGCACTACATCCACCCCCACTTGGTTTAGGCTTACTCTTGGAAGCCTACAAACAAGTAGGGATATAACTCCCTCAATCTAGCTGCATCCTCCCAAGTAGCTGAAGAATCATCAGTAGGGTCACATTGGACCCTTACCTGCTTGATGGTTTGACCCCTGAGGGTCAACCTCCGCTGCTCCAGAATATGAACCGGCTCCAAAGCTAGCTACCCATCCTCTACATGCAACACATTCCAATCAAGAACATGGACAATATTAGGAATATACTGCCTAAGCACTGAAATATGGAAAACATCATGAATGCTAGCTAGGCTGGGCAGTAGAGCAAGATGGTAAGCAATCAGGCCAATCCTCTCTAGAATCTCAAATGGTCCCACAAAATGAGCTGCTAGCTTAGAACCCTTTCCATATCGGATCAGACTCTTTTGTGATCGCACTCTCAAGAAAACCTTATCTCCCACAACAAACTGCTTATCAGTCCTATAAGCATCGGCATACTTCTTCTGCCTATCCTGTGCCATAGTCAATTGCTCATGGATATGCACTACCTGTTGCTTCATATCACAAAGCATCTCAAGACCCAATAGGATGCTATCCTCAAGACTGTCCCAACTCAATGGTGTATGACAAGGACATCCATATAATGCCTGAAAAGGTGCCATGCCAATAGAACTATGATAACCATTGTTGTAAGAAAACTCCACTAGGTAGAGATAGTCCTCCCAATGTGTCTGCCTATCCATCACATACATCCGTAACATATCATCCAAAACCTGGTTCACCCTCTCTGTCTAACCATCAGTCTCTGGATGATATGTCAAATTGAAGTTTAACTACACTCCAAGCTCGTGTTGCATCAATGTCCAAAATGCAGATGTGAATATAGGATCCCTGTCAGAAATGATCTTTCTAGGAATACCATGTAACCTCACAATATCACGCATGAAGATATTAGCTACAGAAGCTGTTGTGTAGGAAGACCTAATCGGTGAAAAATGTGCCACCTTAGTCAATCGATCAACAGTGACCATGATAGCATCATGACGCTGAACTATCATAGGTAATCCTACAATAAAATCCATGGAGATGATATCCCACTTCCAAGAAGGAATGAGATTAGGTTGCAAAAGTCTAGCCAAGTGCTGATGTTCTGCCTTAACTCTCTGACACTAAAGACATCTAGCAACAAAATCAGCAATATCTCGCTTCATCCCAGACCAAAAGAACAAACATCTCAAATCAGCAAGCATCTTCTTGACACCTGGATGTGCTGAGTAAGGTGTACGATGGGCTTCTGCCAGTATCAAGGTGCGAAGCTCATCCAAAAATAACACATAAATCCTCCCCAAATGTCTAAAAAGACCATCTGACTCTTGAACATAGCCTGCAAACTTACCTTCCAAAGATCTTCTTGAATCAATCTCTCTGCACACTTCCTGATACCAAGAATCCATGGGAAGTGCCTGAAGAATCTGACTCCTCAAGTCCACACTAAGAGTCATCGATGATACCACATGTCTCCTGTGACTCAAAGCATCTGCCACCACATTCTCCTTACCCTGAATGTACTTAACCTCAAAATCATACTCGCATAGAAATTCCATCCATCGCCTTTGGTGAGCATTCAAATTCGGCTAAGTAAAAATGTACTGAAGACTATGATGATCACTGTGTAGCTCAAATTAGTGCCCCAACAAGAAATGTCTCCACCTTGTCAAAGCATGAACTACTGCTACTAACTCAAGATCATGTGTAGGATAATTTAACTCATGATCCTTGAGCTTGCATGATTCATACGCAATCACTCGTCCATTTTGCATCAACATTGCCCCAATCCCTTCAAGAGAAGCATATTTACATACCATGAAATCACCTTCTGGATCAGGTATAGCTAGAATCGATGCACTGGTCAAAAGCTCTTTGAGCTTCTGGAAAGCTTCCTCACATTTCTTTGTCCATACGAACTTCTTTCCTTTCCTTTGAAGAGAAGTGATAGGATGTGCTATCCTAGAGAAGTTCTGGAAAAATCTACGATAATAACCAGCCAAACCCATGAAACTACGAATCTCTGACACATTAGTCGGTGTAGGCCATTCTATTATCGCCTGAATCTTTGCAGGATCCACTGAAATAACATCACCTAAAATAACATGCCCTAAATACTGAATCTTCGATTTGAAGAATTTACACTTAGCTACATTGGCATAAAGCCGATTGTCCCTCAAACACTGCAATACCAACTGCAAGTGTTCCTCATGCTCCTTCTGAGTCTTAGAATATATCAATATGTCATCAAGAAACACAAGTACAAACTTGTCAAGATATGATCGAAAAACACCATTCATCAAACTCATGAAAATCGATGGAGCATTAGTCAATCCAAAAGGTACCACTATGAACTCATAATGCCCATAGCGCATTCGAAAAGAAGTCTTTTGAATATCTGCTTCCTTAATGTGAAGCTGGTGGTATCCTGACTTAAGATCAAACTTGGAGAATACCGTAGCTCCCTTGATCTGATCAAATAAGTCATCAATCCTAGGTAAAGGATACCTATTCTTAATAGTCACCTTATTCAACTATCTGTAGTTAATACAAAGGCACAAATAACCATCTTTCTTCTTCACAAAGAGCACTAGAACTCCCCATGGTGATACACTAGGTCGAATGCTCCCTTTGGCCAGAAGTTTCTCTAGCTGAAGACGTAGCTCACCCAACTCCTGTGTAGTCATATGATAAGGAGCTTTAGAGATAGGCTCTGCTCCAGGAATCGGATCAATACTAAAATCAATGTCCCTCTTAGGAGGCATGCCTGGAATCTCACATGGAAAAACATCCATGTACTCCTATAAAGTTGGGTGATCCAAAGTCTTCCTTAGAGGATCTTCCTCATCAAGATCATTTACCATAACAACAAATATCTGACATCCCTTACGAAAACTTTGCTTCATTTGCGTAGCAGAAATCATTCGCAAAGATATAGGCCTCGGTATCCCAACTATCTTCACATCATTCCCTTGGTCATCTTGGCACATAATAACCTTCTTCCTACAATCTATATTGGCTCTATGAGATCCAAGCCAGTCCATGCCTAGAACCACATCATAGGAACCAAAGGGTATGACTCGAAGATCCACTATCATATCGAAGCTTCCTAAACAAGGCCCACACTTATGAACTACAAAATCTATGGAAACCTTAATGCCTGAGGCTAGTTCCACTTGCCAACCACGATCTTGCTTCACCGCATCCATATTACTATAGATGGTGAAATAAATGAATCTGTAGCTCCTGAATTAAACAATACTGAAAGAGATATACCTCGAATAGCACCTGTGGTCTCAACTACTGTTCCTTGGTGATCTGCCTGATGCTGCTCAACTGCTGCAAAAACTCTATGAGATCTACTTGCATCACCAACTATAGGCTCTAAAACTGTAGGCCTAGGTCTTGAAAAATGAGGTGCTCATTGAGGACACTGAGGTGCATAATGTCCAATCTGACCACATGAAAAAAATTTTGTATTTCTGCTAAAACCTCTTCCCATAGGTGGTACATTTGATTGCTGACGACTATTCCTACTCACAAAAGACCACCTTTAGCTTGAGAATTTGAGCACTTCTATTGCTGTGTCTATTGAGACTGCTGCTAATACTGTTTCCCCTTAGAGAAAGAGAACTTCTTGTTACCACCTGATTTAAAGTTGCCTTTAGATCCTGATGCCGCTAGCGCTCCTACAAAACCACCTTGACCAAGGTTGACACTTTGCTCAACAAGGATAGCTTGATGGACCGCATCCTTGAGGGTTTTTGGCTCAAATACCTTAACTCCCCCAATAATACAGTTATTCAACCCCTAATAAAGTGTTGTGTCAACTGAGCTGAATTTTCACTGAACCCTAAAAAAGGCATAAGCTCATAAAACTTATGCTCATACTCGGTCACTAACAAAGTGTACTGTCTGAGATTATGAAATTCATCAGCCCTTTGCTATTTCCATTCCTCTGGTAGGAATCATTCATGAAAAAAACTCCCATGTAACACTGCTCATATCGATTCCCAACTTCTTCTCCTCAATTGTCTACCAAGTGGCCCCAAAATTCTCTAAATTAGTGATCGCAAACCTTGCTTTAACATTGTTGTCGAACTCTTGCATGGAAAAAATCCTATCGAGAGAAATAAGCCACTGCTCGGCCACATAATCAAAACCTTTCCCATTGAAAGACTTAACCTTGGATCTTGAAAGATCCTTCATCTGAGTGGACACAATGGACCTCCGACGATCCTTCTGAGGACTCCTAGACTTGGGTCTATGCTCTTGTTCTGTCTGATGCACTTTAGGCTGTTCTTGAATAGGAGGTAGACATTCTAGAATAGTCTGCATCATTTGTCTCAAATCAACCTCTTCAGACTCAGCTTGGTCCTCTCTACGGCTCTCTTCCTGCTGTCTACTAGAGTGCTCTTCCCTACTCTCTACACGAGCCGATACCTCATGGGTAGACTCATGGGCACTAATATTTTTTCCATGGTCATGACCTCTTCCACGGCCACTACCATGGCCTCTAATAGAAGACCTAGTCCCAAATACCATCCTACAATAGTACAAAGTACTATTAAAATCACATGTTGCCATAGACTATGTTCAGTTCTATGTTTAGGTTTAAGTAAAATTTCCAGTTTTGAACCTAAGTGTTGAAGTATGAAAAATATCCAAGTAACAATTTGAGTCTTGTTTTATTTCACCTAGTTTCAAATTTAGCAGATACACTTGATAGTTCAAAGTTCTAGTTGTTCCAAAATACCCAGAGCTCCCAATGTAGAAACTCGGGCTCTGATACCAAATGTAATGCCCCGCCAAGGGATCCAAAGATTTAACCTAGAATTTCACTAAGTTTAGAAACAATTTTTTTTTCTTCATGATAGTAAACATCACATATAACTTATGCACAATAACGGAAGCAATAGCATTGTCCATCTGAAAGTAAACATAACATACATAACAGATTACATTCTTTAAGATCCCTTAATGTGAATTACATACATGAATCCATCTAGTACAACATCCTCATGAAATAATAAGTCCAATGTTTATACATTACATTTCAAATGCTCATTCATCCACTGTACATGTCATAGGGTATGACAAGCCCAAAAATATACATACATAGAATAAGGTACATCACGCTATTCTAATCCATGATACATCAAAGTAGAGATGATCACATGATACTACATCATAGAGAACAGATACATCCATCATAAAGATCAAACATAATAAACTAAGTGCATGGTTCCTCCCAACCGTTAATAGCATCATTAGACCATCGTGGATCCTAGCCATCCCTCCGTGCGTAACATTCCAAATCACCAAAGAGATCAGCATTATTAACATAGTAGGAATGTCACTCCTAATATATCCAACATCATATGTAGAAAGTAATCTAACATGCAAATAAAAGCATAAGATAACATCATCTAACATATGCTAAACATCAATGAAAAAGGATACATATCCACCATCATGAAGGACGCATCAACCATGATGTCTCAATGAATCTCAAAATGATAAGAGTGGAAAATACGCTACCACCCGACCGCGTGGTACCTAAGTGGTCCACTCCCACCGTGCTAAGGAGATAATCTCAAGTCTCAAACAAGCTATCAAAATCACATAGCATATATCTCTATAAGTTCAGGAATCCTAAAAGTATACTAACTCAAAGGTTCCAAACACAAAATCTGACATCTAATCCCAGAGGCACACAATGACATGTAGGAACCTACTATGCAAGCAGGAAAGTGTCATCGCAATTATCACATACAAGTTACCCTGGCAGTTAGCTAAACTCCACGAGTCCATACTGATTTCATGTGGCCACTAGTATCCTCTCATACTGACGAGGCATACTACGGAATGCAAGGTCGCAACCATGCGTCTCACTACTCCCATCCTAGCCTGTACAAGTGCTCAAGGCATGGGAAAGAAAAAAACACTTATCTTTTTAGGTTCATTCAGTTAGTATTAGGCGTGAATGTTATCACTTATTAATCCAACTTACAATGAGTTACCCTGGCAGCCTCTAAGGGCCCTGACCCCCATTGCAAGCCACTTCCCGTCACTACATGCAGATATCCTACCCTAATGCTCATAGACTCATAAATCTCAAAATCAGAAAAGATAATCCATAATAAAATCATCAAATATGCATAAAAGCATCAAATCTCCATGAGAAAACATCCATAGAAAATCATGAACACAACAACTCTCTATTGGCAACTGAAGTATCACTGATAATGAAATATCCAATGGTTCTCAATAACCAAAATATATATCTCAATCATACTGATCGAAGACTCCAAAAATGGTTGAGTCAAACATGTCACAACATGATATCATCAAGAATAAATTCACATCTCAATCCCATCATGGTGACTAGAAAATAATCAAGGATAATTGATCGATGACCAAAATAATGGTTTGGTCAAGAGTCTCATACACAAGAATCTCAACTATAACAATCAGTAATCACATCCAATACATAGAGCATTCCATCACAAACCATGATGGTTTATAAAGATCAAGATTAAAACATCACAATTACATAACCCCCAAGCCTCTGGTAGACATCCTATACTGGTCAACACTAGTCAACCCAAAACCCAAAACAATAGCATAAAGAATACACAATGTAAACACATGTTTTGGTTTTGCTAAGTTTTCAAATTTGAATTTAAAAGTCTTTGTTTACGTTTTTCCAAATTATATTAAGTGGAGAAATTTCACATTTTTCCTAACCCATGTATTTGGTTGATAGATAAAAGTTTCTCCCCAAAACTATTAGACTCAATTTTCTAATTGATCTAATAATATTTTGTTTATATAACATTGTTTGAAAATTGACACTCTCAATGAATCAAAACTTCGATTATATATTCTAATAACTAATCTTAATTAAACTGAGGTTAATTAAATTAATTATTAATATCTCTTCATAATTGGCAAGCTCAATATCAATATTTTAAATCATTAAAAGAGTGATCCATTAATTTAGAACTTTATAATATTCATTTATAATTAATTATATATACATATATACATATATATATATATATACACACACATAAATATATGTATATAATAACATTTAATAATTAATGATATTGCAACAAAATTGAGATTCATATCCAAATCTCATATGAAATAACGTTGCAAATAAAACTTTATATAATTTAAAATCAAACTCAAATCGCAATGCGATTTTAAAATTGCGCAGCCTAATACATCTGCACCGCAAGTACACTGCGGATCACAGGTACCCTGCAATCTCACTAGCCTATAGTGGGTGGGGTATATAATACCTGCCCAACATCATATATATATTTCTTAACGTGATTTTCAATAATGTTTTTTTATAAAAACGTTCCCATGCGATATGAAATACTATTAACATGAAACTCTATCGTGATTTGACATTCGATTATTATATAAATAAATATATATATGTATATATATACATATGTATGTATATATATATATATATATATGGGTATATATGTATATATATATATATATACCCGCAGAGTTTATCACCATCACAGCACATACATATATATGTATATAATGATATATATGTATATGTGTATGCAGATTCAAGAATATACACAGTTTACTTAGAAATTCTAATTTTCAGAATTTTCCTTTAAATCTTTGATCTTCAAATTTATCCAATAAATAATCTAATGGGTTTGGCTATGAATTTAAACCCTAGCCCCGTTTTCTTTCAAATCTATGCATATAAAGATTTCCACATAAATTCAATTGCCCATATTGAGAATGCATACAATAAAAATATAAAATTCCTTAGAAGACATATGAAAGACACGAAGAAGACAGGGAATGCAAGATGCAAAAATAGCATAAGTAAAATCACAAGAATCTACCCGAATTCTGATGTTAATTCGCTCTTCCTTAGAAAACCCGCAGAGCAAGCTCCCTTTTTCAGAATTCTCGAATCCTCCAATGCTCCAATTGCACTCCAAATGCTATGTCTAAGCTTCTAGGGATGCCTGAATATAAAGAGCTCTCAAGAAACCTCTATAATGTTTCTAGAAATAGCTGGAAGGTGTCACCAACTAAGCATGGGTCTTTTTCAACCTTCAAAATGAGCCATAGGGTTGTAGACACCATGTGCATAATTGATGCACTAACCTCCCTGTTGTTGACACATGAGAAATAGAAAAGTGCGTTAATTCCCATGCAAGCTTATAACTCCAATCCACTTTTTATATAATTTCTATTTAAATATTTATAACTTTTATTTTAATTTTTGTAACTTTTATTATTTTATTTATTTATTACTTTATTATTATTTTATTATTATGATTAATTTTAATTTTTAATTTTCTTTTATTTAATTCATTTTTTTCTCAATTAATTCCATTCAATTAATTATAATCAAAATATAAAATAACATGATATTTTATATTAATTTTCTCAAATAATTAATTTATTAATTAAATTCATTTATTAAGACTTAATTAATAGACAATTCACCATAGACCTCTAAGATAAAATATGAAAACCCATCATAGAGAAATCACTCAAAATCAGTCTAAAAGATTAAAAATAACGAATCATGTCATCCGACATATTCGGTGGGTAAAATATCCAGATACTTGTCCCACATCACTAGGAAAATTGGCTTAAAGGTTTGGAATTTGGACTTGAGAATTTATCTCCCTTCTCTTATTATTGAGATAGTATAATAGGGTACGCTCATCTTGGCAATTCGAGGAAGTCAATACCCGGTACCTGCAACCTGCAAAAAAACCATGCATGTACATACAATATATAATGCTAAGCTAAACAGACAATGGTAGGAAGTGGTGCATCATGTAGATCCCGACTAAGTAGGCGACTATGACTCCCTTCCTTAACCACATTAGAAACACCATACAATATGAAGACACGTACACCATACACATGCTAGTATGGGGTAAGTATCCAAAAAAAAACACATAAGATAATAACCATCCATCTAATCATCCATAATAACTAAAAACATTATAATGATCATCATGTATGCATGAAATGTAAAATCTAAATGATCTCATCATATAACCACTGAATCCATAACATAATGTCTGATAGTGTCAAAATAATACCACTAATCCATCAACATAAAACTAGTCTATCACAGTGTGATAATAATAACAATGTCCAGAAAAGATGTGAACGAGGGTAGGCACTACAAAGTAATTATGAGAGTATATCTAATTTATTAAATTAAATATCTCAACAAAATCTCTCTTTAGTTCAAAAAGGGAAATTTCCAGATCACTATTGATAAAAAATGAGTTAAATCAGTTAACTCCTTTTTCTACTCAAATTGAATCAGTTAACTCCTTATTTTACTCAAATTAACTCTGTTAATTCCTTCTAATTTGGAAATCTCCCTTTATGACTGAACTTCACCTTTAATCCTGACCGTTGATTGAAATCGATTTCAACCGTTGATGAATTCCAAGAAAGTCTATTTAAGAGACCCTCATCTCTTCATTTTGAAAGGTTGAATGAGAATTTGCATCGAATTATTGCTAGAATTCATACTCACATTTGCTCATATTCACATACGCAAAGATCAAGTTTGACCAAAAGTTGACCAGATTTAACCACGGTTGACTTGAGTTGACTAGTTTCGAAAATATTTTTGAAATAATTAATCAAAATTATTTGATTAAATGGAGTACTTACTTCTAATTAATTAAACAAAGTTATTTAATTAAATGAGAAGCCATTCCTAATTAAATAACAAAAGTGTCTCTAATTAAATAAAGATTATATAATTAAATAGAAAAACTAATTATGAGAGCATATCTCATTTTATTAAATTAAATATCTTAAAAAAATCTCTCTTCAGTTCAACAAGGGAAATTTCCAGTTCACTATTGATAAAAAATGAGTTAAATGAGTTAACTCATTTTTCTACTCAAATTGAATCAGTTAACTCCTTATTTTACTCAAATTAAATCTGTTAACTCCCTCTAATTTGGAAATCTCCCTTTATGACTAAATTTCACCTTTAATCCTGACAGTTGATTGAAATCGATCTCAACCGTTGATGAATTCCAAGAAAGTCTATTTAAGAGACCCTCATCTATTCATTTTGAAAGGTTGAATGAGAATTTGCATCAAATTGCTGCTGGAATTCATACTCACATTTGCTCATATTCACATACGCAAAGATCAAGTTTGACCAAAAGTTGACCAAATTTAACCAAAGTTGACTTAAGTTGACTAGTTTCAAATTTTTTTGTGAAATAATTAAACAAAATTATTTAATCAAATGGAGTACTTACTTCTAATTAATTAAACAAAGTTATTTAATTAAATGAGAAGCCATTCCTAATCAATTAAATGAAGTTATTTAATTGAATAAGAAAAGTGTCTCTAATTAATTAAAGACTATTTAATTAAATAGAAAAAGTAATTATGAGAGGATATCTCATTTTATTAAATTAAATATCTCAATAAAATCACTCTTCAGTTCAAAAAGGGAAATTTTCAGTTCACTATTGATAAAAAATGAGTTAAATCAGTTAACTCCTTTTTCTACTCAAATTGAATCAGTTAACTCCTTATTTTACTCAAATTAAATCTGTTAACTCCCTTTAATTTGAAAATCTTCATTTATGATTGAAATTCACCTTTAATCCTAACCGTTGATTGAAATCGATCTCAACCGTTGATGAATTCCAAAAAAGTCTATTTAAGAGACCCTCATCTCTTCATTTTGAAAGGTTGAATGAGAATTTGCATAGAATTGTTGCTGGAATTCATACTCACATTTTCTCATATTCACATACGCAAATATCAAGTTTCACCAAAAGTTGACCAGATTTAACCACGGTTGACTTGAGTTAACTAGTTTCAAAAAGAATTTTAAAATAATTAAACAAAATTATTTAATTAAATGGAGTACTTACTTCTAATTAATTAAACAAAGTTATTTAATTAAATGAGAAAACATTCCTAATGATTTAAATGAAGTTATTTAATTAAATAAGAAAATGCTTTCTAATTAATTAAAGATTATTTAATTAAACAAAAAAAGTAATTATGAGAATATATCTCATTTTATTAAATTAAATATCTCAACAAAATCTCTCTTCAGTTCAAAAAGGGAAATTTCCAGTTCACTATTGATCAAAAATGAGTTAAATCAGTTAACTCCTTTTTCTACTGAAACTGAATTAGTTAACTCCTCATTTTACTCAAATTAAATCTGTTAACTCCATTTAATTTGAAAATCTCCCTTTATGACTGAACTTCACCTTTAATCCTAACCGTTGATTGAAATCGATATCAACCGTTGATGAATTCTAGAAAAGTCTATTTAAGAGACCCTCATCTCTTCATTTTGAAAGGTTGAATGAGAATTTCAATCGAATTGTTGCTAGAATTCATACTCACAATTGCTTATATTCACATATGCAAAGATCAAGTTTGACAAAAAGTTGACCAGATTTAACCACGATTGACTTGAGTTGACTAGTTTCGAAGAGAATTTTGAAATAATTAAAAAAAATTATTTAATTAAATGGAGTACTTACTTCTAATTAATTAAACAAAGTTATTTGATTAAATGAGAAGCCATTCCTAATTAATTAAATGAAGTTATTTAATTAAATAAGAAACGTGTCTTTAATTAATTATATATTATTTAATTAAATAGAAAAAGTAATTATGAGAGCATATCTCATTTTATTAAATTAAATATCTCAACAAAATCTCTCTTCAGTTCAAAAAGGGAAATTTCCAGTTCACTATTGATCAAAAATGAGTTAAATCAGTTAACTCTTTTTTCTATTGAAATTGAATCAGTTAACTCCTTATTTTATTCAAATTAAATCTGTTAACTCTCTGTAATTTGGAAATCTCCTTTTATGACTGAACTTCACCTTTCATCCTGACCATTGATTGAAATCAATCTCAACCGTTGATGAATTCCAAAAAAGTCTATTTAAGAGACCCTCATCTCTTCATTTTGAAAGGTTGAATGAGAATTTGCATCGAATTGTTGCTGGAATTCATACACACATTTGCTCATATTCACATACGCAAAGATCAAGTTTCACCAAAAGTTAACCACATTTAACCATGGTTGACTTGAGTTGACTAGTTTCGAAAAGAATTTTGAAATAATTAATCGAAATTATTTAATTAAATGGAGTACTTACTTCTAATTAATTAAACAAAGTTATTTAATTAAATAAGAAGTCAGTCCAAATTAATTAAATGAAGTTATTTAATTAAATAAGAAAAGTGTGTTTAATTAATTAAAGATTATTTAATTAAATAGAAAAAGTAATTATGAGAGCATATCTCATTTTGTTAAATCAAATATCTCAACAAGATCTCTCTTCAGTTCAAAAAGGGAAATTTCGAGTTCACTATTGATAAAAAATGAGTTCAATTAGTTAACTCTTTTTTCTACTAAAATTGAATCAGTTAACTCGTTATTTTGCTCAAATTAAATCTGTTAACTCCCTTTAATTTGAAAATCTCCCTTTATGACTGAACTTCACCTTTAATCCTGACTGTTGATTGAAATCAATCTCAACCGTTGATGAATTCCAAGAAAGTTTATTTAAGATAACCTCATCTCTTCATTTTTAAAGGTTGAATGATAATTTGCATCGAATTGTTGCTGAAATTCATACTCACATTTGCTCATATTCACATACGCAAAGATCAAGTTTGACAAAAAGTTGACCAGATTTAACCACGGTTGACTTGAGATGACTAGTTTTGAAAAGAAATTTGAAATAATTAAACAAAATTATTTAATTAAATGGAGTACTTGCTTCTAATTAATTAAACAAAGTTATTTAATTAAATGAGAAGCCATTCCTAATTAATTAAATGAAGTTATTTAATTAAATAATAAAAGTGTCTCTACTTAATTAAATATTATTTAATTAAATAGAAAAAGTAATTATGAGAGCATATCTCATTTTATTAAATTAAATATCTCAACAAAATCTCTCTTCAGTTCAAAAAGGGAAATTTTCAGTTCACTATTGATCAAAAATGAGTTAAATCAGCTAACTCCTTTTTCTACTCAAATTGAATCAGTTAACTCCTTATTTTACTCAAATTAAATCTGTTAACTCCCTTTAATTTGTAAATCTCCTGTTATGACTGAACTTCACCTTTAATCCTAACTGTTGATTGAAATCGATCTCAACCGTTGACGAATTCCAGGAAAGTCAATTTAAGAGACCCTCATCTCTTCATTTTGAAAATTTGAATGAGAATTTGCATCGAATTGTTGCTAGAATTCATACTCACATTTGCTCATATTCACATACCCAAAGATCAAGTTTGACCAAAAGTTGACCAGATTTAACCACAGTTGACTTGAGCTGACTAGTTTCAAAAAGAATTTTGAAATAATTAAACGAAATTATTTAATTAAATGGAGTACTTACTTCTAATTAATTAAACAAAGTTATTTAATTAAATGAGAAGCCATTCCTAATTAATTAAATGAAGTTATTTAATTAAATAAAAAAAGTTTCTGTAATTAATTAAAGATTATTTAATTAAATAGAAAAAGTAATTACGAGAGCATATCTCAATTTATTAAATTATATATCTCAACAAAATCTCTCTTCAGTTCGAAAAGGGAAATTTTCAGTTGACTATTGATCAAAAATGAGTTAAATTAGTTAACTCCTTATTTTACTCAAATTAAATTTTTTAACTCTTTTTAATTTGGAAATCTTCCTTTATGACTGAACTTCACCTTTAATCCTGACCGTTGATTGAAATCGATCTCAACTATTGATGAAATCCAGGAAAGTCTATTTAAGAGACCCTCATCTCTTCATTTTGAAAGGTTGAATGAGAATTTGCATCGAATTGTTACTTGAATTCATACTCACATTTGCTTATATTCACATACACAAAGATAGAGTTTGACCAAAAGTTGACCAGTTTTAACCACGGTTGACTTCAGTTGACTAGTTTTGAAAAAAATTTAAAATAATTAAACGAAATTATTTAATTAAATGGAGTACTTACTTCTAATTAATTAAACAAAGTTATTTAACTAAATGAGAAGCCATTCCTAATAAATTAATTGAAGTTATTTAATTAAATAAGAAAAGTGTCTCTACTTAATTAAAGATTATTTAATTAAATAGAAAAAGTAATTATGAGAGCATATCTCATTTTATTAAATTAAATATCTCAACAAAATCTCTCTTCAGTTCAAAAAGAGAAATTTTCAGTTCACTATTGATAAAAAATGAGTTAAATCAGTTAACTCCTTTTTCTACTCAAATTAAATCAGTTAACAGCTTATTTTACTCAAATTATATCTGTTAACTCCCTTTAATTTGCAAATCTCCCTTTATAACTGAACTTCACTTTTAATCCTAACTGTTGATTGAAATCAATTTCAACCATAGATGAATTCCAGGAAAGTCTATTTAAGAGACCCTCATGTCTTGATTTTGAAATGTTGAATGAGAATTTGCATCGAATTGTTGCTGAAATTGATACTCACATTTGCTCATATTCACATACGCAAAGATCAAGTTTAATCAAAAGTTGACCAAATTTAACCACGGTTGACTTGAGCTGACTAGTTTCGAAAAGAATTTTGAAATAATTAAACGAAATTATTTAATTAAACAGAGTACTTACTTCTAATTAATTAAACAAAATGATTTAATTAAATGAGAAGCCATTCCTAATTAATTAAATGATGTTATTTAATTAAATAAGACAAGTGTCTCAAATTAATTAAAGATTATTTAATTAAATAGAAAAAGTAATTATGAGAGCATATCTCATTTTATTAAATTAAATATCTCAACAAAATCTCTCTTCAGTTTAAAAAGTGAAATTTCCTGTTCACTATTGATCAAAAATGAGTTAAATCTGTTAACTCCTTTTTCTACTCAAATTGAATCAATTAACTCCTTATTTTACTCAAATTAAATCTGTTAACTCCCTTTAATTTGGAAATCTCCCTTTATGACTGAACTTCACCTTTAATCCTGACTGTTGATTGAAATCAATCTCAACCATTGATGAACTCCAAGAAAGTCTATTTAAGAGACCCTCATCTCTTCATTTTGAAAGGTTGAATGAGAATTTGCATCGAATTGTTGCTAGAATTCATACTCACATTTGCTCATATTCACATACCCAAAGATCAAATTTGACCAAAAGTTGACCAGATTTAACCACAGTTGACTTGAGCTAACTAGTTTTGAAAAGAATTTTGAAATAATTAAACGAAATTATTTAATTAAATAGAGTACTTACTTCTAATTAATTAAACAAAGTTATTTAATTAAATGAGAAGCCATTCCTAATTAATTAAATGAAGTTATTTAATTAAATAAGAAAAGTTTCTGTAATTAATTAAAGATTATTTAATTAAATAGAAAAATTAATTACAAGAGCATATCTCAATTTATTAAATTATATATCTCAACAAAATCTCTCTTCAGTTCGAAAAGGGAAATTTTCTATTGACTATTGATCAAAAATGAGTTAAATTAGTTAACTCTTTATTTTACTCAAATTAAATTTTTTAACTCTTTTTAATTTGGAAATCTTCCTTTATGACTGAACTTCACCTTTAATCCTGACCGTTGATTGAAATCGATCTCAACTATTGATGAAATCCAGGAAAGTCTATTGAAGAGACCCTAATCTCTTCATTTTGAAAGGTTGAATGAGAATTTGCATCGAATTGTTACTTGAATTCATACTCACATTTGCTTATATTCACATACACAAAGATAGAGTTTGACCAAAAGTTGACCAGTTTTAACCACGGTTGACTTCAGTTGACTAGTTTTGAAAAAAAATTTAAAATAATTAAATGAAATTATTTAATTAAATGGAGTACTTACTTCTAATTAATTAAACAAAGTTATTTAATTAAATGAGAAGCCATTCCTAATAAATTAATTGAAGTTATTTAATTAAATAAGAAAAGTGTCTCTACTTAATTAAAGATTATTTAATTAAATAGAAAAAGTAATTATGAGAGCATATCTCATTTTATTAAATTAAATATCTCAACAAAATCTCTCTTCAGTTAAAAAAGAGAAATTTCCAGTTCACTATTGATAAAAAATGAGTTAAATCAGTTAACTCCTTTTTCTACTCAAATTAAATCAGTTAACAGCTTATTTTACTCAAATTATATCTGTTAACTCCCTTTAATTTGCAAATCTCCCTTTATAACTGAACTTCACTTTTAATCCTAACCGTTGATTGAAATCAATTTCAACCATAGATGAATTTCAGGAAAGTCTATTTAAGAGACCCTCATGTCTTGATTTTGAAATGTTGAATGAGAATTTGCATTGAATTGTTGCTGGAATTGATACTCACATTTGCAAATATTCACATACGCAAAGATCAAGTTTAACCAAAAGTTGACCGGATTTAACCACGGTTGACTTGAGCTGACTAGTTTCGAAAAGAATTTTGAAATAATTAAACGAAATTATTTAATTAAACAGAGTACTTACTTCTAATTAATTAAACAAAATTATTTAATTAAATGAGAAGTCATTCCTAATTAATTAAATGATGTTATTTAATTAAATAAGACAAGTGTCTCAAATTAATTAAAGATTATTTAATTAAATAGAAAAAGTAATTATGAGAGCATATCTCATTTTATTAAATTAAATATCTCAACAAAATCTCTCTTCAGTTTAAAAAGTGAAATTTCCTGTTCACTATTGATCAAAAATGAGTTAAATCTGTTAACTCCTTTTTCTACTCAAATTGAATCAATTAACTCCTTATTTTACTCAAATTAAATCTGTTAACTCCCTTTAATTTGGAAATCTCCCTTTATGACTGAACTTCACCTTTAATCCCGACTGTTGATTGAAATCAATCTCAACCATTGATGAACTCCAGGAAAGTCTATTTAAGAGACCCTCATCTCTTCATTTTGAAAAGTTGAATGAGAATTTGCGTCGAATTGTTGCTAGAATTCATACTCACATTTGCTCATATTCACATACCCAAAGATCAAGTTTGACCAAAAGTTGACAAAATTTAACCACAGTTGACTTGAGCTGACTAGTTTCGAAAAGAATTTTGAAATAATTAAACGAAATTATTTAATTAAATAGAGTACTTACTTGTAATTAATTAAACAAAGTTATTTAATTAAATGAGAAGCCATTCCTAATTAATTAAATGAAGTTATTTAATTAAATAAGAAAAGTTTCTGTAATTAATTAAAGATTATTTAATTAAATAGAAAAAGTAATTACGAGAGCATATCTCAATTTATTAAATTATATATCTCAACAAAATCTCTCTTCAGTTCGAAAAGGGAAATTTTTAGTTGACTATTGATCAAAAATGAGTTAAATTAGTTAACTCCTTATTTTACTCAAATTAAATTTTTTAACTCTTTTTAATTTGGAAATCTTCCTTTATGACTGAACTTCACCTTTAATCCTGACCGTTGATTGAAATCGATCTCAACTATTGATGAAATCCAGGAAAGTCTATTTAAGAGACCCTCATCTCTTCATTTTGAAAGGTTGAATGAGAATTTGCATCGAATTGTTACTTGAATTCATACTCACATTTGCTTATATTCACATACACAAAGATAGAGTTTGACCAAAAGTTGACCAGTTTTAATTAATTGGAGTACTTACTTCTAATTAATTAAACAAAATTATTTGATTAAATGAGAAGCCATTCCTAATTAATTAAATGAAGTTATTTAATTAAATAAAAAAAGTGTCTCTAATCAATTAAAGATTATTTAATTAAATAGAAAAAGTAATTATGAGAGCATATCTCCTTATTTTACTGAAATTAAATCTGTTAACTCCCTTTAATTTGAAAATCTCCCTTTATGACTGAACTTCACCTTTAATCCTGATCGTTCATTGAAATCGATCTCAACCATTGATGAATTGAAGGAAAGTATATTTAAAAGACACTCATTTATTCATTTTGAAAGGTTGAATGAGAATTTGAATCGAATTGTTGCTGGAATTCATACTCACATTTGCTCATATTCACATACGCAAAGATCAAGTTTGACCAAAAGCTTGCCAGATTAAATGAAATTATTTAATTAAATGGAGTACTTACTTCTAATTAATTAAAAAAAGTTATTTAATTAAATGAGAAGTCATTCCTAATTAATTAAATAAAGTTATTTAATTAAATAAGAAAAGTGTCTCTAATTAATTAAAGATTATTTAATTAAATAGAAAAAGTAATTATGAGAGCATATCTCTTTTTATTAAATTAAATATCTCAACAAAATCTCTCTTTAGTTCAAAAAGAGAAATTTTCAGTTCACTATTGATAAAAAATGAGTTAAATGAGTTAACTCTTTTTTCTACTCAAATTGAATCAGTTAACTCCTTATTTTACTCATATTGAATTTGTTAACTCTCTTTAATTTGGAAATCTCCCTTTATGACTGAACTTCACCTTTAATCCTGACCATTGATTGAAATCGATCTCAACCATTGATGAATTCCAGGAAAGTCTATTTAAGAGACCCTCATCTCTTCATTTTCAAAGGTTGAATTAGAATTTCGATCGAATTGTTGCTGGAATTCATACTCACATTTGCTCATATTCACATATGCAAAGATCAAATTTGACCAAAAGTTGACCAGATTTAACAATGGTTGACTTGAGTTGACTAGTTTCAAAAAGAATTTTGAAATAATTACGCGAAATTATTTAATTAAATGGAGTAGTTTCTTCTAATTAATTAAACAAAGTTATTTAATTAAATAAGAAGCCATTCTTAATTAATTAAATGAAGTTATTTAATTAAATAAGAAAAGTGTCTTTAATTAATTAAAGATTATTTAATTAAATAAAAAAAGTAATTATCAGAGCATATCTCATTTTATTCGATTAAATATCTCAACAAAATCTCTCTTCTGTTTAAAAACAGAAATTTCCAATTCACTATTGATAAAAAATGAATCAAATCAGTTAACTCCTTTTTCAACTCAAATTAAATCAGTTAACTCCTTATTTTACTCAAATTAAATCTGTTAACTCCCTTTAATTTGAAAATCTCCCTTTATGACTGAACTTCACCTTTAATCCTGATCGTTGATTGAAATCGATCTAAACTGGTGATGAATTCCGGGAAAGTCTATTTAAGAGATCCTCAACTCTTCATTTTGAAAGGTTGAATGAGAATTTGCATCGAATTGTTGTTGGAATTCATACTCGCATTTGCTCATATTCAATATGCAAAGATCAAGTTTGACCAAAAGTTGACCAGATTTAACCACAATTCACTTGAGTTGACTAGTTTCGATTTTTTTTTTGAAATAATTAAACAAAATTATTTAATTAAATGGAGTACTTACTTTTAATTAATTAAACAAAGTTATTTAATTAAATAAGAAAAGTGTCTCTAATTAATTAAAGATTATTTAATTAAATAGAAAAAGTAATTAGGAGAGCATATCTCATTTTATTAAGTTAAATATTTCAACAAAATCTCTCTTCAATTCAAAAAGGGAAGTTTTTAGTTCACTATTAATAAAAAATGAGTTAAATTAGTTAACTCCTTTTTCGACTCAAATTGAATCAGTTAACTCTTTATTTTACTCAAATTAAATCCGTTAAATCCCTTTAATTTGGAAATCTCCCTTTATGACTGAACTTTCACCTTTAATACTGACCAACGATTGAAATTGATCTCAATCGTTGATGAATTCTAAGAAAGTATATTTAAGAGACCATCATCTCTTCATTTTGAAAGGTTGAATGAGAATTTCCATCGAATTGTTGCTGGAATTCACACTCACATTTGCTCATATTCACATACGCAAAAATCAAGTTTGACCAAAATTTGACCAGATTTAACCATGGTTGACTTGAGTTGACTAGTTTCGAAAAAGATTTTGAAATAATTAAACAAAATTATTTAATTAAATGGAGTACTTACTTTTAATTAATTAAACAAAGTTATTTAATTAAATAAGAAGCCATTCTTAATTAATTAAATGAAATTATTTAATTAAATAAGAAAAGTGTCTCTAATTAATTAAAGATTAATTAATTAAATAGAAAAACTAATTATGAGAGCATATCTCATTTTATTAAATTAAATATCTCAATAAAATCTCTGTTCAGTTCAAAAAGGGAAATTTTTAGTTCGCTATTGATAAAAAATGAGTTAAATCAGTTAACTCCTTTTTCTACTCAAATTGAATCAGTTAACTACTTATTTTACTCAAATTAAATCCGTTAACTGCCTTTAATTTGGAAATCTCCCTTTATGAATGTACTTCACCTTTAATCCTGACCGTTGATTCAAATCGATCTCAACCGTTGAGTAATTCCAAGAAAGTCTATTTAAGAGACCCTCATCTCTTCATTTTGAAAGGTTGAATGAGAATTTGCATCGAATTGTTGCTGGAATTCATACTCACATTTGCTCATATTCACATACGCAAAGATCAAGTTTGACCAAAAGTTGCCCATATTTAACCACAGTTGACTTGAGTTGACTAGTTTCGAAAATAATTTTGAAATAATTAAACGAAATTATTTAATTAAATGGAGTAATTACTTCAAATTAATTAAACAAAGTTATTTAATTAAATGAGAAGCCATTCCTAATTAATTAAATGAAGTTATTTAATTAAATAAGAAAAGTGTCTCTAATTATTTAAAGATTATTTAATTAAATAGAAAAAGTAATTATGAGAGAATATCTCATTTTATTAAATTAAATATCTCAACAAAATCTCTTTTCAGTTCAGAAAGGGAAATTTCCAGTTCACTATTGATAAAAAATGAGTTAAATATGTTAACTCTTTTTTCTAGTCAAATTGAATCAGTTAACTCCTTATTTTACTCAAATTAAATCCGTTAACTCCCTTTAATTGAGAAATCTCCCTTTATGACTGAACTTCAACTTTAATACTGACCAATGATTGAAATCGATCTCAACCGTTGATGAATTTCAAGAAAGTATATTTAAGACACCATCATCTCTTCATTTTGGAAGGTTGAATGAGAATTTGTATCGAATTGTTGCTGGAATTCATACTCACATTTGCTCATATTCACATACGCAAAGATCAAGTTTGACCAAAAGTTAACCAAATTTAACCACGGTTGACTTGAGTTGACTGGTTTCGAAAAGAATTTTAAAATAATTAAATGAAATTATTTAATTAAATGGAGTACTTACTTCTAATTAATTAAACAAAGTTATTTAATTAAATGAGAAGCCATTCCTAATTAATTAAATGAAGTTATTTAATTAAACAAAAAAAATGTCTCTAATTAATTAAAAATTATTTAATAAAATAGAAAAAGTAATTATGAGAGCATATTTCATTTTAAATTAAATATCTCAATAAAATCTCTCTTCAGTTCAAAAAGAAAATTTTTTAATTTACTATTGATCAAAATGAGTTAAATTAGTTAACTCCTTTTTCTACTCAAATTGAAACAGTTAACTCCTTATTTTAATCAAATTAAATCGGTTAACTCCCTTTAATTTGGAAATCTCCCTTTATGACTGAACTTCACCTTTAATCCTGACCGTTGATTAAAATCGATCTCAATCGTTGATAAATTCCAGGAAAGTCTATTTAAGAGACCCTCATCTCTTTATTTTGAAAGGTTGAATGAGAATTTGCATTTAATTGTTGCTAGAATTCATACTCACATTTGCTCATATTCACATACGCAAAGATCAAGTTTGACCAAAAGTTGACTAGATTTAACCACGGTTGACTTGAGCTGACTAGTTTCAAAAATAAATTTGAAATAGTTAAACAAAATTATTTAATTAAATGGAGTACTTACTTATAATTAATTAAACAAAGTTATTTAATTAGATGAGAAGCCATTCCTAATTAATTAAATGAAGTTATTTCATTAAATAAGAAAAGTGTCTCTAATTAATTAAAGATTATTTAATTAAATAAAAAAAGTAATTATGAGAGCATATCTCATTTTATTCGATTAAATATCTCAACAAAATCTCTCTTCTGTTTAAAAACGGAAATTTCCAATTCACTATTGATCAAAAATGAGTTAAATCAGTTAACTCCTTTTTCAACTCAAATTAAATCAGTTAACTCCTTATTTTACTCAAATTAAATCTGTTAACTCCCTTTAATTTGAAAATCTCCCTTTATGACTGAACTTCACCTTTAATCCTGATCGTTGATTGAAATCGATCTAAACTGTTGATGGATTCCGGAAAAGTCTATTTAAGAGACCCTCAACTCTTCATTTTGAAAGGTTGAATGAGAATTTGCATCGAATTGTTGTTGGAATTCATACTCGCATTTGCTCATATTCAATATGCAAAGATCAAGTTTGACCAAAAGTTGACCAGATTTAACCACGATTCACTTGAGTTGACTAGTTTCAATTTTTTTTTTGAAATAATTAAACAAAATTATTTAATTAAATGGAGTACTTACTTTTAATTAATTAAACAAAGTTATTTAATTAAATAAGAAAAGTGTCTCTAATTAATTAAAGATTATTTAATTAAATAGAAAAATTAATTAGGAGAGCATATCTCATTTTATTAAGTTAAATATTTCAACAAAATCTCTCTTGAGTTCAAAAAGGGAAGTTTTCAGTTCACTATTAACAAAAAATGAGTTAAATCAGTTAACTCCTTTTTCGACTCAAATTGAATCAGTTAACTCCTTATTTTACTCAAATTAATTCCATTAAATCTCTTTAATTTGAAAATCTCCCTTTATGACTGAATTTCACCTTTAATACTGACCAACGATTGAAATTGATCTCAATCGTTGATGAATTCTAAGAAAGTATATTTAAGAGACCATCATCTCTTCATTTTGAAAGTTTGAATGAGAATTTCCATCGAATTGTTGTTGGAATTCATACTCACATTTGCTCATATTCACATATGCAAAGATCAAGTTTGACCAAAATTTGACCAGATTTAACCATGATTGACTTGAGTTGACTAGTTTCGAAAAGGATTTTGAAATAATTAAACAAAATTATTTAATTAAATGGAGTACTTACTTTTAATTAATTAAACAAAGTTATTTAATTAAATAAGAAGCCATTCTTAATTAATTAAATGAAATTATTTAATTAAATAAGAAAAGTGTCTCTAATTAATTAAAGATTAATTAATTAAATAGAAAAACTAATTATGAGAGCATATCTCATTTTATTAAATTAAATATCTCAATAAAATCTCTGTTCAGTTCAAAAGGGGAAATTTTCAGTTTGCTATTGATAAAAAATGAGTTAAATCAGTTAACTCCTTTTCCTACTCAAATTGAATCAGTTAACTCCTTATTTTACTCAAATTAAATCCGTTAACTGCCTTTAATTTGGAAATCTCCCTTTATGAATGCACTTCACCTTTAATCCTGACCGTTGATTGAAATCGATCTCAACCGTTGAGGAATTCCAGGAAAGTCTATTTAAGACACCCTCATCTTTTCATTTTGAAAGGTTGAATGAAAATTTGCATCGAATTGTTTCTTGAATTCATACTCACATTTGCTCATATTCACATACGCAAAGATCAAATTTGACCAAAAGTTGCCCATATTTAACCACGGTTGACTTGACTTGACTAGTTTCGAAAATAATTTTGAAATAATTAAACGAAATTATTTAATTAAATGGAGTAATTACTTCAAATTAATTAAACAAAGTTATTTAATTAAATGAGAAGCCATTCCTAATTAATTAAATGAAGTTATTTAATTAAATAAGAAAAGTGTCTCTAATTAATTAAAGATTATTTAATTAAATAGAAAAAGTAATTATGAGAGAATATCTCATTTTATTAAATTAAATATCTCAACAAAATCTCTTTTCAGTTCAGAAAGGGAAATTTCCTGTTCACTATTGATAAAAAATGAGTTAAATCAGTTAACTCTTTTTTCTAGTCAAATTGAATCAGTTAACTCCTTATTTTACTCAAATTAAATCCGTTAACTCCCTTTAATTGAGAAATCTCCCTTTATGACTGAACTTCACCTTTAATACTGACCAATGATTGAAATCGATCTCAACCGTTGATGAATTTCAAGAAAGTATATTTAAGACACAATCATCTCTTCATTTTGGAAGGTTGAATGAGAATTTGTATCGAATTGTTGCTGGAATTCATACTCACATTTGCTCATATTCACATACGCAAAGATCAAGTTTGACCAAAAGTTAACCAAATTTAACCATGGTTGACTTGAGTTGACTGGTTTCGAAAAGAATTTTAAAATAATTAAATGAAATTATTTAATTAAATGGAGTACTTACTTCTCATAAATTAAACAAAGTTATTTAATTAAATGAGAAGCCATTCCTAATTAATTAAATGAAGTTATTTAATTAAACGAGAAAAATGTCTCTAATTAATTAAAAATTATTTAATAAAATAGAAAAAGTAATTATGAGAGCATATCTCATTTTATTAAATTAAATATCTCAATAAAATCTCTCTTCAGTTCAAAAAGGAAAATTTTTAGTTTACTATTGATCAAACTGAGTTAAATTAGTTAACTCCTTTTTCTACTCAAATTGAAACAGTTAACTCCTTATTTTACTCAAATTAAATCCGTTAACTCCCTTTAATTTGGAAATCTCCCTTTATGACTGAACTTCACCTTTAATCCTAACCGTTGATTGAAATCGATCTCAACCGTTAATGAATTCCAGGAAAGTCTATTTAAGAGACCCTCATCTCTTTATTTTGAAAGGTTGAATGAGAATTTACATTGAATTGTTGCTAGAATTCATACTCACATTTGCTCATATTCACATACGCAAAGATCAAGTTTGACCAAAAGTTCACTAGATTTAACCACGGTTGACTTGAGCTGACTAGTTTCGAAAATAAATTTGAAATAATTAAACAAAATTATTTAATTAAATGGAGTACTTACTTATAATTAATTAATCAAAAGTTATTTAATTAGATGAGAAGCCATTCCTAATTAATTAAATGAAGTTATTTGATTAAATAAGAAAAGTGTCTCTAATTAATTAAAGATTATTTAATTAAATAGAAAAAGTAATTATGAGAGCATATCTCATTTTATTAAATTAAATATCTCAAAAAAATCTCTCTTTAGTTTAAAAAGGAAAATTTTCAGTTCACTATTGATCAAAAATGAGTTAGATCAGTTAACTCCTTTTTCTACTCAAATTGAATCAGTTAACTCCTTATTTTACTCAAATTAAATCCGTTAACTCTTTTCAATTTTAAAATCTCCCTTTATGACTGAACTTCAGCTTTAATCCTGAACGTTGATTGAAATCGATCTCAATCGTTGATGAATTAAAAGAAAGTCTATTTAAGAGACCCTCATCTCTTCATTTTGAAAGGTTGAATGAGAATTTGCATCGAATAGTTGCTGGAATTCATACTCACATTTTCTCATATTCACATACGCCAAGATCAAGTTTGACCAAAAGTTGACCAGATTTAACCACGGTTGACTTGAGTTGACTAGTTTCGAAAATAATTTTAAAATAATTAAACGAAATTATTTAATTAAATGGAGTACTTACTTCTAATTAATTAAACAAAGTTATTTAATTAAATAAGAACCTATTCCTAATTAATTAAATGAAGTTATTTAATTAAATAAGAAAAGTGTCTCTAATTAATTAAAGATTATTTAATTAAATAGAAAATGTAATTGGCAGAGCATATTTCATTTTATTAAATTAAATATTTCAACAAAATCTCACTTCAGTTCAAAAAAGAAAATTTCAAGTTCACTATTGATCAAAAATGAGTTAAATCAGTTAACTGCTTTTTCTACTCAAATTGAATTAGTTAACTCCTTATTTTACTCAAATTAAATCCGTTAACTCTCTTTAATTTGGAAATCTCCCTTTATGACTTAACTTCACCTTTAATCCTGACCGTTGATTGAAATCGATCTTGACAGTTGATGAATTCCATGAAAGTCTATTTAAGAGACCCTCATCTCTTCATTTTGAAAGGTTGAATGAGAATTTGCATCAAATTGTTTAATTAAATAGAAAAAGTAAGTATGAGAGCATATCTCATTTTATTAATTTAAATATCTCAACAAAATTTCTCTTCAGTTCAAAAAGGGAAATTTCTAGTTCACTATTGATCAAAAATGAGTTGAATCAGTTAACTCCTTTTTCTACTCAAATTGAATCAGTTAACTCCTTCTTTTACTCAAATTAAATCCGTTAACTCATTTTAATTTGGAAATTTCCCTTTATGACTGAACTTCACCTTCAATCCTGACCGCTAATTGAAATCGATCTCAACCGTTGATAAATTTTAGGAAACTGTATTTAAGAGACCGTCATGTCTTAATTTTGAAAGGTTGAATGAGAATTTGCATCAAATTGTTGCTGGAATTCATACTCACATTTGCTCATATTCACATACGCAAAGATCAAGTTTGAGGAAAAGTTGACCAGATTTAACCACGGTTGACTTTAGCTGACTGGTTTCGAAAAGAAATTTGAAATAATTCAACGAAATTATTTAATTAAATGGAGTACTTACTTTAAATTAATTAAACAAAGTTATTTAATTAAATGAGAAGCCATTCCTAATTAATTAAATGAAGTTATTTAATTAAATAAGAAAAGTGTCTCTAATTAATTAAAGATTGTTTAATTAAATATAAAAAGTAATTATGAGAGGATATCACATATTATTAAATTAAATATCTCAACAAAATTTTTCTTCAGTTCAAAAAGGGAAATTTCCAGTTCACTATTGATTAAAAATGAGTTGAATCAATTAACTCCTTTTTTTACTCAAATTGAATCAATGAGCTCCTTATTTTACTCAAATTAAATCCGTTAACTCCATTTAATTTGGAAATCTCCCTTTATGACTGAACTTCACCTTTAATCCTGATCGCTGATTGAAATCGATCTCAACCGTTGATGAATTGTAGGGAAGTCTATTTAAGAAACCCTCATCTCTTCATTTTGAAAGGTTAAATGAGAATTTGCATTGAATTGTTGCTGGAATTCATAATCACATTTGCTCATATACACATACGCAAAGACCAAGTTTGGCCAAAAGTTGACCAAATTTAACCACAGTTGACTTGAGTTGACTAGTTTAGAAAAGAATTTTGAAATAATTAAACAAAATTATTTAATTAAATGGAGTACTTACTTCTAATTAATTAAACAAAGTTATTTAATTGAATGAGAAGCCATTCCTAATTAATTGAATGAAGGTATTTAATTAAATAAGAAAAGTGTTTCTAATTAAATAAAGCTTACTTAATTAAATAGAAAAATTAATTATGAGAGCAGATATTATTTTATTAAATTAAATATCTCAACAAAATCTTTAATCAGTTCAAAAAAGAAAATTTTCAGTTCACTATTGATAAAAAATGAGTTAAATCAATTAACTCCTTTTTCTACTCAAATTGAATCAGTTAACTCCTTATTTTACTCAAATTAAATCTGTTAACTCCTTTTTAATTTGGAAATCTCCCTTTATAACTGGACTTTACCTTTAATCCTGACCACTGATTAAAATCGATCTCAATCGTTGATGAATTCCAAGAAAGTCTATTTAAGAGACCCTAATCTCTTCATTTTGAAAAGTTGAATGAGAATTTGCATCGAATTGTTGTTGGAATTCATACTCACATTTTCTCATATACACATACGCAAAGACCAAATTTGGCCAAAAGTTGACCAGATTTAACCACGGTTGACTTGAGTTGACTAGTTTCGACAAAAAATTTGAAATAATTAAAAGAAATTATTTAATTAAATGGAGTACTTACTTGTAATTAATTAAACAACGTTATTTAATTAAATGAAAAGTCATTCCTAATTAATTAAATTAAGTTATTTAATTAAATAGAAAAAGTAATTATCAGAGCATATCTCAAGTTATTCAATTAAATATCTCAACGCAATCTCTCTTCAGTTCAAAAAGGGAAATATTCAGTTCACTATTGATAAAATATGAGTTGAATTAGTTAACTCATTTTTCTACTCAAATTGAATCAGTTAACTCCATATTTTACTCAAATTAAATTTGTTAACTCTTTTTAATTTTGAAATCTCACTTTATGACTGAACATCACCTTTAATCCTGACCGCTGATTGAAATCTATCTCAACCGTTGATGAATTCTAGGAAAGTCTATTTAAGAGACCCTCACCTCTTCATTTTGAAAAGTTGAATGAGAATTTGCATCGAATTGTTGCTAGAATTTATACTTACCTTTGCTCATATTAACTTACGCAAAGATCAAGTTTGACGAAAAGTTGACCAGATTTAACCACGGTTGACTTGAGTTGACTAGTTTCAAAAATAATTTTGAAATAATTAAACGAAATTATTTAATTAAATAGAGTAATTACTTCAAATTAATTAAACAAAGTTATTTAATTAAATGAAAAGCCATTCCTAATTAATTAAATGAAGTTATTTAATTAAATAAGAAAAGTGTCTCTAATTAATTAAAGATTATTTAATTAAATAGAAAAAGTAATTATGAGAGCATATCTCATTTTATTAAATTAAATATCTCAACAAAATCTCTCTTCAGTTCAAATAGGAAATTTCCAGTTCACTATTGATAAAAAATGAGTTAAATAAGTTAACTCCTTGTTCTACTCATATTGAATCAGTTAACTCCTTATTTTACTCAAACTAAATCCGTTAACTCCCTTTAATTTGGAAATCTCCCTTTATGATTGAACTTCACCTTTAATCCTGACCGCTGATTGAAATCGATCTCAATAGTTGATGAATTCCAAGAAAGTCTATTTAAGGGACCCTCATCTCTTCATTTTGAAATGTTGAATGAGAATTTGCATCGAATTGTTGTCGAAATTCATACTCACATTTGCTCATATTCACATACGCAAAGATCAAGTTTGACCAAAAGTTGACCAGATTTAACCACGGTTGACTTGAGTTGACAAGTTTCGAAATGAATTTTGAAATAATTAAATGAAATTATTTAATTAAGTGGAGTACTTACTTGTAATTAATTAAACAAAGTTATTTAATTAAATGAGAAGCCATTCTTAATTAATTAAATGATGTTATTTAATTAAATAAGAAAAGTGTCTCTAATTAATTAAAGATTATTTAATAAAATAGAAAAAGTAATTATGAGAGCATATCTCATGTTATTAAATTAAATATCTCAACAAAATCTTTCTTCAGTTAAAAAAGAGAAATTTTCAATTCACTATTGATCAAAAATGAGTTAAATCAGTTAACACTTTTTTCTACTCAAATTGAATCAATTAACTACTCATTTTACTCAAATTAAATCTGTTAACTCCCTTTAATTTGGAAATCTCCCTTTATGACTGAACTTCACTTTTAATCTTGACTGCTGATTGAAATCGATTTAAACCGTGGATGAATTCTAAGAAAGTCTATTTAAGAGACCTTCATCTCTTCATTTTGAAAATTTGAATGAGAATTTGCATCGAATTGTTGCTGGAATTCATACTCACATTTGGTCATATTCACATACGCAAAGATCAAGTTTGACCAAAAGTTGACCAGCTTTAACCACGGTTGACTTGAGTTGAGTAGTTTCGAAATTTTTTTTGAAATTATTTAATTAAATGGAGTACTTACTTGTAATTAATTAAACAAAGTTATTTAATTAAACGAGAAGCCATTCCTAATTAATTAAATGAAGTTATTTAATTAAATAAGAAAACTGTCTCTAATTAATTAAAGATTCTTTAAATAAATAGAAAAAGTAATTATGAGAGCATATCTCATTTTATTAAATTAAATATCTCAACAAAATCTCACTTCAGTTCAAAAAGGGAAATTTCCAGTTCACTATTAATCAAAAATGAGTTAAATGAGCTAACTCCTTTTTCTACTCAAATTGAATCAGTTAACTCCTTATTTTACTCAAATTAAATCCGTTAACTCCCTTTAATTTAAAAATCTTCCTTTATGACTAAACTTCACCTTTAATCTTGACCGTTGATTGAAATCGATCTCAACTGTTGATGAATTTCAACAAAGTCTATTTAAGAGACCCTCATCTCTTCATTTTGAAAGGTTGAATGAGAATTTGAATCGAATTGTTGTTGGAATTCATACTCACATTTGCTCATATTCACATACGCAAAGATCAAGTTTGACCAAAAGTTGACCAGATTTAACCACAGTTGACTTGAGTTGACTAGTTTCGAAAAGAATTTTGAAATAATTAAACGAAATAATTTAATTAAATGAAGTACTTCTAATTAATTAAAAATAGTTATTTAATTAAATGAGAAGCCATTCCTAATTAATTAAATGAAGTTATTTAATTAAATAAGAAAAGTGTCTCTAATTAATTAAAGATTATTTAATTAAATAGAAAAAGTAATTATGAAAGTATATCTCATTTTATTAAATTAAATATCTCAACAAAATCTCTCTTAAGTTCAAAAACGGAAATTTTCAATTCACTATTGATCAAATATGATTTAAATGAGTTAACTTCTTTTTCTACTCAAATTGAATCAGTTAACTCCTTATTTTACTCAAATTAAATCCGTTAACTCCTTTTAATTTTGAAATCTCCCTTTATGACTGAACTTCACCTTTAATCTTGACCGCTGATTGAAATCGATCTCAACTATTGATGAATTTTAGGAAAGTCTATTTAAGAGACCCTCATCTCTTCATTTTGAAATGTTGAATGAGAATTTGCATCGAATTGTTATTGGAATTCATACTGACATTTGCTCATATGCACATACGCAAAGATCAAGTTTGAGAAAAAGTTGACCAATTTTAACCACAGTTGACTTGAGTTGACTAGTTTCGAAAGAATTTTGAAATAATTAAATGAAAGTATTTAATTAAATGGAGTACTTACTTCTAATTAATTAAACAAAATTATTTAATTAAATGAGAAGCCATTCTTAATTAATTAAATGAATTTATTTAATTAAATAAGAAAATTATCTCTAATCAATTAACGATTATTTAATTTTATAGAAAAAGTAATTATGAGTGCATATCTCATTTTATTAAATTAAATATCTCAACAAAATCTCTCTTTAGTTCAAAAAATGGAAATTTTCAGTTCACTATTGATCAAAAATGAGTTAAATGAGTTAACTCTTTTGTCTACTCAAATTGAATCTATTAACTCGTTATTTTACTCAAATTAAATCCGTTAACTCCCTTCAATTTGAAAATCTCCATTTATGACTGAACTTCACTTTTAATCCTGATCGCTGATTGAAATCGATCTCAACCGTTGATGAATTCCAAGAAAATCTATTTAAGAGACCCTCATCTCTTCAATTTGAAAGGTTGAATGAGAATTTGCATCGAATTGTTGCTAGAATTCATACTCACATTTGCTCATATTCACATATGCAAAGATCATGTTTGACAAAAAGTTGACCAGATTTAACCATGGTTGACTTGAGTTGACTAGTTTCAAAAAGAATTTTGAAATAATTAAATAAAATTATTGTAACGCCCTACTAAGGGATCCAAAAGAATTAACCTAAAGTTTTACTAAGTTTGCTAAACATTTTTTTTTTTAAAAAGAAAGTATAACATACACATCAAACACAAAGTTGCGGAAGCAATAACATACATAACAGGTTGCATTCCTTAAAGATCCCATGACATTGAATCACATATAAAATCTAATCTAAAACCAAGTCCATCATTTAATACATCCATATGAAAGAATAATGAAAAGTTCAATGTTCGTAAAATGTTCAAATGCCTCTTGGCAAATTAATTCGAAATGCTCATTCATCCACTGCACATGTCACAAAAGTTTAAAAGGATATATAGAAACAAGATAAATAAACATCATCCTCTTCGGATCCATGATACATGTCCATCAAATAAATGAAACCATTCATCATACATAATAAATCCATACATCAAGAAATATACACACATAATAAAATGATACTGCATCCAACATATAATATAACCATCTATCATAATGATCCATGAACAAAATGAATGTATAAGCCAACAGTAATACTCCAGCTACAGTGTCTCGGATGGATCTCAATGGTAAGAGTAAAAAGCACTACCACCCGATCACGTGGAACCTAAATGGTCCACTCCCACCGTGCTAAGGAGATAGTCTCAAGTCCCAAACAAGGTATCAAAACATGAAACACAAGTAGTCTCTAAGTCTGGGAAATCCTAAAAGTATACTAACTCAAACATTCCAACATAGATAAACATCTAGACCCAGAGGCACCACACAGAAATGTAGAAAACCTGCTATACAAGCGGGAAAGTGTCATTGCAAAAGTCACGTTGAAAGTTACCCTAGCAATCCCTTAGGAATCTTGGGTCCCCTGTGATCCTGCAACCGCTAGTATCCTCTCGTACTAACGAGGCATACTACGAAATGCAAGGTCACAACCAAGCATTCTCTCTACCCCATCCTAGTCTGTACTAGCACTCAAGGCATGGGAGAGAACATACAATTATCATATTAGATTCTTTTAAGTCAGTATTTAGGTGAGATCTTTTCACTTATCAAAACAACTTACAATGAGTTACCCTGGCAGCCACTTAGGGCCTCGGCCCCCATCACAAGCCACTTCCCGACACTACACATAGATAACCTACCCTACGCTCATGAAATCACAAATCACAAATATCACCTCAACCCTATACAAGCGATTGGAAAGCATCAAATGATTATCATAATGATCACAACAGTTCTCTATCAGCAATTGAAGGCATCAATGATAAATCACAATATCCATCAGTTCTTAGCAAGCTACCGAAAAAACTATCCCAAAATAAAACACAATACTGATCAAAGACTCCAAAATGGTCAAGTCAAACATGTCACAACATGACATCATCAAGAACAAATCACTCACCTCAGCTTCACACAAGGAAATTGGAAAACAACAACAACAATAAATACATCCATCAGAGAGCATATCGAAATATCACTATGGTTGGGTTTAGAAAGATCAAGAATAAATAATCATAATGTCACAATCGCATAATGCCCAAGCCTCTGGTAACTGATCCAGAGCCACACCTTGGAAAACTCAGGAGGAATCAGACACTCAACTGAGTTGCATCAAGGGGCATCTACAACCTTCAGAATCACACACTAAAATCAGATTCAAAACAAAACTGTGAAAATAAATCCTCTAAAATATCTTTTCCATCCACTAAATCCATTAAACAAAACTCTTAAAACAAATTGCCCAGAAAATACATTTTTGCTGCCTCCTGGATAGACCTGCACTCAGACATGAATAACTTTTGAACTAGAAAAGATTTACTCAATCCAACCATTGATATTTTGCACAACTAGATTTTAAACAACATATAAAAATTTGAGAAAAATCCAACAGTTCAAACTTGAGATATTGACCATGCAACTGAGTACATTTTTCTGCAAAACATTTCTTCATGCTGTCTCTAGATAGACCTGCACTCAAACATGAATAACTTTTGAACCAGATCAAAGCTCTTCAATCGCCTTGGTGAAGATGGGCGAAATTAGGCCTACAAAAACATATCCAAAGCTCATCAAAATCCAACGGTGCATTTGAGAGATATTACAAACGCACTGAGACTGATTTCTGCAAACATACCGAATTCAACCCAAAAATAAAAACTTGTCTTCTTCCTCTCTCTTCCTCTCTAAAAACTGACTCCCTAAATAAGGAATATGAAACGTCCCTATCCAAGAATAGGAGACTGTTTCAAAAATTATGAATATTCCTGCTGCCAACTATCTGTTCTTTTTTAGGATATGATTAGATTCTTAAATCATTGCACACTACTAACTCCACTAAAACAAACACACATGGTCCTTAGTGGCTATATTTGGAGAGTTTATCATTTCACTCCTCCATTTATGCCACCACATCATAGGACATTATTTTTAAACATAAAACTCTAAACTCACACACACAAACATTTCAAAATTTAGATTTTAAAATCAAAACTTTCTGATATTTGCTTTGTACCCTGCATTTTAGTCATATTGCAAGTTGTCTTCCTGTCGCCACCAAACTTCCTATCGCAGACGTGCTCCTGCACCAGTAACGTCCTAAACTGGTCAACACTAAGACAATCCCAAAACCCCAAATCATAAAAGCATAAAGAAAACAAAACAGTATAATCCAGTTCATAGTTTGGGTTTGTTTCCATAATACACAATAAGGTTTAAGTTGAAATTTTTAGTTTGAGTTTCAATGAACATTTTTAATGTAAAGCTTTCTCACTATTACCCTTTTAATTTAACCCAATTATTTAATCTTCATTTAATAATAACTCTTTTACTATTTTCAGATATTACTCTAACCATATTTAATTAAATAAATTAATATTTTATTTAACTATAAAAATATTTATTATTATAAAATTATTAACAATTTTTAATAAATTAAAAATTTATTAAAGCAACTTTTATTATTAATATCTATTAAGAAATTTATATTATTAAACATTGTTAAAATAAAATAAAATACAGTTATGTATGACATAACTGACGCCCCTTAAATAAAAGAGTCATGTGGCCCCATCATAGGGTACCACAGGCTTTAAAAGTCGTGCGGTCCCTTGTTGACGCAGGTCGCCGCTGACAATTTCACATCGCTGGGGGGGGGGGGGAAGGTAAGACACCCCCCCCCCCCCCCCCCCCATGCGTTTTATTTAATAAATATTTTATTTTTATTATTATATATATATATTTTAAAAGAAACTTTTAAATTTAATTAAAATCATTTCTCAATTCTTTCCTATTCAAAATTTAATAAGATATGTTTATTATTATTATATAAATATTTTATAAATAATTTATTTTTAATTATTTTATTTTAATTATTATTTTTTTTAATAACATTCACAAATATACTCTGATAGAAAAAATAATATTAACCATTCAAATTTCAATCTACAATTTTCATTTATAAGTTTAGAATTTAACCCTTCCCCAATTAAATTCAGATTTCATTAATCTATCAAATAAGAATTCCTGATCACTCTTCTAATTTTTATGTATGCCATATATATTGACAAGCATTTAATAATTTACAATATTAAAATATTTAAGCTTTCATCACAGAGAATTTGGATATACAATCCACAGGCACGAAGAAAACAGAAAAGGATAATTGCGTATTTAATTGATGATCAAAACACAAGATCCTACCTGATCCTGATGCTATTATGCAATCCCTAAGAACTGTAAGAGAGTTCACTCCTCTTCAATAACCTTCTTCTGAGAATCTTTCTTTGAAATTAGCCTTTTGAAATTCGCTTTCAAAAGTTATCTCCCAAAAATTCCCGTCCAAATTTGTGCCCTCCCAAAAATGAACTCCAAAGTTGTGATAAGAAGTTTTCTTCTCAAATCGGGGCACTAATTGTGTGTTCACCCGAGAAGACTCTTTGCTCAACTGAGTTAACTCAAAATTAACTTTTATTATCTTTTATTTTATTTTGCATTCATCTTTTCATGCACATTAAGTTGAATTATTAAATAACTTTATTTAATATTTCACTTGACTTCTATTTTAAATTAATTAATTACTTTAATCTCATGTGCACTTTATGAAATTAAAATAACATTATTATTTTCACTTATCTTATCTAATTAATTAATTTCTCATATTTAAACTCATGCTTAAATCATGCGATCTAGAAACTTTTAATAATTTAATATCTTTTCCACTTTTAATTTATTTAAGAAACTTTAATTGATAAAATATTTATTAACTCAATTAATAATAATATTTAGCATTTATTTAAAAATGAACTCTAAATATATTATTATTAAATTAAATAAATATTATCACATTCTAAAATTATACTTAAAACTTTTATCTCCTAATTCAATTATTTTAATTTAATTAATTTTTTAATTAATTAAATATAATTAAATATTAAAATATCATAATAATTTTATATTAAATTAAATCATTAATTAATCTTTTAAATTAGAATTAATTAATAAAAAACACATCAAGGACTCATAAGGTAACATACGAAAACCCATTATAGAAAAACACATACTAAATCAAACAAAAGGGTTATAATCATGAAATTAGATTATTTGATGCATTCAGAGGGTACTTAACTCAGATACTTGTCCTAATTATCAATTAAGACAATTCGCTAAAGGGTTTAGGATTTGGACTTAAGAGTTTATCTCCCCTCTCTTACCATTGAGATAATGCGATAGGGTACGCTCATCTTGGCAATTTAGGGAAGTCAATACCCGATACCTGCAACCTGCATAAAATCCATGCATGTACAAACACAATATTCTAAGCTAAATAGACAATGGCAGAAAGTGGTGCATCGTGTAGATCCCGACTAGTAGGTGACTACGACTCCCTTCCTTAACCACATCAGAAACACCATACATAAAGACAACAAACATGCACACCATACACATGTAGTATGGGGTAAGTATCCATAAGAAAGCGCATGTGATAATAAACCATCTAACTAATCATCATCAATAACGAAAAACATTAAATAATCATCATACATGCATGAAATATAGAGTACCAAGTAATCTCATCATATAATAAACTTAGTGTAAAACAACAACTGATAATCTCTAAAATAATAATACTAATCATCAAACATAAAATTGGCCTAAAAGAGTTTGGCAAAGATAACTAAAATGCGACTTAGGGGTAGGCACTACAATTATTTAATTAAATGGAGTACTTACTTCTAAATAATTAAACAAAGTTATTTAATTAAATGAGAAGCCATTCCTAATTAATTAAATGAAGTTATTTAATTAAATAAAAAAAGTGTCTCTAATTAATTAAAGATTATTTAATTAAATAAAAAAAGTAATTATGAGAGCATATCTCATTTTATTAAATTAAATATCTCAACAAAATCGCTCTTCAATTCAAAAAGGGAAATATTTAGTTCACTATTGATAAAAAATGAGTTAAATCAGTTAACTCCTTTTTCTTCTCAAATTGAATCAGTTAACTCCTCATTTTACTCAAATTAAATCCGTTAACTCCATTTAATTTGGAAATCTTCCATTATGACTGAACTTCACCTTTAATCCTGATCGCTGATTGAAATCGATCTCAACTGTTGATGAATTCCAGAAAAGTCTATTTAAGAGACCCTCATCTCTTCATTTTGAAAGGTTGAATGAGAATTTGCATTGAATTGTTGCTGGAATTCATACTCACATTTTCTCATATTCACATACGCAAAGATCAAGTTTGACCCAAACTTGACCAAATTTAACCCCGGTTGACTTGAGTTGATTATTTTCGAAAAGAATTTGAAAATAATTAAATGAAATTTAATTAATAAAATGGAGTAATTACTTCTAATTAATTAAACAAAGTTATTTAATTAAATGAGAAGCCATTCCTAATTAATTAAATGAAGTTATTTAATTAAATAAGAAAAGTGTCTCTAACTAACTAAAGATTATTTAATTAAATAGAAAAAGTAATTATGAGAGCATATCTCATTTTATTAAATTAAATATCTCAACAAAATCTCTCTTCAGTTCAAAAAGGGAAATTTCCAATTCACTATTGATCAAAAATGAGTTAAATTTGTTAACTACTTTTTCTAGTCAAATTGAATCAGTTAACTCCTTATTTTACTCAACTTAAACCCGTTAACTCCCTTTAATTTGGAAATCTCCCTTTATGAATGAACTTCACCTTTAATCCTGACCGCTGATTGAAATCGATCTCAACCATTGATGAATTTCAGGAAAGTCTATTTAAGAGACCCTCATCTCTTCATTTTGAAAGTTTGAATGAGAATTTGCATCGAATTGTTGCTAGAATTCATACTCACATTTGCTCATATTCACATACGCAAAGATCAAGTTTGACCAACAGTTGACCAGATTTAACCACGGTTGACTTGAGTTGACTAGTTTCGAAAAGAATTTTGAAATAATTTAAAAAAAATTATTTAATTAAATGGGGAACTTACATCTAATTAATTAAACAAAGTTATTTAATTAAATGAGAAGCCATTCCTAATTAATTAAATTAAGTTATTTAATTAAATAAGAAAAGTGTCTCTAATTAATTAAAGATTATTTAATTAAATAGAAAAAATAATTATGAGAGCATATCTCATTTTATTAAATTAAATATCTCAACAAAATCTCTCTTCAGTTCAAAAAGGAAAATTTCCAGTTCACTATTGATCAAAAATGAGTTAAATCAGTTAACTCCTTTTTCTACTCAAATTGAATCTGTTAACTCCTTTTACTCAAATTAAATTCGATAACTCCCTTTAATTTAGAAATCTCCCTTTACGACTGAACTTCACGTTTAATCTTGACCGCTGATCAAAATCGATCTCAACCATTGATGAATTCCAAGAAAGTCTATTTAAGAGACCCTCATCTCTTCATTTTGAAAGGTTGAATGAGAATTTGCATCGAATTGATGGTAGAATTCATACTTACATTTTCTCATATTCACATAAGCAAAGATCAAGTTTGACCAAAATTTGACAAAATTTGACCACAGCTGACTTGAGTTGACTAGTATCGAAAAGAATTTTGAAATAATTAAACGAAATTATTTAATTAAATGGAGTACTTCTAATTAATGAAACAAAGTTATTTAATTAAATGAGAAGCCATTCCTAATTAATTAAATGAAATTATTTAACTAAATAAGAAAGGTGTCTCTAATTAATTAAAGATTATTTAATTAAATAGAAAAAGTAATTATGAGAGCATATCTCATTTTATTAAATTAAATATCTCAACAAAATCTCTCTTCCGTTCAAAAAGAGAAATTTCCAGTTTACTATTGATCAAAAATGAGTTAAATCAGTTAACTCCTTTTTCTACTCAAATTGAATCAGTTAACTCCTTATTTTGCTCAACTTAAATCTATTAACTCCCTTTAATTTGGAAATCTCCCTTTATGACTGAACTTCGCCTTTAATCCTGATCGCTGATTGAAATCGATCTCAACCGTTGATGAATTCTATGAAAGTCTATTTAAAAGACCCTCATCTCTTCATTTTGAAAGGTTGAAAGAGAATTTGCATTGAATTGTTGCTGGAATTCATACTCACATTTGCTCATATTCACATAGGCAAAGATCAAGTTTGGCCAAAAGTTCACCAGATTTAACCACAGTTCACTTGAGTTGACTAGTTTCGAAAAGAATTTTGAAATAATTGAACAAAATTATTTAATTAAATAGATTACTTAGTTCTAATTAATTAAACAAAGTTATTTAATTAAATGAGAAGTCATTCCTAATTAATTAAATGAAGTTATTTAATTAAATAAGAAAAGTGTCTCTAACTAATTAAAGATTGTTTAATTAAATAGAAAAAGTAATTATGAGAGCATATCTCATTTTATTAAATTAAATATCTAAACAAAATTTCTCTTTAGTTCAAAAAGGGAAATTTTCAGTTCACTATTGATAACAAATGAGTTAAATCAATTAGCTCTTTTTTCTACTCAAATTGAATCAGTTAACTCCATATTTTACTCAAATTGAATCCATTAACTCCCTTTAATTTGGAAATCTCCCTTTATGACTGAACTTCACCTTTAATCCTAACCGCTGATTGAAATCGATCTCAACCGTTGATGAATTCTAAGAAAGTCTATTTAAGAGACCCTTATCTCTTCATTATGAAAGGTTGACTGAGAATTTGCATCAAATTGTTGCTGGAATTCATTCTCACATTTGCTCATATTCACATTAGCAAAGATCAAGTTTGACAAAAAGTTGACCAGATTTAACCACGGTTGACTTGAGTTGACTAGTTTCAAAAAGAATTTTTAAATAATTAAACGAAATTATTTAATTAAATGGAGTACTTACTTCTAATTAATTAAAAAAAGTTATTTAATTAAATGAGAAGCCATTCCTAATTAATTAAATGAAGTTATTTAATTAAATAAGAAAAGTGTCTTTAATTAATTAAATATTATTTAATTAAATAGAAAAAGTAATTATAAGAGCATATCTCATTTTATTAAATTAAATATCTCAGCAAAATCTCTCTTCAGTTCAAGAAGGGAAATTTCCAGTTCTCTATTAATAAAAAATGAGTTAAATCAATTAACTTCATTTTCTACTCAAATTGAATCAATCAACTCCATATTTTATTCAAATTAAATCCGTTAACTTCCTTTAATTTGGAAATGTCCCTTTATGATTTAACTTCACCTTTAATCCTGACCGCTGATTGAAATCGATCTCAACTGTTGATGAATTTCAGGAAAGTCTATTTAAGAGACCCTCATCTCTTCATTTTGAAAGGTTGAATGAGAATTTGCATCGAATTGTTGCTGGAATTCATACTCACATTTACTCGTATTCACATACACAAAGATCAAGTTTGACCAAAAGTTGACCAGATTTAATCATAGTTGACTAGTTTTGAAAAGAATTTTGAAATAATTAAACAAAATTATTTAATTAAATGGAGTACTTACTTCTAATTAATTAAACAAAGTTATTTAATTAAATGAGAAGCCATTCTTAATTAATTAAATGAAGTTATTTAATTAACTAAGAAACGTGTCTCTAATTAATTAAAGATTATTTAGTTAAATATATAAAGTAATTATGAGAGCATATCTTATTTTATTAAATTAAATATATCAACAAAATCTCTCTTCAGTTCAAAAAGGAAAATTTTCACTTCACTATTGATAAAAAATGAGTTAAATCAGTTAACTCCTTTTTCTACTCAAATTGAATCAGTTAATTCTTTATTTTACTCAATTTAAATCTGTTAACTCACTTTAATTTGAAAATCTCCCTTTATGAATGAACTTCACCTTTAATCCTGACCGTTGATTGAAATCGATCTAAACCATTGATGAATTCCAGGAAAGTCTATTTAAGAGACCCTCATCTCTTCATTTTGAAAGGTTGAATGAGAATTTGCATCGAATAGTTGTTGGAATTCATACTCACATTTGCTCATATTCACATACTCAAAGATTAAGTTTGACCAAAAGTTGACCAGATTTAACCACGGTTGACTTGAGTTGACAAGTTTTCAAAAGAATTTTGAAATAATTAAACAAAATTATTTAATTAAATGGAGTACGTGCTTCTAATTAATTAAACAAAGTTATTTAATTAAATGAGAAGCTATTCCTAATTAATTAAATGAAGTTATTTAATTAAATAACAAAAGTGTTTCTAATTAATTAAAGATTATTTAATATAATAGAAAAAGTAATTATGAAAGCATATCTCATTTTATTAAATTAAATATCTCAACAAAATCTATTTTTAGTTCAAAAAGTAAAATTTCCAGTTCACTATAGATCAAAAATGGGTTAAATCAGTTAACTGCTTTTTCTACTCAAATTGAATAAGTTAACTCTTTATTTTACTCAAATTAAATCCGTTAACTCTCTTTAATTTTGATATCTTCCTTTATGACTCAACTTCACCTTTAATCCTAACCGCTGATTGAAATCGATCTCAACCATTGATGAATTCTAGGAAAGTCTATTTAAAATACCCTCATCTCTTCATTTTTAAAGGTTGAATGAGAATTTGGATCGAATTGTTGCTAGAATTCATACTCACATTTGCTCATATTCACATACGCAAAGATCAAGTTTGACCAAAAGTTGACAAGATTTAACTACGGTTGACTTAAGTTGACTAGTTTCAAAAAGAATTTTGAAATAATTGAACGAAATTATTTAATTAAATGGAGTACTTACTACTAATTAATTAAACAAAATTATTTAATTAAATGAGAAGCCATTCCTAATTAATTAAATGAAGTTATTTAATTAAATAAGAAAAGTGTCTCTAACAAATTAAAGATTATTAAATAAATAGAAAAAGTAATTATGAGAGCATATCTCATTTTATTAAATTAAATATCTAAACAAAATCTCTCTTCAGTTCAAAAAGAGAAATTTTCAGTTCACTATTGATCAAAAATGAGTTAAATCAGTTAACTCTTTTTCCTACTCAAATTGACTCAGTTAACTCCATATTTTACTCAAACTAAATCCGTTAACTCTCTTTAATTTGAAAATCTCCCTTTATGACTGAACTTCACCTTTAATCCTAACCACTGATTGAAATTGATCTCAACCGTTGATGAATTCCAAGAAGTTCTATTTAAGAGACCCTCATCTCTTCGTTATGAAAGGTTGAATGAGAATTTGCATCGAATTGTTGCTGGAATTCATACTCACATTTGCTCATATTCATATACGCAAATATCAAGTTTGACCAAAAGTTGACCATATTTAACGACAATTGACTTGAGTTGACTAGTTTCGAAAAGAATTTTGAAATAATTAAAGGAAATTATTTAATTAAATGGAGTATTTACTTCTAATTAATTAAAAAAAGTTATTTAATTAAATAAGAAGCCATTCCTAATTAATTAAATGAAGTTATTTAATTAAATAAGAAAAGTGTCTCTAATTAATTAAAGATTATTTAATTAAATAGAAAAAGTAATTATGAGAGCATATCTCATTTTATTAAATTAAATATCTCAACAAAATCTCTCTTCAGTTCGAAAATAGAAATTTCCAGTTCGCTATTGATCAAAAATGAGTTAAATGAGTTAACTCCTTTTTCTACTCAAAATGAATTTGTTAACTCCTTATTTTACTCAAATTAAATCCGTTAACTCCCTTTAATTTGGAAATCTCCCTTTATGACTGAACTTCACCTTTAATCCTGACTGCTGATTGAAATCGAACTCAACCGTTGATGAATTCCAAGAAAGTCTATTTAAGAGACCCTCATCTCTTTATTTTGAAAGATTGAATGAGAATTTGCATCAAATTGTTGTTAGAATTTATACTCACATTTCTTCATATTTACATACGCAAAGATCAAGTTTGACCAAAACTTGACCAGATTTAACCACGGTTGACTTGAGTTTACTAGTTTCAAAAAGAATTTTGAAATAGTTAAGCGAAATTATTTTATTAACTTTAGTACTTACTTCTAATTAATTAAAAAAAGTTATTTAATTAAATGAGAAGCCATTCCTACTTAATTAAATGAAATTATTTAATTAGATAAGAAAAGTGTCTCTAATTAATTACAGATTATTTAATAAAATAGAAAAACTAATTATGAGAGCATATCCCATTTTATTAAATTAAATATCTCAACAAAATCTCTCTTCATTTCAAAAAGAGAAATTTCCAGTTCACTATTGATAAAAAATGAGTTAAATCAGTTAACTCCTTTTTCTACTCAAATTGAATCAGTTAACTCCTTCTTTTACTCAATTTAAATCTGTTAACTCCATTGAATTTGGAAATCTCCCTTTATGACTGAACTTCACTTTTAATCCTGGCCGCTGATTGAAATCGATCTCAATCGTTGATGAGTTCTAGGAAAGTCTATTTAAAAGACCATCATCTCTTCATTTTGAAAATTTGAATTAGAATTTGCATCGAATTGTTGTTGGAATTCACACTCACATTTGCTCATATTCACATATGCAAAGATCAAGTTTGACTAAAAGTTGACCAGATTTAACTATGGTTGACTTGAGTTGACTAGTTTCAAAAAGAATTTTGAAATAATTGAACGAAATTATTTAATTAAGTGGAGTACTTACTTCTAATTAATTAAACAAAGTTATTTAATTAAATGAGAAGCCATTCCTAATTAATTAAATAAAGTTATTTAATTAAATAAGAAAAGTGTCTCTAATTAATTAAAGATTATTTAATTAAATAGAAAAACTAATTAAGAGAGCATATCTCATTTTATTAAATTAAATAACTCAACAAAATCTCTTTTCAGTTCAAAAAGAAAAATTTCCAGTTCACTATTGATCAAAAAATTAGTTAAATCAATTAACTCCTTTTTCTATTCAAATTGAATCAGTTAACTCCTTTTACTCAAATTAAATCCGTTAACTCCCTTTAATTTGGAAATCTCACTTTATGACTGAACTTCACCCTTAATCCTGAGCGCTGATTGAAATCAATCCCAACCGTTGATGAATTTCAAGAAAGTCTATTTAAAAGTCCGTCACCTCTTCATTTTGAAAGGTTGAATGAGAATTTGCATCGAATTATTGCTGAAATTCATACTCACATTTGCTCATATTCACATACGCAAAGATCAAGTTTGACAAAAAGTTGACCAGATTTAACCACGTTTGACTTGAGTTGACTAGTTTAAAAAAGAATTTGAAAATAATTGAACGAAATTATTTAATTAAATGGAGTACTTACTTCTAATTAAATAAACAAAGTTATTTAATTAAATGAGAAGCCATTCCTAATTAATTGAATGAACTTATTTAATTAAATAAGAAAAGTGTCTCTAACTAATTAAAGATTATTTAATTAAATAGAAAAAGTAATTATGAGAGCATATCTCATTTAATTAAATTAAATATCTAAACAAAATCTCTCTTCAGTTGAAAAATGGAAATTTCCAGTTCACTATTGATCGAAAATGAGTTAAATCAGTTAACTCTTTTTTCTACTCAAATTGAATCAATTAATTCCATATTTTACACAAATTAAATCTATTAACTCCCTTTAATTTGGAAATCTCTCTTTATGACTGAACTTCACCTTTAATCCTGACCGCTGATTGAAATCGATCTGAACCCTTGATGAATTCTAGGAAAGTTTATTTAAGAGACCCTCATCTCTTCATTTTGAAAAGTTGAATGAGAATTTTCATCGAATTGTTGCCGGAATTCATAATCACATTTGCTCATATTCACATTCCCAAAGATCAAGTTTGACAAAAAGTTGACCAGATTTAATCACAGTTGACTTAAGTTGACTAGTTTAGATAAGAATTTTGAAATAATTAAATGAAATTATTTAATTAAATGGAGTAATTACTTCTAATTAATTAAATAAATTTATTTAATTAAATGACAAACCATTCTTAATTAATTAAATGAAATTATTTAATTAAATAAGAAAAGTGTCTCTAATTAATTAAAGATTATTTAATTAAATAGAAAAAGTAATTATGAGAGCATATCTCATTTTATTAAATTAAATATCTCAACAAAATCTCTCTTCAGTTCAAAAAGGAAAATTTCCAGTTCACTATTGATAAAAAATGAGTTAAATTAATTAACTCCTTTTTCTACTCAAATTGAATCAGTTAACTCCTTCTTTTAGTCAAATTAAATCTGTTAACTCCCTTTAATTTGGAAATCTCACTTTATGACTAAACTTCACCCTTAATCCTGACCACTGATTGAAATCAATCTCAACCGTTGATGAATTCCAGAAAAGTCTATTTAAAAGACCCTCACCTCTTCCTTTTTAAAGGTTGAATGAGAATTTGCATCGAATTGTTGCTAAAATTCATACTCACATTTGCTCATATTCACATAGGCAAAGATCAATTTTGACCAAAAGTTGACAAGATTTAACCAGAGTTGACTTGAGTTGACTAGTTTCGAAAAGCATTTTGAAATAATTAAACAAAATTATTTAATTAAATGGAGTACTTACTTCTAATTAATTAAATATAGTTATTTAATTAAATTAGAAGCCATTCCTAATTAATTAAATGAAGTTATTTAATTAAATAAGAAAAGTGTCTCTAATTAATTAAAGATTACATAATTAAATAGAAAAAGTAATTAAGAGAGCATATCTCATTTTATTAATTAAATATCTCAACCAAATCTCTCTTTAGTTCAAAAAGGGAAATTTCCATTTCACTATTGATAAAAAAATGAGTTAAATCAGTTAACTGCTTTTTCTTGTCAAATTGAATTAGTTAACTCCTTATTTTACTCAAATTAAATCGGTCAACTCCCTTTAATTTGGAAATCTTCTTTTATGACTGAAATTCACCTTTAATCTTGACCGTTGATTGAAATCAATCTCAACCGTTGATGAATTCTAGGAAAGTCTATCTAAGAGACCCTCATCTCTTCATTTTGAAAGGTTGAATGAGAATTTGCATCGAATTGTTGCTGGAATTCATACTCATATTTGCTCATATTCACATACGCAAAGATCACGTTTAACCAAAAGTTGACCAGATTTAACCATGGTTGACTTGAGTTGACTAGTTTCAAAAAAAAAAAAAATTATTAAATAAAATTATTTAATTAAATAGAGTACTTACTTCTAATTAATTAAACAAAGTTATTTACATAAATGAGAAGTAATTCCTAATTAATTAAATGAAGTTATTTAATTAAATAAGAAAAGTGTCTCTAATGAATTAAAGATTACTTAATTAAATAGAAAAAGTAATTATGAGAGCATATCTCATTTTATTAAATTAAATATCTCAACAAAATATCTCTTCAGTTCAAAAAGGGAAATTTCGAGTTCACAATTGATCAAAAATGAGTTAAATCAGTTAATTCCTTTTATGACTAAACTTCACCTTTAATCTTGACCGTTGATTGAAATCGATCTCAACCATTCATGAAATCTAAGGAATTCTATTTTAGAGACCCTCATCTCTTCTTTTTGAAAGGTTGAATGAGAATTTGTATCGAATTGTTGTTGGAATTCACACTCACATTTGCTCATATTCACATACGCAAAGATCAAGTTTGACCAAAAGTTGACCAAATTTAACAATGGTTGACTTGAGATAACTAGTTTCGAAATTTTTTTGAAATAATTAAACGAAATTATTTAATTAAATGGAGTACTTACTTCTAATTAATTAAACAAAGTTATTTAATTAAATTAGAAGCCATTCCTAATTAATTAAATGGAGTTATTAAATTAAATAAGAAAAGTGTCTCTAATTAATTAAAGATTATTTAATTAAATAGAAAAAGAAATTATGAGAGCTTATCGAATTAAATATCTCAACAAAATCTCTCTTCAGTTCAAAAAGGGAAATTTATAGTTCACTATTGATAAAAAATGAGGTAAATAAGTTAACTCCTTTTTCTACTCAAATTGAATCAATTAACTCCTTATTTTACTCAAATAAAATCTATTAACTTCCTTTAATTTGGAAATCTCCATTTATGACTGAACTTCACCTTTAGTCCTGACCGTTGATTAAAATCGATCTCACCCGTTGATGAATTCCAGGAAAGTCTATTTAAGAGACCCTCATCTCTTCATTTTGAAAGGTTGAATGAGAATTTGCATCGAATTGTTGTTGGAATTCATACTCACATTTGCTCATATTCACATATGCAAAGATCAAGTTTGACCAAAAGTTGACCAGATTTAACCATAGTTGACTTGAGTTGATTAGGTTCAAAAAAAATTGAAATAATTAAATGAGAAGCCATTCCTAATTAATTAAATGAAGTTATTTAATTAAATAAGAAAAGTGTCTTTAATTAATTAAAAATTATTTAATTAAATAAAAAAAGTAATTATGAGAGCATATCTCATTTTATTGAATTAAATATCTCAACATAATCTCTCTTCAGTTCAAAAAGGGAAATTTTCAGCTCACTATTGATCAAAAATGAGGTAAATCAGTTCACTCTTTTTTTCTACTCAAATTGAATTAGTTAAATCCTTATTTTACTCAAATTAAATCTGTTAACTCCCTTTAATTTGGAAATCTCCCTTTATGACTAAACTTCACCTTTAATCCTAACTGTTGATTGAAATCGATCTCAACCATTGATGAATTCCAGGAACGTCTATTTCAGAGACCCTCATCTCTTCTTTTTGAAAGGTTGAATGAGAATTTGCATCAAATTGTTGCTAGAATTCATACTCACATTTGCTCATATTCATATACGCAAAGATCAAGTTTGACCAAAAGTTGACCAGATTTAACCAAGGTTGACTTGAGCTGAGTAGTTTTGAAAAGAATTTTGAAATAATTAAACAAATTTTTTTAATTAAATGGAGTACTTACTTCTAATTAATTAAACAAAGTTATTTAATTAAATGAGAAGTCATTCCTAATTAATTAAATGAAGTTATTTAATTAAATAAGAAAAGTGTCTCTAATTAATTAAAGATTATTTAATTAAAAAGAAAAAGTAAGTATGAGAGCATATCTTATTTTATTATATAAAATATCTCAACAAAATCTCTCTTCAGTTCAAAAAGAGAAATTTCCAGTTCACTATTGATCAAAAATGAGTTAAATCAATTAACTCCTTTTTCTACTCAAATTGAATCAGTTAACTCCTTATTTTACTCAAATTAAATCTGTTAACTCTCATTAATTTTAAAATCTCCTTTTATGACTGAACTTCACCTTTAATCCTGACCGTTGATTGAAATCGGTCTCAACCGTTGATAAATTCCTGGAAAGTCTATTTAAGAGACCCTCATCTCTTCTTTTTGATAGGTTGAATGAGAATTTGCATCGAATTGTTGCTAGAATTCATACTCACATTTGCTCATATTCACATACGCAAAGATCAAGTTTGACCAAAAGTTGACCAGATTTAACCACAGTTGACTTGAGTTGACTAGTTTCGAAAAGAATTTTGAAATAATTAAATTAAATTATTTAATTAAATGGAGTACTTACTTCTAATTAATTGAACAAAGTTATTTAATTAAATGAGAAGCCATTCCTAATTAATTAAATGAAGTTATTTAATTAAATAAGAAAAATGTCTCTAATTAATTAAAGAGTATTTAATTAAATAAAAAAAAGTAATTATGATAGCATATCTCATTTTATTAAATTAAATATCTCAATAAAATCTCTCTTCAGTTCAAAAGGAGAAATTTCCAGTTCACTATTGATCAAAAATGAGTTAAATCAGTTAATTCCTTTTTCTACTCAAATTGAATCAATTAACTCCTTATTTTACTCAACTTAAATTTGTTAACCCGCTTTAATTTGGAAATCTTCCTTTATGACTGAACTTCACCTTTAATCCTGACCGTTGCTTGAAATCGTTCTCAACCATTGATGAATTGCAAGTAAGTCTATTTAAGAGACCCTCATCTCTTCTTTTTGAAAGGTTGAATGAGAATTTGCATCAAATTGTTGTTGGAATTCATACTCACATTTGCTCATATTCACATATGCAAATATCAAGTTTGACCAAAAGTTGACCAAATTTAACCACGGTTGACTTGAGTTGACTAATTTTGAAATTTTTTTTGAAATAATTAAACGAAATTGTTTAATTAAGTGGAGTACTTACTTCTAATTAATTAAACAAAGTTATTTAATTAAATGAGAAGTCATTCCTAATTAATTAAATGAAGTTATTTAATTAAATAAGAAAAGTGTCTTTAATTAATTAAAGATTATTTAATTATATAGAAAAAATAATTATGAGAGCATATCTCATTTTATTAAATTAAATATCTCAATAAAATCTCTCTTCCGTTCAAAAAGGTAAATTTTTAGTTCACTATTGATCAAAAATGAGTTAAATCAGTTAACTCCTTTTTCTACTCAAATTGAATCAGTTAACTCCTTATTTTACTCAAATGAAATCTGTTAACTCCCTTTAATTTGAATATCTATCTTTATGACTAAGCTTCATCTTTAATCCTGACCATTGATTGAAATTGGTTGTAATGCTCCGCCAAGGGATCCAATGAATTTCACTAAGTTTGCCAAACAATTTTTTCTTTTTATAACATGAAATTAAATACTACATATAACTTGTACATAATAACAAAAGCAATAGCAATGTCCAACTGAAAATAACATAACATAATAGATTACATTCTTTAAAGATCTCTTAACATTGAATTACTTCCAATCATAACTAATCATCTAACATCACATCTTATGAAATAACAATGATATATCCAATGTTCTTAAACAATATTCAAGTGTCCTTTTAGTAACTACATTTTAGATTGCTCAATCATCCACTGTACATGTCACAGGGTATGAAGGCTTAAAAGAATAAACATCCATGTAAATAAAGTACATCATCATCCAATATTAATCCATAATGCAATAACATAATGAGACCATAAACCATACATGATACATCATCACAAAAGACATAAACATCCATCATAAAAGATAACCATATATCACAAACATAACTAACTAAGTGCACGGTTCCTCCCAACCGTAAATAGCATCATTAGACCATCATGGATCTTAGCCATCCCTCTGTGCGTAACATTCCAAAGCACTGAAGAGATCATCAGCTATAAACATAGTAGGAATGTCACTCCTAAAACATCCTTCTAACATGCAAAGCAAAGCATAATATATCATCAACTAACATATGCAAATCATCAATACAAGAACATACCAGTAAATACATCCATCATAAAGTATATCGTCTATCATAACGATCCAAGAACATAATGATGATAAATACCAACCAAGAATACTCTAGCCACAGTGTCTCGAATGGATCTCAAATGATAAGAGTGGAAATACACTACCACCCGACCGCGTGAAACCCAAATGGTCCACTCCCACCGTGCTGAGGAGATAATCTCAAGTCCCAAACAGGCTATCCAAATCACAAAGCATAAATCTCTATGAGTTCAAGAATCCTAAAAGTATACTAACTCAAAGGTTCCAACACACACAAAATCGACATCTAATTCTCAGAGGCACACAGTGACATGTAGGAAACCTACTCTACAAGCGGGAAAATGTCATCGCATTTATCTCGTACAAGTTACCTTGGCAGTTAGCTAAACTCCATGGGTCCATACAGATCTCATGCATCCACTAGTATCCTCTCATACTGACAAGGCATACTATGGAATGTAAGGTCGCAACCATGCGTTCTCACTACTCCCATCCTAGCCTATACAAGCACTCAAGGCATGGGCGAGAACATCAAAACAATTATCTTTTTAAGTTCATTTAATCCCCATTTAGTGTGTAAATATTATCACTTATTAACCAAACTTACAATGAGTTACCCTGGCAGCCACTTAGGGCTCCGACCCCCATTGCAAGCCACTTCCCAACACTACAAGTAGATTACCTACCCTAATGCTCATGGAATCATAAATCACCACAGTCTTGTACAAGCGATTATAAAGAAATTCAAAAGATAATCCATTAAAAAGAATCATCAAATATCCACAATATAAGCATCAAATATCCATAATAAGAATCATCAAATTTCCAAGATAAGAATCATCAAAATTTCCATGAGCATCTGGAAAACCATCCATAGAAAATCATGACCACAACAGTTCTCTATTGGCAACTGAAGGCATCACTGATAATTATAAATATCCATTAGTTCTCAATAACCAAAATAAATCATCACGTCCATTAGTTCTCAACAAGAAACCAAGAATATCTCAAAATCATACTAATCGAAGACTCCAAAATGGTTGAGTCAAACATGTCACAACATGCCATCATCAAGAAATAAATCCACATATTTTAGTCCTATCATGGCGACTAGAAAATAATTCAAGGATAACTGGTCGATGAATAAAAAATGATTAGCTCAAGTGTCTCAGATACATATAACTCAGCTTCACACATGAAGACTGATGAACAATAACAATCAGTAAATACAAACATTTCATAGAGCATACGATCACATAACCATGGTTGGGCTTATAAAGATCGAGACCAAATAAGATCAACATGCCATCATATCTCATAACCCCCAAGCCTCTGGTAACAACCTAGGACTGGTCATCACTAGTTAACCCAAAACCCAAAACAAGAAGCATATAGAATACACGATGCAGACACATGTTTTTGTTTACTAAATTCACATAGTTGAATTAAGTGTAGAGCTTCAGTTTTCATTTCAAGTATACTTCAAGTGTCTAAGTTTCATCATTTGACCTACAAGTCAACCCATTTGTTCCCCCGATAGCATTATCCTTCCATTATTAAGAATTACATTCTAAGAATAACTTAAGGATAAATATTCACTAAACTGATCATCATTGACCTTAATTAAATTGTTCTCTATTTTAACCATGATCCATATTTTAATTGATTAACTCTTCTTTTAAGATTACTTCAACTTCCAAAATAAATCAAGGATCATTATAAGAAAGTCAATTACTAGTCTTCGAATAAGAAGATTATAACTTTATTAAAAAGATCAATTAAATCAATCAATTAACATAGGTACACAATCCATGACCTTTTTATCGTTCTAATAATTAAAACTCAATTAAATATCTCTAACACTTAAGCCTCTTAATTATAATTATTATAATAATTAAATCGTCACTAATAACCGTTAAAGTATCTAAGTCATTAGAATAAAACTTATCAACTTGATATCAATATTTCTATAATCTCATTAAAAGAATTATATCAATTAAATCTCTACTACATAACTTAATTATCAATTAAATCTAATTAACTCTAATTAATTTAATTAATAATTACATATCCATGGCAACGTTCCAATTAATATAAGTTGACTAATAACTAACTATAATTTTGTAAGTCAAAAATCAACTATAATTCAGTACACAAATAATCATATTAATAGTTCAATAATAATAACTTGTTAATATTTAATAACAAGCTATATTGAAAATCTTAATAATAATTCCGTATGACCGCATTTGTCATCTTTCAAAGAATACCAACATTCTCTTGACTAATTCGTATTATCTTTAATAATTTCTATCGCTCAACTTAGTTAGAAATGTCATGACTAATAATTCAATGATTATTATCAAGTGAGAAGACCCTTTTCTAAAATTGACTAAGGTAAGCGTTCAAACAACTTGAATCCTTAAAATTATAATATGGTCATTTCTCAACAATTTAATTCCTCATTAATTTCAATCTCTACTTGTTCTTTGATTCCCAATAAATCAATGTAAAATTCTTCTGAATCCCATTATCATCAATAACAATAACTGAATAACTTAAAACTTCAATCTATAATACACTAATAATTCACCTTAATTAGATTAAATTCTAATTAAGTAAATGGATTAATTTAAAACTATATAATATTTATTTACAAATCTTAGTTATTAAAAATTTTCATTTAATATTTTGCATATGTTTATATCTATGTATATATATATACATACACATATGTGTGTGTGTGTATATATATATATATATAACAATTTATAATATTTAATCAACATATGAAAATGAATTATATAACCAATTCATTTTTTAACCAATGACTATATTAAAAGGTGGTGCATTATATAATTATACCCGTGACCGCATGACTTAAATCGCTGTTAAGCGAAGATGTCGTGCTTTGACGGATTCATTATTCCATGCGACCCGTAGCGCTAGTACACTGCAAAGCGCAGGTACCGTGCGCACAGTTTGCGCAAGACTTGACAATCGGGCAGGGGTTGATATATCCGCCCCTATTGCGATTTAATAATAAACACTAAAGTTTATATGATAAACATTAATCAATTTATAAGAACAAGGAACTATACTGGCCGAAACATAATGACCGATGGCTTATAATCGTGCGGCCTTGCAAAGGTTGCCTGCAGGTGACGTAGGGTACAGTACTCTTGCACAACCAGCATTAAGTGAGGATGTAAGGTGTTATATATATATATATATATATTTTAAAGACAATGATCCCATCGCAGGTACCTTGCAGGGGTATGATGGGGTGGGGGTATATCGTATGTATATGATAATTTATATAAACATTTTTATTAAATGCTTTTCAAAAGCGATTCTCATTCTTTCAATAATTTTAAGCGGCATTTACAATATACATACACACACACACACACACATATATATATATATATATATATATATATATATATATATATATATATGTATGTATGTATATATATATGTGTGTATATAAATATATGTATATGTGTATGTATATATATATATTTGTATATATATATGTATATATATATGTGTGTATATAAATAAATAAATATATATATGTATATATATGTGTGTGTATATAAATATAAATATATATATATATATATATATATATATATATTTGTGTATATATATATATATGTGTGTATATAAATATATGTATATTTGTATATATATATATATATATATATATATATATATCTGCAAAATATATTAAAATCTATTAATAAGCAAAAGAATCATTTACAATAATGTTTGCGAACATAACTTTTAAATAAATTAGGATTTCTCAAATCTACAAATTAAGATTTCTTCTTATAATGCTTATTCTTTAGATTTACCTATTAATCTCTCTAATATGTTTGCCTATAAACTTTTAACTTAGAATTCTTCATTTAAAAACAAACACTTATCTAATCAATTCTTCGATTTGATTCTATATCGAACCCAAACCCGATTTAGATCTAGTTTTCTTCCTATATTGAAACTAGGGTTTTCTATTATTTCCTTTGCAACCAAATAGAATATCTAGATACCAATTTCAATTATAGATTCAATCACAAGAGTATTCAGACACATAGAAATGATAAAGACAGGAAGAGAAATAGTGCAAAGAGAATATGCGATTATCACGAGTGCACTTGGACACTGATGCTAATTTTGCCATACCTCAAAAGTCCATAGAAAATCCCTTCCTTCTCCATCATTCACAATTCCTCCAAGATCCAAGCCAACTGAATCCTCCAAGTGACTAGAAGTGCTAAAAGAAGCATAGAAGCATATAGAACATATGAGCATATGAGCCTCTCCAATGCATGTAAGGTTGAAGCTTCTATTTTAGCTTGAAGCTTGTAGCTTGCAGCTTCCATTCAGCTTCTACTTCAGCTTTCATTTTTAGCTTTTTCCAAACACACTAGGAGAGCCTCTATTAAAGGGCCTCTAAGATGCATCTAAAGTGTCTCTAGAAACAACTAGAAGATAAGCATGACAACCAAGCATGGGTCTTCTCCAACCTTCTAGATGAGTCTTAAGGTTGTAGACACCATGTGCTCAAATAAAAATGCTAACTCCTAAGTGTAGACAACTTATGCATTCTTAGAGTGCAAACTCCTGTGTTATCTACATGACAATTTTCGAGAATTTTCCAACTCCTATGTGAGCAAATATTAAAATAATGCACATTAATTAATATAATATTTAATTTACTCTTCCCAATTTAATTTATTTATTTATTAAATCTCATGCACTAACTTTTATAATTCCACTTTGCAATCTTAATATATTTATATTTTAATCACATGAGATTTAGAATCTTTTATTAATTTAAATATATTTTCCACTTTTAAATTTCATTTTCAAAACTTAATTGCTAAAATATTTATTAGCTTTAATAATAATATTATTTAGTCATTTATTTAAAAATGAACTCCAAATATATTATTATAAAAATAAATATTGTCACATTCCAAATTTAAACATATAACTTTTATTTTCAAATTTAATTATTTTATTTAATTAATTTCCCAATTAATTAAATAAAATAAATATTAAAATATCATATTAATTTTCCATTTAATTAAACCATTAATTAAATCTTTTTAATTAGGCTTAATTAATAGAAAATACTCCAAAGAATCACAAGGTAAAAATACGAAAATCTATCATAACAAAAATACATACAAAATCAAACCAAGCGTTAATATCACGAATTACGTTATCCAACGTATTCGGAGGGTACTCAACTCAAATACTTGTCCTAATTTTCAATTAGGACAAATGGCTTAAAGGGTTGGGATTTGGACTTGAGAATTTATCTCCCCTCTCTTATCATTGAGATAGTGTGATAGGGTACGCTTATCCTGGCAATTCAGGGAAGTCGATACTCGGTACCTGCAACTTGCATAAAAACCATGCATGTACAAGCACAATATATACTAAACTAAATAGGTAATGAAAGGAAGTGGTGCATTGTGTAGATCCCGACTAGCAGGTGACTACGACTCCCTTCCTTAACCACATCAGGAACACCATACAAAAGCAAACACACAAAGCAAACACGCACACCATACACATGCAAGTATGGGGTAAGTATCCATAAGAAAACACATATAATAATAAATCATCTTACTAAACATCATTAATAATTGAAAGCAATGTAATGATCATCATCAATAATTGCGAACACTAAAAATAATCATTATACATACATGAAATGTAGAGTCTAAGTAATCTCATCACATAATAAACTAAATCCATAACACAATATCTGATAATCTCAAAAGAATGCTGCTAGTCAATAACATAAAACTAGCTCTAAAAGAGTTCAGTAATGATAACAAAATGCGAACCAGGGGTAGGCACTATATTGGTATCAACCGTTGATGAATTCTAGGAAAGTCTATTTAAGAGACCCTCATCTCTTCATTTTGAAAAGATGAATGAGAATTTGCATCGAATTGTTGTTGAAATTCATTCTCTCATTTTTTCATATTCACATACGCAAAGATCAAGTTTGACCAAAAGCTGATCGGATTTAACCACGGTTGACTTGAGTTGACTAGTTACGAAAAGAATTTTGAAATAATTAAAAGAAATTATTTAATTAAATGGAGTACTTCTAATTAATTAAAAAAAGTTATTTAATTAAATGAGAAGCCATTCCTAATTAATTAAATGAAGTTATTTAATTAAATAAGAAAAGTGTTTCTAATTAATAAAAGATTATTTAATTAAATAGAAAAAGTAATTATGAGAGCATGTCTCATTTTACTGAATTAAATATCTCAACAAAATCTCTCTTCAGTTCAAAAACAGAAATTTCCAGTTCACTATTGATAAAAAATGAGTTAAACCAGTTAACTCCTTTTTCTACTCAAATTGAATCAGTTAACTCCTTATTTTACTCAAATTAAATCTGTTAACTCCCTTTAATTTGGAAATCTCCCTTTATGACTGAACTTCACCTTTAATCATGACCGTTGATTGAAATCGATCTCAACCGTTGATGAATTCCAAGAGAGTCTATTTAAGAGACCTTCATCTCTTCATTTTGAAAGGTTGAATGAGAATTTGCATGGAATTCATACTCACATTTGCTCATATTCACATACGCAAAGATCAAGTTTGACCAAAAGTTGACCAGATTTAACCACGGTTGACTTGAGTTGACTAGTTTCAAAAAGAATTTTGAAATAATTAAACGAAATTATTTAATTAAATGGAGTACTTACTTCTAATTAATTAAACAAAGTTATTTAATTAAATGAGAAGCCATTCCTAATTAATTAAATGAAGTTATTTAATTAAATAAGAAAAGTGTCTCTAATTAATTAAAGATTATTTAATTAAATAGAAAAAGTAATTATGAGAGCATATCTCATTTTATTGAATTAAATATCTCAACAAAATCTCTCTTCAGTTCAAAAAGGGAAATTTCCAATTCACTATTGATCAAAAATGAGGTAAATTAGTTAACTCATTTTTCGACTCAAACTGAATCAGTTAACTCCTTATTTTACTCAAATTAAATCTGTTAACTCCCTTTAATTTGGAAATCTCCCTTTATGACTGAACTTCACCTTTAATTATGACCATTGATTCAAATTGATCTCAACCGTTGATGAATTCCAGAAAAGTCTATTTTAGAGACCTTCATCTCTTTACTTTAAAAGGTTGAATGAGAATTTGCATCGAATTGTTGCTAGAATTCATACTCACATTTGCTCATATTCCATCTCCTTTACTAACTGGGGACCAATAGATACTCGATCCTCGATCCTGTCCCAACTCAAGGGTGTCCTGCACGATTTCCCATATAAGGCCTCTTAAGGTGGCATACCTATGGAATAATGATGCCCATTGTTATAGGAAAACTCGACAAGATGAAGGTATTCCTCCCATTTGACTTGATGGTCCATCACGCACATACGTAGCATATCCTCCAAAACTTGATTCACTCACTCGGTCTGGCCATCGGTCTGAGGATGGTACGCTGTACTAAAATTGAGCCCAGTGCCCAAAGCTGACTGCAACTCTCTCCAAAATGAAGAAGTGAACAAGGAGTCTCTATCAGAGATGATCTTATGAAGAATACCATGAAGTCTAACAATGTCCTGGAAGAACACCTGAGCTATATCTCATGCTGTGAATGTAGTACGCATGGGTGAAAAATGGGCAACCTTGGTCAATGTGTCAACTATCACCAAAATGGCATCATGGCGACAAGATGACATAGGAAGACCAACAATAAAATCTGTAGATATAGTGTCCCATTTCCACACTGCAATCTCATGTGGTTGGAGAAGCCCGCCAGGATGACGGTGCTTCGCCTTCACCCTCTAGCACTCGAGGCATCTCGCAACTATGTTAGCAATCTGCACTCTCATGCCTAGCCAATGATACAACTGCCTCAAATCTGCATGTAACTTCTTAACACTGGGGTGCGCTACATAAGGTGCTCTGTGAGCCTCAAGTACAATGAGCTCACACAAACCCACAATGGAAGGTATATACATACGTACCCTATACCGCAAAAGTTCATTGGACTCCAAGGAATACTCTGTGAACTTCCCTTCCAAGGGTCTCTGAGAATGTACTAATTGACTATCTTCTGCATAAAGCTCATCAGTTGGTAAGTGTTGCAAGATCCGCTCTCTCAAGTCAGTGCAAGTAGTCACAGATGAAAGCACATGGTGCCTTCTACTTAAGGCATCTGCAACCACATTCTCCTTTCCCTTGAAGTAATGTACATCAAAATCATACTCACACAGAAACTCCATCCACCTTCTTTGCCTACCATTAAGGTTCGGCTGAGAAAATATGTACTGCAAGCTCTGGTGATCGAAATGAAGCTTGAATCTATGACCTAGAAGGAAATGTCGCCATCTCACCAAGGCATGAACCACTGCTGCTAGTTCTAGGTCATGAGTAGGATAACTAAGTTCATGAGTCTTCTACTTCCTAGACTCAAAGGAAATAGGTCATCCTTCCTACGTAAGGACTGCTCCTAAACTATCTAAAGATGCTCTTGAAACTGGCTCAGCTGCTGGCACTAGGTCTATGTGAAAATCCATTGCTCGAGGTGGAAGCATACCAGGAAGCTCTAAAGGAAACACATATGCAAACTCCTAAAGAATTGGAAAGTCATCAAGGGATGGCTCCCTTTCTGAATCTTCCTCTTGATCACTAATAGTGATAGCAAACAATTGACAACCCTTTCGCATGCACCGTCTAAGCTGCATAGTGCAAATCATACGAAGGGACACTGGCCTCTTCACTCCAAAGATCTCCCTAGAGATACCATCGTCATCCACACATTCCACCCTCTTCTGTCGACAATCCATCTTGGCACTGTGGGCATAAAGCTAATCCATGCCAAGGACAACATCATAAGAACCTAGAGGGGTAATGCGTAGATCAGTCCTAGTGGACATGTCTCCAATCTGCATCTGACAACTCTGCACCATGGAACTAACTGACACTCTTGCTCCTGAGGCTAACTCTACCTCCCAACTAACATCCTGTCTAACTGCCACTAGCCCGCAATGCTCCACTACTAATGGAGATATAAAAGAGTCAGTAGCCCTTGAATTAAATAAAATTGCAACCATATGGCCTTGTATAATACCTGTAGCCTCGATAACTGTGGCATGATGCTTAGCCTTGCGGTTGTCAACCGCTGCAAACACTCTATGGGATCTACCCATGTCACCAACTGTCGGCTCTGAAAAAGCCCTGCTCTGACCAATGGATGCATGTCCCTGCGGACACTCCCTAGCTATATGACCCATGCCACCACAAGTGTAGCATGGTCCATGAGTATAAGATCGTGAACCCTGTGACCCAGACTGCTGTGGGCCTCCTGACCTGCTAGATCCGTTGAATCCTCCCCTAGAAGACTGTTGAGTCTTCACTGACTGTGATTGTGGTGCCTATACTTTCTGATCCTACCTAGGACCCTGTGACTGCCACTACTTGGGCTTAGAGCCCTGATAACCTTAAGAAGGTTTATGCTACTGTTGCTGGGGTTTTGGCTGCTGAGACTGCTGGCCCCTAGAGGACCTTGCTGTAAAATTTTGATTCCCTTTCCAAGGGGGTTTCTATTGGGAGGAGTTTCAGTTCTAAGACCCATCCCGTGACTCTTGCCTACCTCCAGTATCCTCAGCAACTAGTGCTATCTCCACTGCCTGTCTGAAGGTGGTAGGGAAGGCCATCCTAACTGGGCCCTGAAGCGAGAAATTCAGACCCATGATAAAGCAATGCACCTGTAGTTTCTCATCCTTCATGTATTCCACATAGGGAAGGAGCTCGAGAAACCTACTCTCGTACTGAGCCACTGTAAGGCCTCTCTGATAAAGAGAATGAAACTCCTCTATCTGTTTCTGCCAAAAATGCTCTGACAAGTACCTCTCGTAGAATCTTTCTAGGAAAGATTCCCATGTGAGGGTGTCCATCCTCACTCCACCAATGATCTCCTCCTGATGCCACCAGTTCGAGGCATCCCCTCTCAATTGATGAATTGTTAGGCATGCTTTTAGATTACTCCCATAAGGGCATAACCCAAAGCACCATTGTAAGCTCTACAACCATGCCTCTACTACTAAACCCTCAGTGGTACCGGTAAAAAATGGTGGTCCAAGTCAAATCAATTCCCTGATGTCATCTCCTACATGTCTAGGAGGTCTATCAAAAGGGGGTCCTCTCTGGTGTATGGACTCTTCCTCATGTTCACCCTCACCCTCTAACTATGTCGGTGGGGGACTCCTAGTCCTCTCTCTGACTCTGGGCCCACCTCCTCCGGGTCCCTCTGCTTCCACTACTAGAATCTGCTGAACTGGCTGAACTACAAGTACTACTCTTTGCTGAACTACACCAATCAAGGTCTAAAGTGCATCTATAATATCTTGGTTTGGGTTCGGTGGTGGTGGAGGTGGAGGTGGTGGTGGAGGTGGTGGTGGTCCATCCTCCTATCCTGCTCTACCACCCCTAGTCCTACGACCTCTCCCTCGTTGGTTATGAGTAACAGGTAGCATCTACACAATTAAAAATTTGAGTTATGTTAAGAAAGCACAATGGTTTAAGGTTCCTAGTGTTGAAACACTGGCTCTGATACCAAAATGTCATGCCCAGACTACAAGGGCAAAACATACACACAATTTTTTTTCTTCTTTTTAAAAATATAATTAATACTTAAACATGCTCTAAGTTTGAAAATATTGATTACAGTTTAAGAAAAGTTTCTCTACAACATTCTTGGTTTAAAAACTTTTGTTGAGGAATACATCGTCAGGATTCTAAAGTACATTGTTATTAGGTTGATATAAAAGTTTACTGATTCATTATTACATTGCTTAAACAATCATGCAAAAATTATTTTAATAACAATCTAAAGGAGATTGGGTTTAGATTATTCGAATAACTTAAGCTATTAGGACACTAATTAAACAAATTTTCAAGGATACTATTAATACGAACATTTCTTAAATCTCCAACTTAGCTTAATCTTCAACAAAAATTTAATCGAATATAAATTAGATCTAAACTAAATTTAATATTAATTTCATATTAAACTAATTTATCTTAAACTAACTAACTAAACCTATAGTTGATCTAGTCATTCATAAAAGAACATCTAATCTATTAAATAGAACTTAACTTTACAATTTAAATAAAATTTAAAGACTATCAATTAAAACATGAAACTAAACTAGCATTACTAAAGCAATATATATAAAATTTAAACAACATACTTTAACAATTTACACTTTGAACTAATAAAAACTAAAAACTAAATACTAACACCACTTACTAAAATATATCTTACTAATAATAAAACTAATAAATAAATTCACTAACATATTTTAACATTAAATAAAAAAACCAAATTAAATTTAACAACCTAACTACTAAAACAACTAATCTAACCTAACTAATATCTAAACTAACCCCCTTAACATTATAACATAATATTAAAACATCTAATAAAACTCAACTAAAATAACTAAAACTAACTAACAAAACTTAATACTAACCTACACCTAAAACACCTACCCCCTCCACCTATCAAATTGACCTCCAAAGCTTCCCTGCGCATAGATCCACATGACTGACAGTCTGCGTCAGTCCTATCTCGTCCCCCACCCACAAAGGACCCCAAGTTGACGTGAGGCAAGGATGTAAATTTTTTAAAAAAAACCACTCAACTTCCCATCCAAGGAAAAGATGAGCGCACATTTTGAGAGGAGAAAATAAAGGGGGGATGTGACATGGGGATAGGGCGACGTCACCCTCCCCATGTCCATTGTTGATATTGCCTCCAACTACTACGCCTAGGTAAGAGCTAAGGAGTTATGTTTAAAAGTTTATTTGGTATGGTAGGATATTAAGGGTATTACAAAGTGATGGATGTATTTATTTTTCTTTTGTTCTACAAGGAATATATTAATGGAACAGATTTATATTAAGAAGTTAATATTAGTGTCAAAATAATGCATGGTAAATTTGATCTCCTAAATAACTTGAATTGCAATAAATCAACCATAGCCATTGTTTTCTTTCCTTAATCATAATTTTCATTTTGAACATAAAAGAAGCTAGAAAAATTATGCTTAATTAACCCATCATCATAACTCCATCCTATTTAGATATGCATCCATCCAAATTAAAATTTACGATTAAATCACATGACAAGCAATTTTACTTAACAACAATTTTATTAGCAAACCTGATTCAAGGCTCAGCCGGGAAAGAATCAGGAAGAAAACCTGGCTTCGTTGCCATTTACAATAAGGTTTAAAATACAATTTCATAGGATATCAATCCCAATTACAACATTTTAAATTGAATTTTCTTCATGATCAAAGTCAAGAAATCTGTAATGTTTTCTGAATCTCATTTCAAGAACCATGGAGTAAACCAATATCTGATCAGGTGACAACCAAGCAGAACCAAAAGAAAATCAAACATGCATAATCATACATAGTTTACACAATAGGATTCACAATGAATCAAGACTAGGGAAAGGTGGATTCTTCCAATAGGAGAAGTCAAGCACAACACCAATTCAGATGCCCAATCGGGGCTAGTAACCAAGAACTTCTGTTCTTCCATTTAAACATGCCATATTCATACCAGGTTTGTGCTTACGGGTAGGGGCCCATAACACCCTACCCTTTATCCCTCTTCTCATCCTGAGAAGAGACTCTACACTAGTTGGAGTCCAACTAAACAGACCTCTCCCAAAATTGGTCACTTCTGCCCTTTCCAAGGGTGAGTAATACCAAAACACCCATGCAAGGAAAAACTCAAAATTGCAAGCATATAAAAAAAAGAAAACATCCAAAAAGAAATGGTTTTCAAATCCCCCCAACATACCCACAACCATACAACAGTGAAACAACAACAAGGTCACATGAACATGAAACAAAAAATAAAAACTGAATAAGGGAGATGAGAATTCCCTACCTTCACAAAGAGGTAATGGAAAATGAACAAGTTTGAGTAGAGTATCCCTTTCCTTCCTTCAACCTTCAAGAATTCCTCTCTAAAAGTAGAGATTGGGTAACAACCAACTAGTCCAAGAAAGGCCTCTAAATAAGCCTCCAACTCAACCACCCAAAAGGAGCAATAACTATTTCCACCCACTAGCAACTCTAGAAACTCCTAACTCAACCTACACTATGGTTAAACCCTAAGTGGAGATGAGGTGAGGTAACTCAAGATAACCATGATCAATTTTCACACAAAGGAAAAAAGGGACTTTTTGAGTGACCTCAAAAGTCAAAAAAAGGGGCTTAGGGGTTGAAAAAGACCCCTAACCCATACCCATACCCTTTGGTTAGAATAATAACATGTTTAAAAGCCTTAGGAAAGAGGTTTAGAGTCAAATAAAATCTAAGAATAAAATAGGTCCAACTCACTACTCTAACTTGCAAATCAAGCACTAATTCAGATTAAGGGATGACTAACCTTGATAAGAACCTAATAGAAAAATTGACACTAACTTATACCAACTTGGTCCAAAGGTTGAACAATTAACCCTAAACAGCCACTGAAGCACATAACCATTTTACAAGTGTCGAGCGACACTGAAAGAACATAATTACGAATATTAACATTCACTAAACAAAGAAGATGCATACATACATCTCACAGTACAAATACGTGAATTATGAACAACAAGGTTTTCAAATTTAGCACATAGAGATCAGTTATGTTTCTCCGTAGGGTTTCTCAGCTAAATATCTACACACTCATTGCACACATCAGTAGTCCCATAAAATCACATGTACATAAATGTATATGTATCAAAAATTTACATAAATTAAAACATACATCAACAAGGGTTTCTTTATCCTACTTAATTCTCAATCATTTAAAATCTCTTAAATCAAAGTCTCAATCCAACATTTACCAAGCTAATCAACATACATATACACGAAACATTAAATGAAAATCATCAAATATATCTGAAAATAACATCACACAACATGAAATAATAAAATATGTTCTAAGCATCAGATAATGTCTCGACATCTCGAGTCGTGAATATCAAAAAAAAAAATAGTAATGGAATGCTATGCTACAATGGGTCGGGGCGAGGCCTCACATCCTCCCCCACTAGGCATGAACTTCCTCCTGGAGTTCATCAAAAAGTTATGGGTACTGAGATCGCATCTACACTGCATCCTCCCATGAAGCCGTGACCTCATCGTAACAATCACATTGGACCCTAACCTCGTCCAGCTCTCGGTCTCGAAGTGCTAGGGTCCGTCGGGCAATAATGCGAATAGGCTCCAGTGCTAGCTGTCCGTCTGACTCAACCTATAAAGCATCCCAATCGATAATATGAGACTCATCATAAATGTATCCTCTAAGTACTGAAATATGAAACACATCGTGGATGCATGATAGGCTAGGTGGCAAAGCTAAAAGGTATGCAACAGGTCCTATCCTCTCAAGGATATCGAATGGCCCAACAAACCGGGGTGCCAACTTAGAGCCCTTTCCGAAATGAATCAGACACTTGTGTGGTCGCACCCTCAGGAACACTGTCTCCAACCTGATACTCTCAATCTGTCCTCTTCGCATCTGCATACTTCTTCTTCCTATCCTGTGCCTCTCTCAGGCGTTGCCTAATCAAGGTCACTTGCTGCTCCATCTCCTTTACTAACTGGGGACCAATAGATACTCGATCCTCGATCCTGTCCCAACTCAAGGGTGTCCTACACGATTTCTCGTATAAGGCCTCATAAGGTGGCATACCTATGGAAGAATGATGCTCATTGTTATAGGAAAACTCGACAAGATGAAGCTATTCCTCCCATTTGACCTGATGGTCCATCACGTACATACGTAGCATATCCTCCAAAACTTGATTCACTCGCTCAGTCTGGCCATCGATCTGAGGATGGTACGATGTACTAAAATTGAGCCTAGTGCCCAAAGCTGACTACAACTCTCTTCAAAATGAAAAAGTGAATAAGGAGTCTCTATCAGAGATGATCTTACGAGGAATACCATGAAGTCTAACAATGTCCCGCAAGAACACCTGAGCTATATCTCGTGCTGTGAATGTAGTACACACGAGTGAGAAATGGGAAACCTTGGTCAATGTGTCAACTATCACCAAAATGGCATCATGGCAACGAGATGACATAGGAAGACCAACAATAAAATCCATAGATATAGTGTCCCATTTCCACACTGCAATCTCATGTGGTTGGAGAAGCCTGCCAGGATGACAGTGCTCCACCTTCACCCTCTGGCACTCGAGGCATCTCGCAACTATGCTAGCAATCTGCACTCTCATGCCTGGCCAATGATACAACTGCCTCAAATCTGCATGTAACTTCTTAACACCGGGGTGCGCTACATAAGGTGCTCTGTGAGCCTCAAGTACAATGAGCTCGCACAAACCCCCAATGGAAGGTACATACATACGTCCCCTATGCCGCAAAAGTCCATCGGACTCCAAGGAATACTCTGCGAACTTCCCTTCCAAGGGTCTCTGAGAATCTACTAATTGACTAACTTCTGCATAAAGCTCATCAGCTGGTAAGTGCTGCAAGATCCGCTCTCTCAAGATAGTGCAAGTAGTCACAGATGAAAGCACATGGCGCCTTCTACTTAAGGCATCTGCAAACACATTCTCCTTTCCCTTGATGTAATGTACATCAAAATCATACTCACACAGAAACTCCATCCACCTTCTTTGCCTAGCATTAAGGTTCGGCTAAGAAAATATGTACTGCAAGCTCTGGTGATCCGAATGAAGGTCAAATCTATGACCCAGAAGGAAATGACGCCATCTCACCAAGGCATGAACCACTGCTGCTAGTTCTAGGTCATGAGTAGGATAACTGAGTTCATGAGTCTTCAACTTCCTAGACTCAAAGGAAATAGGTCATCCTTCCTGCATAAGGACTGCTCTTAAACTATCTAAAGATGCATCGGTGCACACCACAAAATCTGCAACAGGATCTGGTACTGCCAGAATCGGTGCACTCGTGAGGGCTCTCTTGAGTTCTTCAAAAGCTCTACCACACTTCTCTGTCCACTCATACTTATTCCCCTTCCTCTGAAGAGAAGTGATGGGGTGTGCCAATCTAGAGAATCCTGAAATGAAGCGACGGTAATAACCTGCTAGCCCCATAAAGCTTCTCACTTCAGTAACACTGGTGGGTGCTGGCCAATCCATGATAGCCCTGATCTTTGATGGGTCTACTGAGAGACCATCACCTGATATGACATGACCCAAATAATGTATCTCGGGTCTGAAGAATGCACACTTCGACAAGCTGCCAAACAACTGATTCTCTCTCAACCTCTGCAATACCTGTCCCAGGTGCTCTTCATGCTCTCTCTCATCATGAGAATAAATCAAAATGTCATCAAGAAACACAACCACAAACTTATCCAAAAATTTATGAAATACTCCATTCATGAGGCTCATGAATACAGCTGGAGCATTCGTAAGGCCAAAAGGTACCATGGTGAACTTGTAGTGGCCATACTGAGTACGAAAAGCTGTTTTAGGGATATCACTATCCACAATCCTTAACTGATGGTAACCCGACTTTAGGTCAATCTTTGAAAATACTCAGGCACCCTGCAACTGATCAAAGAGGTCATCAATTCTGGGAAGAGGGTATTGGTTCTTGATGGTCACCTTGTTCAACTTCCGATAATCGATACACAACCTAAGTGATCCATCCTTCTTCTTGACGAAGATCACCGGTGCACCCCAAGGTGACACACTAGGTCGAATATGCCCCTTCTCTAAGAGTTCCTCCAACTGAGCCTTTAGCTCAATAAGCTCATGAGTAGTCATCTGGTGTGGTGCTCTCAAAACTGGCTTGGCTGCTGGCACTAGGTCTATGTGAAAATCCATTGCTCAAGGTGGAGGTATACCAGGAAGCTCTGAAGGAAACACATTTGCAAACTCTTGAAAGATTGGAAAATCATCAAGGGATGGCTCCCTTTTTGAATCTTCCTCTGGGTCACTAATAGTGATAGCAAAAAATTGACAACCATTTTGCATGCACCGTCTAAGCTGCATAGCGAAAATCATACAAAGGGACATTGGCCTCTTCACTCTAAAGATCTCCCTAAAGATACCATCGTCATCCACACATTCCACCCTCTTCTGTCGACAATCCATCTTGGCACTGTGGGCATAAAGCCAATCCATGCCAAGGACAACATCATAAGAACCTAGAGGGGTAATGCATAGATCAGTCCTAGTGGACATGTCTCCAATCTGCATCTGACAACTCCGTACCATGGAACTAACTAACACTCTTGCTCCTGAGGCTAACTCTACCTCCCAACTAACATCTTGTCTAACTACCACTAGCCTGCAATGCTCCACCACTAATGGACATATAAAAGATTCAGTAGCCCCGGAATCAAATAAAACTACAACCATATGGCCCCGTATAATACCTGTAGCCAAGATAACTGTGGCCTGATGCTCAGCTTGGTGGTTGTCAACCGCTGCAAACACTCTATGGGATCTACCCATGTCACCAACTGTGGGCTCCGAAAAAGCCCTGCTCTGACCAGTGGATGTCTGTCCCTACAGACACTCCCTAGCTATATGACCCATGCCACCACAAGTGCAACATGGTCCACGAGTATAAGATCATGCACCCTGTGACCCAGACTGCTGTGGGCCTCCTGACCTGCTAGATCCGTTGAATCCTCCTCTAGAAGACTGCTGAGTCTTCACTGATTGTGACTGTGGGGCCTGTACTTTTTGATCTTGCCTAGGACCTTGTGACTGCCACTGCTTGGGCTTAGAGCCTTGATAACCCCGAGAAGGTTTCTGCTACTATTGCTGGGGTTTTGGCTACTGAGACTGCTGGCCCCTAGAGGACCCTGCTATAAAATTTTGATTCTCTTTCCAAGGGGGTTTCTGCTGGGAGGAGTTTCAGTTCTGAGACCGATCCCGTGACTCCTGTCTACCTCAAGTATCCTCAGCAACTAGTGCTATCTCCACTGCCTGTCTGAAGGTGGTAGGGAAGGCCATCCTAACTAGGCCCTGAAGCGAGAAATACAGACTCATGATAAAGCGATGTGCTCGTATTTTCTCGTCCTTCATGTATTCCACATAGGGAAGGAGCTCGAGAAACCTACTCTCATACTGAGCCACTGTAAGGCCTCTCTAATAAAGAGAATGGAACTCCTCTATCTGTTTCTTCCATAAATGCTCTGACAAGTACCTCTTGTAGAATCTTTCTAGGAAAGATTCCCATGTGAGGGTGTCCATCCTCACTCCACCAATGATCTCCTCCTGATGCCACCATTTGGAGGCATCCCCTCTCAATTGATGAATTGCTAGGCGTGCTTTTAGATTACTCCCATAAGGGCGTAACCCAAAGCACCGCTGTAAGCTCTGCAACCATGCCTCTGCTACTGAACCCTCGGTGGTATCAGTAAACAATGGTGGTTCGAGTCAAATTAATTCCCTAGTGTCATCTCCTACATGTCTAGGAGGTCTATCAAAGGGGGTCCTTTCTGGTGTATGGACTCTTCCTCGTGTTCACCCTGACCCTGTAACTGTCTCGGTGGGGGAATCCTAGTCCTCTCTCTGACTTTGGGCCTGCCTCCTCCAGGTCCCTCTGCTTCCACTACTGGAATCTGCTGAACTGGCTGAACTATAGGTACTACTCTTTGCTGAACTATACCAATCAAGGTCTGAAGTGCATCTATAATGTCCTGGTTCGGGTTCGGTGGTTGTGGTCCATCCTCTTGTCCCACTCTACCACCCCTAGTCCTACGACCTCTCCCTCACCGATTATGAGTAACAGGCGGCATCTACACAATTAAAAGTTTGAGTTATGTTAAGAAAGCACAATGGTTTAAGGTTCCTAGTGTTGAAACACTGGCTCTGATACCAAAATGTCATGCCCAGACTACGAGGGCAAAACATACACACAATATTTTTCTTTTTTAAAAAATATAATTAATACTTAAACATGCTCTAAGTTTGAAAAGATTGATTACAGTTTAAGAAAACTTTCTCTACAACATTCTTGGTTTAAAAACTTTTGTGGAGGAATACATCGTCAGGATTCTGAAGTACATTGTTATTAGGTTGATATAAAAGTTTACTGATTTGTTATTACATTGCTTAAACAATCATGCTAAAATTATTTTAATAAAAATCTAAAGGAGATTGGGTTTAGATTATTCGAATAACTTAAGCTATTAGGACACTAATTAAACAAATTTTCAAGGATACTATTAATACGAACATTTCTTAAATCTCCAACTTAGCTTAATCTTCAACAAAAATTTAATCGAATATAAATTAGATCTAAACTAAATTTAATATTAATTTCATATTACACTAATTTATCTTAAACTAACTAACTAAACCTATAGTTGATCTAGTCATTCATAAAAGAATGTCTAATCTATTAAATAGAACTTAACTTTACAATTTAAATAAAATTTAAAGACTATCAATTAAAACATGAAACTAAACTAGCATTACTCAAGCAATATATATAAAATTTAAACAACATACTTTAACAATTTACACTTTGAACTAATAAAAACTAAAAACTAAATACTAACACCACTTACTAAAATATAGCTTAATAATAATAAAACTAATAAGCAAACTCACTAACATATTTTAACATTAAATAAAAATACCAAATTAAATTTAACAACCTAACTACTAAAACAACTAATCTAACCTAACTAATATCTAATCTAACCCCCTTAACATTCTAACATAATATTAAAACATCTAATAAAACTCAACTAAAATAACTAAAACTAACTAACAAAACTTAATACTAACCTACACCTAAAACACCTACCCCCTCCACCTATCAAATTGACCTCCAAAGCTTCCCTGTGCATAGATCCACGTGACTGACGGTCTACATCAGTCCTGTCTCGTCCCCCACCCACAAAGGACCCCAAGTTGACATGAGGCAAGGATGTAAATTTTTTAAAACAATCCACTCAACTTCCCATCCAAGGAAAAGATGAGCGCACATTTTGAGAGGAGAAAATAAAGGGGGGATGTGACATGGGGACAGGGCGACGTCACCCTCCCCATGTCCATTGTTGATATTGCCTCCAACTACTGCGCCTAGGTAAGAGCTAAGGAGTTATGTTTAAAAGTTTATTTGGTATGGTAGGATATTAAGGGTATTAGATATAAGTTTTATATTAATTTAGATATTCATGTTTAATTTTTGATTATTTATTTATTTTTTTGAATTTAAATATGAACAAAAGATCTACAGAGAATATTCTCTGTTCTACAATGATTTAATTTCCTTTCCCATGCAAAATCTAGAGAGCATTTTGCTCTTGGAAATTTTCTTTTGAAGCTTTAATTTTTTTTATAAGCATAGATTACGAAGTGATGGATGTATTTATTTTTCTTTTGTTCTACAAGGAATATATTAATAGAACAGATTTATATTAAGAAGTTAATATTCGTGTCACAATAATGCATGGTAAATTTGATCTCCTAAATAACTTGAATTGCAATAAATCAACCATAGCCATTGTTTTCTTTCCTTAATCATAATTTTCATTTTGAACATAAAAGGAGCTAGAAAATTTTGCTTAATTAACCCATCATCATAACTCCATCCTATTTAGATATGCATCCATCCAAATTAAAATTTACGATTAAATCACATGACAAGCAATTTTAATTAACAACAATTTTATTGGCAAACCTAATTCAAGGCTCAGCCGGGAAAGAATCAGGAAGAAAACCCGGCTTCGTTGCCATTTACAATAAGGTTTAAAATACAATTTCATAGGATATCAATCCCAATTACAATATTTTAAATTGAATTTTCTTCATGATCAAAGTCAAGAAATCTGTAATGTTTTCTGAATCTCATTTCAAGAACCATGGAGTAAACCAATATCTGATCGGGTGACAACCAAGCAGAACCAAAAGAAAATCAAACATGCATAATCATACATAGTTTACACAATAGGATTCATAATGAATCAAGACTAGGGAAAGGTGGATTCTTCCAACAGGAGAAGTCAAGCACAACACCAATTCAGATGCCCAATCGGGGCTAATAACCAAGAACTTCCGTTCTTCCATTTAAACATGCCATATTCATACCAGGTTTGTGCTTACGGGTAGGGGCCCATAACACCCTACCCTTTATCCCTCTTCTCATCCTAAGAAGAGACTCTACACTAGTTGGAGTCCAACTAAATAGACCTCTCCCAAAATTGGTCACTTCTACCCTTTCCAAGGGTGAGTAATACCAAAACACCCATGCAAGGAAAAACTCAAAATTGCAAGCATATACAAAAAAGAAAACATCCAAAAAGAAATGGTTTTCAAATCTCCCCAACATACCCACAACCATACAACAGTGAAACAACAACAAGGTCACATGAACATGAAACAAAAAATAAAAATTGAATAAGGGAGATGAGAATTCCCTACCTTCACAAAGAGGTAATGGAAAATGAACAAGTTTGAGTAGAGTATCCCTTTCCTTCCTTCAACCTTCAAGAATTCCTCTCTAAAAGTAGAGATTGGGTAACAACCAACTAGTGTAAGGAAGGCCTCTAAATAAGCCTCCAACTCAACCACCCAAAAGGAGCAATAACTATTTCCACCCACTAGCAACTCTAGAAACTCCTAACTCAACCTACACTATGGTTAAACCCTAAGTGGAGATGAGGTGAGGTAACTCAAGATAACCATGATCAATTTTCGCACAAAGGCAAAAAGGGACTTTTTGAGTGACCTCAAAAGTCAAAAAATGGGGCTTAGGGGTTGGAAAAGACACCTAACCCATACCCATACCCTTTGGTTAGAATAATAACATTTTTAAAAGCCTTAGGAAAGAGGTTTAGAGTCAAATAAAATCTAGGAATAAAATAGGTCCAACTCACTACTCTAACTTGCAAATTAAGCACTAATCCGGATTAAGGGATGACTAACCTTGATAAGAACCTAATAGAAAAACTAACACTAACTTATACCAACTCGGTCCAAAGGTTGAACTATTAACCCTAAACAGCCACTGAAGCTTATAACCATTTTATGAGTGTCAAGCGACACTGAAAGAACATAATTATGAACATTAACATTCACTAAACAAAGAAGATGCATACATACATCTCATAGTACAAATACGTGAATTACGAACAAGAAGGTTTTCAAATTTAGCACAGAGATCAGTTCTGTTCCTCCGTAGGGTTTCTCAGCTAAATATCTGCACACTCATTGCACACATCAATACTCCCATAAAATCACATGTACATAAATGTATATGTATTAGAAATTTACATAAATTAAAACATACATCAACAAGGGTTTCTTTATCCTACTTAATTCTCAATCATTTAAAATCTCTTAAATCAAAGTCTCAATCCTACATTTACCGAGTTCATCAACATACATATACATGAAACATTAAATGACAATCATCAAATATATTTGAAAATAACATCACACAACATGAAATAATAAAATATGTTCTAAGCATCAGATAATGTCTCGACATCTCGAGTCATGAATATAAAAAATAATAATAGTAATGCATCACTATGCTATGATGGGTCGGGGCGAGGCCTCACATCCTCCCCCACTAGGCATGAACTTCCTCCTAGAGTTCATAAAAAAGGTACGGGTATTGAGATTGCATCTGCGCTGCATCCTCCCATGAAGCCATGACCTCATCATAACAATCCCATTGGACCCTAACCTGGTCCAGCTCTCGGTCTCGAAGTGCTAGGGTCCATCAGGCAATAATGCGGACAGGCTCTAGTGCTAGCTATCCGTCTGACTCAACCTGTAAAGCATCCCAATCGATAATATGAGACTCATCATATATGTATCCTCTAAGTACTGAAATATGAAACACATCGTGGATGCATGACAGGCTAGGTGGCAAAGCTAAACGGTATGCAACAGGTCCTATCCTCTCAAGGATCTCGAACGACCCAACAAACCGGGGTACTAACTTAGAGCCCTTTTCGAAACGAATTAGACTCTTGTCTGGTCGCACCCTCAGGAACACTCTATCTCCAACCTGATACTCTCAATCTGTCCTCTTCGCATCTGCATACCTCTTATGCCTATCCTGTGCGTCTCCCAGGTGTTTTCTAATTAGGGTCACTTGCTACTCCATCTCCTTTACTAACTGGAGACCAATAGATACTCGATCCTCGATCCTGTCCCAACTCAAGGGTGTCCTGCATGATTTCCCATATAAGGCCTCATAAGGTGGCATACCTATGGAAGAATGATGCCCATTATTACAGGAAAACTCGACAAGATGAAGGTATTCCTCCCATTTGACCTGATAGTCCATCACATACATACGTAGCATATCCTCCAAAACCTGATTCACTCGCTTGGTCTGGCCATCGGTCTGAGGATGGTACGCTATACTAAAATTGAGCCTAGTGCCCAAAGCTGACTGCAACTCTCTCCAAAATGAAGAAGTGAACAAGGAGTCTCTATCAGAGATGATCTTATGAGGAATACCATGAAGTCTAACAATGTCTCGCAAGAACACCTGAGCTATATCTTGTGCTATGAATGTAGTACGCACGGGTGAGAAATGGGAAACCTTGGTCAATGTGTCAACTATCACCAAAATGACATCATGGCGATGAGATGACATAGGAAGACCAATAATAAAATCCATAGATATAGTGTCCCATTTCCACACTGCAATCTCATGTGGTTGGAGAAGCCCACCAGGATGACGGTGCTCCGGCTTCACCCTCTGGCACTCGAGGCATCTCACAACTATGCTAGCAATCTACACTCTCAGGCCTGTCCAATGATACAACTGCCTCAAATCTACATGTAACTTCTTAACACCGGGGTGCGCTACATAAGGTGCTCTGTGAGCCTCAAGTACAATGAGCTCGCGTAAACCCCCAATGGAAGGTACATACATACGTCCCCTATGCTGCAAAAGTCCATCGAACTCCAAGGAATACTCTACGAACTTCCCTTCCAAGGGTCTCTGAGAATGTACTAATTGACTAACTTCTGCATAAAGCTCATCAGCTGGTAAGTGTTGCAAGATCCGCTCTCTCAAGTCATTTTAAGTAGTCACAGATGAAAGCACATGGTGCCTTCTACTTAAGGCATCTGCAACCACATTCTCCTTTCCCTTGATGTAATGTACATCAAAATCATACTCACACAGAAACTCCATCCACCTTATTTGCCTAGCATTAAGGTTCGGCTGAGAAAATATGTACTGCAAGCTCTGGTGATCCAAATGAAGCTCGAATCTATGACCCAGAAGGAAATGTCGCCATCTCACCAAGGCATGAACCACTGCTGCTAGTTCTAGGTCTTGAGTAGGATAATTGAGTTCATGAGTCTTCAACTTCCTAAACTCAAAGGAAATAGGTCATCCTTCCTGCATAAGGACTGGTCCTAAACCATCTAAAGATGCATCGGTGCACACCACAAAATCTCCAACAAGATCTAGTACTGCCAGAATTGGTGCACTCGTGAGGGCTCTCTTGAGTTCTTCAAAAGCTCTACCACACTTCTCTGTCCACTCGTACTTCTTCCCCTTCCTCTGAAGAGAAGTGATGGGGTGTACCAATCTAGAGAATCCTGAAATGAAGCATCAGTAATAACCTGCTAGCCCCATAAAGCTTCTCACTTCAATAACACTGGTGGGTGCTGGCCAATCCATGATAGCCCTAATCTTTGATGGGTCTACTGAGACACCTTCACCTGATATGAGATGACCCAAATAATGTATCTCGGATCTGAAGAATGCACACTTCGACAAGCTACCAAACAACTGATACTCTCTCAGCCTCTGCAATACCTATCCCAGGTGCTCTTCATGCTCTCTCTCATCATGAGAATAAATCAGAATTTTGGAGAACCACGGTGAACTCGTAGTGGCCATACCGAGTACGAAAAGCTATTTTGGGGAACTAACTGACACTCTGGCTCTTGAGGCTAACTCTACCTCCCAACTAACATCCTGTCTAACTGCCACTAGCTCGCAACGCTCCACTACTAATGGAGATATAAAAGAGTTAGTAGCCCCGAAATCAAATAAAACTGCAAGCATATGGCCCTGTATAATACCTGTAGCCTCGATAACTGTGGCCTGATGCTCAGCCTAGCGGTTGTCAACCCCTGCAAAAACTCTATGGGATCTACCCATGTCACCAACTATGGGCTCCGAAAAAGCTCTGCTCTGACCACTGGATGCTTGTCCCTGCGGACACTCCCTAGCTATATGACCCATCCCACCACAAGTGTAGCATGGTCCACGAGTATAAGATCGTGCACCCTGTGACCCAAACTCCGGTGGGCCTCCTGACCTACTAGATCCGTTGAATCCTCCCCTAGAAGACTGCTGAGGTTTCACTGATTGTGATTGTGGGGCCTGTACTTTCTGATCCTGCCTAGGACCTTGTGACTGCCACTGCTTGGGCTTAGAGCCCTGATAACCCTGAGAAGGTTTCTGCTACTGCTGCTGGGGTTTTGGCTACTGAGATTTGCTCAGATTTGCTCATATTCACATATGCAATGATGAAGTTTGACCAAAAGTTGACCAGATTTAACCACGGCTAACTTGAGTTGACTAGTTTCGAAAAGAATTTTGAAATAATTAAATGAAATTATTTAATTAAATGGAGTATTTACTTCTAATTAATTAAAAAAAGTTATTTAATTAAATGAGAAGCCATTCCTAAGTAATTAAATGAAGTTATTTAATTAAATAAGAAAAGTGTCTCTAATTAATTAAAGATTATTTAATTAAATAGAAAAAGTAATTATGAGAGCATATCTCATTTTATTGAATTAAATATCTTAACAAAATATATCTTCAGTTCAAAAAGGAAAATTTCCAATTCACTATTTATTAAAAATGAGTTAAATGAGTTAACTCCATTTTCTACTCAAATTGAATCAGTTAACTCCTTATTTTACTCAAATTAAATCTGTTAACTCCCTTTAATTTGGAAATATCCCTTTATGACTGAACTTCACCTTTAATTTTGACCGTTGATTGAAATCGATCTCAACCACTGATGAATTACAGGAAAGTCTATTTAAGAGACCCTCATCTCTTCATTTTGAAACGTTGAGTGAGAATTTGCATCGAATTGTTGCTGGAATTCATACTCACGTTTGCTCATATTCACATAGGCAAAGATCAAGTTTGACCAAAAGTTGACCTAATTTAACCATGGTTGACTTGAGTTGACTAGTTTCGAAAAGAATTTTGAAATAACTAAATGAAATTATTTAATATAATAAAGTACTTACTTCTAATTAATTAAACAAAGTTATTTAATTAAATGAGAAGCCATTCCTAATTAATTAAATGAAGTTATTTAACTAAATAAGAAAAGTGTCTCTAATTAATTAAAGATTATTTAATTAAATAGAGAAATTAATTATGAGAGCATATCCCATTTTATTGAATTAAATATCTCAACAAAATCTCTCTTCAGTTTAAAAAGGGAAATTTTCAGTTCACTATTGATTAAAAATGAGTTAAATCAGTTAACTCCTTTTTCTACTCAAATTGAATCAGTTAACTCCTTATTTTACTCAAATTCAATCTGTTAACTCCCTTTAATTTGGAAATCTCCATTTATGACTGAACTTCACCTTTAGTCCTGACCGTTGATTGAAATCGATCTCAACCATTGATGAATTCCAGAAAAGTCTATTTAAGAGACCCTCATCGCTTCATTTTGAAAGGTTGAATGAGAATTTGCATCGAATTGTTGCTAGAATTCATACTCACATTTGCTCATATTCACATACACAAAGATCAAGTTTGACCAAAAGTTGACCAAATTTAACCACGGCTGACTTGAGTTGGCTAGTTTCGAAAAGAATTTTGAAATAATTAAACGAAATTATTTAATTCAATGGAGTACTTACTTCTAATTAATTAAACAAAATTATTTAATTAAATGAGAAGCCATTCCTAATTAATTAAATGAAGTTATTTAATTAAATAAGAAAAGTGTCTCTAATTAATTAAAGATTATTTAATTAAATAGAAAAAGTAATTATGAGAGCATATCTCATTTTATTAAATTAAATATCTCAACAAATCTCTCTTCAGTTCAAAAAGGGAAATTTCCAATTCACTATTTATCAAAGATGAGTTAAATGAGTTGACTCCTTTTTCTACTCAAATTGAATCAGTTAACTCCTTATTTTACTCAAATTAAATCTGTTAACTCCATTTAATTTGGAAATCTCCCTTTATGACTGAACTTCACGTTTAATTTTGACCGTTGATTGAAATCGATCTCAACCGTTGATGAATTCCAGAAAAGTCTATTTAAGAGACCCTCATCTCTTCATTTTGAAAGGTTGAGTGAGAATTTGCATCGAATTGTTGTTGGAATTCATACTCACGTTTGCTCATATTACAATACGCAAAGATCAAGTTTGACAAAAAGTTGACCAGATTTAACCACGGTTGACTTGAGTTGACTAGTTTCGAAAAGAATTTTGAAATAACTAAATGAAATTATTTAATTAAATAGAGTACCTACTTCTAATTAATTAAATAAAGTTATTTAATTAAATGAGAAGCCATTCCTAATTAATTAAATAAGAAAAGTGTCTCTAACTAATAAAAGATTATTTAATTAAATAAAAATAATAATTATGAGAGCATATCTCATTTTATTGAATTAAATATCTCAACAAAATCTCTCTTCAGTTCAAAAAGGGAAATTTGTTGTTCACTATTGATAAAAAATGAGTTAAATCAGTTAACTCCTTTTTCTACTCAAATTGAATCAGTTAACTCCTTATTTTATTCAAATTAAATCTGTTAACTCTCTTTAATTTGAAAATCTCTCTTTATGACTGAACTTCACCTTTAGTCCTGACCGATTATTGAAATCGATCTCAACCGTTGATGAATTCGAGGAAAGTCTATTTAAAGACCCTCATCTCTTCATTTTGAAAGGTTGAATGAGAATTTGCATCAAATTGTTGTTGGAATTCATACTCACATTTGCTCATATTCACATACGCAAAGATCAAATTTGACCAAAAGTTGACCAAATTTGACCATGGTTGACTTGAGTTGACTAGTTTCAAAAACCATTTTAAAATAATTAAACGAAATTATTTAATTAAATAGAGTCCTTACTTCTAATTAATTAAACAAAGTTATTTAATTAAATGTGAAGCCATTCCTAATTAATTAAATGAAATTATTTAATTAAATAAGAAAAGTCTCTCTAATTAATTAAAGATTATTTAATTAAATAGAGAAAGTAATTATGAGAGCATATCTCATTTTATTGAATTAAATATCTCAACAAAATCTCTCTTCAGTTCAAAAAGGGAAATTTCCAGTTAACTATTGATTAAAAATGAGTTAAATTAGTTAACTCCTTTTTCTACTCAAATTGAATCAGTTAACTCCTTATTTTACTCAAATTAAATCGTTTAACTCCTTTTAATTTGGAAATCTCTATTTATGACTAAACTTCACCTTTAGTCCTGACTGTTGATTGAAATCGATCTCAACCATTGATGAATTCCAAGAAAGTCTATTTAAGAGACCCTCATCGCTTCATTTTGAAAGGTTGAATGAGAATTTGCATCGAATTGTTGCTGGAATTCATACTCACATTTTCTCATATTCACATATGCAAAGATCAAGTTTGACCAAAAGTTGACTAGATTTAACCATGGTTGACTTGAGTTGACTAGTTTCGAAAAGAATTTTGAAATAATTAAACCAAATTATTTAATAAAATGGAGTACTTACTTCTAATTAATTAAACAAAATTATTTAATTAAATGAGAAGCCATTCTTAATTAATTAAATGAAGTTATTTAATTAAATAAGAAAAGTGTCTCTAATTAATTAAATATTATTTAATTAATTAGAAAGAGTAATTATGAGAGCATATCTAATTTGATTAAATTAAATATGTCAACAAAATCTCTCTTCAGTTCAAAAAGGGAAATTTTCAGTTCACTATTCATAAAAAATGAGCTAAATCAGTTAACTCCTTTTTCTACTCAAATTGAATCAGTTAACTTCTTATTTTACTCAAATTAAGTCTTTTAACTCCCTTTAATTTGGAAATCTCCCTTTATGACTGAACTTCACATTTAATCCTGACAGTTGACTGAAATCGATCTCAACCGTTGATGAATTTCAGGAAAGTCTATTTAAGAGACCCCCATCTCTTCATTTTGAAAGGTTGAATGAGAATTTGCATCGAATTGTTGCTGGAATTCATACTCAGATTTGCTGATATTCACATACGCAAAGATCAAATTTGACCAAAAGTTAATCAGATTTAACCACGGTTGACTTGAGTTGACTAGTTTCAAAAAGAATTTTGAAATAATGAAACGAAATTATTTAATTAAATGGAGTATTTACTTCTAATTAATTAAAGAAAGTTATTTAGTTAAATGAGAAGCCATTAATAATTAATTAAATGAAGTTATTTAATTAAATAAAAAAAGTGTCTCTAATTAATTAAAGATTATTTAATTAAATAGAAAAATTAATTATGAGAGCATATCTCATTTTATTAAATTAAATATCTCAACAAAATCTCTCTTCAATGTAAAAAGGAAAATTTTCAGTTTACTATTGATAAAAAATGAGTTAAATCAGTTAACTCCTTTTTCTACTCAAATTGAATCAGTTAACTCCTTATTTTACTCAAATTAAATCTATTAACTCCCTTCAATTTGGAAATCTTCCTTTATGACTGAACTTCACCTTTGATCCTGACCATTGACTGAAATCGATCTCAACCGTTAATGAATTCTAAGAAAGTCTATTTAAGAGACCCTCATCTCTTCATTTTGAAACGTTGAATGAGAATTTGCATCGAATTGTTGCAAGAATTCATACTCATATTTGCTCATATTCACATACGCAAAGATCAAGTTTGACGAAAAGTTGACCAGATTTAACCACGGTTGACTTGAGTTGACTAGTTTCGAAAAGAATTTGAAAATAATTAAATAAAATTATTTAATTAAATGGAGTACTTACTTCTAATTAATTAAACAAAGCTATTTAGTTAAATGAGAAGCCATTCCTAATTAATTAAATGAAGTTATTTAATTAAATAAGAAAAGTGTCTCTAATTAATTGAAGATTATTCAATTAAATAGAAAAAGTAGTTATGAGAGCATATCTCATTTTATTAAATTAAATATCTCAACAAAATTTCTCTTCAGTTTAAAAAGGGAAATTTCCAATTCACTATTGTTCAAAAATGTGTTAAATCAGTTAACTCCTTTTTCTACTCAAATTGAATCAGTTAACTCCTTATTTTACTCAAATTAAATCTGTTAACTCCCTTTAATTTGGAAATCTCCCTTTATGACTGAACTTCACCTTTAATCCTGACTGTTGATTGAAATCGATCTCAACCATTGATGAATTCCCAGAAAGTCTATTTAAGAGACTCTCATCTATTCTTTTTGAAAGGTTGAATGAGAATTTGCATCAAATTGTTGTTGGAATTCATACTCACATTTGCTCATATTAACATACGCAAAGATCAAGTTTAACCAAAAGTTGACCAGATTTAACCAAGGTTGACTTGAGTTGACTAGTTTCAAAATGAATTTTGAAATAATTAAACGAAATTATTTAATTAAATGCAGTACTTACTTGTAATTAATTAAACAAAGTTATTTAATTAAATGAGAAGCCATTCCTAATTAATTAAATGAAGTTATTTAATTAAATAAGAAAAGTGTCTCTAATTAATTAAAGATTATTTAATTAAATAGAAAACGTAATTATGAGAGGATATCTTATTTTATTAAATTATATATCTCAACAAAATCTCTCTTCAGTTCAAAAAGAGAAATATCCAGTTCACTATTGATCAAAAATGAGTTAAATCAATTAACTACTTTTTCTACTCAAATTGAATCAGTCAACTTATTATTTTACTCAAATTAAATCTGTTAACTCTCTTTAATTTGAAAATTTCTTTTTATGACTGAACTTCACCTTAATCTTGACTGTTGATTGAAATCGATCTAAACCGTTGATGAATTCCAGGAAAGTCTATATAAGAGACCCTTATCTATTCTTTATGAAAGGTTCAATGAGAATTTGCATCGAATTGTTGTTGGAATTCATTCTCACATTTGCTTATATTCACATACGCAAACATCAAGTTTGACCAATAGTTGACCAAATTTAACCACAGTTGACTTGAGTTGACCTGTTTCGAAATTTTTTTAAAAATAATTAAACGAAATTATTTAATTAAATGGAGTACTTACTTCTAATTAATTAAACAAAGTTATTTAATTAAATGAGAAGCCATTCCTAATTAATTAAATGAAGTTATTTAATTAAATAAGAAAAGTGTCTCTAACTAATTAAAAATTATTTAAATAAATAGATAAAGTAATTATGAGAGCATATCTCATTTTATTGAATTAAATATCTATAAAAAATCTCTCTTCAGTTCAAAAAGAGAAATTTCCAGTTCACTATAGATAAAAAATGAGATAAATTAGTTAACTCCTTTTTCTACTCAAATTGAATCAGTTATCTCCTTATTTTACTCAAATTAAATCTGTTAACTACTTTTAATTTTAAAATCTCCCTTTATGACTAAACTTCACCTTTCATCCTGAGCGTTGATTGAAATCGATCTCAATCGTTGATGAATTCTACGAAAGTCTATTTAAGAGACCCTCATCTCTTCTTTTTGAAAGGTTGAATGAGAATTTGCATCGAATTGTTGCTGGAATTCATACTCACATTTGCTCATATTCATATATGCAAAGATCAAGTTTGACCAAAACTTGACCAGATTTAAACACGGATGAGTTGAGTTGACTAGTTTCAAATTTTTTTTGAAATAATTAATCAAAATTATTTAATTAAATGTAGTACTTACTTCTGATTAATTAAACAAAGTTATTTAATTAAATGAGAAGCCATTCCTAATTAATTAAATGAAGTTATTTAATTAAATAAGAAAAGTGTCTCTAATTAATTAGAGATTATTTAATTAAATAAAAAAAGTAATTATTAGAGCATGTCTCATTTTATTGAATTAAATATCGCAACAAAATCTCTCTTCAGTTCAAGAAGGGAAATTTCCAATTCACTATTGATCAAAAATGAGTTAAATGAGTTAACTCTTTTTTCTACTCAACTTGAATCAGTTAACTCCTTATTTTACTCAAATTAAATCTGTTAACTCCCTTTAATTTGGAAATCTCCCTTTATGACTGAATTTCACCTTTAATATTGACAGCTGATTGAAATTAATCTCAACCGTTGATGAATTCTAGGAAAGTCTATTTAAGAGACCCTCATCTCTTCATTTTGAAAGGTTGAATGAGAATTTGCATCGAATTGTTGCTGGAATTCATACTCACATTTGCTCATATTCACATACGCAAAGATCAAGTTTGACCAAAAGTTGACCAGATTTAACCATGGTTGACATGAGTTGACTAGTTTTGAAAAGAGTTTTGAAATAATTAAACGAATTTATTTAATTAAATGGAGTACTTACTTCTAATTAATTAAACAAAGTTATTTAATTAAATGAGAAACCATTCCTAATTAATTAAATGAAGTTATTTAATTAAAAAAGAAAAGTGTCTCTAATTAATTAAAGATTATTTAATTATATAGAAAAAGTAATTATGAGAGCATATCTCATTTTATTAAATTAAATGTCTTAACAAAATCTCTCTTCTGTTCAAAAAGGGAAATTTCCAGTTCACTATTGATAAAAAATGAGTTAAATCAGTTAACTCCTTTTTCTACTCAAATTGAATTAGTTAACTCCTTATTTTACTCAAATTAAATCCGTTAACTCACTTTAATTTGGAAATCTCCCTTTATGACTAAACTTCAACTTTAATCCTGACCGTTGATTGAAATCGATCTCAACCATTGATGAATTTTAGGAAGGTCTATTTAAGAGACCCTCATCTCTTCATTTTGAAAGGTTGAATGAGAATTTGTATTGAATTATTGCTGGAATTCATACTCACATTTGCTCATATTCACATATGCAAAGATCAAGTTTGACCAAAAGTTGACCAGAATTAACCACGGTTGACTTGAGTTGACTAGTTCTCTGTTCGAATTTTGAAATAATTAAACAAAATTATTTAATTAAATGGAGTACTTACTTCTAATTAATTAAACAAAGTTATTTAATTAAATGAGAAGCCATTCCTAATTAATTAAATGAAGTTATTTAATTAAATAAGAAAATTGTCTCTAATTAATTAAAGATTATTTAATTAAATAGAAAAAGTAACTATGAGAGCATATCTCATTTTATTAAATTAAATATCTCAACAAAATCTCTCTTTAGTTCAAAAAGAGAAATTTCCAGTTAACTATTAATAAAAAATGAGTTAAATCAGTTAACTCCTTTTTCTACTCAACTTGAATCAGTTAACACCTTATTTTACTCAAATTAAATCTATTAACTTCCTTTAATTTTGAAATCTCCCTTTATGACTGAACTTCACCTTTAATCCTAACCGTTGATTGAAATCGATCTCAACCGTTCATGAATTCCAGGAAAGTCTATTTAAGAGACCCTCATCTTTTCATTTTGAAAGGTTGAATGAGAATTTGCATCGAATTGTTGCTGGAATTCATACTCACATTTGCTCATATTCAAATACACAAAGATCAAGTTTGACCAAAACTTGACCAGATTTAACCACGGTTGACTTGAGTTGACTAGTTTTAAAATAAATTTTGAAGTAATTAAATGAAATTATTTAATTAAATGGAGTACATACCTCAAATTAATTAAATTAAGTTATTTACTTAAATGAGAAGTCATTCCTAATTAATTAAATAAAGTTATTTAATTAAATGAGAAGTCATTCCTAATTAATTACATAAAGTTATTTAATTAAATAAGAAAAGTGTCTCTAATTAATTAAAGATTATTTAATTAAATAGAAAAAGTAATTATGAGAGCATATCTCATTTTATTAAATTAAATATCTTACCAAAATCTCTCTTCAGTTCAAAAAGGGAAATTTCCAGTTCACTATTGATCAAAAATGAGTTAAACAAGTTAACTCTTTTTTCTACTCAAATTGAATTAGTTAACTCCTTATTTTACTCAAATTAAATCTTTTAACTCCCTTTAATTTGGAAATCTCCCTTTATGACTGAACTTCACATTTAATCCTGACCATTGATTGAAATCGATCTCAACTGTTGATGAATTCTATGAAAGTCTATTTAAGAGACCCTCATCTCTTCATTTTGAAAGGTTGAATGAGAATTTGCATCTAATTGTTGTTGGAATTCATACTCACATTTGCTCATATTCACATACGCAAAGATCAAGTTTGACCAAAAGTTGACCAGATTTAACCACGGTTGACTTGAGTTGACGAGTTCTCTATCTGAATTTTGAAATAATTAAATGAAATTATTTAATTAAATGGAGTACTTACTTCTAATTAATTAAATAAAGTTATTTAATTAAATGAGAAGTCATTCCTAATTAATTAGATAAAGTTATTTAATTAAATAATTAAAGTGTCTCTAATTAATTAAAGTTTATTTAATTAAATAGAAAAAGTATTTATGAGAGCATATGTCATTTTACTAAATTAAATATCTCAACAAAATCTCTCTTCACTTCAAAAAGGGAAATTTTCAGTTCACTATTGATCAAAAATGTTTTAAACGAGTTAACTCTTTTTTCTACCCAAATTCAATTAGTTAACTCCTTATTTTACTCAAATTAAATATGTTAACTCCCTTTAATTTGGAAATTTCCCTTTATGACTGAACTTCACCTTTAATCCTGACCGTTGATTGAAATCGATCTCAACCGTTGATGAATTCCTGAAAAGTCTATTTAAGAGACCCTCATCTCTTCATTTTGAAAGGATGAATGAGAATTTGCATCAAATTGTTGTTAGAATTCATAGTCATATTTGCTCATTTTCACATACGCAAAGATCAAGTTTGACCAAAAGTTAACCAAATTTAACCACGGTTGACTTGAGTTGTCCACTTTCAAAAAGAATTTTTAAATAAGTAAACGAAATTATTTATTTAAATGGAGTACTTACTTCTACTTAATTAAACAAAGTTATTTAATTAAATGACAAGCCATTCCTAATTAATTAAATGAGGTTATTTAATTAAATAAGAAAAGTGTCTCTAATTAATTAAAGGTTATTTAATTAAATAGAAAAACTAATTATGAAAGCATATCTCATTTTATTAAATTAAATATTTGAACAAAATCTCTTTTTAGTTCAAAAAAGGAAATTTCCAGTTCACTATTGATCAAAAATGAGTCAAATCAGTTAACTCCGTTTTGTACTCAAATTGAATCAGTTAAATCCTTATTTTACTCAAATTAAATCTATTTATTCCCTTTAATTTGGAAATCTTCCTTTATGACTGAACTTCACCTTTAATCCTGATCGTTGATTGAAATCGATCTCAACCGTTGATGAATTCTAGGAAAGTCTATTTAAGAGACCCTCATCTCTTCATTTTGAAAGGTTGAATCAGAATTTACATCGAATTGTTGCTCAAATTCATACTCACATTTGCTCATATTCACATACGCAAACATCAAGTTTGGCAAAAAGTTGATCAGATTTAACCACTGTTGACTTGAGTTGACTAGTTCTCTGTCCGAATATTGAAATAATTAAACGAAATTATTGAATTAAATGGAGTACTTACTTATAATTAATTAAACAAAGTTATTTAATTAAATGAGAAGCCATTCATAATTAATTAAATGAAGTTATTTAATTAAAAGTTATTTAATTAAATAAGAAAAGTGTCTCTAATTAATTAAAGATTATTTAATTAAATAGAAAAAGTAATTATGAGAGCATATATCATTTTATTAAATTAAATATCTCAACAAAATCTCTCTTCAGTTCATAAAGAGAAATTTCCAGTTCACTATTGATCAAAAATGAGTTAAATCAGTTAACTCTTTTTCCTACTCAAATTGAATCAGTTAACTCCTTATTTTACTCAAATTAAATCTGTTAACTCCCTTTAATTTGGAAATCTCCCTTTATGACTGAACTTCACCTTTAATCCCGACCATTGATTGAAATCGATCTCAACTGTTGATGAATTTCAGGAAAGTCTATTTAAGAGACCCTCATCACTTCATTTTGAAAGGTTGAATGAGAATTTGCATCGAATTGTTGCATGAATTCATACTCACATTTGCTCATATTCACATACGCAAAGATCAAGTTTGACCAAAAGTTGACCAGATTTAACCACGGTTGACTTGAGTTGACAAGTCCTCTATCCAAATTTTGAATTAATTAAACGAAATTATTTAATTAAATAGAGTACTTACTTCTAATTAATTAAACAAAGTTATTGAATTAAATGAGAAGCCATTCCTAATTAATTAAAGAATATTTATTTAAATAGAAAAAGTAATTATGAGAGGATATCTCATTTTATTAAATTAAATATCTCAACAAAATCTCTCTTCAATTCAAAAAGGGAAATTTCCAGTTCACTATTGATAAAAAATGAGTTAAATCGGTTAACTCCTTTTTCTACTCAAATTGAATCAGTTAACCCCTTTTTTTACTCAAATTAAATCCGTTAACTCCCTTTAATTTAGAAATCTCCCTTTATGACTGAACTTCACCTTTAATCCTGACTGTTGATTGAAATCGATCTCAACCGTTGATGAATTCCAGGAAAGTCTATTTAAGAGACCCTCATCTCTTCATTTTGAAAGGTTGAATGAGAATTTGCATCGAATTGTTGCTGGAATTCATACTCACATTTGCTCATATTCACATACGCAAAGATCAAATTTGACCAAAAGTTGACTAGATTTAACCACGGTTGACTTGACTTGACTAGTTTCGAAAAAAAATTTGAAATACTTAAATAAAATTATTTAATTAAATGGAGTACTTCTAATTAATTAAACAAAGTTATTTAATTAAATGAGAAGCCATTCCTAATTAATTAAATGAAGTTATTTAATTAAATAAGAAAAATGTCTCGAATTAATTAAAGATTATTTAAATAAATAGAAAAAGTAATTATGAGAGCATATCTCATTTATTAAATTAAATATCTCAACAAAATCTCTCTTCAGTTCAAAAAGGAAAATATCCAGTTCACTATTGATAAAAAATGAGTTAAATTAGTTAACTCCTTTTTCTACTCAAATTGAATCAGTTAACTCCTTATTTTACTCAAATTAAATCTGTTAACTCCTTTTAATTTGAAAATCTCCCTTTATGATTGAACTTCACCTTTAATCTTGACCGTTGATTGAAATCGATCTCAACCATTGATGAATTCTAGGAAAGTCTATTTAAGAGACCCTCATCTCTTCATTTTGAAAGACTGAATGAGAATTTGCATCGAATTGTTGCTCAAATTCATACTCACATTTGCTCATATTTACATACGCAAAGATCAAGTTTGACCAAAACTTGACAAGATTTAACCACGGTTGACTTGAGTTGACTAGTTTAGAAATGAATTTTGAAATAATTAAACAAAATTATTTAATTAAATGGAGTACTTACTTCTAATTAATTAAACAAAGTTTGTGAGGCCTCGCCCCGACCCTTCGTGGCCTTAGTTGTTACTTTTTCTTTTTGTTACTCATGATTCGAGATGTCGAGACGTTATCTAATGCTTAGAACATATTATATTATTTCATGCTGTGTGATGATATTTTCAGATATTTGAGTTTTTCATTTAATGTTTTATGTATATGTATGTCGATGAAATCAGTAAAAGTAAGATTGATACTTTGATTTAAGAGATTTTAAATGATTAAGAATTAAGTAGGATGCAAGAAACCCTGATTGATGTATGTTTTAATTTATGTGGGTCCTGATACGTATATATATACATATGTACATGTGATTTTTGAGACTACTGATGTGTGCAATGAGTGTGCAGAGATTTTAGCCGAGGAAACTGACAAAGGAACAAAACTGATCTCTATGTGCTAATTTTGGAAACCTTGTTGTTCATAATTCAAGTATTGTACTGTGAGATGTATCTATTTTATTCTGTGTTCAGCGAATGTTAATGTTCGTAACTATGTTCTTTTAAGTGTCGCTTGACACTCATGAATTTTTTATGTTCTTCAATGTGCTGATTATGGTTAGTTGTGTAACCTTTGGACCCAAGTTGGTTTAAGTTAGTGTCAGTTTGTTAATTGGTTCTTAATTTAGGTTAGTCATCTCTAATCCAGATTAGTGTTTATTTGCATTTTTGAGTTGTTAATGGTCCTATTATATTTTCTAGCTTTTGTTTGGCTCTAAACCTATTCCTAAGGCTTTAAATCATGAAATTATTTTATCCAAAGGGTATGGGTATGGGTTAGGGGTCTTTTCCAACTCTCAAGCCCCTTTTATTGACTTTTGAAGTCACTCAAAAAGTCTCTTTTTGCCTTTGTGCGAAAATTTACCATGGTTATCTTGAGTTACCTCACCTCATCTCCACTTAGGGTTTAACCATAGTGTAGGTTGAGTTAGGAGTTTCTAGAATTTCAAGTTTGTGGGGTTAGTTATTGATCCCTTTGGTGGTTGAGTTGAGACTTATTTAGAGGCCTTTTTTTTTTGTCTAATTGGGGGTTGTTACCCAATCTTTACATTTAGAGAGGATTTCTTGAAGATTGAAGCAAGGAAAGGGAAGCTCTACTCAAACTTGTTCATTGCCATTACCTCTTTGTGAAGGTTAGAATTCTCATCTCCCTTGTTCAGTTTTCTTTCTAGTTTCATGCTTATGCTACCTTGTTGTTGTTTCAATGTTTCTATGTTTGTGAGTATGTTGGGAAGCTTTGAAAACCATGTTGTTTAGATGATTTCTTTTATGTTTATGTTGAAATTTTGAGATTTTATTGCATGAGAGTTTTGGTGTTACTCACCCTTGGATAGGGCAGAAGTGACCAATTTTGGGAAAGGTCTGTTTAGTCGGACTCCAACCAGTGTAGAGTCTCTTCTCAGGATGAGAAGAGGGAGAGAGGGTAGGGTGTTATGGGCTGCTACCTGTCAGCACAAACCTTGTATGATAATGGTATGTTGAAATGGAAGAACATAAGTTCTTAGTTTATAGCCCCAATTGGGCAACTGTTTGGTGTTGTGCTTGACTTCTCTTGGCTGGAAGAATCCACCTTTCCCTAGTTTTGATTCATTGTGAATCCTATTGTGTAAACCATGTATGATTATGCATGTTTGTTTGTCTCTTGGTTATGCTTGGGTGTCACTCGATCAAATATTTGTTTCCATCCATGGTTCTAGAAATGTGTTGCAGAAATTGTTATGAATCCCTTGATGAGGGTCATGAAGAAAATTAAATTAAATTGGTTAAATTTGGGATTGATATGCTATGTAATTTTTAATTTAAACCTTGTTGTAATTGGAAACAAAGCCGGATTTTCTTCTTGATTCTTTCCAGTCTGAGCCTTTGAATCAGGTTTGCCAATAAAATTGGTGTTTAAGTATAAATTGCAAGTCATGTGATCTAATTGTAAATTTTAAATTTAGATGGATGAATCTCAAAATTTGGATGGAATTGATGATGTTGTGCAATTTGGAAAAATTTCAAGTTTTCATATATGTGGAAAAATGAAAATTATGATCATGGATGTAGATTCAGTTTGCATAATTATTTGAATCAAACAATTATCATTAAATGGAAAATTCAATTTTTGGGTATACTAAGTTGTAACAATCCTTTAAATTTTGTTTTAAAAAAAAAAGAAATTAATTATACTTGCCTTATAATTGTTTAAATTTTGTTTAAATTTTGTGTTGCAAGAGAGTAAAACTCTCTGCCTTTTGTATGGAGAAATAATTGTTTGGTCTTGGGCAAAGGAAAATCTTTTAAAGATTCTTCTTATATTCTGTTTGAAAATATCAATATAATTTAATCAATTTATAAATTCATGTAAAAATTTCAAAATAGATTTTAGCATGTTAAAAGTACTCTAAAATGTCTATTTTCGCTACCTATAAAACTTTATCAAATGAATGTATGTGCAAGTCAAACTGTCATCACATGTGATGATGTCACCCTTGTCCCATCCCCATCTTCCTCCTATAATGGGCGCTCAACTTGGAGGGAAGGCATTAAATTTTTGTGTTTTAAACAAGTGAGCAAATATTCTAACCTTGTTTTTCTCCCACCTTTTATTCACATGGGACGTAGGTTTTGGGAAATGCATAGCAAAGGTTGATGGCGGGGGGGGGGGGGGGGGGGGGGGTGACGTCACCTGTTCCCCCCATCCCATCACCCCTTTCTCTCATAAACTTTTTAAGCACTCACCTCTTTCCTTTGGAGGCTTAGAACCTGGGCTTGTTTTGTATTTTTAATTAAGCATGTGTTTCCTTTCCTTGCGGAACAAGACCTGACGCGGGTCAGCTGTATGGGACAGCGCGCAAGCCTAGGATAGGCTTGGGAAGACGATGGTGTAGGGGGAGTAGGGTGTTGGGGGTTAGTTAGGTTAGGTGCTTTGTAGAGTTAGTATTAAGGTAAGTTAGTAGGTGGGTTAGTTATTAAATAAGTTTAGTTAGTATGTTTATTTATTTATTTACTTTTATTTGTGATTAATTTAAGTTAGCTTTAATGTAAATTAGTTTTGTTTTATAGTATTAGGAGTTAGTTTTAAGTTAGTTTAATTTTAAGTTATGAAATTTCTTAATCTTTTTAAGTTAGTCATAACTTATACAATGTCATTTCTTAAGTTTTAATATATAATTATGTTAGTAATATTCATTTTAGAATTAGTTATTAATTTTGTTATTGTTATTAATTTAGATAGTTCATCTTTTAAGTTTAGTTTAGTAAGATTAGTTTGGTAAGTAGATTTTAAAATAAAGTTTTCTTTATAATTTAGTTGAAATTAGTATTTAGAAATTAAATGGTTATATAGTCAAATATTAAATTGTTAGTTTTAAATTTTATTAGTGATTTAATAGAATTCCTTATAAGAATTAGTATGTGTAAAAAAAAGTATTGGTAGTTAGTAATGTTAGAATTTAGTTTTAGTTTTAATTTGATTAAGTTTAGACTTAGTTAGTATAGTTTTAATTAATTTAGTGGTTTAATTATTTTAGAAATTACTAATGTAATGATTAGTTAAATTTAGTTAACGTTATGAGTTAGTAAGTATTTAATTTAAGTTATTTCAATTTTCATTTTTTTTTGTCAAGATTAGTTATTCATTGTGTTGTTTAATTGTTATTTGTTTTAGGTTAATTGTTTTAAATTTTAATATATATATATTTAGTCAGGATTGTTTACTATTAGTTAGTTTTAAATTTTATGAGTTAGTTGTGATGATAGTTAAATTAATATAGTTTCTAAGTTAGTCTTACATTGATAATAAAATTTAAGTTTTGAGTATTACGTAGTTTTAATTTTTTTAAGGTTAATTAGCTATTTAAATCAAGCTTAAATGTAGATTTTATTTGATTAGATATTTTCATATTAATCTTAACCCAAACTCTTTTAGGATGTTATTTAAATAACTTTCATATCTTTTTGTGTAGCTAATAAAATAACATGATTTATGTTGATAACATTTTAATAACGAAAATTCAATCTTATCGATGTTTTCCTCCACAAGAGTTATAAACTTATGTTGTAATGAAGTGAATCTTTTCTTGTTATGTGATCGCAAACTTATCAACTTGAGCATTATAATTATTATTGTTTTTAAAAAAATTTGTGTGTTTTTGCCCCTGAAGTTTGGGCATGACATTTTGGTATTAGAGCCTAGTTTCAACACTAGGAACCTTAAACCCTTACGCTTCTAAAACTAAGACTAAACACTAAATTGTGTAGGATGCCTCCTGTTACTCGGAGGAACCCATGAGGCGGAGGCCATAGGGCAAGAGGTGGTAGAGCGGGACAGGGGGATGGACCACCTCCACCACCACCACCTCCACCTCCACCACCACTGAACCCAAACCAGGACATTATAGATGCACTTCGGACTTTGATCGGTGTAGTTTAGCAGAAAGTAGTACCTGCAGTTTAGCAAGTTCAACAAATTCCAGTAGTGGAAGCAGAGGGACCCGGAGGAGGCGGACCTAGAGTTAGAGAGAGGACTAGGAGTCCCCCACCAAGACAGTTAGAGGGGCAGGATGAGCATGAAGGTGAGTCAATACACCAGAGAAGACCCCCACTTGACAGACCTCCTAAACATGTAGGAGATGATATCAGGGAATTGATTTGACTTGGGCCACCATTATTTACTGGTTCTACTGAGGGGACAGTAGCAGAGGCCTGGTTACAGAGCCTACAGTGGTTCTTTGGATTACGACTCTATGGGAGTAATCTAAAGGCACGCCTAGCAGTTCATCAGTTGAGAGGGGATGCCTCCAATTGGTGGCATCAGGAGGAGATCATAGGTGGAGTGAGGATGGATACCCTCACATGGGAATCATTCCTAGAAAAATTCTGAGAGAGGCACTTGTCAGAGCATTTTCGACAGAAACAGATAGAGGAGTTCCATTCTCTTTATCAAAGAGGTCTTATAGTGGCTCAGTATGAGAGCATGTTTCTCGAGCTCCTTCCTTATATGGAATACATGAAGGACGAGAAACTACAAGTACATCACTTTATCATGGGTTTGAATTTCTCACTTCAGGGTCCAGTTCGGATGGCCTTCCCTACCACCTTCAGATAGGTAGTGGAGATAGCACTAGTGGCAGAGGATACTCGGGGTAGATAGGAATCATGGGATCAGTCTCAAAACTGAAACTCTACCTGACAGAAACCCCCTTGGAAAGGTAATCAAAACTATACAGTAGTGTCCTCTAGGGGCCAACAGTCTCAGCAGCAGCAAGTACTCTCACAGGGTTACTAGGGCTCCGAGCCCAAGCAGTGGCAGTCACGACAGGATCAGAGAGTACATACCCCACAGTCACAGTCAGTGCAAACTCAACAGTCTTCTAGGGGTGGATATAGTGGGTCTAGCAGGCTAGGAGGTCCATAGTAGTCTGGATCACAGGATGCATGATCTTATACCAGAGGACCATGCTATACTTTGTGGAGGCATGGGTCACATAGCTAGAGAGTGTTCACAGGGACAACCATCCAGTGGTTAGAGAGGGGCTTTTTAAGAGCTGACAGTTGGAGACATGGGTAGGTCTCATAGAATTTTTGTAGTGGTTGACAACCATCAAATTGAGCATCAAGGTACAGCTATTGAGGCTTCAAGGGGAGTTGGTCAGCCAGTTAGTGCTAGAGACTATCCTTATTATTGCCCGACAGACCCTTGCTCCTCGAGGTCGAGAGCTGGACCAAGTTAGGGTCTAGTAGGAATGGTATGATGAGGTCATAGCTTCATGAAAGGATGTGCCATAGATGCGATCTCTATACCCTTATCTTTTGATGAACTCTAGGAGGAAGTTCATGCCTAGTGGGGGAGGATGTGAGGCTTCGCCCTGACCCTTCGTGGCCTTAGTTGTTACTTTATCTTTTTGTTACTCATGATTCGAGATGTCGAGACATTATCTAATGCTTAGAACATATTATATTATTTCATGATGTGTGATGATATTTTCAGATATTTGAGTTCATCATTTAATGTTTTATGTATATGTATGTCAATGAAATCAGTAAAAGTAGGATTGATACTTTGATTTAAGAGATTTCAAATGATTAAGAATTAAGTAGGATGCAAGAAACTCTAATTGATGTATGTTTCAATTTATGTGATTCCTGATACGTATATATATACATATGTACATGTGATTTTTGGGACTACAGATGTGTGCAATGAGTATGCAGAGATTTTAGTCGAGAAAATCGATGGAGGAACAGAACTGATCTCTATGTGCTAATTTTGGAAACCTTGTTGTTCGTAATTCAAGTATTGTACTCTGAGATGTATGTATTTTATTCTGTGTTCAGCGAATGTTAATGTTCGTAACTATGTTCTTTTAAGTGTCGCTTGACACTCGTGAATTGTTTATGTTCTTCAGTGTGCTGATTAGGGTTAGTTGTGTAACCTTTGGATCCAAGTTGGTTTAAGTTAGTGTTAGTTTGTTAATTGGTTCTTAATTGAGGTTAGTCATCTCTAATCCAGATTAGTGCTTATTTGCATTTTTGAGTTGTTAATGGTCCTATTTTATTTCTTAGCTTTTGTTTGGCTCTAAACCTATTCCTAAGGCTTTAAATCATGAAATTATTTTACCCAAAGGGTATGGGTATGGGTTAGGCGTCTTTCCCAACCCCCAAGCCCCTTTTATTGATTTTTGAGGTCACTCAAAAAGTCTCTTTTTGCCTTTGTGCGAAAATTGACCATGGTTATCTTGAGTTACCTCACCTCATCTCCACTTAGGGTTTAACCATAGTGTAGGTTGAGTTAGGAGTTTCTAAAATTTCAAGTGGGTGGGCGTAGTTATTGATCCCTTTGGTGGTTGAGTGGAGGCTTATTTAGAGGCCTCTTTTTTTGGTCTAATTGAGGGTTGTTACCCAATCTCTACATCTAGAGAGGAGTTCTTGAAGATTGAAGAAAAGAAAGGGAAGCTCTACTCAAACTTGTTCATTGCCATTACCTCTTTGTGAAGGTTGGAATTCTCATCTCCCTTGTTCAGTTTTCTTTCTAGTTTCATGCTTATGCTACCTTGTTGTTGTTTCAATGTTTTTATGTTTGTGGGTATGTTGGGAAGCTTTGAAAACCATGTTATTTGGATGATTTCTTTTATGTTTATGTTGAAATTTTGAGATTTTCTTGCATGGGAGTTTTGGTATTACTCACCCTTGGATAGGGCAGAAGTGACCAATTTTAGGAAAGCTCTATTTAGTCAGACTCCAACCAGTGTAGAGTCTCTTCTCAGGATGAGAAAAGGGAGAGAGGGTAGGGTGTTATGGGCCCCTACTTGTCAGCACAAACCTTGTATGATTATGGTATGTTGAAATGGAAGAACGAAAGTTCCTGGTTTATAGCCTCGATTGGGCAACTGTTTGGTGTTGTGCTTGACTTCTCTTAGCTGGAAGAATCCACCATTCCCTAGTTTTGATTCATTGTGAATCCTATTGTGTAAACCATGTATGATTACGCATGTTTGTTTGTCTCTTGGTTATGCTTGGGTGTCACCCGATCAGATATTTGTTTCCATCCATGGTTCTAGAAACGTGTTGCAGAAATTGTTATGAATCCCTTGATGAGGGTCATGAAGAAAATTAAATTAAATTGTTGAAATTTGGGATTGATATCCTATGTAATTTTTAATTCAAACCTTGTTGTAATTGGCAACGAAGCTGGGTTTTCTTCCTGATTCTTTCTCGGCTGAGCCTTTGAATCAGGTTTGCCAATAAAATTGGTGTTTAAGTATAAATTGCTTGTCATGTAATCTAATTGTAAATTTTAAATTTAGATGGATGAATCTCAAAATTTGGATGGAATTGATGATGTTTTGCAATTTGGAAAAAATTCAAGTTTTTATATATGTGGAAAAACGAAAATTATGATCATAGATGTAGATTCAGTTTGCATAATTATTTGAATCAAACAATTATTGCATTATTGCATTAAATGGAAAATTCAATTTTTGGGTATATTAAGTTGTAATAATCCTTTAAATTTTGTTTTAAAAAAAAAAGAAATTAATTATACTTGCCTTATAATTCTTTAAATTTTGTTTAAATTTTGTGTTGCAAGAGAGTAAAACTCTCTGCCTTTTGTATGGCGAAACAATTGTTTGGTCTTGAGCAACAAAGAATCTTTTAAAGATTCTTCTTATATTCTGTTTGAAAATATCAATATAATTTAATCAATTTATAAATTCATGTAAAAATTTTAAAATAGATTTTAGCATGTTAAAAGTACTCTAAAATATCTATTTTTGCTACCTATAAAACTATATCAAATGAATGTTTGTGCAAGTCAAACTATCATCGCATGTGATGATGTCACCCTTGTCCCATCCCCATCTTCCTCTTATAATGGGCGCTCAACTTGGAGGGAAGGCATTAAAGTTTTGTGTTATAAACTTATGTTGTAATGAAGTGAATCTTTTCTTGTTATGTGATCACAAACTTATCAACTTGAGCATTATAATTATTATTATTTAAAAAAAAATTTGTGTGTCTTTGCCCCCGGAGTTTGGGCATGACAAAGTTATTTAATTAAATGAGAAGCCATTCCTAACTAATTAAATGAATTTATTTAATTAAAGAAGAAAAGTGTCTCTAATTAATTAAAGATTATTTAATTAAATAGAAAAAGTAATTATGAGAGCATATCTCATTTTATTAAATTAAATATCTCAGCAAAATCTCTCTTCAATTCAAAAAGGGAAATTTTCAGTTCACTATTGATCAAAAATGAGTTAAATCAGTTAACTCCTTTTTCTACTAAAATTGAATCAGTTAACTCCTTATTTTATTCAAATTAAATCTCTTAACTCCCTTTAATTTGGAAATCTCCCTTTATGACTGAACTTCACCTTTAATCCTGACCGTTGATTGAAATCGATCTCAATCGTTGATGAATTTCAGGAATGTCTATTTAAGAGACCATCATCTCTTCATTTTGAAAGGTTGAATGAGAATTTACATCGAATTGTTGCTAGAATTCATACTCACATTAGCTCATATTCACATACACAAAGATCAAGTTTGATAAAAAATTGACCAAATTTAACCACGATTGACTTGAGTTGACCAATTTTGAAAAGAATTTTGAAATAATTAAATGAAACTATTTAATTAAATCAAGTACTTACTTCTAATTAATTAAACAAAGTTATTTAATTAAATGAGAAGCCATTCCTAATTAATTAAATGAAGTTATTTAATTAAATAAGAAAAGTGTCTCTAATTAATTAAAGTTTATTTAATTAAATAGAAAAAGTAATTATGAGAGCATATCTCATTTTATTAAATTAAATATCTCAACAAAATCTCTCTTCAGTTCAAAAAGGGAAATTTCCAGTTCACTATTGATAAAAAATGAGTTAAATCAGTTAACTCTTTTTTCTACTCAAATTGAATTAGTTAACTCTTCATTTTACTCAAATTAAATCTGTTAACTCCCTTTAATTTGAAAATCTCCCTTTATGACTAAACTTCACTTTTAATCCTGACTGTCGATTGAAATCGATCTCAACCGTTGATGAATTTCAGGAAAGTCTATTTAAGAGACCCTCATCTCTTCATTTTGAAAGGTTGAATGCGAATTTGCATCAAATTGTTGCTGGAATTTATTCTCACATTTGCTCATATTCACATATGCAAAGATCAAGTTTGACCAAAAGTTGACCGGATTTAACCACAGTTGACTAGTTTCAAAAAGAATTTTGAAATAATTAAACAAAATTATTTAATTAAATGGAGTACTTGCTTCTAATTAATTAAACAAAGTTATTTAATTAAATGAGAAGCCATTCCTAATTAATTAAATGAAGTTATTCAATTAAATAAGAAAAGTGTCTCTAATTAATTAAAGATTATTTAATTAAATAGAAAAAGTAATTATGAGAGCATATCTCATTTTATTAAATTAAATATCTCAACAAAATCTCTCTTCAGTTCAAAAAGGGAAATTTTTAGTTCACTATTGAGCAAAAATGAGTTAAATGAGTTAACTCATTTTTCTACTCAAATTGAATCAGTTAACTCTTTATTTTACTCAAATGAAATCTGTTAACTCCCTTTATGACTGAACTTCACCTTTAATCCTAACCGTTGATTGAAATCGATCTCAACCGTTGATGAATTTTAGGAAAGTCTATTTAAGAGACCCTCATCTCTTCATTTTGAAAGGTTGAATGAGAATTTGCATCGAATTGTTGCTAGAATTCATACTCACATTTGCTCATATTCACATACACAAAGATCAAGTTTGACCAAAAGTTGACCATATTTAACCATGGTTGACTTGAGTTGACTAGTTCTCTATCCAAATTTTGAAATAATTAAACGAAATTATTTAATTAAATGGAGTACTTACTTCTAATTAATTAAACAAAGTTATTTAATTAAATGAGATGTCATTCCTAATTAATTAAATGAAGTTATTTAATTAAATAAGAAAAGTGTCTCTAATTAATTAAAGATTATTTAATTAAATAGAAAAAGTAATTATGAGAGCATATCTCATTTTATTAAATTAAATATCTCAACAAAATCTCTCTTCAATTCAAAAAGGGAAATTTCCAGTTCACTATTGATAAAAAATGAGTTAAATCAGTTAACTCCTTTTTCTACTCAAATTGAATCAGTTAACTCATTATTTTACTAAAATTAAATCTGTTAACTCCCTTTAATTTGGAAATCTCCTTTTATGACTGAACTTCACCTTTAATCCTGACCGTTGATTGAAATCGATCTGAACTGTTGATAAATTCTAAGAAACTCTATTTAAAAGACCCTCATCTCTTCATTTTGAAAGGTTGAATGAGAATTTGTATCGAATTGTTGTTGGAATTCACACTCACATTGTAATGCCCCACCAAGGGATCCAAAGAATTAACCTAAAGTTTTCCAAACAATTAACCATTCATCTAACATCAAATTCTTATAAAATAACAATGATACATCCAATATTCATAAATTACATTTTAGATTGCTCAATCATCCACTATACATGTTACAAGGTATGAAAAGCTTAAGAGAATATACATCTATGTAAATAAAGTACATCATCATCCAATATTAATCCATGATGCAATTAAAGTAAATGAAACCACATGTCATACATGATACATCATCACAAAAGATATAAACATCAATTATAAGAGATAACCATATATCACAAACATAAATAACTAAGTGCACAGTTCCTCCCAACCGTAAATAGCATCATTAGACCATCGTGGATCCTAGCCATCCCTCCGTGCGTAACATCTCAAAGCACTGAAGAGATCATTGGTATAACATAGTAGGAATGTCACTCCTAAAACATCCTACTAACATGTAAAGTAAAGCATAGGATATCATCATCTAACATATGCAAATCATCAATATAAGAAACATACCAGTAAATACATCCATCATAAGGTATATCATCTATCATAATGCTCCAAGATCATAATGAAGATAAATACCAACCAAGAAAGCATCAGCCACGGTGTCTCAGACGAATCTCAAATGATAAGAGTGGAAAAACACTACCACCCGACTGCGTGGAACCTAAGTGGTCCACTCCCACCATGCTGAGGAGATAATCTCAAGTCTCAAACAGGCTATCAAAACCACAAAGTATAAATCTCTATAAGTTCAGAAATCCTAAAAGTATACTAACTCAAAGGTTTCAACCCACACAAAATCGACATCTAATTCTCAGAGGCACAACAATGACATGTAGGAAACCTACTCTGCAAGTGAGAAAGTGTCATTGCATCTATCACGTACAAATTACCTTGGCAGTTAGGTAAACTCCATGGGTCCATACTAATCTCATGCAGCCACTAGTATCCTCTCATACTGATGAGGCATACTACGAAATGCAAGGTCGCAACCATGCATTTTCACTACTCCCATCCTAGCCTGTACAAGCACTCAAGGCATGGGCAAGAACCAAAACAATTTTTTTTTAGGTTTATTTAATCTCCATTTAGTGTGTAAATGTTATCACTTATTAACCAAACTTACAATGAGTTACCCTGGCAGCCACTTAGGGCTCCGGCCCCCATTGCAAGCCACTTTCTGACACTACAAGTAGATAACCTACCCTAAGCTCATGAAATCATAAATCTCAAAATCGCAAAAGATAATCGATATTAAAATCATCAAATATGCATAAAAGCATCAAATATCCATAATAAGAATCATCAAATCTCCATGATAAGAATCATCAAATCTCCATGTGCATCTAGAAAAGCATTCATAGAAAATCATGATCACAACAGTTCTCTATTGGCAACTGAAGGCATCACTGATAATCATAAGTATCAATTGGTTCTCAATAACTAAAATATATCTCAAAATGAATCATAATATCTTTTGGTTCTCAGCAAGCAACCGAGAATACCTCAAAATCATACTGATTGAAGACTCCAAAATGGTTGAGTCAAACATGTCACAACATGACATCATCAAGAAATAAATCAACATTTCAGTCCCATCATGGCAACTAGAAAATAATCCAAGGATAACTGATCGATGACCAAAAATGATTAGCTCAAGTATCTCATACACATACATCTCAGTAACACACAAGAAGACTGATAAACAAATACAAACATTTCATAGAGCATACGATCACATTACCATGGTTGGGCTTATAAAGATTGAGACCAAATAAGATCAACATGCCATCATATCTCATAACCCTTGAGCCTCTGGTAACAACCTAGGACTGGTCAACACTAGTCAACTCAAAACCCAAAACAAGAAGCATATAGAATACACGATGCAAACACTTATTTTAGTTTACTAAATTCACATAGATGAATATTGTGTAGGAGTTTTTAGTTTTCTATTTGCAAGTATACTTTCAAGTGTCTTAAGTTTCATCATTTGACCTACAAGTCAACCCATTTGTTCTCTGATAACATTATCCTTCCATTACTTAAAAATAATATTCTATGAAAACTTTAAAGATAAATACTTTACTCATTAAACTGATCATTATTGACCTTTAATTAAATTTCTTTCTTTATTTAACTAAGATCCATATTCTAATTGATTAACTCTCCTTTAATATTACTTCAACTTTCAACATAAATCGAGGATCATTATTCATTGATAAAAGAACCAATTATCAAACTTTGAATAAGAAGAAGATAACTTTATTTATCTCAATCCATTAACATAGGTACACCATCCATGACCTATTAACATCTAATAATCTTAATTAAGACTTAATTAAATATTATTAAAATTTAAGCCTCTTAATTCAATCGTTATCATCATTGACAATCATATAATATCTAAAGTCATAATTCAAGTCATAAGACTTATCAAATTTAATATAGATAATCTACAATCTCATTAAAAGAATTATATCAAATAAATCTCTATTACATAACTTAATTATTAATTAAATCTAATTAACTCTCATTAATTGATTTAATTAATAATTGCATAGCTATAGCAACGTTCCAATAAATATCCGTTGACTAATAACCAACTAGAATTCTGTAAGTTGAAAGTCAACTATAATTCAATACTCAAATGATCATATTAATAATTCAATAATAATAATCTTGTTAATAATTAATAACAAGCTATATTGAAAATCTTAATAATAATTCTGTAATGACCACATTCGTCTTTCTTATATGAATACTGATGTTTCCTTAATTAATCTTTATTATCAATAATCATTTAGATCATTATACTATTATTTATTAATAATTTGCTAGACCCAACAAACATTAATAAATGATAAACTATAAATAATCGATTTAGAGAAAAACTTAACATAAGCTTCATTAGCTAACTCTTAATACCATTAAGGTATATCAATAATTAAGTTAATAATATATAACGTATTAATAATACCATAGTAATTCAAATTATAACAATTTTATAATAGTGATTCCATGTCAATTAAATCTTAATCCATTATCATTAAAGTCTCCTCATTTAAAAACATAATATAAAATTACCATCTCTAAATTATTTAATATATATTAAATAGTATTTAATATACATTATAAAAAGTCCACTATATAAACTATATTAAAATCTCTTTTCTTTTAATTTTCTCTAATTTAAAAATCCATTTACTTAGATTGACTAATAATTAATTACACTTCTTCTACTATTAATTAGTTTTAATTAAATTTCATTTAATTATATTAGATAATAAACCATATAAAACTAATGCATATTAATAAGATTCTAATAAGGAAAGATTGCAATAATATCTTTAATCATTTCATGCTTTGATATATTATTTTTGTGAAGTTTAAGCATAAAGAACTCTTAGTTATGGAAAATGGAGAAATATCTGTTCTCGAATAAAACAGTCTCAGTACGATGTTCATATCTCTCTAATGAACCATTGGATCGGGCTGAAATTAAAATATATTGGAGAGGGTCAAGTTGTGCCAATTCTGACCAGAGCGATCAAATAAACTCCATCCCAATAAAAAGTTATGAATGACTGAGTTTGGGTCTATCCAAGGGGCAGCAATAGGGCAATTTGTGATGAGTTAAGAATTTCTTCTTAAAAGGTAATTGTTCTCTAAATATCCAATAATTTCACTAATGGATTTGGCCATAAATTTTGAAACTATTTTCAAATCTATTTCAATTTGATTCTAATTCGAACCCAAACCCGTTTAGATCTAATTTCTTCTTTAATTGGATCTAAAGTTTTTCTATTATTTTCTTCTCAACCAATAAAATATCTAGATTTCAATTTAATTGTAGATTCAATCACAAAGAGTATTCAAACACATCTAATAAACATGATGAAGATAGGAAGAGAAAGAGTGTAAATAAATTATGTGATTATCATGAGTGCAGCTGGACATTGATGCTAATTTGCCATGCCTCAGAAGTCTATAAAAAATCCCTTCCTTCTCCAACATTCGCAATTCCTCCATGATCTAGGCCAACCAAAATTCTCACGTGACAAGAAGTGCTTGAAGAAGCATAAGAACATGTAGAAACATATGAGCATGAGCATGCAGAAGCATATGAACATGTAGAAGCATATGAGCTTCTCAAATGCATATAAGCTTTGAAGCTTGAAACTTGTAGCTTTCATTAAGCTTGTAGCTTGTAGCCTCCATTAAGCTTGTTCAAACACACTAGGAGAGCCTCTATTTAAAGGCCTCTAAGATGCATCTAGAGTATCTCTAAAAACAACTACAAGATAAAAATGACAACCAAGCATGAATCTTTTTCAACTTTCTAGATGAGTCTTAAGGTTGTAGACACCATGTGCTCAAATAAAATGCTAACTTCTAAGTGTAGACAAATAGTGCATTCTTAGAGTGCAAACTCCAGTGTTGTCTACATGACAACTCTCAAGAATTTGCAAACTCTTAAATGTTAAAATAATACACATTAATTAATATAATATTTACTTTACTCTTTCCAATTTAATTAATTTATTTATTAAATCTCATGCACTAACTTTAATATCTCCACTTTTCAATCTTAATATATTTATACTTTAATCACATGAAATATAGAATCTTTTAATAATTTTAATATATTTTCCACTTTTAAATTTTATTTTTCAAAACTTAATTGCTAAAATATTTATTAGCTTTAATAATAATATTATTTAGTCATTTATTTAAAAATGAACTCCAATATATTATTATTAAAATAAATATTGTCACATTCCAACTTTTTAAGTTTAATTATTTTATTTTCAAATTTAATCATTTTATTTAATTAATTTCTTAATTAATAAAATAAATATTAAAATATCATATTAATTTTCCATTTAATTAAACTATTAATTAAATCTTTTTTAATTAGGCTTAATTAATAGAAACACATCAAAGACTCTCAAGGTAAAAATATGAAAACCCATCATAGCCAAAATACATACAAAATCAAACCAAGGGTTAATATCATGAATTACATCATCCAACGTATTCGAAAGGTACTCAACTCAGATACTTGTCCTAATTTTTCAATTGGAACAAATGGCTTAAAGGGTTGGGATTTGGACTTGAGAATTTATCTCCCCTCTCTTATAATTGAGATAATATGATAGGGTACACTCATCTTGAAAATTCAAGAAAGTCGATACCCGGTACCTGCAACCTACATAAAAATCATGCATATACAAACACAATATACACTAAACTAATAGGCAATGGCAGGAAGTGGTGCATCATGTAGATCCAGACTAGTAGGTGACTACGACTCCCTTCCTTAACCACATCAAACACGTTATAAAAAAATAAACACGCAAAGCAAACACGCACACCATACACATGCAAGTATGAATTAATTATCCATAAGAAAACACATATGATAATAAATCATCTTACTAATCATCATTAATAACTGAAAGCAATGTAATAATCATCATCAATAATTGCGAACACTAAAAATAATCATCATGCATACATGAAATGCAAAATCTAAGTAATTTCATCACATAATAAACTGAATCCATAGCACAATATCTGATAATTTCAAAAGAATGCTGCTAACCAACAACATAAAACTAGTTTTTAAAAGAGTTCAACAATGTTAGTAAAATACAAACTAGAGGCAGGCATTACACACATTTGCTTATATTCACATACGCAAAGATCAAATTTGACCAAAAGTTGACTAGATTTAACCACGGTCGACTTGAGCTGACTAGTTTCAAAATTTTTTTTGAAATAATTAAATGAAATTATTTAATTAAATGGAGTGCTTACTTTTAATTAATTAAACAAAGTTATTTAATTAAATAAAAAGCCATTCCTAATTAATTAAATGAAGTTATTTAATTAAATAAGAAAAATGTCTCTAATTAATTAAAGATTATTTAATTAAATAGAAAAAGTAATTTTGAGAGCATATCTCATTTTATTAAATTAAATATCTCAAAAAAATATCTCTTCAGTTCGAAAAGGGAAATTTTCAGTTCACTATTGATAAAAAATGAGTTAAATAAGTTAACTCCTTTTTCTACTCAAATTGAATCAGTTAACTCCTTATTTTACTCAAATTAAATTTGTTAACTCCCTTTAATTTGAAAATCTCCCTTTATGAGTGAACTTCACCTTTAATCTTGACTGTTGATTGAAATTGATCTCAACTGTTGATGAATTCAAAAAAAGTCTATTTAAGAGACCCTCATCTCTTCATTTTGAAAGGTTGAATGAAAATTTGTACTGAATTGTTCTTAGAATTCATACTCACATTTGCTCATATTCACATACGCAAAGATCAAGTTTGACCAAAAGTTGACCAAATTTAACCACAGTTGACTTGAGTTGACTAGTTTCAAAAAGAATTTTAAAATAATTAAACAAAGTTATTTAATTAAATGGAGTACTTACTTCTAATTAATTAAACAAAATTATTTAATTAAATGAGAAGCCATTCCTAATTAATTAAATGAAGTTATTTAATTAAATAAGAAAAGTGTCTCTAATTAATTAAAGATAATTTAATTAAATAGAAAAAGTAATTATGAGATCATATCTCATTTTATTAAATTTAAATATCTCAACAAAATCTCTCTTCAGTTCAAAAAGGGAAATTTCTAGTTCACTATTGATCAAAAAGGAGTTAAATCAGTTAACTCCTTTTTCTACTCAGATTGAATCAGTTAACTCCTTATTTTACTCAAATTAAATTTGTTAACTCCCTTTAATTTGGAAATCTCCCTTTATGACTGAACTTCACCTTTAAATCCTGGCCGTTGATTGAAATTGATCTCAATCATTGATAAATTCCAAGAAAGTCTATTTAAGAGACCCTCATCTCTTCATTTTGAAAGGTTGAATGAGAATTTGCATCGAATTGTTACTGGAATTCATACTCATATTTGCTCATATTCACATACGCAAAGATAAAGTTTGACCAAAAGTTCACCAAATTTAACCACGGTTGACTTGAGTTGATTAGTTTCGAAAAGAATTTTGAAATAATTAAATGAAATTATTTAATTAAATGGAGTACTTACTTCTAATTAATTAAACAAAGTTATTTAATTAAATGAGAAGACATTCTTAATTAATTAAATGAAGTTATTTAATTAAATAAGAAAAGTGTCTCTAATTAGTTAAAGATTATTTAATTAAATAAAAAAAGTAATTATGAGAGCATATCTCATTTTATTAAATTAAATATCTCAAAAAAATCTCTCTTCAGTTCAAAAAGGGAAATTTCCAGTTCACTATTGATCAAAAATGAGTTAAATCAGTTAACTCCTTTTTCTACTCAAATTGAATCAGTTAACTCTTATTTTACTCAAATTAAATCTGTTAACTCCATTTAATTTGGAAATCTCCCTTTATGACCGAACTTCACCTTTAATCTTGACCGTTGATTGGAATCGATCTCAACCGTTGATGAATTCTAGAAAAGACTATTTAAGAGACCCTCATCTCTTCATTTTGAAAGGTTGAATGAGAATTTGCATCGAATTATTGCTGGAATTCATATTCACATTTGCTCATATTCACATACGCAAAGATCAAGTTTGACCAAAAGTAGACCAAATTTAACCACGGTTGACTTGAGTTGACTAGTTTCGAAAAGAATTTTGAAATAATTAAATGAAATTATTTAATTAAATGGAGTACTGAATTCTAATTAATTAAACAAAGTTATTTAATTAAATGAGAAGTCATTCCTAATTAATTAAATGAAGTTATTTAATTAAATAAGAAAAGTGTCTGTAATTAATTAAAGATTATTTAATTAAATAGAAAAAGTAATAATGAGAGCATATCTCATTTTATTAAATTAAATATCTCAACAAAATCTCTGTTCAGTTCAAAAAGGGAAATTTGCTGTTCACTATTGATAAAAAATGAGTTAAATCAGTTAACTTTTTTTTCTAATCAAATTGAATCAGTTAACTCCTTATTTTACACAAATTAAATCTGTTAACTCCCTTTAGTTTAGAAATCTCCCTTTACTACCGAACTTCACCTTTAATTCTGACTGTTGATTGAAATCGATCTCAACCATTGATGAATTCCAGGAAACTCTATTTAAGAGACCCTCATCTCTTCATTTTGAAAAGTTGAATGAACATTTGCATCAAATTGTTGCTAGAATTCATACTCACATTTTCTCATATTCGCATATGCAAAGATCAAGTTTGACCAAAAGTTGACCGCATTTAACCACGATTGACTTGAGTTGACTAGTTTCGAAAAGAATTTTGAAATAATTAAATGAAATTAATTAATTAAATGGAGTACTTACTTCTAATTAATTAAACAAAGTTATTTAATTAAATAAGAAGCCATTCCTAATTAATTAAATGAAGTTATTTAATTAAATAAGAAAAGTGTCTCTAATTAATTAAAGATCATTTAATTAAATAGAAAATGTAATTACGAGAGCATATCTCATTTTATTGAATTAAATATCTTAACAAAATCTCTCTTCAGTTCAAAAAGGGAAATTTCCAGTTCACTATTGATCAAAAATGAGTTAAATCAGTCAACTCTTTTTTCTACTCAAATTGAATCAGTTAACTTCTTATTTTACTCAAATTAAATCTATTAACTCCCTTTAATTTGGAAATCTTCCTTTATGACTGAACTTCACCTTTAATCCTGACCGTTAATTGAAATCGATCTCAACAGTTGATGAATTCCAAAAAAGTCTATTTAAGAGACCCTCATCTCTTCATTTTGAAATGTTGAATGAGAATTTGCATCGAATTGTTGCTGGAATTCATACTCACATTTGCTCATATTCCAATACGAAAAGATCAAGTTTGACCAAAAGTTGACCAGATTTAACCACGGTTGACTTGAGTTCACTAGTTTCAAATTTTTTTTTGAAATAATTAAATGAAATTATTTAATTAAATGGAGTACTTACTTCTAATTAATTAAACAAAGTTATTTAATTAAATGAGAAGCCATTCCTAATTAATTAAATAAAGTTATTTAATTAAATAAGAAAAATGTCTCTAATTAATTAAAGATTATTTAATTAAATAGAAAAAGTAATTATGAGAGCATATCTCATTTTATTGAATTAAATATCTCAACAAGATCTCTCTTCAGTTCAAAAAGGGAAATTTTCAGTTCACTATTGATAAAAAATTAGTTAAATTAGTTAACTCCTTTTTCTACTCAAATTAAATCAGTTAACTCCTTATTTTACTCAAATTAAATTTGTTAACTCACTTTAATTTGAAAAATTTCCCTTTATGACTGAACTTCACCTTTAATCCTGACCGTTGATTGAAATTGATCTCAACCGTTGATGAATTCTAGGAAAGTCTATTTAAGAGACCCTCATCTCTTCATTTTGAAAGGTTGAATGAGAATTTGCATCGAATTTTTGCTAGAATTCATACTCACATTTGCTCATATTCACATATGCAAAGATCAAGTTTGGCCAAAAGTTGACCAGATTTAACCACGGTTGACTTGAGTTGACTAGTTTCAATTGTTTTTTTGAAATAATTAAACAAAATTATTTAATTAAATAGAGTACTTAGTTATAATTAATTAAACAAATTTTTTTAATTAAATGAGAAGCCATTCCTAATTAATTAAATGAAGTTATTTAATTAAATAAGAAAAGTGTCTCTAATTAATTAAAGATTAATTAATTAAATAGAAAAAGTAATTATGAGAGCATATCTCATTTTATTGAATTAAATATCTCAACAAAATCTCTCTTCAGTTCAAAAAGGGAAATTTTTAGTTCACTATTGATAAAAAATGAGTTAAATCAGTTAACTCCTTTTTCTACTCAAATTGAATAAGTTAACTCTTTATTTTATTCAAATTAAATCTGTTAACTCCCTTTAATTTGAAAATCTCCCTTTATGACTGAACTTCACTTTTAATCCTGACCATTGATTGAAATTGATCTCAACCGTTGATGAATTGTAGTGCCTACCCTCGTTCACATCTTTTCTAAACTCATTGTTGCTATTATTATCAGACTTTGATGGACTAGTATTATGTTGATGGATTAGTGGTATTGTTTTGAGACTGTCAGACATTATGTTATGGATTCAGTTGTTATATGATGTTATCATTTAGACTTTACATTTCATGCATACATGATGATCATTATATTGTTTTCAGTTATTAATGATGATTAGTTAGATGGTTTATTATCTCATGTGTTTTATTTTGGATACTTAACCCATACTCTCATGTGTATGGTGTGCATATTTTCTTATTGTATGGCATTTCTGATGTGGTTAAGGAAGGGAGTCATAGTCACCTGCCTAGTCGGGATCTACACGATGCACCACTTCTTGCCATTGTCTGTTTAGCTTAGCATTATATATTGTATGTACATGCATGGTTTTTTTGCAGCTTGCAGGTACCGGGTATCGACTTCCCTGAATTGCTAGGATGAGTGTACCCTATTATACTATCTCAATGATAAGAAAAGAGAGATAAATTCTCAAGTCCAAATCCCAAATGCTTAAACCATTTGTCCTAGTGAGTTAGGACAAGTATCAAAGTTGAGTACGCACCGAATATGTCGGATGACATATTTCATGATTTTTAACCTTTTAGACTGATTTTGTATGATTTGTTCTATGATGGGTTTTCATATTTTATTTGGGAGGTCTATGGTGAATTTTTCATTAATTAAGTCTTAATAAATAGATTTAATTAGTAAATTAATTATTTTGGAGAAAATTAATAAAATATCATGATCTTTGATATTTTGAGTATAATTAATTAAATGAGAATTAATTGAGGAAAAAGAATTAAATAAAAGAAAAATAGTAAATTAAAATTAATAATAATTATAAAATAATAATAAAGTTATAAATAAAATAATAATAATAAAAGTTATAAAAATTAAAATGAAAGTTATAAAATTTAAATAGAAATTATTTAAAAAGTAAATTGGAATTATAAGCTTGCATAGGAGTTAACACACTTTTCTATTTGTCATATGTCAACAACACGGGGGTTAGTGCATCAATTAAGCACATGATGTCTACAACCCTATGACTCATCTTGAAGGTTGGAAAAGACTCATCATTATTTGGTGACACCTTCCAGCTGTTTCTAGAAGCATTCTAAAGATTTCCTGAGAGCTCTTTATATTCAGGCATCCCTAGAAGCTTAGACATAGCGTTTGGAGTGCAATTGGAGCATTGGAGGATTCGAGAGTTCTGAAGAAGGGAGCTTGCTCTGTGGGTTTTATGAGGAAGAGCGATGTAGCATCAGAATTCGGATAGATTCTTGTGATTTTACTTATGCTATTTTTGCATTTTGCTTTCTCTGTCTTCTTCGTGTCTTCCATATGTCTTCTGAGGAATTTCATACTTTTACTGTATGCATTCTCAATTTGGGCAATTAAATTTATTTGAGAATTTTATATGCATAGATCTAAAAGGAAAAGGGGCTAGGGTTTAAATGGTAGCCAAACCATTAGATTATTTATTGAATAAATTTGAGATTTAAAAGTTTATAGAAAAACTCCAAAAATTAGAATTCATATATATGTTTATATCTTTAAATCTGCATACATATATATATATATTAAGGATTTTGAATATCAAATTGCAGTAGAAAATTCATATTAATGAATTGTTATCACATGGGAACGTTTTTATAAAAAACGTTATTGAAATTGCATTTTAAAAATATATATATAAATTATTTGGAGGGGCGGGTTATACCCTGTACCCCCTTCCTTTCCACGGTTGGTACTGTTGCGACTAATGTCCGATAGCGACTGCAAAGGCTCTGACATCTCTCAAATGACGGGTCATGAGTACATTGGGTGTAGCGACTAGGGTACAGTTTGCGATATGCAGATAGCAGTACAATTGATATGACCGCAGGTAGTACGACGACTGGGGGAGGGGTTAAATTGATATATGAATATGAATTTTGACTTTTCAAGCTGCATTGTTTTTAAATTATTAAATGTTATTATTATTATTATTATATATATATATATATATATATATATATATATATTTATGTATGTATATGTATATATATATATATATTTATGTATGTATATGTATATATATATATATAAATATATATATATGTATATATATGTATATAAGTATATATGTATATATACTATTAATTATAAATAATTATTTTATTTAAAATGATTTATATAGATGGATCATTTTGTAAAAATAAAAGATTAAAAGAATATGATTAATAATTATAATGAAGAGACAATAATAATTAACTTAATTTAGTTAATTAAGGTTAATTATTAGAACGTGATATAAGTTTTGATATATGCAAATTTTGTTCAATGGAAATGTTATTATTCAAACAAAGTTTATATGAATAAAATATTATTCAATCAATTAGAAAATTGAGTCTAATGGAGAAACTTTTTATCAATCAAACAAATACATGAGTTAGGTAAAACGTGAAATTTCTCCACTTGATATAGTTTGGGAAACGTAAACTGAGACTTTTGCATTTGAATTCAAAATTGAAAACTTAGTAAAACCAAAACATGTGTTTACATTGTGTATTCTTTGTGCTATTGTTTTGGGTTTTGGGTTGATTAGTGTTGACCAGTTATAGGACATCCACCAGAGGCTTGGGGGTTATGTGATTGTGATGTCATGATGATGTTTTAATCTCGATCTTTATAAACCCTACCATGGTTTGTGATAAAATGCTCTATGTATTGGATGTGATTACTAATTGTTATAGTTGAGATTCTTGTGTATGAGACTCTTGACCTAACCATTATTTTGGTCATTGATTAGTTATCCTTGGTTATTTTCTAGTCGCCATGATGGGACTGAGATGTGAATTTATTCTTGATGATGTCATGTTGTGACATGTTTGACTCAACCAATTTTGGAGTCTTCGATCAGTATGATTGAGATATATTTTAGTTATTGAGAACCATTGGATATTTGATTATCAGTGATACTTCAGTTGCCAATAGAGAGCTGTTGTGGTCATGATTTTCTATGGATGTTTGCTCATGAAGATTTGATGCTTTTATGCATATTTGATGATTTTATGGATTATCTTTTGTGATTTTGAGATTTATGATTCCATGAGCATTAGGGTAAGATATTTGCATGTAGTGATGAGAAGTGGCTTGCAATGGGGGCCGGGGTCCTAAGAGGCTGCCAGGGTAACTCATTGTAAGTTGGATTAATAAGTGATAACATTCACACCTAATACTAACTGAATGAACCTAAAAGGATAAGTGTTTTGTTCTCGCCCATGCCTTGAGTGCTTGTATAGGCTAGGATGGGAGTAGTGAGAATGCATGATTGAGACCTTGCATTCCATAGTATGCCTTGTCAATATGAGAGGATACTAGTGGCCGCATGAGATCAGTATGGACCCGTGGAGTTTAGCTAACTGCCAGGGTAACTTGTATGTGAAAAATGCGATGACACTTTCCCGCTTGCATAGTAGGTTCCTACATGTCATTGTGTGCCTCTGGGAAGTAGATGTCAGTTTTGTGATTGGAACCTTAAGTTAGTATACTTTTAGGATTCCTGGACTTATGGATATTTGTGCTATGTGATTTTGATAGCCTGTTTAGGACTTGAGATTATCTCCTTAGCACGGTGAGAGTGGACCACTTAGGTACCACGCGGTCGGGTGGTAGTGTATTTTCCACTCTTATCATTTTGAGACTCATTGAGACATCGTGGCTGATGTGTCCTTCGTGATGGTGGATACGTATCTTTTCATTGATGATTAGCATATGTTAGATGATGTTATCTTATGCTTATATTTGCATGTTAGATTACTTTCTAAATATGATGTTGTAAATGTTAGGAGTGACATTCCTACTATGTTATTACCGATGATCTCTTCGGTGATTTGGGATGTTATGCACAGAGGGATGGCTAGGATCCATAATGGTCTAATGTTGCTATTAATGGTTGGGAGGAACCGTGCACGTAGTTTATTTTGTTTGATCTTTATGATGGATGTATATGTCTTCTATGATGATGTATCATGTGATTATCTCTACTTTGATATATCATGGATTGGAATAGGATGATGTACCTTATTCTACATATGTATATTCTTTGAGCTTGTCATACCCTGTGACATGTACAGAGGATGATTGAGCATTTGGAAATATAATGTTTAAACATTGGACTTATCATTATTATTTCATGTGGATGTTGTACTAGATGGATTCTTGTATGTAATTCAAAGTTAAGGGATCTTTAAAGAATGCAATCTGTTATGTATGTTATGTTTACTTTCAGATGGACATTGCTATTGCTTCCGCTATTGTGAATAAGTTATGTATGGTATTTACTTTCATGTTTAAAAAGAAAATGTTACAAAACTTAGTGAAACTCTAGGTTAATTCTTTGGATCCCTTAGCGGGGCGTTACATATTTTCCAAGAAAGTCTATTTAAGAGACCCTCATTTCTTCATTTTGAATGGTTGAATGAGAATTTAAATCGAATTGTTGCTAGAATTCATACTCACATTTTCTCATATTCACATACACAAAGATCAAGATTGACCAAAACTTGACCAGATTTAACCACGGTTGACTTGAGTTGACTAGTTTCGAAAAGAATTTTGAAATAATTAAACGAAATTATTTAATTAAATGGAGTACTTACTTCTAATTAATTAAACAAAGTTATTTAATTAAATGAGAAGCCATTCCTAATTAATTAAATGAAGTTATTTAATTAAATAAGAAAAGTGTCTCTAATTAATTAAAGATTATTTAATTAAATAGAAAAAGTAATTATGAGAGCATATCTCATTTTATTGAATTAAATATCTCAACAAAATCTCTCTTCAGTTCAAAAAGGGAAATTTTCAGTTCACTATTGATCAAAAATGAGTTAAATTAGTTAACTCATATTCTACTCAAATTGAATCAGTTAACTCCTTATTTTACTCAAATTAAATCTGTTAACTCCCTTTAATTTGGAAATCTCCCTTTATGACTAAACTTCACCTTTAATCTTGATCGTTGATTGAAATCGATCTCAACCGTTGATGAATTCAACGAAAGTCTATTTAAGAGACCCTCAACTCTTCATTTTGAAAGGTTGAATGAAAATTTGCATCGAATTGTTGCTGAGATTCATACTCACATTTGCTCATTTTCACATACGCAAAGATCAAGTTTGACCAAAAGTTGACTAGATTTAACAACGGTTGACTTGAGTTCACTAGTTTCGAAATTGTTTTTGAAATAATTAAATGGAATTATTATATTAAATGGAGTACTTAATTCTAATTAATTAAACAAAGTTATTTAATTAAATGAGAAGCCATTCCTAATTAATTAAATGAAGTTATTTAATTAAATAAGAAAAGTGTTTGTAATTAATTAAAGATTATTTAATTAAATAGAAAAAGTAATTATGAGAGCATATCTCATTTTATTGAATTAAATATCTCAACAAAATCTCTCTTCAGTTCAAAAAGGGAAACTTCGAGTTCACTATTGATCAAAAATGAGTTAAATTAGTTAACTCATATTCTACTCAAATCGAATCAGTTAACTCCTTATTTTACTCAAATTAAATCTGTTAACTCCCTTTAATTTGGAAATCTCCCTTTATGACTGAACTTCACCTTTAATCCTAACCGTTGATTGAAATTGATCTTAACCATTGATGAATTTCAGGAAAGTCTATTTAAGAGACCCTCATCTCTTCATTTTCAAAGGTTGAATGAGAATTTGCATCAAATTGTTTCTAAAATTTATACTCACATTTGCTCATATTCACATACGCAAAAGTTTGACCAAAAGTTGGCCAGATTTGACCACCGTTGACTTGAGTTGACTACTTTCGATAAGAATTTTGAAATAATTAAATGAAATTATTTAATTAAATAGATTACTTACTTCTAATTAATTAAACAAAGTTATTTAATTAAATGAGAAGCCATTCCTAATTAATTAAATGAAGTTATTTAATTAAATAAGAAAAGTGTCTCTAATTAATTAAAGATTATTTGATTAAATAGAAAAAGTAATTATGAGAGCATATCTCATTTTATTAAATGAAATATCTCAACAAAATCATTCTTCAGTTCACAAAGGGAAATTTGCAGTTCACTATTGATAAAAAATGAGTTAAATCAGTTAACTCCTTTTTCTACTCAAATTGAATCAGTTAACTCCTTATTTTACTCAAATTAAATTTGTTAACTCTCTTTAATTTGGAAATCTTCCTTTATGACTGAACTTAACCTTTAATCCTAACCGTTGATTGAAATTGATCTCAACCATTGATGAATTCCAGTAAAGTCTATTTAAGAGACCCTCATCTCTTTATTTTGAAAGGTTGAATGAGAATTTGTATCGAATTGTTGCTGGAATTCATAATCACATTTGCTCATATTCACATACGCAAAGATCAAGTTTGACAAAAAGTTGACCAAATTCGACGACGGTGGATATGAGTTGAGTAGTTTCAAATTTTTTTTGAAATAATTAAACGGAATTATTTAATTAAATGCAGTACTTACTTCTAATTAATTAAACAAAGTTATTTAATTAAATGAGAAGCCATTCCTAATTAATTAAATGAGGTTATTTAAATAAATAAGAAAAGTGTCTCGAATTAATTAAAGATTATTTAATTAAATAGAAAAAGTAATTATGAGAGCATATCTAATTTTATTAAATTAAATATCTCAACAAAATCTCTCTTCAGTTCAAAAAGGGAAATTTTCAGTACACTATTGATCAAAAAAAAGTTAAATCAGTTAACTCCATTTTTCTACTCAAATTGAATCAGCTAACTCCTTATTTTACTCAAATTAAATCTGTTAACTCCCTTTAATTTGGAAATCTCCCTTTATGACTGAACTTCACCTTTAATACTAACTGTTGATTGAAATCGATCTCAACCATTGATGAATTCCAAGAAAGTGTATTTAAGAGACCCGAATCTCTTCATTTTGAAAGGTTGAATGAGAATTTGCATCGAATTGTTGCTGGAATTCATACTAACATTTGCTCATGTTCACATACGCAAAGATCAAGTTTGACCAAAAGTTGACCAGATTTAACCACAGTTGACTTGAGTTGACTAGTTTCGAAAAGAATTTTGAAATAAATAAATGAAATTATTTAATTAAATGAAGTACTTACTTCTAATTAATTAAACAAAGTTATTTAATTAAATGAGAAGCCATTCTTAATTAATTAAATGAAGTTATTTAATTAAATAAGAAAAGTGTCTCTAATTAATTAAAGATTATTTAAGTAAATAGAAAAAGTAATTATGACAGCATATCTCATTTTATTAAATTAAATATCTCAACAAAATCTCTCTTAAGTTTAAAAAGGGAAATTTTCAGTTCACTATTGATAAAAAATGAGTTAAATCAGTTAGCTCCTTTTTCTACTCAAATTGACTCAGTTAACTCCTTATTTTACTCAAATTAAATCTACTAACTCCCTTTAATTTGGAAATCTCCCTTTATGACTGAACTTCACGTTTAATCCTGACCATTGATTGAAATTGATCTCAACCGTTGATGAATTCCAGGAAAGTCTATTTAAGAGACCCTCATCTCTTCATTTTGAAAGGTTGAATGAGAATTTGCATCGAATTGTTTCTAGAATTCATACTCACATTTTCTCATATTCACATATGCAAAGGTTTGACCAAAAGTTGACCAAATTTCACCACGGTTAAATTTAGTTGACTAGTTTTGAAAAGAATTTTAAAATAATTAAATAAAATTATTGAATTAAATGGAGTACTTATCTCTAATTAATTAAAAAAAGTTATTTAATTAAATGAGAAGCCATTCCTAATTAATTAAATGAAGTTATTTAATTAAATAAGAAAAGTGTCTCTAATTACTTAAAGATTATTTAATTAAATAGAAAAAGTAATTATGAGAGCATATCTCATTTTATTAAATTAAATATCTCAACAAAATCTCTGTTCAGTTCAAAAAGAGAAATTTTTAATTCACTATTGATAAAAAATGAGTTAAATCAGTTAACTCCTTTTTCTACTCAAATTGAATCAGTTAACTCCTTATTTTACTCAAATTAAATCCGTTAACCCCCTTTAATTTCTAAATCTCCCTTAAATTTGAAATTGATCTCAACCGTTGATGAATTCAAGGAAAGTCTATTTAAGAGACCGTCATCTCTTCATTTTGAAAGGTTGAATGAGAATTTGCATCGAATTGTTGCTGGAATTCATACTCACATTTTCTCATGTTCACATACACAACGATGAAGTTAGACCAAAAGTTGACCAGATTTAACCACGATTGACTTGAGTTGACTACTTTCGAAAATAATTTTGAAATAATTAAACAAAATTATTTAATTAAATGGAGTACTTACTTTTAATTAATTAAACAAAGTTATTTAATTAAATGAGAAGCCATTCCTAATTAATTAAATAAAGTTATTTAATTAAATAAGAAAAGTGTTTGTAATTAATTAAAAATTATTTAATTAAATAGAAAAACTAATTATGAGAGCATATCTCATTTTATTAAATTAAATATCACAAAAAAATCTCTCTTTAGTTCAAAGAGGGAAATTTCCAGTTCACTATTGATCAAAAATGAGTTAACTCTTTTTTCTACTCAAATTGAATCAGTTAGCTCCTTATTTTACTCAAATTAGAGCTGTTAACTTTATTTAATTTTGAAATCTCCCTTTATGACTGAACTTCACCTTTAATCCTAACCGTTGATTAAAATTGATCTCAACCATTGATGAATTCTAAGAAAGTGTATTTAAGAGAACCTCATCTCTTAATTTTGAAAGGTTGAATGAGAATTTGCATCGAATTGTTTCTGGAATTCATACTCACATTTGCTCATATTCACATACACAAAGATCAAGTTTGACCAAAATTTCAGCAGATTTAACCACGGTCGACTTGAGCTGACTAGTTTCGAAAAGAATTTTGAAATAATTAAATGAAATTATTTAATTAAATGGAGTGCTTACTTCTAATTAATTAAACAAAGTTATTTAATTAAATGAGAAGCTATTCCTAATTAATTAAATGAAGTTATTTAATTAAATAAGAAAAGTGTCTCTAATTAATTAAAGATTATTTAATTAAATAGAAAAAGTAATTATGAGAGCATATCTCTTTTTATTAAATTAAATATCTCAACAAAATCTCTCTTCTGTTCAAAAAGGGAAATTTACAGTTCACTATTGATCAAAAATGAGTTAAATCAATTGACTCCTTTTTCTACACAAATTGATTCAGTTAACTCCTTATTTTACTCAAAATAAATTTGTTAACTCCCTTTAATTTGGAAATCTCCCTTTATGACTGAACTTCACCTTTAATACTGACCATTGATTGAAATCGATCTCAACCGTTGATGAATTTCAAGAAAGTCTACTTAAGAGACCTTCATCTCTTCATTTTGAAAGGTTGAATGAGAATTTGCATCGAATTGTTGCTGGAATTCATACTCACATTTTCTTCTATTCACATACGCAAAGATGAAATTTGACCAAAAGTTGACTAGATTTAACCATAGTTGACTTGAGTTGACTAGTTGCGAAAAGAATTTTGAAATAATTAAATAAAATTATTTAATTAAATGGAGTACTTCTAATTTATTAAATAAAGTTATTTAATTAAATGAGAAGCCATTCCTAATTAATTAAATGAAGTTATTTAATTAAATAAGAAAAGTGCCTCTAATTAATTAGAGATTATTTAGCTAAATAGAAAAAGTAATTATGAGAGCATATCTCATTTTATTAAATTAATATCTCAACAAAATCTCTCTTCAGTTCAAAAAGGGAAATTTATAGTTCACTATTGATAAAAAATGAGTTAAATCAGTTAACTCCTTTTTCTACTCAAATTAAATCAGTTAACTCCGTATTTTACTCAAATTAAATCTGTTAACTCCCTTTAATTTGAAAATCTCCCTTTATGACTGAACTTGACCTTTAATCCTGACCGTTGATTGAAATCAATCTCAACTGTTGATGAATTCAAGGAAAGTCTATTTAAGAGACCCTAATCTCTTCATTTTGAAAGGTTGAATGAGAATTTGCATCGAATTGTTGCTGGAATTCATACTCACATTTGCTCATATTAATCAACTTTGACCAAACGTTGACCATATTTAACCATGGTTGACTTGAGTTGACTAATTTCAAAATTTTTTTAAAAATAATTAAACAAAATTATTTAATTAAATGGAGTACTTACTTCTAATTAATTAAACAAAGTTATTTAATTCAATGAGAAGCCATTCCTAATTAATTAAAAAAATTATTTAATTAAATAAAAAAATTGTCTCTAATTAATCAAAGATTATTTAATTAAATAGAAAAAGTAATTATGAGAGCATATCTCATTTTATTAAATTAAATATCTCAACAAAATCTCTCTTCAGTTCAAAAACAGAAATTTTCAGTTCACTATTGATAAAAAATGAGTTAAATCAGTTAAGTCCTTTTTCTACTCAAATTGAATCAGTTAACTCCTTATTTTCCTTAAATTAAATCTATTAACTCCCTTTAATTTGGAAATCTAACTTTATGACTGAACTTCACGTTTAATCCTGACAGTTGATTGAAATCGATCTCAACTGTTGATGAATTCCAGGAAAGTCTATTTAAGAGACTCTCATGTCTTCATTTTGAAAGGTTGAATGAGAATTTGCATCGAATTGTTGCTAGAATTCATACTCACATTTGCTCATATTCACATAAGCAAAGATCAAGTTTGACCAAAAGTTGACCAGATTTAACCACGGTTGACTTGAGCTGACTAGTTTCGAAAAGAATTTTAAAGTAATTAAACAAAATTATTTAATTAAATGGAGTACTTAGTTCTAATTAATTAAACAAAATTATTTAATTAAATGAGAAGCCATTCCTAATTAATTAAATAAAGTTATTTAATTAAATAAGAAAAGTGTCTCTAATTAATTAAAGATTATTTAATTAAATAGAAAAAGTAATTATAAGAGCATATCTCATTTTATTAAATTAAATATCTAAACAAAATCTCTCTTCTGTTCAAAAAGTGAAATTTCCAGTTTACTATTGATCAAAAATGAGTTAAATCAGTTAAGTCCTTTTTCTACTCAAATTGAATCAGTTAACTCCTTATTTTACTCAAATTAAATCTGTTAACTCCCTTTAATTTGGAAATCTCCCTTTATGACTATAACTGTAGTGCCTACCCTCGTTCACATATTTTCTAGACTCATTGATACTATTATTATTAGACTTTGATGGACTAGTTTTATGTTGATGGTTTAGTGATATTGTTTTGACACTATCATATATTATGATATGGATTCAGTTGATATATGATGAGATCATTTAGATTTTACATTTCATGCATACATTATGATCATTATACTATTTTTAGTTATTATTGATGATTAGATGGATGGTTTATTATCTTATGTGTTTTATGGATACTTATCCCATACTTGCATGTGTATGGTGTGTGTGTTTTCTTATTGTATGGCGTTTCTGATGTGGTTAAGGAAGGGATTCGTAGTCACCTGCTTAGTTGGGATCTACACGATGCACCACTTCCTGTCATTGTCTTTTTAGCTTAGCATTATATATTGTATGTACATGCATAGTTTTTTTGCAAGTTGTAGGTACCGGGTATCGACTTCCTTGAATTGCCAAGATGAGCGTACCCTATCACACTATCTCAATGATAAGAGAAGAGAGATAAATTCTCAAGTCCATATCCCAAACGTAAAAACCATTTGTCCTAGTAAGTTAGGACAAGTATCAAAGTTGAGTACCCACTTAATGTGTCAGATGACATATTTCATGATTTTTAACCCTTTAGACTGATTTTGAGTGATTTGCTCTATGATGGGTTTTCATATTTTATCTTGGAGGTCTATGGTGAATTGTTTTTTAATTAAGTCTTAATAAATAGATTTAATTAATAAATTATTTATTTGAGAAAATTAATATTGTGATTATAATTAATCAAATGAGAATTAATTGAGGAAAAAGAATTAAAAATAAATAAATTAGAAATTAAAATTAATAATAATTATAAAATATTAATAAAGTAATAAATAAATAATAATAATAAAAGTTATAAAAATTAAAATGAAAGTTATAAAAATTTAAAATGAAAGTTATAAATATTTAAATAGAAATTATTTAAAAAGTAAATTAGAGTTATAAGCTTACATGGGAATTAAAGCACTTTTCTATTTCTCATGTGTCAACAACACACGGGTTAGTGCATCAATTAAGCACATGGTGTCTACAACCCTATGACTCATCAAAAAGGTTGAAAAAGACTCATGCTTAGTTGGTGACACCTTCTAGCTGATTCTAGAAGCATTCTAGAGGTTTCCTGAGAGCTCTTTATATTGAAGCATTCTTAGAAGCTTCGACATAGCTTAGACTTTGTTTGAATAATGTTATTTCCATTGAACAAAATTTGCATATATCAAAACTTATATCATGTTCTAATAATTAACCTTAATTAACTAAATTAAGTTAATTATTATTATCTCCTCATTATAATTATTAATCATATTCTTTTAATCTTTTATCTTTACAAAATCATCCATCTATATAAATCATTTTAAATAAAATAATTATTTATAACTATTATACATATACTTATATATATATATATATATATATATATACATAAATATATATTTATATATTAATATCAATTGATAATAACTTTTTTTAAAATTATATAAAAAATCAATCACAATTTATAACCAAAGCCGAAAGCAATTGATATATTTGAATTGCCGCCGATGACATGTGATCATACCTGTCGTGAGTACCCTGCATCCGCAGGTACCCTGTGACCATTGCTGTATGGTAGTTCTTTTGTCGTGGGTACACTGCATTGCAGGTACCCTGTGACCCACCAATATAAATATCGATGGACAGATAAAGGTGGGGGGGTACATACCCGCCCAGACATATTTATTTATTATTATTTTTTTTAAACAACATTTTTTTAAAGCACTTCTCGCAGAGATAAATCGCGATACGATTTCTTAATAAAATATAACTTTTTTAATAAAACGTTTCCCCATTGATGTGGTTCGAAATTGAATAATAAAATGCCCTTGTTCAGTATATATATATATATATATATATCTATCTATGTATTTGTATATATGCATTCGCAGACTTTAATCAAGTTTTATAGCATATATTTATAAATGTTTTCTGTATGCAAATTTGACCAATATAAACATGTATATACACAGTTTATTAAAAACCTCTAATTTTCAGAATTCCCCCATAGACCTTTGATCTCCAAAATTTCCAATAATTAATTCTAATGGGTTTGACTACGAATTTCAACCCTAGCCCCATTTTCGTTTTTGATCTATGCATATAAAATTCTCAAATAAATTTATATGCCCAAATTGAAAATGCATACAATAAAAATATGAAATTTTTCAAAAGACATATGGAAGACACAAAGAAGACAGGGAAAGCAAGATGTAGAAATAGCATAAGTAAAATCACAAGAATCTACCCAAATTTTGATGCTAAATTGCTCTTCCTCAGAAAACCCGCAGAGCAAACTCCCTTCTTCAGAACTCTCAAATCCTCCAATGCTCCAATTGCACTCCAAACGCTATGTCTGAGCTTCTAGGGATGTCCGAATATAAAGAGCTCTCAGGAAACCTCTAGAATGCTTCTAGAAACAGCTGGAAGGTGTCACCAACTAAGCATGGATCTTTTCCAACCTTCAAGATGAGCCATAGGGTTGTAGACACTATGTGCTTAATTGATGCACTAACCTCTGTGTTGTTGACACATGAGAAATAGAAAAGTGTGTTAATTCCAATGCAAGCTTATAACTCCAATTTACTTCTTAAATAATTTCTATTTAAATTTTATAACTTTCATTTTGATTTTTATAACTTTTATTATTATTATTTTATTTATTACTTTATTATTATTTTATGATTATTATTATTTTTAATTTTCTAATTTTCTTTTATTTAATTCTTTTTTCTCAATAATTCACATTTAATTAATTACAATCAAAATATCAAAGATCATGATATTTAATTTTCTCAAATAATTAATTTATTAATTAAATCTATTTATTAAGACTTAATTAATAGAAAATACACCATAGACCTCCAAGATAAAATATGAAAACCCATCATAGAGAAAATCACTCAAAATCAGTCTAAAGTGTTAAAAATCATGAAATATGTCATCCGACACATTTGGTGGTTATTCAACTCTGATACTTGTCCTAACTCACTAGGACAAATGGTTTTAGGGTTTGGGATTTGGACTTGAGAATTTATCTCTCTTCTCTTATCATTGAGATAGTATAATAGGGTACGCTCATCCTGGCAATTCAGGAAAATCGATACTCGGTACCTACAACCTGCAAAAACACCATGCATGTACATACAATATATAATGCTAAGCTAAACAAACAATGGCAGGAAGTGGTGCATCGTGTAGATCCCGACTAAGCAGGTGACTACGACTCCCTTCCTTAACCACATCAGAAATGCCATACAATAAGAAAACATGCACACCATACACATGCAAGTATGGGGTAAGTATCCATAATAAAACACATGAGATAATAAACCATCTAACTAATCATCATTAATAACTGAAAATAATATAATGATCATCATGTATGCATGAAATGTAAAATCTAAATGATCACATCATATAACCACTGAATCCATAACATAATGTCTGATAATAATAGTAACAATGAGTCTAGAAAAGATGTGAATGAGGGTAGGCACTACATCCACCCCCCCTTAGGTTAGGCTTACTCTTGGAAGCCTACAAACAAGTAGGGATATAACTCCCGTAATCTAGCTGCATCCTCCCAAGTAGCTGAAGAATCATCAGTAGGGTCTCATTCGACCCTTACTTGCTCGATGGTTCGACCCCTGAGGGTCAACCTCTACTGCTCTAGAATACGAACCGGCTCCAAAGCCAACTGCCCGTCCTCTACCTACAACGCATTCCAATCAAGAACATGTACAATATCAAGAATATACTGCCTAGGCACTGAAACATGAAAAACATCATGAATGCGAGCTAAGCTGGGCAGTAGAGAAAGACGGTAAGCAACCGGGCCAATCCTGTCCAAAATCTTGAATGGTCCCACAAAACGAGGTGCTATCTTAGAACCCTTTCCATACCAGATCAGACTCTTTCACGGTCGTACTCTCAAGAAAACCTTATCTCCCACAACAAACTGCTTATCAGCCCTATGAACATCGGCATACTTCTTCTGCCTATCCTGTGCCATAATCAAATGCTCACTGATATGCACTACCTGTTGTTCCATATCACAAAGCATCTTAGGACCCAATAGAATGTGATCCTCGAGGCTGTCCCAACTCAATGGTGTATGACAAGGATGACCATATAATGCCTGAAAAGGTGCCATGCCAATAGAACTATGATACCCATTGTTGTAAGCAAACTCCACTAGGTAGAGATAATCCTCCCAATGTGTCTGCCTATCCATCACATACATCCATAACATATCCTCCAAAACCTGGTTCACCCTCTCTGTCTGACCTTCAGTCTTTGGATGATATGTCGAACTGAAGTTTAGCTACGCTCCAAGCTCATGCTGCAACGATGTCCAAAATGCAGATGTGAATACAAGATCTCTGTCAGAAATGATCTTTCTAGGAATACCATGTAATCTCACAATGTCACGCATGAAGACATTCGCTACAGAAGTTGCTATGTAGGAAGACCTGATTGGTGAAAAATGCACCACCTTAGTCAACCGATCAACAGTAACCATGATAGCATCATGACGTCAAACTGTCATAGGTAATCCTACTGTAAAATCCATGGAGATGATATCCCACTTCCAAGAAGGAATGAGATTTGGTTGCAATAGTCCTGCCGGGTGCTGGTGTTTTGCCTTGACTCTCTGACACTCAAGACACCTAGCCACAAAATTAGTAATGTCTTGCTTCATCCCAGACCAAAAGAAAAAATGTCTCAAATTAGCATGCATCTTCTTGACACCTAGATGTGCTGAGTAAGGTGTACGATGGGCTTCTACCAGAATCAAGGTGCGAAGCTCATCCAGTAATGTCACATAAATCCTCCCCAAATGTCTCAAAAGACCATCTGATTCTCGAACGTAACCTGCAAACTTACCTTCCAAGGGTCTTCCTGAATCTATCTCTCTGCACACTTCCTGATACCATGAATCCGTAGGAAGTGCTTGAAGAATCCGACTCCTTAAATCCACACTAAGTGTCATCGATGTTATCACATGTCTCCTGTGACTCAAAGCATTCGCCACCACATTCTCCTTACCCTGAATGTACTTAACCTCAAAATCATACTTGCATAGAAACTCCATCCATCATCTCTGGCGAGCATTCAAATTAGGCTGAGTAAAAATATACTGAAGACTACGATGATCGCTATGTAGCTCAAACCTATGCCCCAACAAAAAATGTCTCCATCTTGTCAAAGCATGAACTACTGCTGCTAACTTAAGATCATGCGTAGGATAATTTAACTCATGATCCTTGAGCTTGCGTGATTCATATGCAATCACCCGTCCATTATGCATCAACACTGCCCCAATTCCTTCAAGAGAAGCGTCTGTACACACCTTGAAATCACCTTTTGGATTAGGTATAGCTAAAATCGGTGCACTAGTCAAAAGCTCCTTGAGCCTCTGAAAAGCTTCCTCACATTTCTCTATCCACACAAACTTCTTTCCTTTCCTCTAAAGAGAAGTGATAGGATGTGCTATCCTAGAGAAGTTCTGGACAAATCTGCGATAATAACCAGCTAGGCCCATGAAACTATGAATCTCTGACACATTAGTTGGTGTTGGCCAATCTATTATCGCCTGAATCTTTGCAGGATCCATTGAAATACCATCACCTGAGATAACATGCCCTAATTACTGAATCTCTGATTTGAAGAATTCACACTTAGCTGCATTAGCATAAAGCTAATTGTCCCTTAAACACTGCAAAACCAACCGCATATGTTCCTCATGCTCCTTCTGAGTCTTAGAATATATCAATATGTCATCAAGAAACACGAGTACAAACCTGTCCAGATAAGATCGAAACACACCATTCATCAAACTCATGAAAACCGATGGAGCATTAGTCAATCCAAAAGGTACCACTGTGAACTCATAATGCCCATAACGAGTTCGAAAAGTAGTCTTGTGAATATCTGCTTCCTTAATGTGAAGCTGGTGGTATCCTGACTTAAGATCAATCTTGGAGAATACTGTAGCTCCCTTGATCTGATTGAATAAGTCATCAATCCTAGGCAAGGGATACCTATTCTTAATAGTCACCTTATTCAACTGTCTGTAGTCAATACAAAGGCATAAAGAACTGTCTTTCTTCTTCACAAAGAGCACTGGAGCTCCTCATGGTGATACGCTAGGTTGAATGCTCCCTTTGGCTAGAAGTTCCTCTAGCTGAAGATGTAGCTCAGCCAATTCCTAAGTAGTGATATGATAAGGAGCCTTAGAGATAGGCTCCACTCCAGGAATCAAATCAATACTAAAATCAATGTCCCTCTTTGGAGGCATGCCTAGAATCTCACTTGGAAAAATATTTGCGTACTCCTGCAAAATCAAGTGATCTAAAGTCTTCCTCACATGATCTTCCTCATCAAGATCATTTACCATAATAGAAAACATCTAACATCCTTTACGGAAACTCCACTTCATTTGCATAGCAGAAATCATCCGCAGAGATATAGGTCTTGGTATCCCAACTATCTTCACATCATTCCCTTGGTCATCTAGGCACAAAATAATCTTCTTCCTGCAATCTATACTGGCTCTATGAGATCCAAGCTAGTCCATGCCTAAAAACACATCATAGGAACCAAGGGGTATGACTCGAAAATCCACTGCCATATCAAAGCTTCCTAATCTAAGCCCACACTTATGAACTAAAAAATCCGTGGAGATCTTAATCCCTGAGGCTAGTTCCACTTGCCAACCATGATCTTGATTCACTGCATCTAGCTTACACTTAGAAAATATAGATGGTGAAATAAATGAATCTGTAGCTCCTGAATCAAACAATACTGAAAGAGATATACCTCAAATAGCACCTGTGGTCTCAACCACTATTCCCTGATGATCTGCCTGACGCTGATCAACTGCTGCAAAAACTCTATGAGCTCTACCTGCATCACCAACTGTGGGTTCTGAAGTTGTAGGCCTAGGTCCTGAAAACTGAGGTGCTCGTTGAGGACACTGAGTTGCATAATGTCCAATTTGACCACATGAAAAGCATTATGTATTTTGGCCAGAACCTCTTCCCGTAGGTGGTACATTTGATTGCTGATGACTGTTTCTGCTCACAAAAGATTGGCTACTCTGAGCTGGTTGATTGGACTAATTATGTTTATTGCATTGAGCATTGCAGTTGTTCTTAAAGTTAGAACCTTTGCCACCATCTTGAGCCTGAGAATTCAATCTTTTCTACTATTGTGTCTGCTGAGACTACTGTTGATACTGTTTTCCCTTATAAAAGAAAGGCTTCTTGTTACCACCTGAATTGAAGTTGCCTTTAGATCCTGATGCTACTGGTGCTCCTACAAAACCACCTTGATGAAGGTTGACACTTTGCTCAACAAGGATTGCTCAATGTAGTGCATCCTTGAGATTTTTTGGCTCAAATACCTTGACTCCCCCAATTATACAGTTATTCAAACGCCTAATAAAGTGTTGTGTCAACTGAGCTGAATTTTCACTGAACCCTAAAAAAGACATGAGGTCATAAAACTTATGCTCATACTCAGTCACTGACATAGTGTACTGCTTGAGATTATGAAACTCATCTGCCCTTTGTTGCTTCCATTCCTCTGGTAGGAATCGTTCACGAAAACTCTCTAAGAATAGTTCCCACGTGACACTGCTCATATCGATTCCTTGCTTCTTCTCCTCAATCGTCCACCAAGTGGCCCCAAAATTCTCCAAATTAGTGATCACAAATCTTGCCTTAACATTGCTATCGAACTCCTGCATAGAAAAAATCCTATCGAGGGAAATAAGCCACTGCTCGGCCACATAACCAGAACCTTGCCCATTAAAAGGCTTGACCTTGGATCTTGAAAGATCTTTCATCTAAGTGGACACAATGGACCTCTAACGATCCTTCTAAGGACTCCTAGACCTGGGTCTATGCTCTTGTTTTGTCTGATGCACTTTAGGCTATTCTTGAACAGGAGGTAAATGTTCTAGAATAGTTCGCATCATCTGTCTCAGACTAACCTCATCAGACTCAGCTTGGTCCTCTCTACGGCTCTCTTCTTGCTGCCTACTAGAGTGCTCTTCCCTACTCTATACATGAGCTGATCCCTCATGGGCAGACTCATGGGAACTGACAGCTCTGCCACAACCACAACCTCTTGCATGACCTCTACCATGGCCTCTAATAGAAGACCTAGTCCCAGATACCATCCTACAACAGTACAAAGCACTATTAAAATCAAAAGACACATGTTTGCAATAGACTAAGTTCAATTCTATGTTTAGGTTTAAGTAAAATTTCCAGTTTTGAAAACTAAGTGTTGAAGTATGAAAAATATTCAAGTAATAGTTCAGGTTCTGTTTCAATTCACCTAGTTTCAAGTTGAAGAGATACACATTATAGTTCAAAGTTCTAGTTGTTCCAAAATACCTAGAGCTCCCAATGTAGAAACTCGGGCTCTGATACCAAATGTAACGTGCCACCAAGGGATCCAAAGAATTAACCTAGAGTTTCACTAAGTTTGGTAACATTTTTTATTTTTTTTACACGAAAGTAAATACCATACATAACTTATTCACAATAACGGAAGTAATAGCAATGACCATCTGAAAGTAAACATAACATACATAATAGATTACATTCTTTAAAGATCCCTTAACGTTGAATTACATACAAGAATCCATCTAGTACAACATCCACATGAAATAATAATGACAAGTCCAATGTTTAAACATTACATTTCCAAATGCTCAATCATCCTCTGTACATGTCACAGGGTATGACAAGCTCAAAGAATATACATATGTAGAATAAGGTACATCATCCTATTCCAATCCATGATACATCAAAGTAGAGATAATCACATGATACATCATCATAGAAGACATATACATCCATCATAAAGAAAAAACAAAATAAACTAAGTGCACGGTTCCTCCTGACCGTTAATAGCATCATTAGACCATCGTGGGCCCTAGCCATCCCTCCATGCGTAACATCCCAAATCATCGAAGAGATCATTGATATTAACATAGTAGGAATGTCACTCCTAACATATACAACATCATATGTAGAAAGTAATCTAACATGCAAATATAAGCATAAGATAACATCATCTAACATATGCTAATCATCAATGAAAAGATACATATCCACCATCATGAAGGACACATCAGCCACGATGTCTCAATGAGTCTCAAATGATAAGAGTACTACCACCCGACCACATGGTACCTAAGTGGTCCACTCCCACCGTGCTGAGGAGATAATCTCAAATCCCAAACAGGCTATCCATAACACATAGCACAAATCTCTATAAGTCCAGGAATCCTAAAGGTATACTAACTCAAGGTTCCAATCACAAAACTGACATCTACTTCCCAGAGGCACACAATGACATGTAGGAACCTACTATGCAAGAGGGAAAGTGTCATCGCATTTATCATGTACAAGTTACCCTGGCAGTTAGCTAAACTACACGGGTCCATACTGATCTCATGTGGCCACTAGTGTCCTCTCATACTGATAAGGCATGCTATGGAATGCAAGGTCGCAACCATGTGTTCTCACTACTCCCATCCTAGCCTGTACAAGCACTCAAGGCATGGGCGAGAACAAAACACTTATCTTTTTAGGTTCATTCAGTTAGTATTAGGTGTGAATGTTATCACTTATTATCCAACTTACAATGAGTTACCCTGGCAGCCTCTTAGGACCTTGGCCCCCATTGCAAGCCACTTCCCGTCACTACATGCAGATATCCTACCCTAATGCTCATGGACTCATAAATCTCAAAATTACAAAAGATAATCCATAAAATCATCAAATATGCATAAAAGCATCAAATCTCCATGAGCTAACATCCATAAAAAATCATGAACACAATAGCTCTTTATTGGCAACTGAAGTATCACTGGTAATCAAAGTATCCAATGGTTCTACCAAAATATATTTGAAATCATACTGATTGAAGACTCCAAAATGGTTGAGTCAAACATGTTACATCATGACATCATCAAGAATAAATCCACATTATAGTCCCATCATGGCGACTCTAAAATAACCAAGGATAACTGATCGATGACCAAAATAATGGTTAAGTCAAGTGTCTCATACATAAGAATCTCAATTATAACAATCAGTATTCACATCCAATACATAGAGCATTCCATCACATAACCATGGTTGGGTTTATAAAGATCGAGATTAAAACATCATCATGACATCACAATCACAAAACCCCCAAGCCTCTGGTAGACGTCCTATAACTGGTGAACACTAGTCAACCCAAAACTCAAAACAATAGCATAAAGAATACACAATGCAAACACATGTTTTGATTTTGCTAAGTTTTCAATTTTGAATTCAAATGCAAAAGTCTCGGTTTACGTTTCCCAAACTATATCAAGTGGAGAAATTTCACATTTTACCTAACCCATGTATTTGTTTGATAGATAAAAAAGTTTCTCCATTAGACTCAATTTTCTAATTGATCTAATAATATTTTATTCATATAAACTTTGTTTGAATAATGACATTTCCTTTGAACAAAATTTGCATATATCAAAACTTATATCACGTTCTAATAATTAACTTTAATTAACTAAATTAAGTTAATTATTATTATCTCCTCATTATAATTATTAATCATATTCTTTTAATCTTTTATCTTTACAAAATGATCCATCTATATAAATCATTTTAAATAAAAATAATTATTTATAACTATTATACATATAATTATATACATACATATATATATATATATATATATATATATATATATATATATATATATATTTATATATTAATATCAATTGCTAATAACTTTTTAAAAAATTATATAAAAAATCGATCACAATTTATAGCCAAAGCCGAAGGCAATTGATATATTTGAATCGTCGTCGATGACGTGCGATCATACCCGTCACGGGTACCCTGTGACCACTGTCATATGGCAGTTCTTTTGTCATGGGTACACTGCGTTGCAGGTACCCTACGACTCGCCAATATAAATATCGGTGGACAGATAAAGGTGGGGGGGTACATACCCGCCCAGACATATTTATTTCTTTATTTTATTTTTTTTAAACAACATTTTTTTAAAATGCTTTTCGCAGAGATAAATCATGATGCGATTTCTTAATAAAATATAACGTTTTTAATAAAATGTTTCCCCATTGATGATGTTCGAAATTGAATAATAAAATGCCCTTGTTCAGTATATATATATATGTATGTATGTATTTGTATATATGCATTCACAGACTTTAATCAAGTTTTACAACATATATTTATAAATGATTTCTGTATGGAAATTTGACCAATATAAACATGTATATACACAGTTTATTAAAAACCTCTAATTTTTAAAATTCCCCCATAGACCTTTGATCTCCAAAATTTCCAATAATTAATTCTAATGGGTTTGACTATGAATTTCAACCCTAGCCCCGTTTTCCTTTTTGATCTATGCATATAAAATTCTAAAATAAATTTATATGCCCAAATTGAAAATACATACAATAAAAATATGAAATTCCTCAGAAGACATATGGAAGACACGAAGAAGACATGAAAAGCAAGATACAGAAATAGCATAAGTAAAATCACAAGACACTACTTGGATTCTGATGCTAAATTGCTCTTCCTCAGAAAACCTGCAGAGCAAGCTCCCTTCTTCAGAACTCTTGAATCCTCCAATGCTCCAATTGCACTCCAAACGCTATGTCTAAGCTTCTAGGGATGCTTGAATATAAAGAGCTCTCAGGAAACCTCTAGAATGCTTCTAGAAATAGCTAGAAGGTGTCACCAACTAAGCATGGGTCTTTTCCAACATTCAAGATGAGCCATAGGGTTGTAGACACCATGTGCTTAATTGATGCACTAACCCCCGTGTTGTTGACACATGAGAAATAGAAAAGTGCGTTAATTCTCATGTAAGATTATAACTCCAATTTAATTTTAAAATAATTTCTATTTAAATTTTATAAATTTCATTTTGATTTTTATAACTTTTATTATTATTATTTTATTTATTACTTTATTATTACTTTATTATTATTATTAATTTTAATTTTCTACTTTTCTTTTATTTAATTTTTTTTCCTCAATAATTCACATTTAATTAATTACAATAAAAATATCAAAGATCATGATATGTAATTTTATCAAATAATTAATTTATTAATAAAATCTATTTATTAAGACTTAATTAATAGAAAATTCACCATAGACCTCCAAGATAAAATATGAAAACCCATCATAGAGAAAATCACTCAAAATCAGTCTAAATGGTTAAAAATCATGTAATATGTCATCCGACACATTCGGTGGGTATTCAACTCTGATACTTGTCCTAACTCACTAAGACAAATGGTTTTAGGGTTTGGGATTTGGACTTGAGAATTTATCTCCCTTCTCTTATCATTGAGATAGTATAATAGGGTATGCTCATCCTCGCAATTAAAAAAAGTCGATACCTGGTACCCGCAACCTGCAGAAAAACCATGCATGTACATACAATATATAATGCTAAGCTAAACAGACAATAGCAGGAAGTGGTGCATCATGTAGATCCCGACTAAGCAGGTGACTACGACTCCCTTCCTTAACCACATCAGAAACACCATACACTAAGAAAACACGCACACCATACACATGCAAGCATGGGGTAAGTATCCATAATAAAACACATGAGATAATAAACCATCTAACTAATCATCATTAATAACTGAAAATAATATAATGATCATCATGTATGTATGAAATGTAAAATCTAAATTATCACATCATATAACCACTGAATCCATAACATAATGTATGATAATAACAGCAACAATGAGTCTAGAAAAGATGTGAATGAGGGTAGGAACTACAATGACTGAACTTCACCTTTAATCTTGACCGTTGATTGAAATCGATCTCAATCGTTGATGAATTCTAGGAAAATCTATTTAAGAGACCCTCATCTCTTCATTTTGAAAGGTTGAATGAGAATTTGTATCGAATTGTTGCTAAAATTCATATTCACATTTGCTCATATTCACATACGCAAAGATCAAGTTTGACTAAAAGTTGACCAGATTTAATCACGGTTGAATTGAGTTGACTAGTTTCAAAAAGAATTTTGAAATAATTAAACAATATTATTTAATTAAATGGAGTACTTACTTCTAATTAATTAAACAAAGTTATTTAATTAAATGAGAAGTCATTCTTAATTAATTAAATGAAGTTATTTAATTAAATAAGTAAAGTGTCTCTAATTAATTAAAGATTATTTAATTAAATAGAAAAAGTAATTATGAGAGCATGTCTCATTTTATTAAATTAAATATATCAACAAAATCTCTCTTCTGTTCAAAAAGAAAAATTTTCAGATCACTGTTAATCAAATATGAGTTAAATCAGTTAACTAATTTTTATACTCAAATTGAATCATTTAACTCCTTATTTTACTCAAATTAAATCTGTTAACTCCCTTTAATATGGAAATCTCCCTTTATGACTGAACTTCACCTCTAATCTTCACCGTTAATTAAAATTGATCTCAACCATTGATGAATACTAGGAAAGTCTATCTAAGAGACCCTCATCTCTTCATTTTGAAAGGTTGAATGAAAATTTGCATCGAATTGTTGCTTGAATTCATACTCGCATTTGCTCATATTCACATACGCAAAGATCAAGTTTGACCAAAAGTCGATCGGATTTAACCACGGTTAACTTGAGTTCAGTAGTTTCGAAAAGAATTTTGAAATAATTAAACTAAATTATTTAATTAAATGGAGTACTTACTTTTAATTAATTAAACAAAGTTATTTAATTAAATGAGAACCCATTCCTAATTAATTAAATGAAGTTATTTAATTAAATAAAAAAAGTGTCTCTAATTAATTAAAGATTATTTAATTAAACAGAAAAAGTAATTATAAGAGCATATCTCTTTTTATTAAATTAAATATCTCAATAGAATCTCTCTTCAGTTCAAAAAGAGAAATTTCCAGTTCACTATTGATAAAAAATGAGTTAAATCAGTTAACTCCTTTTTTTAGTCAAATTGAATCAGTTAACTCGTTATTTTACTCAAATTAAATTTGTTAACTCCCTTTAATATGGAAATCTTCCTTTATGACTGAACTTCACCTTTAATCCTGACCGTGCATTGAAATTGATCTCAACTATTGATAAATTTTAGGAAAGTCTATTTAAGAGACCCTCATCTCTTCATTTTGAAAGGTTGAATGAGAATTTGTATCGAATTGTTGCTATAATTCATACTCACATTTGTCCATATTTACATACGCACAGATCAAGTTTGACCAAAAGTTGACCAAATTTAACCACTGTTGACTTGAGTTGACTAGTTTCGAAAAGAATTTTGAAATAATTAAATGAAATTATTTAATTAAATGGAGTACTTACTTCTAATTAATTAAACAAAGTTATTTAATTAAATGAGAAGCCATTCCTAAGCGCGCTCAGGCTGGAGTAATTACTGGGATGGGTGACCTCCCGGGAAGTCCCGGTGCTTCACCCCTGTGAGCATCACCTAGATCCAATGAGTGCTAAGTGTTCCATTTATTCTCATGAGAGATGGATTCATGTTGAATAACTACTCATGAAACATGGGTCATCAAGTTTGACTCAAAAATCACACAGTTAAATCCTGATATTCACATCACAATTTGACTAGCTGTGGAAATCATCTCCTACTTATTAAATGAAGTTATTTAATTAAATAAGAAAAGTGTCTATAATTAATAAAAGATTATTTAATTAAATAGAAAAATTAATTATGAGAGCATATCTCATTTTATTAAATTAAATATCTCAAAAACATATCTCTTTAGTTCAAAAAGGGAAATTCCAAGTTCACTATTGATCAAAAATGAGTTAAATTAGTTAACTCCTTTTTCTACTCAAATTGAATCAGTTAACTCCTTATTTTACTCAAATTAAATCTGTTAACTCCCTTTAATTTGGAAATCTCCCTTTATGACTGAACTTCACCTTTAATCCTCACTATTGATTGAAATCGATCTCAACCGTTGATGAATTCTAGAAAAGTCTATTTAAGAGACCCTCATCTCTTCATTTTGAAAGGTTGAATGAGAATTTTCATCGAATTGTTGGTAGAATTCGTACTCACATTTGCTCATATTCACATACGCAAAGATCAAGTTTGACCAAAAGTTGACCAGATTTAACCACGGTTGACTTGAGCTAACTAATTTCGAAAAGAATTTTGAAATAATTAAATGAAATTATTTAATTAAATGGAGTACTTACTTCTAATTAATTAAACAAAGTTATTTAATTAAATGAGAAGCCATTCCTAATTAATTAAATGAAGTTATTTAATTAAATAAGAAAATTGTCTCTAATTAATTAAAGATAATTTAATTAAATAGAAAAATTAATTATGAGAGCATATCTCATTTTATTAAATTAAATATCTTAACAAAATCTCTCTTCAATTCAAAAAGGGAAATTTTCAGATTATTAAAAGAGAGATCCATTATTTCAAATCTTCATAATAATCTTTTATAATTTATATACATACATACTTACATATGTGTGTATATATATATATATATATACATACATAAATAAATAAATAAAAATATATATAATAACATTTAATAATGCAATATTGAAAGGTCAAAATTCATACTCAAATAACATATGAAATTACATTTAACAATGTCTACTTTTAATAACAAAAAGGAAATGTTTTAAATAAAATGCAAACCGAGTGGTGAGTTTATAGTACCATCGACGCATAAAGGCCCTGCGGATCGCAGGTACGCTGCAGGTCGCAGGTACTTTGCAAATCGCAGGTACACTGCGATCACGTAGTACCCTGGGATACTCCAGTGTCATAATGGTGTCGACCGGGGTAGGGAAAATGGTCCATCCGCCCCTTTAAATATTAACGCGATTATTAAATTCGATTCCTCAATTAAATATATATACATGTATATATATATGTATATATATATATATGTATGTATGTATATACGAATTTTTGTATCACAGTATATGTATAAATAATGCATATATATATATATATGCAAATTTAAAAATATGAACATATATACACAAAATTCCAATTCTCAAATTTTTTTTATAATCCTTTGATCTCAAATTTTATCCATTAAATCATCTGATGGTTTTGGCTACAAATTTAAACCCTAGCCCCATGTTCATTCCAGATCTAAGCATATAGAATTCTCAAATAAAATTAGCTACCATATTGAGAATTGCATAAGAAATTCCTCAGAAGACATATGGAAGACATGAAGAAGACAGGGAATGCATGATGTGAAAATAGCATAAGTAAAATCACAAGAATCTACTTAGATTCTGATGCTAAATCGCTCTTCCTCAAAAAAATCCGCAGAGCAAGCTCCTCCCTTCTTCAGAGTTCTCGAGTCCTCCAATGCTCCAATTGCCATCCAAAATGCTGTCTCTCTAAGCTTCTATGAATGCTTGAATATGAAGAGCTCTCAAGAAACCTTTGGAATGCTTCTTGAAACCGCTGAAAGGTGTCACCAACTAAGCATGGGTCTTTTCCAAACATTTTGATGAGTCATAGAATAGTAGACACCTTGTGCTTAATTGATGCACTAACCCCCGTGTTGTTGACACATGTTAATTTCCATGCAAGCTTATAACTCTAATTTACTTTTTAAATAATTTCTATTTAAATTTTATAACTTTCATTTTAATTTTTATAACTTTTATTATCATTATTTTATTTATTACTTTATTATTATTTTATAATTATTATTAATTTTAATTTCTAGTTTTCTTTTATTTAATTCCTTTTTCCCAATAATTCACATTAAATTAATTACAATCAAAATATCAAAAATCATGATATTTTATTAATTTTATCAAATAAATAATTTATTAATTAAAACTATTTGTTAAGACTTAATTAATAGAAAATTCACCATAGACATCCAAGATAAAATATGAAAACTCATCACAGAACAAACAATACAAAATAAATCTAAAGGGTTAAAAATCACGAAATATGTCATACGACACATTCAGTGGGTATTCAACTTTGATACTTGTCCTAACTCACTAGGACAAATGATTTTTAGGTTTGGGATTTGGACTTGAGAATTTATCTCCCTTCTCTTATCATTGAGATAGTATAATAGGGTACGCTCATCTTAGCAATTTAGGAAAGTCAATACCCGGTACCTGCAACCTGTAGAAAAACCATGCATGTACATACAATATATAATGCTAAGCTAAGTAGACAATGGCAGGAAGTGGTGCATCGGGTAGATCCCGACTAAGCAGGTGACTACAACTCCCTTCCTTAACCACATCAGATACGCTATACAATAAGAAAACACGCACACCATACAGATGCAAGTATGGTGTAAGTAACCATAATAAAACACATGAGATAATAAACCATCTAACCAATCATCATTAATAACTGAAAACAATGTAATGATAATCATACATACATGAAATGTAAAGTCTAAATGATCTCATCATATATCACCTAAATCCCTATCATAATATCTGATAGTGTCGAAACAACACCACTAAACCATCAACCTAAAACTAGTCTACATAGTGTGATAATAATAAGTCTAGAAAGGATGTGAATAAGGGTAGGCACTACAATTTGCATCGAATTGTTGCTGGAATTCATACTCATATTTGCTCATATTCACATACGCAAATATCAAGTTTGACCAAAAGTTGACCAGATTTAACTATGGTTGACTTGAGTTGACTAGTTTGGAAAAGAATTTTGAAATAATTAAATGAAATTATTTAATTAAATGGAGTACTTACTTCTAATTAATTAAACAAAGTTATTTAATTAAATGAGAAGCCATTCCTAATTAATTAAATGAAGTTATTTAATTAAATAAGAAAAGTGTCTCTAATTAATTAAAGATTATTTAATTAGAACAAAAAAAAAATTATGAGAGCATATCTCATTTTATTAAATTAAATATCTCAACAAAATCTCTCTTCAGTTCAAAAAGGGAAATTTCTAATTCACTATTGATCAAAAATAAGTTAAATCAGTTAACTCCTTTTTCTACTCAAATTGAATCAGTTAACTCCTTATATTAGTCAAATTAAATCCGTTAACTCCCTTTAATTTGGAAAATCTCCATTTATGACTAAACTTCACCTTTAATCTTGACCATTGATTGAAATCGATCTCAACCATTGATGAATTCCAAGAAAGTCCATTTAAGAGACCCTCATCTCTTCATTTTGAAAGGTTGAATGAGAATTTGCATCGAATTGCTGCTGGAATTCATACTCACATTTGCTCATATTCACATACATAAAGATCAAGTTTGACCAAAAGTTGAACAAATTTAACCGCGGTTGACTTGAGTTGACTAATTTCGAATTTTGTTTTGAAATAATCAACCTAAATTATTTAATTAAATGGAGTACTTACTTCTAATTAATTAAACAAAGTTATTTAATTAAATGAGAAGCCATTCCAAATTAATTAAATGAAGTTATTTAATTAAATAAGAAAAGTGTCTCTAATTAATTAAAGATTATTTAATTAAATATAAAAGGTAATTACGAGAGCATATCTCATTTTATTAAATTAAATATCTCAACAAAATTTCTCTTAAGTTTTGAAAGGGAAATTTCGAGTTCACTATTGATAAAAAAATAAGTTAAATGAGTTATCTCCTTTTTCTACTCAAATTGAATCAGTTAACTCCTTATTTTACTCAAATTAAATTTGTTAACTTCTTTTAATTTGGAAATCTCCCTTTATGACTGAACTTCGCCTTTAATCCTAACCGTTAATTGAAATCGATCTCAATCGTTGATGAATTCCAGGAAAGTCTATTTAAGAGACCCTCATCTCTTCATTCTGAAAGGTTGAATGAGAATTTGCATAGAATTGCTGCTATAATTCATACTCACATTTGCTCATATTCACATACATAAAGATCAAGTTTGACCAAAAGTTGAACAAATTTAACCACGGTTGACTTGAGTTGTCTAGTTTTAAATTTTTTTTTGAAATAATTAACCTAAATTATTTAATTAAATGGAGTACTTACTTCTAATTAATTAAACAAAGTTATTTAATTAAATGAGAAGCCATTCCTAATTAATTAAATAAAGTTATTTAATTAAATAAGAAAAGTGTCTCTAATTAATTAAAGATTATTTAATTAAATAGAAAAAGTAATTATGAGAGCATATCTCATTTTATTAAATTAAATATCTCAAAAAAAAATTTCTTCGGTTCAAAAAGGGCAATTTCCAGTTCACTATTGATAAAAAATGAGTTAAATCAGTTAACTCTTTTTTCTACTTAAATTGAATCAGTTAACTCTTTATTTTACTCAAATTAAATCTGTTAACTCCTTTTAATTTAGAAATCTCCCTTTATGACTGAACTTCACCTTTAATCCTGATCGTTGATTGAAATCGATCTCAACCGTTGATGAATTGCACGAAAGTCTATTTAAGAGACCCTGATCTCTTCATCTTGAAAGGTTGAATGAGAATTTGCATCGAATTGTTGCAGGAATTCATACTCACATTTGCTCATATTCACATACGCAAAGATCAAGTTTGACAAAAAGTTGGCCAGATTTAACCACGGTTGACTTGAGTTAACTAGTTTCAAAAAAAAATTTGAAATAATTAAACGAAATTATTTAATTAAATGAAGTACTTACTTCTAATTAATTAAAAAAAGTTATTTAATTAAATGAGAAGCCATTCCTAATTAATTAAATGAAGTTATTTAATTAAATAAGCAAAGTGTCTCTAATTAATTAAAGATTATTTAATTAAATAGAAAAAGTAATTATGAGAGAATATCTCATTTTATTAAATTAAATATCTCAGCAAAATGTCTCTTCAGTTCAAAAAGGGAAATTTATAGTTTACTCTTGATTAAAAATGAGTTAAATCAGTTAACTTCTTTTGTTACTCAAATTGGATCAGTTAACTCCTTATTTTACTCAAATTAAATCTGTTCACTCCCTTTAATTTGGAAATCTCCCTTTATGACTGAACTTCACCTTTAATCCTGACCATTGATTGAAATCGATCTTAATCGTTGATGGATTCTAGGAAAGTCTATTTAAGAGACCCTCATCTCTTCATTTTGAAAGGTTGAATGAGAATTTGCATCGAATTGTTGCTGGAATTCATACTCACATTTGCTCATATTCACATACGAAAAGATCAAGTTTGACCAGAAGTTGACCAAATTTAACCGCAGTTGACTAGTTTCAAAAAAAAAATTGAAATAATTAAACGAAATTATTTAATTAAATGGAGTACTTACTTCTAATTAATTAAACAAAGTTATTTAATTAAATGAGAAGCCATTCCTAATTAATTAAATGAAGTTATTTAATTAAATTAGAAAAGTGTCTCTAATTAATTAAAGATTATTTAATTAAATAGAAAAAGTAATTATGAGAGCATATCTCATTTTATTAAATTCAATATCTCAACAAAATCTCTCTTCAGTTCAAAAAGAGAAATTTCCAGTTCACTATTGATAAAAAATGAGTTAAATGAGTTAACTCCTTTTCCTACTCAAATTGAATCAGTTAACTCCTTATTTTACTCAAGTTAAATTTGTTAACTCCATTTGATTTGGAAATCTCCCTTTATGACTGAACTTCACCTTTAATACTGACCATTGATTGAAATCGATCTCAACCGTTGATGAATTCCAAGAAAGTCTATTTAAGAGACCCTCATCTCTTCATTTTGAAAGGTTGAATGAGAATTTGCATCGAATTGTTGCTAGAATTCATACTCACATTTGGTCATATTCACATACGCAAAGATCAAGTTTGACCAAAAGTTGATCAGATTTAACCACAGTTGACTCAAGTTGACTAGTTTCGAAAAAAATTTTAAAATAATTAAATAAAAATATTTAATTATATGGAGTACTTACTTCTAATTAATTAAACAAAGTTATTTAATTAAATTGGAAGCCATTCCTAATTAATTAAATGAAGTTATTTAATTAAATAAGAAAAGTGTCTCTAATTAACTAAAGATTATTTAATTAAATAGAAAAAGTAATTATGACAGCATATCTCATTTTATTAAATTAAATATCTCAAAAAAATCTCTCTTCAGTTCAAAAAGGGAAATTTTCAGTTCACTATTGATAAAAAATGAGTTAAATCAGTTAACTCCTTTTTCTACTCAAATTGAATTAGTTAACTCCTTATTTTACTCAAATTAAATCTGTTAACTCTCATTAATTTGGAAATCTCCCTTTACGAATGAACTTCACTTTTACTCCTGACCGTTGATTGAAATCGATCTCAACCGTTGATGAATTCCAAGAAAGTCTATTTAGGAGACTCTCATCTCTTCATTTTGAAAGGTTGATCGAGAATTTGCATCGAATTGCTGCTGGAATTCATACTCACATTTGTTCATATTCACATACGGAAAGATCAAGTTTGACCAAAAGTTGACCAGATTTAACCACAGTTGACTCGAGTTGACTTGTTTCGAAAAGAATTTTGAAATAATTAAACGAAAATATTTAATTAAATGGAGTAGTTACTTCTAATTAATTAAACAAAGTTATTTAATTAAATGAGAAGTCATTTCTAATTAATTAAATGAAGTTATTTAATTAAATAAGAGAAGTGTATCTAATTAATTAAAGATTATTTAATTAAATAGACAAAGTAATTACGAGAGCATATCTCATTTTATTATATTAAATATCTCAACAAAATCTTTGTTAAGTTCAAAAAGGAAAATTTCCAATTCACTATTGATAAAAAATGAGTTAAATCAGTTAACTCCTTTTTCTACTAAAATTGAATCAGTTAACTCCTTATTTTAGTCAAATTAAATCTGTTAACTCCCTTTAATTTGGAAATCTCCCTTTATGACTAAACTTCACCTTTAATCCTGACCGTTGATTGAAATCGATCTCAACCCTTGATGAATTTTAGGAAAGTCTATTTAAGAGACCCTCATCTCTTCATTTTGAAAGGTTGAATGAGAATTTGCATCGAATTGTTGCTGGAATTCATACTCACATTTGCTCATATTAACATACGCAAAATTTAAGTTTGATTAAAAGTTGACAAAATTTAACCATGGTTGACTTGAGTTGACTAGTTTCATAAAAAATTTTGAAATGATTTAATTACATAGAGTACTTGCTTCTAATTAATTAAACAAAGTTATTTAATTAAATGAGAAGCCATTCCTAATTAATTAAATGAAGTTATTTAATTAAATAAGAAAAGTGTCTCTAATTAATTAAAGATTATTTAATTAAATAGAAAAAGTAATTATGAGAGCATATCTCATTTTATTAAATTAAATATCTCAACAAAATCTCTCTTCAGTTCAAAAAGACAAATTTTTTGTTCACTATTGATCGAAAATGAGTTAAATCAGTTAACTCATTTTTCTACTCAAATTGAATCAGTTAACTCCTTATTTTTCTCAAATTAAATCTGTTAACTCCCTTTAATTTGGAAATCTCCCTTTATGACTGAACGACACCTTTAATCCTGACCATTGATTGAAATTGATCTCGACCGTTGATGAATTTTAGGAAAGTCTATTTAAGAGACCCTCATCTCTTCATTTTGAAAGGTTGAATGAGAATTTGCATCGAATTGTTGCTGGAATTCATACTCACATTTGCTCATATTCACATATGCAAAGATCAAGTTTGACCAAAAGTTGACCAGATTTAACCACGATTGACGTGAATTGACTAGTTTCAAATTTTTTTTTGAAGTAATTAAATGAAATTATTTAATTAAATGGAGTACTTACTTCTAATTAATTAAACAAAGTTATTTAATTAAATGAGAAGCCATTCCTAATTAATTAAATGAAGTTATTTAATTAAATAAGAAAAGTGTCTTTAATTAATTAAAGATTATTTAATTAAATAGAAAAAGTAATTATGAAAGCATATCTCATTTTATTAAATTAAATATCTCAAAAAAATCTCTCTTCAGTTCAAAAAGGAAAATTTTCTGTTCACTATTGATAAAAAATGAGTTAAATCAGTTAACTCCTTTTTCTACTCAAATTGAATTAGTTAACTCCTTATTTTACTCAAACTAAATCTATTGACTCAATTTAATTTGGAAATCTCCTTTTATGACTAAACTTCACCTTTAATCCAAACCATTGATTGAAATCGATCTCAACCGTTGATGAATTTCAGAAAAGTCTATTTAAGAGACCCTTACCTCTTCATTTTGAAAGGTTGAATGAGAATTTGCATCGAATTGTTGCTGGAATTCATACTCACACTTGCTCATATTCACATACGCAAAGATCAAGTTTGACCAAAAGTTGACTATATTTAACCACGATTACTTGAGTTGACTAGTTTTGAAAAGAATTTTGAAATAATTAAACGAAATTATTTAATTAAAAGGAGTACTTACTTATAATTAATTAAACAAAGTTATTTAATTAAATGAGAAGCCATTCCTAATTAATTAAATGAAGTTATTTAATTAAATAAGAAAAGTGTCTCTAATTAATTAAAGATTATTTAATTAAATAGAAAAAGTAATTATGAGAGCATATCTCATTTTATTAAAGAAAATATCTCAACAAAATCTCTTTTGAGTTCAAAAAGGGAAATTTCCAGTTCACTATTGATAAAAAATGAGTTAAATTAGTTAACTCCTTGTTTCTACTCAAATTGAATCATTTAACTCCTTATTTTACTCAAATTAAATTTGTTAACTCCATTTAATTTGAAAATCTTCTTTTATGACTGCACTTCACCTTTAATCTTGACCGTTGATTGAAATCGATCTCAACCGTTGATGAATTCCATGAAAGTCTATTTAAGAGACCCTCATCTCTTCATTTTGAAAGGTTCAATGAGAATTTGTATCGAATTTTTTTTGGAATTCATACTCACATTTGCTCATATTCACATACGCAAAGATCAAGTTTGACCAAAAGTTGACCAGATTTAACCACGGTTGACTTGAGTTGAATAGTTTCAAAAAAAAATTTGATATAATTAAATGAAACTATTTAATTAAATGGAGTACTTACTTCTAATTAATTAAACAAAGTTATTTAAATAAATGAGAAGCCATTCCTAATTAATTAAATAGAGTTATTTAATTAAATAAGAAAAGTGTCTCTAATTTTTTAAAGATTATTTAATTAAATCAAAAAAGTAATTATGAGAGCATATCTCATTTGATTAAATTAAATATCTCAACAAAATCTCTCTTCAGTTTAAAAAGAGAAATTTTCAGTTCACTATTGATCAAAAATGAGTTAAATCAGTTAACTCCTTTTTCTACTCAAATTGAATCAGTTCACTTTTTATTTTACTCAAATTAAATCTATTAACTCCCTTTAATTTGAAAATCTATCTTTATGACTGAACTTCACCTTTAATCCTGACCGTTGATTGAAATCAATCTCAACCGTTGATAAATTTCAGGAAAGTCTATTTAAGAGACCCTCATCTCTTCATTTTGAAAGGTTGAATGAGAATTTGCATCAAATTGTTGCTGGAATTCATACTCATATTTGCTCATATTCACATACGAAAAGATCAAGTTTTACCAAAAGTTGACCAGATTTAACCACGGTTGACTTGAGTGGACTAGTTTCGAAAAGAATTTTTAAATAATTAAATGAAATTATTTAATTAAATCGAGTACTTACTTCTAATTAATTAAACAAAGTTATTTAATTACATGAAAAGGCATTCCTAATTAATTAAAGATTATTTAATTAAATAGAAAAAGTAATTATGAGAGCATCTCTCATTTTATTAAATTAAATATCTCAACAAAATCTCTCTTCAGTTCAAAAAGGAAAATTTTTAGTTCACTATTGATCAAAAATGAGTTTAATTAGTTAACTCTTTTTTCTACTTAAATTGAATCAGTTAACTCCTTATTTTACTCAAATTAAATCTGTTAACTCCCTTTAATTTGGAAATCTAACTTTATGACTGAACTTCACCTTTAATCCTGATCGCTGATTGAAATTGATCTAGACTATAGATGAATTCCAGGAAAGTCTATTTAAGAGACCCTTATCTCTTCATTATGAAATGTTGAATGAGAATTTGCATCGAATTTTTGCTGGAATTCATACTCACATTTGCTCATATTCACATATGCAAAGATCAAGTTTGACCAAAAGTTGACCAGATTTAACTACGGTTGACTTGAGTTGACTAGTTTCGAAAAGAATTTTGAAATAATTAAACAAAATTATTTAATTAAATGGAGGACTTACTTCTAATTAATTAAAAAAAGTTATTTAATTAAGTAAGAAGCCATTCCTAATTAATTAAATGAAGTTATTTAATTAAATAAGAAAAGTGTCTGTAATTAATTAAAGATTGCTTAATTAAATAGAAAAAGTAATTATGAGAGCATATCTAATTTTATTAAATTAAATATCTCAACAAAATCTCTCTTCAGTTCAAAAAGGGAAATTCTCAGTTCACTATTGATCAAAAAAGAGTTAAATCAGTTAACTCCTTTTTCTACTCAAATTGAATCAGTTAACTCCTTATTTTACTCAAATTAAATCTGTTAACTCCCTTTAATTTGAAAATCTCCCTTTATGACTGAACTTCACCTTTAATCCTGACCGTTGATTGAAATCAATATCAACCGTTGAAGAATTCTAGGAAAGTCTATTCAAAAGACCCTCATCTCTTCATTTTCAAAGGTTGAATGAGAGTTTGCATCAAATTGTTGCTGGAATTCATACTCACGTTTGCTCATATTCACATACCCAAATATCAAGTTTGACAAAAAGTTGGTCAGATTTAACCACGGTTGAATTGAGTTGACTAGTTTCGAAAGGAATTTTGAAATATTTAAATGAAATTATTTAATTAAATGGAGTAGTTACTTCTAATTAATTAAACAAAGTTATTTAATTAAATGAGAAGGCATTCCTAATTAATTAAATGAAGTTATTTAATTAAATAAAAAAATTGTCTCTAATTAAATAAAGATTATTTAATTAAATAGAAAAAGTAATTATGAGAGCAAATCTCATTTTATTAAATTAAATATGTCAACAAAATCTCTCTTCACTTCAAAAAGGGAAATTTCTAGTTCACTATTGATAAAAAATGAGTTAAATCAGTTAACTCCTTTTTCTACTCAAATTGAATCAGTTAACTCCTTATTTTACTCAAATTAAATCTGTTAACTCCCTTTAATTTGGAAATCTCCCTTTATGGCTAAACTTCACCTTTAATCCTGACAATTAATTGAAATCGATCTCAACCACTGATGAATTTCAAGAAAGTTTATTTAAGAGACCCTCATCTCTTCATTTTGAAAATTTTAATGAGAATTTGCATCGAATTGTTGCTGGAATTCATATTCGCATTTGCTCATATTCACATACGCAAAGCTCAAGTTTGACCAAAAGTTGACTAGATTTAACCATAGTTGACTTGAGTTGACTAGTTTCGAAAAGAATTTTGAAATAATTAAACGAAATTATTTAATTAAATGGAGTACTTACTTCTAATTAATTAAATAAATTTATTTAATAAAATGAGAAGCCATTCCTAATTAATTAAATGAAGTTATTTAATTAAATAAGAAAAGTGTCTCTAATCAATTAAAGATTATTTAATTAAATAGAAAAAGTAATTATGAGAGCATATCTCATTTTATTCAATTAAATATCTCAATAAAATCTCTCTTCAGTTCAAAAAGGGAAATTTTCAGTTCAATATTGATAAAAAATTAGTTAAATCAGTTAACTCCATTTTCTACTCAAATTGAATCAGTTAACTCCTTATTTTACTCAAATTAAATCTGTTAACTCCCTTTAACTTGGAAATCTCCCTTTATGATTGAACTTCACCTTTAATCCTCACCACTGAATGAAATCAATTTCAACCGTTGATGAATTCTAGAAAAGTCTATTTAAGAGACCCTTATCTCTTCATTTTGAAAGGTTGAATGAGAATTTGCATCGAATTGTTGCTGAAATTCATACTCACATTTGCTTATATTCACATACGCAAAGATCAAGTTTGACCAAAAGTTCACTAGATTTAACCATGGTTGACTTCAGTTGATTAGTTTCAAATTTTTTTTTGAAATAATTAAATGAAATTATTTAATTAAATGGAGTACTTACTTCTAATTAATTAAATAAAGTTATTTAATTAAATGAGAAGCCATTCCTAATTAATTAAATGAAGTTATTTAATTAAATAAGAAAAGCGTCTCTAATTAATTAAAGATTACTTAATTAAATAGAAAAAGTAATTATGAGAGCATATCTCATTTTACTAAATTAAATATCTCAACAAAATCTCTCTTCAGTTCAAAAAGGGAAATTTCCAATTCACTATTGATAAAAAATGAGTTATATCATTTAACTCCTTTTTCCACTTAAATTGAATTAGTTAACTCTTTATTTTACTCAAATTAAATCTGTTAACTCCCTTTAATTTGGAAATCTTTCCTTTATGACTGAACTTCACCTTTAATCGTGATTGTTTATTGAAATCGATCTCAACCGTTGATGAATTCTAGGAAAGTCTATTTAAGAGATCCTTATCTCTTCATTTTGAAAGGTTGAATGAAAATTTGCATCGAATTGTTGCTGGAATTCATACTCACATTTGCTCATATTCTCATACGCAAAGATCAAGTTTGATGAAAAGTTGACCAAATTTAACCACGGTTGACTTGAGTTGACTAGTTTTGAAATGAATTTTGAAATAATTAGACGAAATTATTTAATTAAATGGAGTACTTACTTCTAATTAATTAAACAATGTTATTTAATTAAATAAGAAGCCATTCCTAATTAAGTAAATGAAGTGATTTAATTAAATAAGAAAAGTGTCTCTAATTAATTAAAGATTATTTAATTAAATAGAAAAAGTAATTATGAGAGCATATCTCATTTTATTAAATTAAATATCTCAACAAAATTTCTCTTCAGATTAAAAAGGGAAATTTCTAGTTCACTATTGATCAAAAATGAGTTAAATCAGTTAACTCCTTTTTCTACTCAAATTGAATTAGTTAACTCCTTATTTTATCCAAATTAAATTTGTTAACTCCTTTTAATTTGGAAATCTCTCTTTATGATTGAACTTCACCTTTAATCCTGACCGTTGGTTGAAATTGATCACAACTGTTGATGAATTCTGAGAAAGTCTATTTAAGAGACCCTGATCTTTTAATTTTGAAAGGTTGAATGAGAATTTGCATCAAATTGTTGCTGGAATTCATACTCACATTTGCTCATATTCACATACGCAAAGATCAAGGTTGACCAAAAATTGATCAAATTTAACTACGGTTGACTTGAGTTGACTTGTTTTAAAAAGAATTTTGAAATAATTAAATGAAATTATTTAATTAAATGGAGTACTTACTTCTAATTAATTAAACAAACTTATTTAATTAAATGAGAAGCCATTCCTAATTAATTAAATGAAGTTATTTAATTTGTGAGACCTCACCCAATTCGTCATAGTACCAATGAGATAATTGCATTATGGTGATTTTAATCCTATGTTTGATACACTTTTAAGACTGTAGGGTTATGTCATTTTAATATCTGCATTTTGATGATCTGCAATTACCTCTGCATATTATGACCTAATTGATGCATTTAATGATTCTATTTCATGTTGTAAGCTATTGACATTGCTTTAGTAGAAATTGAATGGTAGAAATGCTTGTAATATGAGAAGGTAATGTTGAAGTGGAAATTAGAGTTAAAAGATAAATTTTGTTATGCATTGAGACCTAACCTGCATACCTAGGGATTCAATAGTTATGGATTGAGCATCTTGTCGTAGAATATGAAGTTATTCAGAATATTAAATTGACCATGTTATGTATATAAGTAAAGTTTAGTTTTATAGTATTTTGAAAATTTTACATGGAAATTGTTAGAAGAAGTAATGTAATTATAAGGAATGAAGTATGGAACTCAAATGTCGAATGTGACATGTAAGTTTTGATATTTTAATATTTTGAAGTTTATATTTGAAATAATTAAGAAAGGAAAAGTTAATTTGAGATGATTAAATATATGCAAGTCTAATGTTGAATGAGATAATGATTTATTTTACATATGCTTATATGATTTTCTTGGACTACTGACGCTTGAGTTTAGTGTGCAAGAATTTGACCATGGATTAAAGGGAAATTAAGGCTCAAACTACTACAAACATGACATAACCAAGTTTGAATCAGTGGAAAAGATTGAAACTTAATTGTAATGTATTTTATTTCGTATATGTGAATTGTATGTGTGTGTAGTAGCCTACTTCATGTATTATTGTTAAACAAGTCATTTTTTTTAATATAATGTGATATTTTATGTGTGTCACCTGACACTTGGGCTTGTTATGTGATATGACATGTTATTCGTCAATGGATCATGTGGCGACCTTATTTCATGACAAATGCCTCAATTGAGAAATTTGATTAATTCCTTAGTCAGTAAAAGGACAAGGTCATCACCTTGTGGAATTTGAAATTTGAATCACCTAGCTTTGGGAGAGTCATAAAGTAACTTTAAGGTAAGTTGGGACTAAAATTAACCCCACCCATGTTAGTACTATAGGCTAGGGAGCTATTAATGACCGCTAGGGTGTCTAGTGGACCTAGGAGACCCCATGAAAATGACATTCTTTATGGAATCCGAGAATGAGAAGGATATATATATAGATGTATGGCTAAATGAGGAACCACTTGGCCACTCTCTAAATTTAGAGACAGTTAGGTTTTGGAGGGAGAGGAGGGGAGCTATACTGCAACTATCCTTACCCTAGCTTGGACCAAGGTTGGTATCTCAAGCTTGCTTCCTTTCCTTTTTCTTTCTTTTAACATGGTTAAGCCAATCTACAAGTGTGGAGTTTATCAATGGAGTATGCATTGCATTTCATTGTGGAGTAGCATTCATGTGAGTGTTTAAATGGTGTTCATTCCATGTAGATTAGTGTGACACCATTGTGCATCTTGTTGTATTGTGTGGAGTATTGTGAGTATGAGGTTTGGATTTTCTCTATTTCCTTGTTGCATTATGGGTGTTGATATTGTGTTGTGATAATGTGATGTGCTCTTGAAATTATGTTGTTTTATTGCTTCTTGATTTTGTTTTCTTGTTGTGCTTGAGTGTTCTTATGGGTGTGGGACTTACACTCACCCTTTTGGGAAGGGAAGAGAAGTCCAGGGTGAACAGATAGCAGTTGGATTGCATAGTTGAGGACCTTCGAGTATGGGCTCCATTGTATGCCATTGTCATACTCATATTTTGCCTTGGGGGAGGATAAGGAAAAAAAAAAAAAAAAAAAATCGTGAGGAAGGAAGTAACTGAAGTATGGGTTTGTAGGAAGCTAAAGCTATTGGTTGTGTGTGGTGGAGGATGTTGTGTTGGTAGTGTGTGTGGTGGAAGATGTTTATGAAGCCTTGAAAGGGCATGATATTATGAAGTCCCAAAAGGGCCTTGTATTTTGTTGGTTTAGCCCTGAAAGGGCATGAGTTTTATGGAAAATATGATATGAAATGGTAAACCTCCTTGTGTTTCCACCTTCACCCTATGTTCAAGGTTCCAATGGTTAGCCTTTGTGAAATATCCTTGGGATGGGATTTGTTGCAGTTTTTTTATGTGGTGTATATGTTTCTTACAAGTGTGTATGTGGATTTTGTTTGAGCCTTGTTCCCCTAGTGCGGGGGTGGTCTCTTTGAGGCCTATGGTTGGGTGGAAAGCACCCATGGTCCTTGTTGTTTTGTTGTGATGCATTTGAAAGTTCTTAGAGAAAAATCTTGGAAACTTGGAGTCCTTTATCTTCCATGTGCATAGGAGGAGAAGACAATATTGCATTGAGATAAGATAGAGAGAAAAACTCCATTTTGTTATGTGAGCCTAAATGTATTGTAAGAGAAAGCTACTGTCTTGGTTTGATTGTCAATGGAAAGGTTGTGAGTGCTCATGTGTAGTAAAAGTATTTTCCATTGTGTATATTATGATATGTTGACTTCACCACCTTTTTTGTGTATCATGAGGGTATCACTGAAGATAATTCATTGTAATAATATTGTTGTTTTATTGGATGGTAACACCAATCAGAGATCCAAATTACTTGATGCTCTTGAGTGGAATGCAAAAGAAATTTGATATCATAGAAGAGATAATATTCATAGGAAGGATTATCCTGATGGATTGCTATTATCATTTTAGTTCCATTGTTTACCAATTGTGAATATACATTCAAATCTAGATCTGCATAAGAAGATAATGTTGAGAAAATTGTTTCTAAATTTCATAATTCATAGATAGGGATAATCCAGATAACTTCATATAAAGTCTTGTCATGAAATGTTGAGTTATTGGATTAAGTTAATGTTTTGAATGCTAAATGAATCACAATTTTAAAACTATACTTAGTTTATAATTATCTCCTAATTATCCTTGCAATAACTTACCTTGAATATCCTAGATTACAGAAGAAGAAAATCAAGTGATGATATAAAATATACAAGACTTAAGACATAAGCTTGTTGTAGGTGCACATTTTATCCTTTGGAAAATGTATGAGAAAGTAAAATAAATCTCTTCTCTTAATACATACATTAAAATATTCAAGAGTATTCCTTAGACTCCTAGGACCCTATAACCTATAAAGTATATTTTAACATAATAAACTAACCATCATATTAATTGCATTAGAAGGGACCTCATATGAGACACATAACTCGACTCAACACCCTATCAAATCAAAAGAAACTTTTTTAAAAAAAAATATACAATGCTCATGTTAAACAAACCTAAACTAGCACCAAGTAATATTTTAAACAAGAAATAGCGTGACAAACAACCTACTATATTATCTACCCTAGGCTAGCATGGGTTGGTGAATGAGAAAAAAATTTAATATGCTATGGAGACCAAGGTATTTAATTTCTCTGACATGACCAAGACTTATTTCATCCACCTATTCCCTAGGCACTTTGTGCCTTCAAATATTATATTGGAATATCGTGCAAGTTTATGACATAATTCTGACAAGAGGGAATGGCTTCCATTTTGTCCTTGATGCCTTGATTTGCCTTGGAAGAACTTATGGCATTTTATATGTCTTTCTTCACCCACCTAATTAAGACTAGGATAAACTCCATGCTACCAACAATATGGGACCAAGTAGCAAGTCGATTTAACATGGGAATTCGAAATGCATATCTTCTAGCTCAAAATTAATAGGATTTGACTCATGGAAAAGGCACCTATGCTTGTCATGGCCAAAACTTTGGTAAGTGAGTCCACCATGGAGAGAAACCCAAGGAATTTTCTTTGTCTATGGGTAAGTGAAGAAGATTATGGGGTAGTACCACGTGGGTAGTAGGGTGATTTGGAACTTTGCTAGAGAAAAAGTATTTCATCTTCTTAAAAGAAATGTGAGTGGGGTCAAGTTTATGGACTATGACTAATAGGGTATTTGAGATAGATGGATAGTTAATATGTTCATATGAATTCATTTTGTTACCTTAGTATTAGTAAGGATAGATTATCTCTTAAAATCATTCTTTTATGATATATGTTTATATAAATGAATTGATCATTCTTTTCACTACAATTTCAATTGTAGTAGGTATTGACCCTAATATTAAAATGTGATGTCACTTCCATTAGAGATATAATATGAATAATAAATAGATAATTCAATCTTAATAACTATGTCAATGAAAGATGTAAGTTGGGATATGAAAAAAATAAAAATATACACCCATTGATTTTGGGAACATTTTAAATACTCTAGAAAAGTGTTAATTATGTATATATTGTTATTTGAATCGATTTCCTAGAGTAGCATAGTTGGCATCAAAGTTGATGATAGTTCTAATGGATGGTTAATCAAGGGTTACATGCATTGAAGAAATGTTAACTCATATGACAAATTAGTAAAGATGACATTGAGATGTGGAGTGCAGATTGAAGTAGTAGGTATGAGTATTCTCTTTCCAAACCCTGGGTCAGTAGATGTCAGAGGGATGTCCAACTTAGTGATGATATAGTTGTAACACACATATGTCTTTTGGAGGCTATTTAGGCTTATGAAATTAATCAATTAAGAATAATAATAATAATAGTTTTAAAAAAAAAATTGTGCTTAATGTACATTTAGGGTAAATTTAGGGCATGACATTTTGGTATCAGAGCCTAGTTGAAGCACTAGGCATTGATGGGTCCATAAAAAAATGTAAAATTTAAATGTTACCTTTAAAAGAGAAAAACTTCAATTGACTCATCTTTTAAGCTAGTATCTGCTATGAGAGAGTCAACTAAAGCATAACACCCTTATTGTTCTTGACCTGTTGATAAGATAACCTTTGACCAATTTTTTTTATAAATGACTTTTAATCATATTAAATAGATTATTCTAAATGATACTAACCAATATAATTCTCCTAGTACTAGGTAACTTTGTTCATCATCGTAATAATAATTTCATGAATACTAAAATAAAATAATTAACCCTGATAATACATTCACCAAACCCTTCTCTCACTACTTATAGATTTAGTACAAGCCATTGTCATAAAATTACTATAAATAAGGACTTACATATAGATCTAAAGAGTTATATAGATAGCATCAAGGAGCTAGCATTTTTCTTATCTCATAGGTGAACAATGATCTATCATTAGTGTCGTTCTCAACTTCAAGATCAAACATATATAAAAACATTTACCTCTAACATTCCTAGATGAAAGATCTTTCTGAGGCACTACTAATATCATTATAGTGAAAATAAGAATAAGAAAGAAATCAACAATAAACAAGAATTGAATTTCAATTAAAAGATTAAATTTATTTTATAAGATTTTACTCTTTTTAAAAAAATAAATAAATATAATCTATATAGTTTTGCTTTTAACTAACATTAGCTAAACTTGTATTTCTTTACTCATTCCATTGATAAAGGAATACTAAGTTAATATTATGTGTCAAAAATGTTCCTATATGCCTTTCACATTTGTCACTGCATGTAAGAGAGCTTAGTGACCATAGATTGAACTAGAATGAAGGAATTGTAAAGAAAATAAATGCAAGATTTATCTAAGATTTTCTATGCAGGTAAATGAATATAAACTATATGAAATACAAATTTAATCTAAGAGTTAGTAAGAAAACATTGAAGCTAGAAGATGTAAAATGAAAGTATTGAATGAGAATTTAATAAACTATTTTAAAAAGCACAAAAATGGAGTACTCAAACTGATAGAGTTTATTCATTCACAAATTTTATCCTCTCAAATGAGAGACATAAGTTCCCAATTTATAAAGAAATCCAAAATAAATCAATGGTGTATATCAATTAGATGAATGTTGGAGATTGAATGAATGTTCACTTTGAAATGGAAGTTTCCATTTAAGAGAGAGTTAATTGATTTGTTTCCTTGTTCTTTTTAAAATCACTCAATGTTTCCATTTTTTTGTATAAAAACAAATCAAAAGAAGATTTTGGAGATTTTGTTAAAATTATCTCTCATATTTTGAATATTTAAATTCAAATAATATATATATGTAGATATTTAATTCAAATAAGTAATAAATTCATTTTGCATGTAATTTTAGAAAATATCAAAATTAATATAATCAAAGTATTAGGAAAATTAAATTAAATTAATTGATTTAGTGGGTTTAATAGCCAAGATGTCAATATTCATGAGCTTATTATTTTATTTATATTTATTTCTTTATTAATTCTTATAGTGATTTTTGTAGATTAATGATTTTCTACAATTGATATTTAAATCAAATAGAGTCAATTAGGACTAGAAATGCCTAATAAATTAGGATTTTGTTGATCATTAGAAAGATTAGGAGTAAGTTAGTTTTTGAGACCAATTTGAGGTATTACAAATATAAAAATACAAGGTATACTATCCATTATATTATGATCTAATTTAATACTATTCCTATAACTAACAACATTAACTATTTATGATTAATTGTACATATATGACAATTATAATTGATTATAATTAATAATAGTGTTGAAGGGTCTAGGTGTCATAAAAATATAGCATATATATTGTCATGCCCAAACTACGAGGGCAAAATACACAAACAATTTTTTTTTATAATTATAATGCTCTAAGATGAAATGATTGATAATAGTTTAAGTAAAGGTTCTCTACATTATGTCTTAAGATTATAACATGAAGACGATTACATCGTTAAGATATTAAAACTTTTGTGATAAGATTGATATCGATCATTAATTTAAACAGATTGTTAATTAGTCTAATATGATTCATGGGACTAACCATCTTAATTAAACCCATTAATATTTACATCTAATACTAACTATCTTTTACAAAGTTAATTTAATAAATCAATTTATTAAAAAAACCAATTTAACAAGATTCTATTTAATACTAACATTTCTAAAATCTAAGATTTAACTTAAATCTAAACAAAATTTAACTTAGTTTTCAACAAAAATTTAATCAATTATAAATTAGATCTAAACTAATTCAATATTAATTTCATCGTTAACTAATTTATTTTAAACTAACTAACTAAACCTATAGTTGATCTAATCATTCATAAAAGAACGTCTAATCTATTAAATAGAACTTAACTTTTCAATTTAAATAAAATTTAAAGACTATTAATTAAAACATGAAATTAAACTAGCATTACTAAAGCAATATATATATAAAATTTAAACATTATACTTTAATCAAATTACACTTTAAACTAATAAAAAAACTAAAAACTAAATGCTAACTCCACTTACTAAAATATAGCTTAATAATTATAATACTAACAAATAAATTCACTAACATATTTAACATTTAACTAAAACCCAAACTAAATTAACAAACTAACTACTACACAACTAATCTATCCTAACTAATATCTAAACTAACCCTTAACATTCTAACATAATAATAAAACATCTAATAAAACTTAATTAAAATAATTAAAACCAACTAACAAAACTTAATACTAAAACAATTTAAATCTAATTAAACACTAAAACTAACATCAATTTAATCTACCCTATCCTAAACTCCCTACACCTCCTACTGCCTAGGCCTAGACCCCCCCCCCCCCCCCCCCCCCCCACCCCCTGCACACGCGCTGCCCGAGGTCTGCACCTGGCAGGTCGGGCCTCCCTTTATCCCGCGCGGGTGGTGTTGGACAGTCCAGAGGGGACGCGTGAGGTGGCGTCCAGTGTAAGGACAATGACTAGGACCCCAAGCCCATGCATTAAAGACCCTCCCAAGTTGGTTGAGCGCTCAGCCCAAATAGGAGAGGAGGATGGGACGCATGCTGGCAGGAGGAAAATTTTCAAAATCAAAGTGCATAAGCCTTACCACCTTTCAAACCAAATGATGCGCAAAAAAAGGAAAAAGGGATTTGGGGATGGGAGGTGCAGACAGGTGACGTCACCCTCCCATCCAGACTTCTTTGAAAAGCCATATTTTGTTACAAACTATTTTTTTTTAATAGGCCTTCCAAATCTGACGCCCAAGGAAGGTGGTTAGAGAATTTAAGAGGTAAAGTTTTATAGGTGAAAATAAGATATTTATTATATTAGTTTAAAACTATATTTACACCATTTCTAAATATCATTATTATTCTAATGTAATTTTATAAGCTTTAACATATGTTTTAAAAGAGGATATTTACAAGAATATTCTCTATTCCAAAACTTTTAAATTTTAAGCCCATACAAAAGGCAGAGAGTTTTCTTACTCTCTTGGGCCATTTTTTTTTTGAAAATTTTCTAAGTATAGGATTACAAACAGTGCATGAATATTTTTTTTTTCTATAAAATTGGAATAGAATTAAAACATTGATTTATCCATTTACACAATAATGCAAGTTTGATTTATATTCAATAATCATAAAGCCATTTTTACATAAATGAACATAAAATTTCCATTTCCAACATATATGAACAATTGATATAATGCCAAACTGAACATCATCAATTCCATCCAAATTTTAAAATTCATCCATCTAAAATTAAATTTCACAATTACATCACATGACAAACAATTATACCCAACACCAATTTTATTGGTCAACCTGATTCAAAAGCTCAGCCGGGAAAGAATCAGGAAGAAAACTCGGCTTCGTTGCCTATTTACAATAAGGTTTAAAATATAATTTCATAGGATATCAATCCCAATTTCAAAAATTTTATCCAATTTTCTTCATGATCATAATCAAGGAGTTTGTAATATTTTTTGAATCTCATTTCAAGAACCATGGAGGAAACCAATAACTGATCAGGTGACAACCAAATAGAACCAAAAGAACGTCAAGCATGCATAATCATACATGGTTTACACAATAAGATTCACAATGAATCAAGACTAGGGAAAGGTGGATTCTTCCAACTGGAGAAGTCAAGCACAACACCAATTCAGATGCCCAATCGGGGCCAATAACCAAGAACTTCCGTTCTTCCATTTAAACTTGCCATACTCATACCAGGTTTGTACTGACGGGTAGGGGCCCATAACACCCTACCCTTTATCCCTCTTCTCATCCTGAGAAGAGACTCTACACAGGTTGGAGTCCAACTAAACAGACCTCTCCCAAAATTGGTCACTTCTGCCCTCTCCTAGGGTGAGTAATACCAAAACACCCATGCAAGGAAACTCAAAATTTCAAACATAAACAAGAAAGGAAAACAACCAAAATAACATGGTTTACAAATATTTCCAACATACCCACAACCATACAACAGTGAAACAACAACAAAGTAACAAGAGCATGAAACAAAACATAAAAACTGAATAAGGGAGATGGGAGTTTCCTACCTTCACAAAGAGGTAATGGCAATGAACCAGTTTGAGTAGAGTATCCCTCCTTCCTTCAAGCTTCAAGAAAATCTTCTCTAAATATAGAGATTGGGTAACCAAACAACTAGTCCAAGGAAGGCCTCTAAATAAGCCTCTAACTCAACCACCCATAAGGAGCAATAACTATTTCCACCCACTAACCAATCTAGAAACTCCTAACTCAACCTACACCATGGTTAAAACCCAAGTGGAGATGAGGTGAGGTGACTCAAGATAACCATGGTCAATTTTCGCACAAAGGCAAAAAGGGACTTTTTGAGTGACCTCAAAAGTCAAAAAAAGGGGCTTAGGGGTTGGAAAAGACCCCTAACCCATACCCATACCCTATGGTTAGAATAATAACATGTTTTAAAGCCTTAGGAAAGAGGTTTAGAGTCAAATAAAATCTAGGAATAAAATAGGTCCATCTAACTACTCTATCTTGAAATTTAAGCACTAATCCGAATTATGGATGACTAACCCTAATTAAGAACCTAATAGAAAAACTGACACTAACTTAAACCAACCTGGTCCAAAGGTTAAACACTTAACCCTACACAGCACATCGAAGCACATAAATATTTTACGAGTGTCAAGCGACACTGAAAGAACATAATTACGAACATTAACATTCACTGAACAAGGAAGATGCATACATACATCACACAATACAAATATGTGATTTACGAACAACAAGGTTTCCAAAATTTAGCACATGGAGATCAGTTTTGTTCCTCCGTAGGGTTTCTCGGCTAAATATCTGCACACTCATTGCACACATCAGTAGTCTCATAAAATTACATGTACATAAATGTATACGTATTCAGAATTCACATAAATTAAAACATACATCAGTAAGGGTTTCGTCATCCTACATAATTCTTAACCGTTTAAAATATCTTAAATCAAAATCTCAATCCTACATTTACTGATTTCATCAACATACATATACATGAACATTAAATGACAATCATCAAATATATCTTAAAATAACATCACACAACATGAAATAATAAAATATGTTCTAAGCATCAGATAATGTCTCGACATCTTGAGTCGTGTATAGCAAAATAAGGGTAATTTATCACTATGCTACGATGGGTCGAGGGTGAGGCCTCACATATATTAGGGAAGTGTACATGTTGGATAAGCTAGATAATTACTTATTTAGGCACATCCATTTGGACACAATTCAAATTGGGAATCTAGGTTTCAAAAAGAATTTACATGTTACTTTATAGATATCATGCTTACCCTCAAAGATAGGATGTTAAATTGAATCATTGATAAAGGATATTTCTATAGTAAGGTTGCATAAGCATATGTTTCCTTCTAAGATCAACTATTAGCAGAGTTTAGTTACAACACTAGGTGCCTAACCCATTATGTTTCAACATATGCAATAAATGACAACTTGGTGTAAGATGTATTACTACACCCAATTAAACCACGAGCTATGGATGAAGCATTTTGAGACATAGGGGGATATGAGACTTCTTACTAAGCCATTAGTTCCATAAAACAACAATGTATCCTCTTCTCCACTAGGGAACCTTGGTATGGCTATGTTATTTCTGTGAGCTTCATATTTGATGTGAATTCTTGTTGGTCATTTGTTCAAACTTTACATTTATATCATCTTTATTTCTACCAATAATTTAACACTTCACATTTCATTAGATTTCTTGAAGTTGGTCCCATTGTGCCTCAGGGACATGTCTTGTGTTATTTGAAAATTTACTAATGTGGCCACATACGTATTATTTTCTTGTAAAATATTCATTTTATTTGTGAGTTTCTTTTGAGGCATTTTCTTGGATTGTATTGAAATGGCCATACCAAGGAGAATCCTTGACAGACCATTTAGGGAATTAATGTACCAATAAACTTTCTAGTTATCCATTGAAAAGTTGCTACACAAGATTTCTAAGACACTAACCCCTTTGTATGCCATAATTATGGAATAAGGACCAACCTCTTTTACCATAGGTATGTTATGTATATTAAACTAGTTAAGACCATAGATGCCTGTTATGTTGGGGACCCTAAGCAAGGACGTAAGCAATTTAGTAGTTAGACCTTAGTAAAGAAAGGATTAGATTACTTGGCACCAACAGTAGAATACTCAAGTAGGGTCAGCTCTGATAATTAAAACATAGGCAATAACACAACACTAGTACCTAGTTGATGAACTCCAGGAGGAGGTTCATGCCTAGGGGGGGAGGATTTGAGGCCTCACCCAGTTCTTCATAGTACCAATGAGATAATTGCATTACGGTGATTTTAATCCTATGTTTGATACACTTTTAAGACTGTAGGGTTATGCCATTTTAATATCTGCATTTTGATGATCCGCAATTACCTCTGCATATTATGACCTAATTGATGCATTTAATGATTCTATTTCATGTTGTAAGCTATTGACATTGCTTTAATAGAAATTGAATGGTAGAAATTCTTGTAATATAAGAAGGTAATGTTGAAGTGGAAATTAGAGTTAAAAGATAAATTTTGTTATGCATTGAGACCTAACCCGTATTCCTAGGGATTCAATAGTTATGGATTCAACATCTTGTCGTAGAATATGAAGTTATTCAGAATATTAAATTGACCATGTTATGTTGATAAGTAAAGTTTAGTTTCATAGTATTTTGAACATTTTACATAGTAAACTTTAGTTTCATAGTTATTCATCAATGGATCATGTGGCCACCTTATTCTATGATAAATGTCTCAATTGAGGAATTTTATTATTGCCTTAGTCAGTAAAAGGACAAGGTCATCACCTTGGGGAATTTGAAATTTGGATCACCTAGCTTTGGGAGGGTCATAGAGTAACTTTAAGGTAAGTTGGGATTAAAATTAACCCCACCCATGTTAGTACTATAGGCTAGGGAGCTATTAATGACCTTTAGGGTGTCTAGTGGACCTAGGAGACCCCATGAAAATGACATTCTTTATGGAAGCCAAAAATGAGAAGGATATATATATAGAGGTATGGCTAAATGAGGAATCACTTGGCCACTCTCTAATTTTAGAGACAGTTAGGTTTTGGAGGGAGAGGAGGGGAGCTCTACTGCAACTATCCTTACCCTAGCTTGGACCAAGGTTGGTATCTCAAGCTTGCTTCCTTTCCTTTTTCTTTCTCTTAGCATGGTTAAGCCAATCTACAAGTGTGGAGTTTATCAATAGAGTATGCATTGCATTACATTATGGAGTAGCATTCATGTGAGTGTTTGAATGGTGTTCATTCCATGTAGATTAGTGTGACACCAATGTGCATCTTGTTGTATTGTGTGGAGTATTGTGAGTATGAGGTTTGGATTTCCTCTATTTCCTTGTTGCATTATGGGTGTTGATATTGTGTTGTGATAATGTGATGTGCTCTTGAAAATCTATTTTATTGCTACTTGGTTTTGTTTTATCTATATAAAGTCTTGTCATCAAATGATGAGTTATTGGATTAAGTTAATGTTTTGAATGCTAAATGAATCACAATTTTAAAACTGTACTTAGTTTATAATTATCTCCTAATTATTCTTGCAATAACTTACCTTGAATATCCTAGATTATAGAAGAATAAAATCAAGTGATAATATAAAATATACAAGACTTAAGACATAAGCTTGCTGTAGGTGCACATTTTATCCTCTGGAAAATGTATGAGAAAGTAAAATAAATCCCTTCTCTTAATATAGACATTAAAATATTCAAGAGTATTCCTTAGACTCCTAGGACCCTATAACCTATAAACCATATTTTAACATAATAAACTAACCATAATATTAATTGCATTAGAAGGGACCTCATATGAGACACATAACTCGAGTCAACACCCTATCAAATCAAAAGAGACTTCTTTTTAAAAAAATATACAATGCTCATGTTAACCAAACCTAAACTAGCACCAAGTAATATTTTAAACAAGACATAGTGTGACAAACAACCTACTATATTATCTACCCTAGGCTAGCATGGGTTGGTGAATGAGAAAACAGTTTAATATGCTATGGAGACCAAGGTATTTAATTTCTCTGACATGACCAAGACATATTTCATCCACCTATTCCCTAGGCACTTTGTGCCTTCAAATATTATATTGGAATACCATGCAAGTTTATGACATAATTCTGACAAGAGGGAATGGCTTCTGTTTTGTCCTTGACGCCTTGATTTTCCTTGGAAGAACTTATGTCATTTTTTATGTCTTTCTTCATGCACCTAATTAAGACTAGGATAAACTCCATGCTGCCAACAATATGGGACCAAGTGGCAATTTGATTTAACATGGGAATTCGAAATGCATATCTTCTAGCTCAAAATTAATAGGATTTGACTCATGGAAAAGGCACCTATGCTTGTCCTGGCCAAAAATTTGGTAAGTGAGTCCACCATGGAGAGAAACCCAAGGAATTTGCTTGGTCTATGCGTATGTGAAGAAGATTATGGGGTAGTAGCACGTGGGTAGTAGGGTGATTTGGAACTTTGCTAGAGAAAAGGTATTTCATCTTCTTAAAAGAAATGTGAGTGGGGTCAAGTTAATGGACTATGACTAATAGGGTATTTTAGATAGATGGATAGTTAATATGTTCATATGAATTCATTTTGTTACCTTAGTATTAGTAAGGATAGATTATCTTTTAAAATCATTCTTTTATGATATAAGTTTATATAAATGAATTGATCATTCTTTTCACTACAATTTCAATTGTAGTAGGTATTGACCCTAATATTAAAATGTAATGTCGCTTGCATTAGAGATATAATATGAATAATAAATAGATAATTTAATCTTAATAACTATGTCAATGAAAGATGTAAGTTGGGATACGAAAAAAATAAAAATATACACCCATTGATTTTGGGAACATTTTAAATACTCTAGAAAAGTGTTAATTATGTATATATTGTTATTTGAATCGATTGCCTAGAGTAGCATAGTTGGCATCAAAGTTGATGATTGTTCTAATGGATGGTTAATCAAGGGTTACATGCACTGAAGAAATGTTAACTCATATGAAAAATTAGAAAAGATGACATTGAAATGTGGATTGCAAATTGATGTAGTAGCTATGAGTATTCTCTTTCCAAACCCTGGGTCAGTAGATGTCAGAGGGATGTCCAACTCAGTGATGATATAGTTGTAACACACATATGTCTTTTGGAGGTTATTGAGGCTTATGAAATTAATTAATTAAGAATAATAATAATAATAATAATAATTTAAAAAAAAATTTGTGCCTAATGTACACTTAGGGTAAATTTAGGGCATGACATAATTAAATAAGAAAAGTGTCTCTAATTAATTAAAGATTACTTAATTAAGTAGAAAAAGTAATTATGAGAGCATATATCATTTTATTAAATTAGATATTCAACAAAATCTCTCTTCAGTTCAAAAAGGGAAATTTCCAGTTCACTATTGATCAAAAATGAGTTAAATCAATTAACTCCTTTTTCTACTCAAATTGAATCAGTTAACTCCTTGTTTTACTCAAATTAAATCTGTTAAATCCCTTTAATTTGGAAATCTCCCTTTATGACTGAACTTCACCTTTAATACTGACCGTTGATTGAAATCAATCTCAACCGCTGATGAATTCCAAGAAAGTCCATTTAAGAGACCCTCATCTCTACATTTTGAAAGGTTGAATGAGAATTTGCATCGAATTGTTGCTAGAATTCATACTCACATTTGCTCATATTCACATATGCAATGATCAAGTTTGACCTAAAGTTGACTAGATTTAACCACGGTTGACTTTAGTTGACTAATTTCAAAAATAATTTTGAAATAATTAAACGAAATTATTTAATTAAATGGAGTACTTACTTCTAATTAATTAAACAAACTTATTTAATTAAATGAGAAGCCATTCCTAATTAATTAATGAAGTTATTTAATTAAATAAGAAAAGTGTCTCTAATTAATTAAAGATTATTTAATTAAATAGAAAAAGTTATTATGAGAGCATATCTCATTTTATTAAATTAAATATCTCAACAAAATCTCTCTTCAGTTCAAAAAGGGAAATTTCCAGTTCACTATTGATCAAAAATGAGTTAAATCAGTTAACTCCTTGTCATGCCCAAAAGTAAGGGCAAAAACACACACAACAATTTTTTTTTTGAACAATAAGATGATGGAGTCGAAAAATGTTCACATGATTAACTAAGATTAAGCAAGACAACGTGGTCAAAAAGTTTTAGGGTTTAACTATAATAGAACTAATCGTGTTCAATTGTTACAACCTTAAGGATTGTTCTGATTAACTAGCCTCTTACTACTAAATGAATAACTTGATTGACGATACATCTTTAATCCATTGCCCTAGGCTTAATGTCATGAATTAACTTCTTTCAACTTTGTTAAGCTTCAATCCAAAATTTAACTTAACTTAAATTTTCTCCAACATACTTATAACCATCTAATAATTAATTTATTGTTTATCATTATAGTTGATGACAAGAGTAAATTCAATAACTCTATATTTTTAATCTAAGCTTTATTTGAATTATCATAAATTTAAGCCCATATTAAAATTGATCTATAAAGCTCATACGAGTATAAAACTAATTAATGAAACGTGGAAATGGTTCTAATGGAACTATTCAAATACCACATTCAAAACTTTTAAGTTAAAATGAATTTAATATTTTAACATTCAAATCCCTAATTAGAAATTTTATTGTTACTTAAAAATTAATACATTAATTCCTAATGCCATACTTAACTTAAAATATAACAATCTATAACTTAACTAAACATCTAATACCCTAGCTTGAACACTAATGATCATGTAACCAAAAATCCTCATTCAAAAACTAACATGCTTTTCCACTAAAAAAACATAAATACTAACTTGAACGAACCTGGGCTATGATATGAATAATCATAAATTTAAGTTTTGAATTAACATGATTTAGTACTACATTAACAATGTAACAACTAAATTTAACTCAAATTGCAATATACTATTTACGTAAGGACTCTCTAAATAGAGCAAATCTAATATTAAGACACCTAACCACTATCTGGTATCACCATGATTACCAACCTGAATGTATTACAACCTTTCTTCCTAAAGTCAAGAACTATGTTCTAAATAGAGGTTTTCGAGATGATCCTTAATTCGAGATATAACAAATCTAAACCTTATCAAAAATTCAAGCTATCCTTACATCAATTAGCTTTAATCTAAACTTAATTAAATTTAAGCTACTTAACTCTTAAACAATTAACAAAACTTAAACAAAACAACCATTACTCAAAAAAAAATAAAGTCTTAACTTTAAAACTATCCTAATCACTAAACTCTAAAACAATTTAATCTAAACTAACTTAAAAATTAAACCCAAAAAAAATGATAACAACATTCAAAATTTAGTTTTAAACTAACTTAAACCTAAAGTACCCTAATTATGAAATCTAACTAAACTTGCCAACTTGCACTTACCCAAGTCATAACTCCTACCATACCCTCATGCTACCCAATTCCCACGTGCTGACCAAGATCTGTCAGCGCTGATAGATCTGTCTCCACTGTCCCTTGCGTGCGTGAGGCAAGGCTAGCGATACGCATGGAGTGGAACAGGTGGCTAGGGGGTTGGTGGAAATGGCAGGTGGTTGAAACGCTTCCCCCACCATGCCATCTTCTTCCCTTCACACGCAGCGCGCTGCCTAGGAGAGATGACAGCGGTACATGGGTTGTATATGGGAGGGAGATTTAAGAGATGACCAAAAGTCTCTCAATTCGATGATGTTAAGACATGAGATAGGGGTGGTGACATGGGATATTCACCTTAAGACTTAATTAATTGCTTTTTTTTTTCATTGTTTGCCCCATTGGTTAACTCACACTCCAGCTCCCAATCAATACGACTGATGCCTAGGAGGACGTGGTTGATAGATGGAGAAGAAAATGGAGTAATGAGATAAGACATTGTTAGGATAGTTATTACCAAGTTGTTTTGACAGTATATAAGTCATATCAAATTTAATTAAGTTTTGAAAATTAAGTTATTGTATTAGAAAGAAAATAATTATTAATAAGGAGTATCCAAGGGAATATTCTCTGTGATAAGGAAGTGAAAAAAAAAAAAAAAAACTTTCCCATACATTTTCCAGAGAGGTCTTTTAAGCCTGGAGATGCAAATTTTTTTTTGAAAGCCAATTTTGGCCAAGTGTTGGCATGCTTTCTTGCTTAGGTTCTTTAATATGCAAGATGAATTTAAACAATTCTAGAGTTAATAGAGTTCCTATGAACAAGCACACTAATGCCAAAAGGACACAAGGGATTATAATTATCCTTCTATAATAGTTCATGTTAATTCAACCATATAAAGGCAAGGTTGTATGTTTTATCTATAGTCATCATGGTAAGGTGTGTGTTCTTTCTTCATTATTTAAAATCAGAGAAATTCAAGCCTCTTAATCAATTTCTCTTGTTCTTAGGAATATTAGCAAGGGATTATGAACCAATATTCAAAATTCAAAAGGTGATGAATTAATCCTTATCAAATTTAATTGTATCACTATTGTAACTTAACAATGAAAGTGCTAGCTTGGTGATCACAATATAGGATTGATACTATAACATGTTAATGTTCAAAATATTGAATTGAAACTTCAACACATCCATTTGCCTCTCATCTTCATAATTGTAACTCAGAATTTCCCAATTCAAGACATTAACTATCATTCTAATTTCTCACATACATATGCCAAAATTTGAAACCACATGAGAGCAATGCAAGCGAATTTTCATAATCTTTTCTTTCCTCTATTATTTATCCTGGTTCAAGGCTCCATCGGCAAAGAACCAGTAAGAAAACCCGATGTCTTTGCCACTACATCAAATTCAATTACAATTTACATAATATTACAATTCAATGAGATTTCTACAAGGATTCCACAATAGAACTTTTATCAAATGACTTCATTGCATCAAGAGTAAACATGGAAAATACAAGAAACAACATGGAGATAACAACACAAGGAGATAAGCAAAATGAACATACATTCCCACCTGGTTGCACAATAGGTCCAACAATGAACCAATATAGGGGAAAGGTGGATTTTCTCAATAGGAGAAGTCAATCACCATACCTTCACTTAGCCCTTTCGGGGCTTAAAACTTCAAGAATTTCCATTCTTTCTCAAGGCCCTTTCGGGGCTATATTCACAAGGATTTTCATTCTTTACCACATTCAAGAATTCTCAATAACAACAAGGTATGAGATGAAAAGTAGGGGCCCATACACTCTACCCTTTTTTTTCCCTCCTCTCTCCATGAGGGGAGACTCTACACTATTGAGGTCCAACTAATTCCCTTTCCCCAAGCATGGCCACTTCTTCCCTATCCAAGGGTGAGTGTTGCCAAATACATCCCCATGAAAATCTCTCAAAACAACAATCAACACACCAAGAAGGCATAACATCAAAGAAAACAAGATAAAATCTCTCCCAATACCACCCTCAACACACACAAGCAAGGAATGCATATCTACACAATGTCTCCAACATGATTCAACAAGATTCAAAACATGAACACACACAAAGAACCATTCATGGAGTGAAGAACTCCTACCTTCATAAAAGAGTTATGGCAATGGTGGTTTGAGAAGAGCTTCCCTTTTTCTTTCTTCAATCTTCAAGGCTTCCTCCAAAACTAGAGGATTAGGTGACAAAAAAACTAAACTCCCCCCCAAAAGCCTCTAAGTATGGTCCCTAACCCCACTAAGCTTCAAGTAACTCAAGATGGAGGTTTGGTTTCACTAACCCAAGTAAAGAGCAACCCCATTTTCGAAATCAGCCTATAATAGGGTTTTTAAGAGACCCTAAGAGTCAACCTAGGAGGCTAATGGGTTGGAAAGTACCCCCACCCATACCCTTACCCATAGGGGTACTTAAATATAATGCTTCTAAGCCTTTAAAGGCTTATTAGGAATAATTACAAGTTAGTAGAATAGTAAGATCAAACTACAACCTTTAAAGAATTACAATATAAATTAGCACAAAATTAACAAGAAATTTAACTCCGTTTCTTCCATTGGGTTATCTTGGCTGATTTTTCTGCACACTCATTACACACATCATTAGGTCCAAAAAAAAATCACGTGCATAATGTGAATAACATGCTAAAGAAAATTATATATATATAATTTAAAGCATCTACTTCTTAATAATTAGTTGTTTATCTAATTCTACTCATATTTCTAGCCTTTCAACTTGCATAACCAAATGTGTTAGCTTGCATACATTTTCTTTCATCATTATACATATTTATAAGTATTAAATGGAAAAAAACAACTAACTGAAGTAAGCATCACACATCGCAAAATAGCATAACAATGTTCAATGTATCCAATAATGTTCTGACATAACAAGCATGAGTATCAAAATAACAATGTATCATAGGTGCTAGGATGGGTCGGGGTGAGGCCTCACACTCCTTTTTTACTCAAATTCAATCAGTTAACTACTTATTATACTCAAATTAAATCTGTTAACTCCCTTTAATTTCGAAATCTCCCTTTATGACTGAACTTCACCTTTAATCCTGACCGTTGATTGAAATCGATCTCAATCGTTGATGAATTCCAGGAAAGTCTATTTAAGATACCCTCATCTCTTCATTTTGAAAGGTTGAATGAGAATTTGTATCGAATTGTTCCTGGAATTCATACTCACATTTGCTCATATTCGCATACGCAAAGATAAAGTTTGACCAAAAGTTGACCAGATTTAACCATGGTTGACTTGAGTTGACTAGTTTCGAAAAGAATTTTGAAATAATTAAACAAAATTATTTAATTAAACGAAGTACTTACTTCTAATTAATTAAACAAAGTTATTTAATTAAATGAGAAGCCATTCCTAATTAATTAAATGAAGTTATTTAATTAAATAAGAAAAGTGTCTCTAATTAGCTAAAGATTATTTAATTAAATAGAAAAAGTAATTATGAGAGCATATCTCATTTTATTAAATTAAATATCTCAACAAAATCTCTCTTCAGTTCAAAAAGGAAAATTTCCAGTTCACTATTGAACAAAAATGAGTTAAATCAGTTAACTCCTTTTTCTACTCAAAATGAATCAGTTCACTCCTTATTTTACTCAAATTAAATCTATTAACTCCCTTTAATTTGGAAATCTCCCTTTATGACTGAACTTCACCTTTAATACTGACCGTTGATTGAAATCGATCTCAACCGTTGATGAATTCTAGGAAAGTCTATTTAAGAGACCCTCATCTCTTCATTTTGAAATGTTGAATGAGAATTTGCATCGAATTGTTGCTGGAATTCATACTCACATTTGCTCATATTCGCATACGCAAAAATGAAGTTTGACCAAAAGTTGACTAGATTTAACCACGGTTGACTTGAGTTGACTAGTTTCGAAAAGAATTTTGAAATAATTAAACGAAATTATTTAATTAAATGGAGTACTTACTTCTAATTAATTAAACAAAGTTATTTAATTAAATGAGAAGCTATTCCTAATTAATTAAATGAAGTTATTTAATTAAATAGGAATAGTGTCTCTAATTAATTAAAGATTATTTAATTAAATAGAAAAAGTAATTATGAGAGCATATCTCATTTTATTAAATTAAATATCTCAACAAAATCTCTCTTTAGTTCAAAAAGAGAAATTTCCATTTCACTATTGATCAAAAGTGAGTTAAATCAGTTAACTCCTTTTTCTACTCAAATTGAATCAGTTAACTCCTTATTTTACTCAAATTAAATCTATTAACTCCCTTTAATTTGGAAATCTCCCTTTATGACTGAACTTCACCTTCAATCCTGACCGTTGATTGAAATCGATCTCAACCATTGATGAATTCCAGGAAAGTCTATTTAAGAGACCATCATCTCTTCATTTTCAAAGGTTGAATGAGTATTTGCATCAAAATGTTGCTGGAATTCATACTCACATTTGCTCATATTCGCATATGCAAAGATCAAGTTTGACTAAAAGTTCACCAGATTTAACAACAGTTGACTTGAGTTGACTCGTTTTGAAAAGAATTTTGAAATAATTAAACAAAATTATTTAACTAAATGGAGTACTTACTTCTAACTAATTAAACAAAGTTATTTAATTAAATGAGAAGCCATTCCTAATTAGTTAAATGAAGTGATTTAATTAAATAAGAAAAGTGTCTCTAATTAATTAAATATTGTTTAATTAAATAGAAGAAGTAATTATAAGAGCATATCTCATTTTATTTAATTAAATATCTCAACAAAATCTCTCTTCAGTTCAAAAAGGGAAATTTCCAGTTCATTATTGATAAAAAATGAGTTAAATCAGTTAACTCCTTTTTCTACTCAAATTGAATAAGTTAACTCCTTATTTTACTCAAATTAAATCTGTTAACTCCCTTTAATTTGGAAATCTCCCTTTGTGATTGAACTTCACCTTTAATCCTGACCGTTGACTAAAATCGATCTCAACCGTTGATGAATTCCAGAAAAGTCTATTTAAGAGACCCCAATCTCTTCATTTTAAAAGGTTGAATGAGAATTAGCATCGAATTGTTGCTAGAAGTCATACTCACATTTGCTCATATTCACATACGCAAAGATGAAGTTTGACCAAAAGTTGACCAGATTTAACCACGGTTGACTTGAGTTGACTAATTTCGAAAAGAATTTTGAAATAATTAAACGAAATTATTTAATTAAATGGAGTACTTACTTCTAATTAATTAAACAAACTTATTTAATTAAATGAGAAGCCATTCCTAATTAATTAAATGAAGTTATTTAATTAAATAAGAAAAGTGTCTCTAATTAATTAAAGATTACTTAATTAAATAGAAAAAGTAATTATGAGAGCATATCTCATTTAATTAAATTAAATATCTCAACAAAATCTCTCTTCAGTTCAAAAAGGGAAATTTTCAGTTCACTATTGATAAAAAATGAGTTAAATCAGTTAACTCCTTTTTCTACTCAAATTGAATTAGTTAACTCCTTATTTTACTCAAATTAAATCTGTTAACTCCCTTTAATTTGGAAATCTCCCTTTATGATTGAATTTCACTTTTAATCCTGACCGTTGATTGAAATTGATCTCAACCGTTGATGAATTCCAAAAAAGTCTATTTAAGAGACCCTCATCTCTTCATTTTGAAAGGTTAAATGAGAATTTGCATCGAATTGTTGCTGGAATTCATACTCACATTTTCTCATATTCACATACGCAAAGACCAAATTTGAACAAAAGTTGACCAGATTTAACCACAGTTGACTTGAGTTGACTAGTTTCGAAAAGAATTTTGAAATAATTAAATAAAATTATTTAATTAAATGGAGTACTTACTTCTAATTAATTAAACAAAGTTATTTAACTAAATGAGAAGCCAGTCCTAATTAATTAAATGAAGTTATTTAATTAAAGAAGAAAAGCATCTCTAATTAATTAAAGATTATTTAATTAAATAGAAAAAGTAATTATGAGAGCATATCTCATTTTATTAAACTAAATATCTCAACAAAATCTCTCTTCAATTCAAAAAGGGAAATTTCCAATTCACTATTGATAAAAAATGAGTTAAAATAGTTAACTCATTTTTCTACTCAAATTGAATTAGTTAACTCCTTATTTTACTCAAATTAAATCAGTTAACTCCCTTTAATCTAGAAATCTCCCTTTATGACTGAACTTCACCTTTAATCCCGACCGTTGATTGAAATCAATCTCAACTGTTGATGAATTCCAAGAAAGTCTCTTTAAGAGACCCTCATTTCTTCATTTTGAAAGGTTGAATAAGAATTTGCATCGATTTGTTGCTGGAATTCATACTCACATTTGCTCATATTCACATATGTAAAGATTAAGTTTGACCAAAAGTTGACCAAATTTAACCACGGTTGACTTGAGTTGACTGGTTTCGAAAAGAATTTTGAAATAATTTAAAAAAATTATTTAATTAAAATGGAGTACTTACTTCTAATTAATTAAACAAAGTTATTTAATTAAATGAGAAGGCATTCCTAATTAATTAAATGAAGTTATTTAATTAAATAAGAAAAGTGTCTCTAATTAATTGATGATTATTTAATTAAATAGAAAAAGTAATTATGAGAGCATATCTCATTTTATTAAATTAAATATCTCAACAAAATCTCTCTTTAGTTCAAAAAGGGAAATTTCCAATTCACTATTGATAAAAAATGAGTTAAATCAGTTAACCCCTTTTTCCACTCAAATTGAATCAGTTAACTCCTTATTTTACTCAATTTAAATCTGTTACCTCTCTTTAATTTGGAAATCTCCCTTTATGACTGAACTTCACCTTTAATCCTGACCGTTGATTGAAATCGATCTCAATCGTTGATGAATTCCAGAAAAGTCTATTTAAGAGACCCTCATCTCTTCATTTTGAAAGGTTGAATGAGAATTTGCATCAAATTGTTGTTGGAATTCGTACTCACATTTGCTCATATTCACATACGCAAAGATCAAGTTTGACCAAAAGTTGACCAGATTTAACTATGGTTGATTTGAGTTGACTAGTTTCGAAAAGAATTTTGAAATAATTAGACGAAATTATTTAATTAAATGGAGTACTTACTTCTAAATAATTAAACAAAGTTATTTAATTAAATGAGAAGCCATTCCTAATTAATTAATTAAAGTTATTTAATTAAATAAGAAAAGTGGCTCTAATTAATTGAAGATTATTTAATTAAATAGAAAAAGTAATTATGAGAGCATATCTCATTTTATTAAATTAAATATCTCAATAAAATCTCTCTTCAGTTCAAAAAGGGAAATTTCCAGTTCACTATTGATAAAAAATGAGTTAAATCAGTTAACTCCTTTATCTACTCAAATTGAATCAGTTAAATCCTTATTTTACTCAAATTAAATCTATTAACTCCCTTTAATTTTGAAATCTCTCTTTATGACTAAACTTCACCTTTAATATTGACCGTTGATTGAAATCGATCTCAACCATTGATGAATTCCAAGAAAGTCTATTTAAGAGACCCTCATCTCTTCATTTTGAAAGGTTGAATGAGAATTTGCATTGAATTGTTGTTGGAATTCATACTCACATTTGCTCATATTTGCATATGCAAAGATCAAGTTTGACCAAAAGGTGACCAGATTTAACCATGGTTGACTTGAGTTGACTAGTTTTGAAAAGAATTTTGAAATAATTAAACAAAATTATTTAAATAAATGGAGTACTTACTTCTAATTAATTAAACAAAGTTATTTAATTAGATGAGAAGCCGGTCCTAATTAATTAAATGAAGTTATTTAATTAAATAAGAAAAGTGTCTCTAATTAATTAAAGATTATTTAATTAAATAGAAAAAGTAATTAATAGAGCATATCTCATTTTATTAAATTAAATATCTCAACAAAATCTCTCTTCAGTTCAAAAAGGGAAATTTCCAGTTCACTATTGATCAAAAATGAGTTAAATCAGTTAACTTCTTTATCTACTCAAATTGAATCAGTTAACTCCTTATTTTACTCAAATTAAATCTGTTAACTCCCTTTAATTTGGAAATCTCCCTTTATGACTGAACGTCACCTTTAATACTGACCGTTGATTGAAATCTATCTCAACCATTGATGAATTTTAGGAATGTCTATTTAAGAGACCCTCATCTCTTCATTTTGAAAGTTTGAATGAGAATTTGCATCGAATTGTTGCTGAAATTCATACTCACATTTGCTCATATTCGCATATGCAAAGATCAAGTTTGACCAAAAGGTGACCATATTTAACCACGGTGTATCGCCCCACCAAGGGATCCAAAAGAATTAACCTAAAGTTTTACTGAGTTTGCTAAACATTTTTTTTTATTTTTTTAAAGTAAGAATGTATAACATACACATCAAACACATAGTAGTTTTTTTTTTTTTTTTTTAAAGTAAGAATGTATAACATATACATCAAACACATAGTAGCGGAAGCAATAACATGTAATCATCAACAATCATACATAACAGGTTACATTCATTAAGGATCCCAAGACGTTGATGTTGGAAAATGAAGATGGGGTAACTGAGAGGGGAGGGGTGAATCAGTTACCACAAAAACAAATTCAACAGTCCCAAAGATGCCTTAAACTTAGTTGTTGCTGCTACTAGGTAAACACATAAATTACTGCTTAAAACTTGATAGATGTTTAGTTAATTTATTAAGCATTTACTGAAATAAGCGACCATGCAAAAGAAATTAATCATGAACATAGTAGACACCAGATTTACGTGGAAACCCAATATGGGAAAAACCACCAGCAACTAGTCACCAATTTTCACTCTTCTGAAGTGAGCCCTGTTAGGAGCCAACCCTGTTAAAGGTTACAAAACACACTGTTAGCTGTGACCCTGTTAGAGGATTTAATCACCCTGTTAGGAGTGGCCTTGTAAGAGGTCTTTAGAATAATTCAACTGAATTGCCACCCTGTTAAAGGATTGATGGAATCGCTATTAAACCAACTCTGTTAGGAGATTTTGGAATCACTGTTACAATGGTTAGAAAGCAACAATGAATGATCTAAAAATACATGCAACTTATCTTGCTGAATACAGATCTCAGTTTAGCTCCACAAGATCCTTACTGATTAAATATATCTTTGTAGCTCCAATATTTCCCTCTGCTCAACTCTGCTTAGGCACACACAAGTCTCTTCCTTGCATTTCCTTGCACTATCCGTATATACTCTCAATTTCACACTTTTCCGCATCTTGAGCACCTCTTTATATACTATACATGATACCAGGTCAGCACAACCAACTTGACAAAACATATTCCAAAGTTGGCTTGAACTAACAATCAAAACAAAATTCTTCATTGGCCGACGCTGCTCTAAAAAATTGCTTCCTGTGTTAACCGGCAGAACTCGGTAAAAACTATAGTTACCGGGGAATTCGGTAAACCTGCCACTTCCTTTGGAAATCGACTAGACTTGATAAAAGTTGTCTTCGACTACTGAGTGAGCTCGGTTAAAACTAAGCTTTCCTTAGCTTACCGTGCGGACTCGGTTAACACTAACTGTCTGCTACAAAATCCTTTGATACCCGAGTGATCTCGGTAAGAACTAAACTTTCCTTAGCTTACCGTGTGAACTCGGTTAACTCACCGTGTGACATATAGGAACGCTCGGTATACACTACAAAAGGCTTTACTGACCGACTGAGCTCGATAGACTCTATAAGCTATTTTCCTGACTGACAGAACTCTGTAGACTCTGTCTGATAACTGATATGGCATTTGTGTAACATCAAAGATAATACACAATTACTTAATTGTATCCAACAATCTCCCTCTTTGGCATTGATGGCAACACAACATGTCATAGCAGAAATGAAATTTGAAAGCAAGTCTACAGCAACACAACACAATTAACAATTCTCCCTCTAAGATAGAGAACTCTCACTCTTACAGTAATCTCCCTCTGTGAAGGAATTACATAATCAAATTTCAAAAAGATATGATAGTAAAACTCTCCCTCTTTGACAACACATGCCAAAGACAATCCAATTTCAATGAATTTCATTGTACCTTTAGTACTGATATGCAATATTTCCTTGATTTGCTGCATCAATTGATGATTGTTCAATTTTGTAAGAGTTGATGCATCACTAAAACTTATTTTTAGTGAACTTTAGATAGGGGAACGACCCCTAACTTACCTGTGAGATACAAAAATGCATCCTTAGGTAAAGGCTTTGTGAATATGTCAGCAATCTGTTCCTTTGTATGGACATATTCCAATCTGATTTCCTTGTCCTGCACCAATTATCTGACAAAGTGATACTTGATTGCAATGTGCTTAGTCTTAGAATGCATTAATGGATTCTTAGATATGTTGATTGCACTTGTATTATCACAAAACATGACAACTGGTTCCTTGATTTCCATCTTCATGCCTTGTAGCAATTGCTTGAACCAAACAATATTAGAACAGTTTACTGCTGCAGCAACATACTCTGCCTCTGCTGTTGATTGAGATGTTCAATTTTACTTTTTACTTGTCCAAGAAACCAACCTCTTTCCAAGAAAGAATGCACCTCCACTTGTGCTTTTTCTGTCTTCAAGGTTTCCTGCCCAATCAGCATCAGTAAACACTTTTAAGTCTAGGTTTCCTCCAAATTTATACCATAATCCATAATCTTCAGTTCCTTTCAGATATCTCATTATCCTCTTGATTGCCATCATGTGATTTTCTCTTGGTTTGGCTGAAAATCTTGCCACAATTCCAACTGCAAGAGCAATATCTGGCCTAGTATGAACTACATATTGCAACTTTCCAATCATAGATCTGTACAATGTCTGATCTATTTCCTTTGAATCATCTTCTTTGGTAAGTTTTAGTCCAGTACACATGGGAGTTCCAACTGGTTTACAGTCTTCCATACCAAACTTTTTTAATATCTCTTTGATGTATTTTGCTTGAGTGATGTAGATGCCATTCTTGTTCTGCTGAATTTGAAGTCCAACAAAGAATTTGATTTCACTGAACATTGACATTTCAAATTCCTTGCTCATTTGTTCTGAAAATTCTTTGCAAAGATCATCATTCCCTGTGAAAATAGTATCATCTACAAATATTTCTGCCAAGACAATCTTATTTTCTGGTCCTTCCTTGATATACAAACAACTGTTATCATTATTTCTTTGAAATCCAATTTGAATAAGATAGCTATGCAATCTTTCATACCATGCTCTAGGGGCTTGTTTTAGACCATACAGTGCCTTATGCAATTTGCAAACTATGTTCTTTTTATCTGGATCTATAAAACCTTCAGGTTGTTCAATGTAGACCTCTTCATCCAGTATACCATTTAGAAATGCTGACTTGACATCCATCTAATAAACTTTAAATCCTTTGTAAGCAGCATATGCTAATAAGGTTCTAACACCTTCCAATCTAGCAACAGGAGCAAAAGTTTCTCCATAATCTATGCCTTCCTCTTGAGAATATCCTTTGCACACTAATCTAGCTTTGTTTCTTGATACTTTACCATTTTCATCCAACTTATTTTTGAAAACCCACTTTGTACCGATTACATTTTTGTCTTTAGGCCTGGGTACAAGAGTCCATGTCTTGTTTTTCTCTATCTGCTCTATTTCTTCATTCATTGCTTCAATCCAATTATCATTTTCTAATGCATCTTTGACAGTTCTAAGTTCAAAATCAGCAAGTAAACAAGTACCTTTCAACTTACTTCTTGTGATGGTTCCTTCAGATTTATTTCCAATGATTTGATCTGCTGAATGATGTCTCCTGACATACTTGGCTAGAACAGGTTCTTTTCCTTTTGGATGAATCTTGTCGTTATCTTCTTGCATTTCTCCTTCATGCTCGGTTTGGTTTGGCTCGGTATCAATTGGCTCGGTAATCTCTAACTCGGTATTCTTTGACTCGGTAGACGTTGGCTCAGTAGATGTTGGCTCGATAGATGTTTCCTGCAACTCGGTTAGTGATGACTCGGTAGAAGAAGGTTTCTGATTCTCAGATGCAGTTGATATTATATCCGGTTCACTGAAGACGAATCTTTTGTAATATTCTAGTTCTCTTCTACTTTCTTCTTCAGTCTTTTCTGCAAACTTATCAACTTTCACATGTATACTTTCTATGACTTTGTGAGTAGATAAGTTCAAGCATCTATATGCTTTACTCTTGCATGAGTATCCAAGAAATATACCTTCATCACCTTTTACATCAAATTTACCTTTTCTAGATTCTTTCAAGATATAACATTTGCTTCCAAATACTTTCAGATAACTTACATTGGGTTTATAGCCATACCATAATTCATAGGGAGTTTTGAATGAGTCCTTTTTTAACTGTACTCGGTTTAAGGTATGAACTATTGTACTGATAGTCTCCTTCCAGTATTTGATAGCAACATTCTTTTCTATCATCAAGGTTCTTGCACAATCCATGATGGATCTGTTCCTTCTTTTAGCTATGCCATTTTGTTCAGGAGTACCTGGTGCTGAAACCTGTCTTTTGATTCCTCTTTCAATACAAAAGTTATTGAATTCATGTGAAATAAATTCACCACCTCTGTCTGATCTTAGGCATTTCAATCTTTTCCCTGTTTCTTTTTCTACTCTTGCCAAATACCATTTGAACTTTTCAAATGCTTCTGATTTGTTCCTTAGGTACATGACGGTCATCATTCTTGAATAATCATCAACAAAAAGAATAAAATATTTTTCACCAGTATAGCTTTCAGTTTCAATAGGTCCACATAAGTCAGTATGCCCAATTTCTAATAAATCTTCAGACTGATAATTTTTGCTTTTGAAACTAGACTTACCCATCTTTCCAATTTGACAATTCTTGCATAAACCGACCTCTGATTTCTTTAAATCAAGAATGCCTCTCACTTTCTTGAATTTGCTTATCTTTACCAAATTGTCAAAATTCACATGACATAACCTTTTATGCCATAACCAACTCTCTTCTACTTGAGCAATAAAACATGAATGTTCATCAAGTTCAAGATAGAACAAGTTAGCTTTAGTTTGAGTACCAAATCCAATCAGCTTTCCTTTACTGTTCAGCAGTCTTGCTTTGCCTTGGATGAATTCTACTTTGAGTCCATTGTTGAGTAACTGTGCCACACTCAACAAATTTTGCTTTAAGCCTTCTACCCAATAAGCATTATCACATACAAGTTCCTGGGTTAGAGTGATTCTTCCTTTTCCTTTGATGCAACAAGGTTCATTGTTTCCAAATCTTACACTGCCACCATCATACTCTTCAAATCGATCAAACTTTGTTTTATCTCCAGTCATATGATGTGAGCAGCCACTATCAATGATCCATATATCATTCTTACTTATGTGAGAGATGAGTGCCATTTCTTCATTGTCAGATTCATCTTTTACAACAATGTAAACAATCTCATCCTCTTCTTCACCATTAGAATCATTAGAATCTTTAGCCATAAAACATGATTTCTTACTTTTATCCTTAAATGATTTGAGATCTTTCTTACTGTTCCATTTATTATCTTTCTTTTCATCTTTATCTTTCTTGTTTGGACACCTTGCAGCAATATGATCGACTTCTTCACATGAAAAGCAGATTAGGGGTACTTTACCTTTGTACTTACCTCTTCCTCTTGAATATTTCCTTGCAAGTAGAGCTCCATTTACTTCAAGGTTACTGTCAGAACTCTGATCTGATTGATCTTCACTCTCTGACTGAGATTCCTTCTTCTTCTTGCCTTTGTCCTTGAGTGAAAGCTTGGCTTCAAATGCAGACTCAATGTTCTTTGCAGCTGGAACATAATTATCAAAATTATTTAGTTCAAATGCTGTCAATCTTCCAACTATGGCCTCTAGGTTTATCTTGTGATTGGCCTCACACCTTCTTTCTTGAATGGATGATACCCTAATGGCATAAACTAGAAGTAGAGTTCTAAGAACTTTACTTATGACTGTCTCTTCACTGATACTTCTTCCAGAAGCTTTGATAGAACTGACACATGCTTTAATTCTTTCAACATATTTGGCAATGTTTTCATCTTCTTTCATTTTCATCTGATCGAACTGTCCTCTCAGACTTTCAGCTTTGGCTCTTCTGACATTGTCATCTCCACCATAGATCTCTTTCAGTCTTTCCCACATTTCATAGGTAGTAGTGCAGTCCTTGACATCATCAAACTCTTCATAACTCAAGGCAGATGCAATATCAATCATCATAATGTTATGAGTCTTTTTTATAGCAATGTCATTGACTGATAATGTACCTGATGGTTCTACATATTTCTCATCAAGATATTTCATACCAGTGTCACCAATGGAAGCTAGATGAAGTCTCATTAATCCCTACCATGCTGAGAAGTTGTTTCGGTTAAGCCTTGGGATTTCCCTCTTGTAAGACATCTTGATCTTTGGCTTAGATCTTTGAAATCTCCTCTTGCAAGCACCAAAAGCTTTGATACCAATTGTTGGAAAATGAAGATGGGGTAACTGAGAGGGGAGGGGTGAATCAGTTACCACAAAAACAAATTCAACAGTCCCAAAGATGCCTTAAACTTAGTTGCTGCTGCTACTCGGTAAACACATAAATTACTGCTTAAAACTTGATAGATGTTTAGTTAATTTATTAAGCATTTACTGAAATAAGCGACCATGCAAAATAAAGTAATCATGAACACAGTAGACACCAGATTTACGTGGAAACCCAATATGGGAAAAACCACCAGCAACTAGTCACCAATTTTCACTCTTCTGAAGTGAGCCCTGTTAGGAGCCAACCCTGTTAAAGGTTACAAAACACACTGTTAGGTGTGACCCTGTTAGAGGATTTAATCACCTTGTTAGGAGTGGCCTTGTAAGAGGTCTTTAGAACAATTCGACTGAATTGCCACCCTGTTAAAGGATTTATGGAATGGCTATTAAACCAACTCTGTTAGGAGATTTTGGAATCACTGTTACAATGGTTAGAAAGCAACAATGAATGATCTGAAAATACATGCAACTTATCTTGTTGAATACAGATCTCAGTTTAGCTCCACAAGATCCTTACTGATTAAATATATCTTTGCAGCTCCAAGATTTCCCTCTGCTCAACTCTGCTTAGGCACACACAAGTCTCTTCCTTGCATTTCTTTGCACTATCCATATATACTCTCAATTCTACACTTTTCCGCATCTTGAGCACCTCTTTAAATACTATACATGATACCAGGTTGGCCCAACCAACTTGACAAAACATATTCCAAAGTTGGCTTGAACTAACAATCAAAACAAAATTCTTCACTGGCCGATGCTGCTCTAAAAAACTGCTTCCTGTGTTAACCGGCAAAACTCGGTAAAAAATACAGTTACCGGGGAATTCGGTAAACCTGCCACTTCCTTTGGAAATCGACTAGACTCGGTAAAAGCTATCTTCGACTACCGAGTGAGCTCGGTGAAAACTAAGCTTTCCTTAGCTTACCGTGCGAACTCGGTTAACACTAACCGTCTGCTACAAAATCCTTTGATACCTGAGTGATCTCGGTAAGAACTAAACTTTCCTTAGCTTATCGTGCGAACTCGGTTAACTCACCGTGTGACATACAAGAACGCTCGGTATACACTGCAACTGACCAACTGAGCTCGATAGACTCTATAAACTGTTTTCCTGACCGAGAGAACTCTGTAGACTCTATCTGATAACTGATATGACATTTGTGTAACATCAAAGACAATACAAAATTACTTAATTGTATCCAACAGTTGAGTCACTTTTAAATTTAATTAATTCTAAGTCTAACAACTACACATACAAATGAAAGAATAATAAAAAAATCCAATGTCCATAATATACATTTGTTCTGAATGGCTCTTGGCAAATTAATTCAGAATGCTCAATCATCCACTATACATGTCACAGGGTATGAAAGGCTTAAAAGAATATACATATGTAAAAATAGAAATGCATCAACCTCCATGAATCCATGATACAAAGTACAGTAAAAATATATCAAACCATTCACCATACATGATACATCCATACATCCATAATGATAAAATATCTATCATAAAATCTAACCATCCATCATAATAATCCAAGAACATAGTGAAGGTAAATGCCAACCAAGAAAGCTCCAGCCACGATGACTACAGATGGATCTCAATGGTAAGAGTAAAAAGCACTACCACCCGACTGCATGGAACCTAAATGGTCCACTCCCACCGCGCTGAGGAGATAGTCTCAAGTCCCAAACAAGGTATCAAACACAAAACACAAGTACTCTCTAAGTCTGGAAAATCTTAAAAGTACACTAACTCAAAGGTTCCAACATAGATAGACATCTAGACCTAGAGGTACCACAAAGACATGTAGGAAACCTGCTATGCAAGCGGGAAAGTGTCATCGCAAAAGTCACGTCGAAAGTTACCTGAGCAATCCCTTAGGAATCCTGGGTCCCCTATGATCCTGCGGCCACTAGTATCCTCTCGTACTAATGAGGCATACTACGGAATGCAAGGTCATAACCAAGCATTCTCTCTACCCCATCCTAGCCTGTACTAGCACTCAAGGTATGGGAGAGAACATATAGTTATCTTATTAGGTTCATTTAAGTCAGTATTTAGGTGAGATGTTTTCACTTGTTAAAACAACTTATAATGGGTTACTCCAGGCGGCCTCTTAGGGCCCCGATCCCCATTGCAAGCCACTTCCTGACACTACACATAGATAACCTACCCTAGGCTCATGAAATCTCAATCACAAAATCATAATAAAATCACCTCAGTCCTATACAAGCGACTGAAAAACATCATAAAAGATAAGCCACAATAATTACATCAGTTCTTCATGAGCAAATGATAAGCATCAAATAATAATCATATGATCACAACAGTTCTATATCAGCAACTGAAGGCATCAATGATAAATTAGAATATCCATCGGTTCTCCAATGAACAATCAAAAAATTACCCCACAATAAATCACAATACTAATCGAAGACTCCAAAATGGTCAAGTCAAAACATGTCACCACATGACATCATCAAAAACATAACAAACACTTCAGTCCTCTCAAAGTGACTGGAAAGAAATCCAAGTATAACTGATTGATGACTCAAAAATGGTTATCAAATATAATTGATCGAGACTCGAAAATGGTTAAGTTAGGTATCTCATAAACATACACCTCAGCTTCACACAAGAAGACTGAATAAGCAATAAAAATAGTAAATACAAACATGTCATACAGCATAGCATCACATTACCATGGTTGGGTAAAAAAAATCAAGATCAACTCATCATATCATCACAATTTCATAACCCCCTCGAGCCTCTGGTAACAACCTAAACTGGTCAACACTAGAACAATCCCCAAAACCCCAAAAGCACAGATGGAACAATAAAACAGTACAATTCATATCTTGGGTTTGATTTCAAATACACAATAGGGTTAAAAGTAAAGTTTCAGTTTGCGTTTCAAAGTATGTTTCAAGTAAGAAGATTCTCTTATTACCCTATAGTTAACCCATATATTTGTTGAATGAAAATAAAGATTTATTCCCATAATTCTCGAAATCGATTTTCTAAAAGATAAATATACTTAACATTATTAAATGTTATTTATCAATTATTAATTAATTAATCAACAATCATTAACAATTTTCTTTAAAACAATATTCATATATATATATACATATATATATATACATATACATATATATATATACATATATATATATATATATATATGTATGTATATATATATATATATACATATATATATATATATATATATATATATATATGTATGTATATATATATATATATATATATTGTTAATTAACTTAATTAATTAACAACTAAAATTTATAGTTTAATCCTCTTAAAAATTATTATAAAACTTATTATTAAAATAATAAAAAAAGTTATTATAATAAAAATTATTAATAAAATTATAATTAATATTTAAAATTTATATAAAATAATTTCAAAGTTTATATTATTAAAACTTATAACAAAATCAAATTATATATAACAAAGGCATATAATAAAGTTTTATAAAATGAAAATTACTAGTGATTTAATAAATCGCTATCTGCGCATATGTACTACAGTGCAGGGTACTGCTGCATCAGCAGTACCTGCTATTGCAGTAGTACTACTGCCGCAGCAATACATACTGCGATACGCAAGTGGCAGGGGTGTGAGTCAACGATCCCCCCCATAAAACACATATTTTATTTTTGTTTTGGTTTAATTTAATTTTATTATTATTAATTTTTTTTTTTTAAACAAACTTTTAACTTATATTAAATTCGCTCATTTAAAATATAATTTTGTTTATTAATCAATTTCTTGACATTAAATTTTAATATTATTATTAATATATATATATATATATATATTTTATTTATTTATCTATTTTTTAAATTTTTTTTTAAACATTTACAATTATAATCTGATAGAGAAAATAATTCCAACCCTACGAATTTTCTTTTTAATATCAAAACTCTCCCCAATTAATTCTATCTCTACTCCATTTTAATTCAATTCTAAATCCCAATTTAATTTTGTTGAAGGATGTTCCTAAATAGTTTTTCAATCTAGATTACAAATGAAATCGAATAGCAAAAGATCCAGAACGAAGAAATGATACATTCAAGAAGACAAGATTCTTACAATCACGAAGTAGACAGAACATATTAAATTTCTTAAATCATTTAGGGGTCAAAATACCAGACCCTACCTAAACCTGATGCTAATACGCGATCCCCAAAATCTGTAAGAGAACTCGCTCCTTTTCAATAACTTTCTTCTGAAAATCTTTCCTAGAATTCTCCTTCTGAAATTTGCTTCCAAAAACTCTCTCCAAAATTCCTGTCTCCAAAATTCACGGTCCAAATTTGTGTCCCTCAAAAATGAATCCCAAAGTTGTGATAAGGAGTTTTCTCCTCAAATCGGGGCACTAATTGTGCGTTCACCCGAGAGGACTCTTTGCTCAACTGAGTTAACTCCAAAATTAACTTTTATTAATTCTTTGCTTTATCTTTTAATGCACATTAAATGAATTATCAAATAACTTTATTCAATTTTCACTTAACTTTTATTTTTAATTAACTTATTACTTTAATCTCATGCACACTTTATGAAATTAAAATAATATTATTATATTCACTTATTTTATCTTTTTAATTAATTTTTTTTACATTTTCAACTCATGCTTGCATCATGCAATCTTACAACTTTTTAATAATTAATATATTTTCACTTTTTAATTTATTTCTAGAAACTTAATTGATAGAATATTTAATTAACTTAAATAACAATAATATTTAGCATTTATTTAAAAATGAACTCTAAATATATTATTATTAAATTAAATAAATATTATAACGTTCTAAATTTATCCTTTAAACTTTAATCTCCAAATTTTAATTCTTTTATTTAATTAATTAAATATTTAAAGATATCATATTAATTCTCCATTAAATTAAATCATTAATTAATCTTTTTAATTAGACTTAATTAATAGAAAATACATCAAAGACTCATAAATCAAGATACAAAAACTTATCATAGAAAAACACATACTAAATCAAACAAAAGAGTTATAATCACGAAATAACATCATTTGATGCATTCGGAGGGTACTTAACTCAGATACTTGTCCTAATTATCAATTACGAGAATTGGCTAAAGGGTTTAGGATTTGGACTTAAGAGTTTATCTCCCCTCTCTTACCATTGAGATAATGCGATAGGGTACGCTCATCTTGATAATTTAAGAAAGTCGATACTCGGTACCTGCAACCTGCATAAAATCTACGCATGTACAAACACAATATTCTAAGCTAAACAAACAATGGCAGGAAGTGGTGCATCGCGTAGATCCTAACTAGCAGGTGACTACGACTCCCTTCCTTAACCACATCAGAAACACCATTCATAAAGAAAACAAACACGCGCACCATACACATGCAGTATGGGGTAAGTATCCATAAGAAAGCACATGTGATAATAAACCATCTAACTAATCATCATCGATAATTGAAAACATTGAATAATCATCATACATGCATGAAATATAGAGTACCAAGTAATCTCATCATATAATAAACTGAGTGTAAAACAACATCTGATAATCTCTAAAATAATAATACTAATCATCACACATAAAATTGGCCTAAAAGAGTTTGGCAAGGATGACTGAAATGCAACTTAGGGGTAGGCACTACACACGGTTGACTTGAGTTGACTAGTTTCGAAAAGAATTTTGAAATAATTAAACAAAATTATTTAAATAAATGGAGTACTTACTTCTAATTTATTAAACAAAGTTATTTAATTAAATAAGAAGCCAGTCCTAATTAATTAAATGAAGTTATTTAATTAAATAGGAAAAGTGTCTCTAATTAATTAAAGATTATTTAATTGAATAGAAAAAGTAATTATGAGAGCATATCTCATTTTATTAAATAAAATATCTCAACAAAATCTCTCTTCAGTTCAAAAAGGGAAATTTTCAATTCACTATTGATCAAAAATGAGTTAAATCAGTTAACTCCTTTTTTTACTCAAATAGAATCAGTTAACTCCTTATTTTACTCAAATTAAATCTGTAAACTCCCTTTAATTTGGAAATCTCCCTTTATGACTGAACTTCACCTTTAATCCTGACCATTGATTGAAATTGATCTCAATCGTTGATGAATTCTAGGAAAGTCTATTTAAGAGACCCTCATCTCTTCATTTTGAAAGGTTGAATGAGAATTTGTATCGAATTATTGCCGGAATTCATACTCACATTTGCTCATATTCACATACGCAAAGATCAAGTTTCACCAAAAGTTAACCAGATTTAACCACAGTTGACTTGAGTTGACTAGTTCTGAAAAGAATTTTGAAATAATTAAATAAAATTATTTAATTAAATGGAGTACTTCTAATTAATTAAACAAATTTCTTTAATTAAATGAGAAGCCATTCCTAATTAACTAATTGAAGTTATTTAATTAAATAAGAAAAGTGGCTCTAATTAATTGAAGATTATTTAATTAAATAGAAAAAGTAATTATCAGAGCATATCTCATTTTATTAAATTAAATATCTCAACAAAATCTCTCTTCAGTTCAAAAAGGAAAATTTCCAGTTCACTATTGATAAAAAATGAATTAAATCAGTTAACTCCTTTATCTACTCAAATTGAATCAGTTAACTCCTTATTTTACTCAAATTAAATTTGTTAACTCCCTTTAATTTGAAAATCTCCCTTTATGACTGAACTTCACCTTTAATACTGACCGTTGACTGAAATCGATCTCAACCATTGATGAATTCCAAGAGAGTCTATTTAAGAGACCCTCATCTCTTCATTTTGAAAGATTGAATGAGAATTTGCATCGAATTGTTGCTGGAATTCATACTCACATTTGCTCACATTCACATATGCAAAGATCAAGTTTGACCAAAAGATGACCAGATTTAACCAAAGTTAACTTGAGTTGACTAGTTTCGAAAAGAATTTTGAAATAATCAATTGAAATTATTTAATTAAATGGAGTACATGCTTCTAATTAATTAAAAAAAGTTATTTAATTAAATGAGAAGCTATTCCTAATTAATTAAATGAAGTTATTTAATTAAATAAGAAAAGTGTCTCTAATTAATTAAAGATTATCTAATTAAATAGAAAAAGTAATTATGAGAGCATATCTCATTTTATTAAATTAAATATCTCAACAAAATCTCTCTTCAGTTCGAAAAGGGAAATTTCCAGTTCACTATTGATGAAAAATGAGTTAAATCAGTTAACTCCTTTTTCTTCTCGAATTGAATTAGTTAACTCCTTATTTTACTCAAATTAAATCTCTTAACTCCCTTTAATTTGAAAATCTCCCTTTATGACTAAACCTCACCTTTAATCCTGACCGTTGATTGAAATTGATCTCAACCATTGATGAATTTTAGGAAAGTCTATTTAAGAGACCCTCATCTCTTCATTTTGAAAGGTTGAATGAGAATTTGCATTGAATTGTTGCTAGAATTCATACTCACATTTGCTCATATTCACATACGCAAAGATCAAGTTTGACCAAAAGTTGACCAGATTTAACAACGGTTGACTTGAGTTGACTAGTTTCGAAAAGAATTTTGAAATAATTAAATGAAATTATTTAATTAAATGGAGTACTTACTTCTAATTAACTAAACAAAGTTATTTAATTAAATCAGAAGCCATTCCTAATTAATTAAATGAAGTTATTTAATTAAATAAGAAAAGTGTCTCTAATTAATTAAAGATTATTTAATTAAATAGCAAAAGTAATGATGGGAGCATATCTCATTTTATTAAATTAAATATCTCAACAAAATCTCTCTTCAATTCAAAAAGGGAAATTTTTAGTTCACTAATGATAAAAAATGAGCTAAATCAGTTGACTCCTTTTTCTACTCAAATTGAAATAGTTAACTCCTTATTTTACTCAAATTAAATCGGTTAACTTCTTTTAATTTGGAAATCGCCCTTTATGACTGAACTTCACCTTTAATCATGACCTTTGATTGATATCGATCTCAACCATTGATGATTTATAGGAAAGTCTATTTAAGAGACCCTCATCTCTTCATTTTGAAAGGTTGAATGAGAATTTGCATCGAATTGTTGCTAGAATTCATACTCACATTTGCTCATATTCACATGCACAAAGATCAAGTTTGACCAAAAGTTGACCAGATTTAACAATGGTTGACTTGAGTTGACTAATTTCGAAAAGAATTTTGAAATAAATAAACGAAATTATTTAATTAAATGGAGTACTTACTTCTAATTAATTAAACAAAGTTATTTAATTAAATGAAAAACTATTGCTAATTAATTAAATGAAGTTATTTCATTAAATAAGAAAAGTGTCTCTAATTAATTATAAATTATTTAATTAAATAGAAAAACTAATTCTGAGAGCATATCTCATTTTATTAAATTAAATATCTCAACAAAATCTCTCTTTAGTTCAAAAAGGGAAATTTCGAGTTCACTATTGATCAAAAATGAGTTAAATCAGTTGACTCCTTTTTCAAGTCAAATTGAATCAATTAACTCCATACTTTACTCAATTTAAATCTATTAACTCCCTTTAATTTGGAAATCTCCCTTTATGACTAAACTTCACCTTTAATCCTAACCGTTGACTGAAATCGATCTCAACCATTGATGAATTCCAGGAAAGTCTATTTAAGAGACCCTCATCTCTTCATTTTGAAAGGTTGAATGAGAATTTGCATCGAATTCTTGCTGAAATTCATACTCACATTTGCTCATATTCACATACGCAAAGATCAAGTTTGACCAAAAGTTGACCAAATTTAACCACAGTTGACTAGTTTCGAAAAGAATTTTTAAATAATTAAATGAAATTATTTAATTAAATGGAGTACTTACTTCTAATTAATTAAACAAAGTTATTTAATTAAATGAGAAGCCATTCCTAATTACTTAAATAAAGTTATTTAATTAAATAAAGTTATTTAATTAAATAAGAAAAGTGTCTCTAATTAATTAAAGATTATTTAATTAAATAGAAAAAGTAATTATGAGAGCATATCTCATTTAATTAAATTAAATATCTCAACAAAATCTCTTTTCAATTCAAAAAGAGAAATTTCCAGTTCACTATTGATCAAAAATGAGATAATTCAGTTGACTCATTTTTCTACTCAAATTGAATCAGTTAACTCCTTATTTTACTCAAATTAAATCTATTAACTACCTTTAATTTGGAAATCTCCCTTTATGATTGAACTTCACCATTAATCTTGACCGTTGATTGAAATCGATCTCAACTGTTGATGAATTCCAGGAAAGTCTATTTAAGAGACCCTCATCTCTTCATTTTGAAAGGTTGAATGAAAATTTGCATCAAATTGTTGCTGGAATTCATACTCACATTTGCTCATATTCAAATACGCAAAGATCAAGTTTAACCAAAATTGAGTAGATTTAACAACGGTTGACTTTAGTTGACTAGTTTCAAAAATAATTTTGAAATAATTAAACGAAATTATTTAATTAAATGGAGTACTTACTTCTAATTAATTAAAAAAAGTTATTTAATTAAATGAGAAGCCATTCCTAATTAACTAAATGAAGTTATTTAATTAAATAAGAAAAGTATCTCTAATTAATTAAAGATTATTTAATTAAATAGAAAAATTAATTATGAGAGCATATCTCATTTTATTCAATTAAATATCTCAACAAAATCTCTCTTCAGTTCAAAAAGGGAAATTTCTAGTTCACTATTGACCAAAAATGAGTTAAATCAGTTGACTCCTTTTTTCTACTCAAATTGAATCAGTTAACTCCTTATTTTACTCAAATTAAATCTGTTAACTCCCTTTAATTTGGAAATCTCCCTTTATGACTGAACTTCACCTTTAATCTTGACCTTTGATTGAAATCGATCTCAACCGTTGATAAATTCCAAAAAAGTATATTTAAGAGACCCTCATCTCTTCATTTTGAAAGCTTGAATGAGAATTTGCATTGAATTGTTGCTGGAATTCATACTCACATTTTCTCATATTCACATACGCAATGATCAAGTTTGACGAAAAGTTGACCAGATTTAACCACGGTTGACTTGAGTTGACTAGTTTCGAAAAGAATTTTGAAATAATTAAATGAAATTATTTAATCAAATTGAGTACTTACTTCTAATTAATTAAAAAAAGTTATTTAATTAAATGAGAAGCCATTCCTAATTAATTAAATGAAGTTGTTTAATTAAATAAGAAAAGTGTCTCTAATTAGTTAAAGATTATTTAATTAAATAAAAAAAGTAATTATGAGAGCATATCTCATTTTATTAAATTAAATATCTCAACAAAATCTCTCTTCAGTTCAAAAAGGGAAATTTCCAATTCACTATTGATAAAAAATGAGTTAAATCAGTTAACTCCTTTTTCTACTCAAATTGAATCAGTTAACTGCTTAGTTTACTTAAATTAAATCTGTTAACTCCCTTTAATTTGGAAATCTTCCTTTATGATTGAACTTCACCATTAATCCTGACCGTTGATTGAAATCGATCTCAACCATTGATGAATTCCAGAAAAGTCTATTTAAGAGACACTCATCTCTTCATTTTGAAAGGTTGAACGAAAATTTGCATCGAATTGTTGCTGGAATTTGCATCTGTGTATGTCACTTGACACTTGTGCTTGTTATGTGATATGACATGTTATTCGTCAATGGATCATGTGGCCACCTTATTCCGTGATAAATGCCTCAATTGAGGAATTTGATTATTGCCTTAGTAAAAGGACAAGGTCATCACCTTGGGGAATTTAAACTTTGAATCACCTAGCTTTGGGAGGGTCATAAAGTAACTTTAAGGTAAGTTGGGACAAAAATTAACCCCACCCATGTTAGTACTATAGGCTAGGGAGCTATTAATGACCTCTAGGGTGTTTAGTGGACCTAGGAGACCCCATGAAAATGACATTCTTTATGGAATCCGAAAATGAGAAGGATATATATATATATAGAGGTATGGCTAAATGAGAAACCACTTGGCCACTCTCTAATTTTAGACTGAACTCCTTTTAATTTGAAAATCTCCCTTTATGACTGAACTTCACCTTTAATCCTGACCGTTGATTGAAATTGATCTCAACCGTTGATGAATTCTAGGAAAGTCTATTTAAGAGACCCTCATCTCTTCATTTTGAAAGGTTGAATGAGAATTTGCATCGAATTGTTGCTGGAATTCATACTCACATTTGCTCATATTCACATATGCAAAGATCAAGTTTGACCAAATGTTGACTAGATTTAACCACGGTTGACTTGAGTTGACTAGTTTCAAATTTTTTTTTGAAATAATTAAACAAAATTATTTATTTAAATGGAGTACTTACTTCTAATTAATTAAAAAAAGTTATTTAATTAAATGAGAAGCCATTCCTAATTAATTAAATGAAGTTATTTAATTAAATAAGAACAGTGTCTCTAATTAATTAAAGATTATTTAATTAAATAGAAAAAGTAATTATGAGAGCATATTTGTAATGCCTGTCCCTAGGTCGCATTTTTGTTATCATTGTTGAATTCTTTTAAGAGCTAGTTTTATGTTGATGGTTAGCAGAATTGTTATGAGATTATCAAATATTGTGCTATGGATCCAATTTATTATGTGATGAGATTACTTAGACTGTACATTTCATATATGTATGATGATTATTTTTAGTGTTTGCAATTATTGATGATGATTATTACATTGCTTTCAGTTATTAATGATGATTAGTAAGATGATTTATTATCATATGTGTTTTCTTATGAATACTTATCCCATACTTGCATTTGTATGGTGTGCGTGTTTGCTTTGTGTGTTTGCTTTTGTATGGCGTGTCTGATGTGGTTAAAGAAAGGAGTCGTAGTCACCTGCTAGTTGGGATCTACATGATGCACCACTTCCTGCCATTGCCTATTTAGTTTAGTGTATATTTTGTTTGTACATGGATGATTTTTATGTAGGTTGCAGGTACTGGGTATCGACTTTCCTGAATTGCCAGGAGGAGCGTACCCTATCAGATTATCTCAATGATAAGAGAGGGAAGATAAATTCTCAAGTCTAAATCCCAACCCTTTAAGCCATTTATTCTAATTGAAAAATTAGGACAAGTCTCTGAGTTGAGTACCCTCCAAATGCGCCAGATGACGTAATTCGTGATTTAAACCCTTGGTTTGATTTTGTATGTATTTTGGCTTTGATGGGTTTTCGTATTTTTACCTTGTGAGTCTTTGATGTATTTTCTATTAATTAAACCTAATTAAAAATATTTAATTAATGGTTTAATTAAATAGAAAATTAATAGGGTATTTTAATATTTATTTTATTTAATTAATTGGAAAATTAATTAAATAAAATAATTAAACTTGAAAATAAAAGTTAAAAGTTTAAATTTGGAATGTGACAATATTTATTTTAATAATAATATATTTGGAGTTCATTTTTAAATAAATGACTAAATAATAATATTATTAAAGCTAATAAATATTTTAGCAATAAAATTTTTGAAAATGAAATTTAAAAGTGGAAAATATATTTAAAATTATTAAAAGATTCTAAATCTCATGTGATTAAAATATAAATATATTAAGATTGAAAAGTGGAAATATTAAAGTTAGTGCATGAGATTTAATAAATAAATAAATTAAATTGGAAAGAGTAAATTAAACATTATATTAATGATTGTGCATTATTTTAATGTTTAGAAGTTTGCAAATTCTCGAGAGTTGTCATGTAGACAACACAAAAGTTTGCACTCTAAGAATGCACTAGTTGTCTACACTTAGAAGTTAGCATTTTATTTGAGCACATGGTCTCTACAACCTTAAGACTTATCTAGAAGGTTGGAGAAGACTCATGCTTGGTTGTCATGCTTGGTTGTCATGCTTATCTTCTAGTTGTTTCTAGAGACACTCTAGATTCATCTTAGAGGCCTTTAAATAGAGGCTCTCTTAGTGTGTTTGGACAAGCTTAATGGAAGCTACAAGCTACAAGCTTCAAGCTTACATGCTCATATTATTGTTCATGCTTGTATGCTCCTTCATGCTCATATGTTTCTACATGCTCATATATTTTTACATGCTCATATGTTTCTATATGCTACGATGCTTCTTCTAGCACTTCTAGTCACTTGAAAGATTCGATTGGCTTGGATCTTGGAGGAATTGCGAAAGATGGAGAAGGAAGGGATTTTCTATGGACTTCTGAGGCATGACAATTTAGCATCAGTGTCCAGGTGCACTCATGATATTCGCATATTCTCTTTGCACTATTTCTATTCCTGTCTTCATCATGTTTGTTATATGTATCTGAATACTCTATGTGATTAAATCTACAATTGGAATCTAGATATGTTATTTGGTTGAGAAGAAAACATTAGAAACCCTAGATCCAATTAAGGAAGAAATTAGATCTAAACGAGTTTTGATTCGAATTAGAATCAAATTGAGAATGATGATTTCAAATTTATAAATAAACTTATTGAATGGATTAATGGATATGTTTAGAGAACAATTATTTTAAGAGGAAATTCTTAATTCATCACAAACTGTCCTGTCGCTGCCCTTTGGATAGATCCGAACTCAGTCATTCATAACTTTTTATTGTGATCAAATTTATTCGATTGTTCTAATCAGAGGTGGCACAACTTGGCCCTCTCCAATATATTTCAATTTTCATCCCAATCCAATGGTTCATTAGGGAGATATGGCCCTCGTACTGGGACTATTTTATTCAAGGACAGATATTTCTCCATTTTCCATAACCAAGAGTTCTTTATGCTTAAACTTCACAAAAATAATATATCAAAGCATGGAATGAATTAAAGATATTATTGTAATCTGCCCTTATTAAAATCTTATTAATATGCATTAGTTTTATATGGTCTATTATCTAATCTAATTAAATCAAATTTAATTAAGATTAGTTAATAGTAGAAGAAGTGTAATTAATTATTAGTCAATCTAAGTAAATGGATTTTTAAATGAGAAAAAATTAAAAGAAAAGAGATTTTGATATAGTTTATATAGTGGACTTTTTATATTTATTTAACGTATATTAAATACTATTTAATATATATTAAATACTATTTAATATATATTAAATAGTTTAGAGATGGTAATTTTATATTACGAAGATGATTTTAAATTAAGAGACTCAAATTTTAATGATATTGGACAATGGGTCATTGTTACATTTTGACCTTGTTATAACATAGCTACGATTTGAATTATTGTTATGATTAATACATTGTGTATTATTGATATACCTTAATGGTATTAAGAGTTAGGTAATGAAGTTCTATGTAAAGGTTCTCTAGATTGACTATTTATAGTTGTGATAAGTTTATTATTTATTAATGTTTGTTGGGTCTAGCAAATTATTAGTAAATAATAGTATAATGATCTAAATGGTTATTGATGATACAGATTAATTAAGGAAACATCAGTATTCATATAAGAATGACGAATGTGGTCATTACAGAATTATTATTAAGATTTTCAATATAGCTTGTAATTAAATAGTAACAAGTTATTATTATTGAATTAGTGATATGATCATTTGAGTATTGAATTATAGTTGACTTTTATTTTACAAAATTTTAGTTAGTTACTAGTCAACTGATATTAATTGGAACGTTGCTATGGTTATGCAATTATTAATTAAATCAATTAATGAGAGTTAAATAGATTTAATTAATAATTAAGTTTTGTAATAGAGATTTAATTGATATAATTCTTTTAATGAGATTGTAAAAATATTGATATCAAGTTGATAAGTCTTATTCTAATGACTTGAATAACAACTTTAGATATTTTAATGGAAGACTTAGTAATATATATAATTGAGAATTATTAGAATGATAAAAGGTCAAAGATTGTGAACCGATGTTAATTGATCATTTTAATAAAGTTATAATCTTCTTATTCAAAGACTGGTAATTGGCCTTTTTATATTTTAATGAATAATGATCCTTGATTTATGTTGGAAGTTGAAGTAACAATAAAGGAGAGCTAATCAATTTAATATCGATCTTAGTTAAATAAAAAGGGAAATTTAATTAAAGGTCAATGATGACCAGTTTAGTGAATATTTATCCTTTAGTTATTCTTAGAATGTAATTCTTAATAATGGAAGGATACTGCTTTCAGGAAACAAACAGGTTGACTTGTAGGTCAAATGATTAATCTTAAGCTCTTGAAGTATACTTGAAACAAAAATTGGAAACCTCTACATTTAACTCATCTATGTGATATTAGTAAACCAAAACATGTGTTTGCATTGTGTATTCTATATGCTTCTTATTTTGAGTTTTGGGTTGACTAGTGTTGACCAGTCTTAGGTTATTACCAGAGGCCTGGAGGTTATGAGATGTGATGGCATGTTGATCTTATTTGGTCTTGATCTTTATAAACCCAACCATGGTTATGTGATAGAATGCTCTATGTATTGGATGTGATTACTAATTATTATAGTTATGATTCTTATGTATGAGACACATGAGCTAATCATTTTTGAGTCATCGATCAGTTATCCTTGGATTATTTTCTAGTTGCCATGATGGGACTAAAATGTTGATTTATTTTTTGATGATGTCATGTTGTGACATGTTTGACTCAACCATTTTGAAGTCTTTGATCAGTATGATTTTGAGATATTCTTGGTTGCTTGTTGAGGACCAATGGATATTGTGATTTATTTTGGGATATATTTTGGTTATTGAGAAACAAATGATACTTATGATTATCAATGATGCCTTTAGTTGCCAATAGAGAACTGTTGTGGTCATGATTTTCTAATAACACTTTTCAGATGCTCATGGAGATTTGATGATTCTTATCTTGGAGATTTGATGATTCTTATTATGGATATTTGATGCTTATATTGTAGATATTTGATGATTTTATTATGGATTATCTTTTGTGATTTTGAGATTTATGATTCCATGAGCTTAGGGTAGGTAATCTACTTGTAGTGTCGGGAAGTGGCTTGCAATGGGGGTCGAGGCCCTAAGTGGCTGCCAGGGTAACTCATTGTAAGTTTGGTTAATAAGTGATAACATTTACACACTAAATGGGGATTAAATGAACCTAAAAAGATAATTTTTTTGATTCTCACCCATGCCTTGAGCACTTGTATAGGCTAAGATGGGAGTAGTGAGAACACATGGTTGCGACCTTGCATTCCATAGTATGCCTCATCAGTATGAGAGGATACTAGTAGCCGCATGAGATCAGTATGGACCCATGGAGTTTAGCTAACTACTAGGGTAACTTGTACATGATAATTGCGATGACACTTTCTCGCTTGCAGAGTAGGTTTCCTACATGTCATTGTGTGCCTCTGGAAATTTAGATGTCGATTTTGTGTTTGATGGAACCTTTGAGTTAGTATACTTTTAGGAATTCTTGGACTTATAAAGATTTACGCTACGTGATTTTGATAGCCTGTTTGGGACTTGAAATTATCTCTTCAGCACGGTGGGAGTGGACCACTTAGGTTTCACGTGGTCGGGTGGTAGTGTATTTTCCACTCTTATCATTTGAGATCCGTCTGAGACACCGTGGCTGATACTTTCTTGGTTGATATTTATCTTCATTTTGTTCTTAGAGCATTATGATAGATGATATACCTTATGATGGATGTATTTACTGGTATGTTTCTTATATTGATGATTTGCATATATTAGATGATGTTATCTTATGATTTACTTTGCATGTTAGTAGGATGTTTTAGGAGTGACATTCCTACTATGATAATACCAATGATCTCTTCAGTGCTTTGGAATGTTACGCACAGAGGGATGGCAAGGATTCACGATGGTCTAATGATGCTATTTATGGTTGGGAGGAACCGTGCACTTAGTTATTTATTATTTTGATTTATGGTTATCTCTTATGATGGATGTTTATATCTTTGTGATGATGTATCATGTATGATATGTGGTTTCATTTATGTTAATGAATCATGGATTAATATTGGATGATGATGTAGTTTATTTTTATGAATGTATATTATTTTAAGCCTTTCATACCCTATGACATGTACAGTAGATGATTTAGCTAAAATGTAATTACAAAAAAGACACTTGTAATATTGTTTAAAAACATTGAACGTAACATTGCTAAGGATGTGATGTTAGATGAATAGTTATTTAGATGTGATACAACGTTAAGGAATCTTTAAAGAATGTAATCTATTATGTTATGTTATGTGTACTTTTATTCAAATTGTTACTATTGCTTCTGCAAATGTTATAGATGGTTTATCTTTCAAGTTTTAAAAAAAAATTGTTTGACAAACTTCGTAAAATTCTTTGGATCCCTTGGTAGGGCATTACAATATCTCATTTTATTAAATTAAATATCTCAACAAAATCTCTCTTTAGTTCAAAAAGAAAAATTTTCAGTTCACTATTGATCAAAAATGAGTTAAATTAGTTAACTCATTTTTCTACTCAAATTGAATCTGTTAACTCCTTATTTTACTCAAATTAAATCTGTTAACTCCCTTTAATTTAGAAATCTTCCTTTATGACTAAACTTCACCTTTAATCCTGAGTGTTGATTGAAATCGATCTCAACCATTGATGAATTCTAAGAAAGTCTATTTAAGAGACCCTCATCTCTTCATTTTGAAAGGTTAAACAAAAATTTGCATCGAATTGTTGCTGGAATTCATACTCACATTTTCTCATATTCACATACGCAAAGATCAAGTCTGACCAAAAGCTGACCAGATTTAACCATGATTGACTTGAGTTGACTAGTTTCGAAAAGAATTTTGAAATAATTAAACGAAATTATTTAATTAAATGGAGTACTTACTTCTAATTAATTAAACAAAGTTATTTAATTAAATGAGAAGCCATTCCTAATTAATTAAATGAAGTTATTTAATTAAATAAGAAAAGTGTCTCTAATTAATTAAAGATTATTTAATTAAATAGAAAAATTAATTATGAGAGCATATCTCATTTTATTAAATTAAATATCTCAACAAAATCTCTCTTCAGTTCAAAAAGGAAAATTTTTAGTTCACTATTGATAAAAAATGAGTTAAATCAGTTAACTCCTTTTTCTAATCAAATTCAATCAGTTAACTTTATATTTTACTAAAATTAATTTTTTTAACTCCCTTTAATTTGAAAATCTACTTTTATTACTGAACTTCACCTTTAATCCTGACCGTTGATTGAAATCGATCTCAACCATTGATGAATTCAAAGAAAGTCTATTTAAGAGACCCTCATCTCTTCATTTTGAAAGGTTGAATGAGAATTTGCATCAAATTTTTGCTGGAATTCATAATCACATTTGCTCATATTCACATTCGCAAATATCAAGTTTGACCAAAAGTTGACCAGATTTAACCACGGTTGACTAGTTTCAAATTTTTTTTTGAAATAATTAGATGAAATTATTTAATTAAATGGAGCACATACTTCTAATTAATTAAACAAATTTATTTAATTAAATGAAAAGCCATTCCTAATTAATTAAATAAAGTTATTTAATTAAACAAGAAAAATGTCTCTAACTAATTAAAGATTATTTAATTAAATAGAAAAAGTAATTATGAGAGCATATCTCATTTTATTAAATTAAATATCACAAAAAAATCTCTCTTCAGTTCCAAAAGGGAAATTTCCAGTTCACTATTGATAAAAAATGAGTTAAATCAGTTAACTCCTTTATCTACTCAAATTGAATCAGTTAACTCCTTATTTTAACAAAATTAAATCTGTTAACTCCTTTTAATTTGGAAATCTCCCTTTATGACTGAACTTCACCTTTAATCCTGACCGTTGATTGGAATCGATCTCAACTGTTGATGAATTCCATGAAAGTCTATTTAAGAGACCCTCATGTCTTCATTTTAAAAGGTTGAATGAGAATTTGCATCGAATTGTTGTTGGAATTCATACTCACATTTGCTCATATTCACATACGCAAAGATCAAGTTTGACCAAAAGTTGACCAAATTTAACCACGGTTGACTTGAGTTGACTAGTTTCGAAAAGAATTTTAAAATAATTAAATGAAATTATTTAATTAAATGGAGTACTTACTTCTAATTAATTAAATAAAGTTATTTAATTAAATGAGAAGCCATTCCTAATTAATTAAATGAAGTTATTTAATTAAATAAGAAAAGCGTCTCTAATTAATTAAAGATTATTTAATTAAATAGAAAAACTAATTATGAGAGCATATCTCATTTTATTAAATTAAATATCTCAACAAAATCTCTCTTCAGTTCAAAAAGGGAAATTTCCAGTTCAGTATTGATCGAAAATGAGTTAAATCAGTTAACATTTTTTTTTACTCAAATTGAATTAGTTAACTCCTTATTTTACTCAAATTATATCTGTTAACTCCATTTAATTTGGAAATCTCCCTTTATGACTGAACTTGACCTTTAATCCTGACCGTTGATTGAAATCGATCTCGATCGTTGATGAATTCCAAGAAAGTCTATTTAAGAGACCCTCATCTCTTCATTTTGAAAGGTTGAATGAGAATTTGCATCGAGTTGTTCCTTGAATTCATACTCACATTTGTTCATATTCACATACGCAAAGATCAAGTTTGACCAAAAGTTGACCAGATTTAACCACAGTTGACTTGAGTTGACTACTTTCGAAAAGGTTTTTGAAATAATTAAAATAATTATTTAATTAAATGGATTACTTCTAATTAATTAAACAAAGTTATTTAATTAAATGAGAAGCCATTCCTAATTAATTAAATGAAGTTATTTAACTAAATAAGAAAAGTGTCTCTAATTAATTAAAGATTATTTAATTAAATAGAAAAAGTACTTATGAGAGCATATCTAATTTTATTAAATTAAATATCTCAACAAAATCTCTCTTCAGTTCAAAAAGGGAAATTTCGAGTTCACTATTGATAAAAAATGAGTTAAATCAGTTAACTCCTTTTTCTACTCAAATTGAATCAGTTAACTTAGTATTTCACTCAAATTAAATCTATTAACTCCCTTTAATTTGGCAATCTCCCTTTATGACTGAACTTCACTTTTAATCCTGACCGTTGATTGAAATCGATCTCAACCGTTGATGAATTCATGGAAAGTCTATTTAAGAGACCCTCATCTCTGCATTTTGAAAGGCTGAATGAGAATTTGCATTGAATTTTTGCTAGAATTCATACTCACATTTGCTCATATTCACATAGGCAAAGATCAAGTTTGACAAAAAGTTGACCGAATTTAACCACAGTTGACTAGTTTTGAAAAGAATGTTGAAATAATTAAACAAAATTATTTAATTAAATAGAGTACTTACTTCTAATTAATTAAACAAAGTTATTTAATTAAATGAGAAGCCATTCCTAATTAATTAAACGAAGTTATTTAATTAAATAAGAAAATTGTCTTTAATTAATTAAAGATTATTTTATTAAATATAAAAAGTAATTATGATAGCATATCTCATTTTATTAAATTAAATATCTCAACAAAATCTCTCTTCAGTTCAAAACGGGAAATTTCCAGTGCACTATTGATAAAAAATGAGTTAAATGAGTTAACTCTTTTTCTACTCAAATTGAATCAATGAACTCCTTATTTTACTCAAATTAAATCCGTTAACTCCTTTTAATTTGGAAATCTTCATTTATGACTGAACTTCACCTTTAATCCTGACCGTTGATTGAAATCCATCTCAACTGTTGATGAATTCTAAGAAAGTCTATTTAAGAGACCCTCATCTCTTCATTTTGAAAGGTTGAATGAGAATTTACATCAAATTGTTGCTGAAATTCATACTCACATTTGCTCATATTCAAATACGCAAAGATCAAATTTGACCAAAAGTTGATCAAATTTAACCACAGTTGACTTGAGTTGACTAGTTTCGAAAAGAATTTTGAAATAAATAAATGAAATTATTTAATTAAATGGAGTTCTTACTTCTAATTAATTAAACAAAATTATTTAATTAAATCAGAAGCCATTCCTAATTAATCAAATGAAGTTATTTAATTAAATAAGAAAAGTTTCTCTAATTAATTAAAGATTTTTTAATTAAATAGAAAAAGTAATTATGAGAGCATATCTCATTTTATTAAATTAAACATCTGATCAAAATCTCTCTCCAATTCAAAAACAGAAATTTCTAGTTCACTATTGATAAAAAATGTGTAATTTTAGTTAACTCCTTTTTCTACTCAAATTGAATCAATTAACTTCTCATTTTACTCAAATTAAATCCGTTAACTCCCTCTAATTTGGAAATCTCCCTTTATGACTGAACTTCACCTTTAATCCTGACTGTTGATTGAAATCGATCTCAACCGTTGATGAATTCCAAGAAAGTCTATTTATGAGACCCTCATCTCTTCATTTTGAAAGGTTGAATAAGAATTTGCATCGAATTGTTGCTGGAATTCATACTCACATTTGCTCATATTCACATACGCAAAGATGAAGTCTGACCAAAAGTTGATCAGATTTAACCACAGTTGACTTGAGTTGACTAGTTTCAAATTTTTTTTTGAAATAATTAAATGAAATTATTTAATTAAATGGAGTACTTACGTCTAATTAATTAAAAAAAGTTATTGAATTAAATGAGAAGCCATTCCTAATTAATTAAATGAAGTTATTTAATTAAATAAGAAAAGTGTCTCTAATTAATTAAAGATTATTTAATTAAATAGAAAAAGTAATTATTAGAGCATATCTCATTTTATTAAATTAAATATCTCAACAAAATCTCTCTTCAGTTCAAAAAGGGAAATTTTTAGTTCACTATTGATAAAAAATGAGTTAAATCAGTAAACTCCTTTTTCTACTCAAATTAAATCAGTTAACTCCTTATTTTAATCAAATTAAATCCATTGACTCTCTTTAATTTTGAAATCTCCCTTTATGACTGAACTTCACTTTTAATCCTGACTGTTGATTGAAATCAATCTCAATCGTTGATAAATTCCAGGAAAATCTATTTAAGAGACCCTCATCTCTTCATTTTGAAAGGTTGAATGAAAATTGGCATCTAATTGTTGCTGGAATTCATACTCACATTTGCTCATATTCACATACGCAAAGATCAAGTTTGACCAAAAGTTGACCAGATTTAACCACGGTTGACTTGAGTTGACTAGTTTTGAATAGAATTTTGAAATAATTAAACAAAATTATTTAATTAAATGGAGTACTTACTTCTAATTAATTAAACAAAGTTATTTAATTAAATGAGAAGCCATTCCTAATTAATTAAATGAAGTTATTTAATTAAATAAGAAAAGTGTCTCTAATTAATTAAAGATTATTTAATTAAATAGAAAAAGTAATTATGAGAGCATATATCATTTTATTAAATTAAATATCTCAACAAAATCTCTCTTGAGTTCAAAAAGAGAAATTTCTAGTTCACTATTGATCAAAAATGAGTAATTTTAGTTAACTCCTTTTTCTACTCAAATTGAATCAGTTAACTCCTTATTTTACTCAAATAAAATCTGTTAACTGCCTTTAATTTGGAAATCTCCATTTATGACTGAACTTCACCTTTAATCCTGACCGTTGATTGAAATTGATCTCAACCGTTGACGAATTGCAGGAAAGTCTATTTAAAAGACCCTCATCTCTTCATTTTGAAAGGTTGAATGAAAATTTGCATCGAATTGTTGCTAAAATTTATACTCACATTTTCTCATATTCATATACGCAAAGATCAAGTTTGACCAAAAGTTGACCAAATTTAACCGCGGTTGACTTGAGTTGACTAGTTTTGAAAAGAATTTTGAAATATTTAAACGGAGTTATTTAGTTATATGGAGTACTTACTTCGAATTAATTAAACAAATTTGTTTAATTAAATGAGAAGTCATTCGTAAATAATTAAATAATGTTATTTAATTAAATAAGAAAAGTGTCTCTAATTAATTAAAAATTATTTAATTAAATAGAAAAAGTAATTATGAGAGCATATCTCATTTTATTAAATTAAATATCTCAACAAAATCTCTCTTCAGTTCAAAAAAAGAAATTTCCACTTCAGTATTGATAAAAAATGAGTTAAATCAGTTAACTCCATTTTCTACTCAAATTCAATCAGTTAACTCCTTATTTTACTCAAATTAAATCTGTCAACTCCCTTTAATTTGGAAATCTCCCTTTATGACTGAACTTCACCTTTAATCCTGACCGTTGATTGAAATCGATCTCAACCATTGATAAATTCTAGGAAAGTCTATTTGAGAGACCCTCGACTCTTCATTTTGAAAGGTTGAATGAGAATTTGTATCAAATTGTTACTAGAGTTCGTACAAATATTTGCTCATATTCACATACGCAAAGATCAAGTTTGACCAAAACTTGACCAGATTTAACCATGGTTTACTTGAGTTGACTGGTTTCAAAAAAAATTTTGAAATAATTAAACGAAATTATTTAATTAAATGGAGTACTTACTTCTAATTAATTAAAAAAAGTTATTTAATTAAATGAGAAGCCATTCCTAATTAATTAAATGAAGTTATTTAATTAAATAAGAAAAGTGTCTCTAATTAATTAAAGATTATTTAATTAAATAAAAAAAGTAATTATGAGAGCATATCTCATTTTATTAAATTAAATATCTCAAAAAAAATCTCTCTTCAGTTCAAAAAGGGAAATTTTGAGTTCAGTATTGATAAAAAATGAGTTAAATCAGTTAATTCCTTTTTCTACTCAAATTGAATCAGTTAACTCCTTATTTTACTCAAATTAAATCTTTTAACTCCCTTTAATATGAAAATCTCCCTTTATGACTGAACTTCACTTTTAATGCTGATCGTTGATTGAAATCGATCTCAACCATTGATGAATTCCAAGAAAGTCTATTTAAGAGACACTCATCTCTTCATTTCAAAAGGTTGAATGAGAATTTGCATCGAATTGTTGCTGAAATTCATACTCACATTTGCTCATATTCACATATGCAAAGATCAAGTTTGACCAAAAGTTGACCAGATTTAACCACGGTTGACTTGAGTTGACTAGTTTGAAAAAGAATTTTGAAATGATTAAATAAAATTATTTAATCAAATGGAGTACTTAGTTCTAATTAATTAAACATAGTTATTTAATTAAATTAGAAGCCATTCCTAATTAATTAATTGAAGTTATTTAATTAAATAAGAAAAGTGTCTCTAATTAAATAAAGATTATTTAATCAAATAGAAAAAGTAATTATGAGAGCAGATCTCATTTTATTAAATTAAATATCTCAACAATATCTCTCTTGAGTTCAAAAAGGGAAATTTCGAGTTTACTATTGATAAAAAATGAGTTAAATCAGTTAACTCCTTTTTCTACTCAAATTGAATCAGTTAGCTCCTTATTTTACTCAAATTAAATCTATTAACTCCCTTTAATTTGGAAATCTCCCTTTATGACTGAACTTCACCTTTAATCCTGATCGTTGATTGAAATCGATCTCAACCGTTGATGAATTCCAAGAAAGTCTATTTAAGAAACCCTCATCTCTTCATTTTGAAAGGTTGAATAAGAATTTGCATCGAATTTTTGCTAGAATTCATACTCACATTTGCTCATATTCACATATGCAAAGATCAAGTTTGACCAAAAGTTGACTAGATTTAACCACAGTTGACTTGAGTTGACTAGTTTCGAAGAGAATTTTGAAATAAATAAACGAAATTATTTAATTAAATAGAGTACTTATTTCTAGTTAATTAAACAAAGTTATTTAATTAAATGAGAAGCCATTCTTAATTAATTAAATAAGAAAAGTGTCTCTAATTAATTAAAGATTATTTAATTAAATAGAAAAAGTAATTATGAGAGCATATCTCATTTAATTAAATTAAATATCTCAACAAAATCTCTCTTCAGTTCAAAAAGAAAAATTTTCAGTTCACTATTGATAAAAAATTAGTTAAATCAGTTAACTCCTTTTTCTACTCAAATTGAATCAGTTAACTCCTTATTTTACTCAAATTAAATCTGTTAACTCTCTTTTGTAATGCCCCGCCAAGGGATCCAAAGAATTAACCTAGAATTTCACTAAATTTAGTAGCAATTTTTTTTTTTGAAAGCAAATACCACATATAACTAATGCACAATAATGGAAGTAATAGTAATGTCCATCTTAAAATAAACATAACATAAATAACAGTTTACATTCTTTAAGATCCCTTAACATTGAATTACATACATGAATCCATTTAGTAAAACATCCACATGAAATAATAATGATAAGTCCAATGTTTATACATTACATTTCAAATACTCAATCATCCACTGTACATGTCACAGGGTATGACAAGCTCAAAAGAATATACATACATAGAATAAGGTACATCATCCTATTCTAATTCATGATACATCAAAGTAGAGATAATCACATCATATGCATGATACATCATTATAGAAGTCATATACATCCATCATAAAGATCAAACATAATAAACTAAGTGCATGGTTCCTCCCAACCTTTAATATCATCAAATATGCATAAAACCATCAAATCTCCATGAGCTATCATCCATAGAAAATCATGAACATAACAGCTCTCTATTGGCAACTGAAGTATCACTGATAATCAAATATCCAATGGTTCTCAATAACCAAAATATATATCTCAATCATACTGATTGAAGACTCCAAAAATGGTTGAGTCAAACATGTCAAAATATGATATCATCAAAAATAAATCCACATTATAGTCCCATCATGGCGACTAAAAAATAACCAAGGATAATTGATCGATAACCAAAATAATGGTTAAGTCAAGTGTCTCATACATAAAAATCTCAACTATAACAATCAGTAATCACAACCAATACATAGAGCATTCCATCACATAACCATGGTTGGGTTTATAAAGATCAAGATTAAAACATCATCGTGTCACCACAATCACATAACTCTCAAGCCTCTAGTAGACGTCTTATACTGGTCAACACTAGTCAACCCAAAACCCAAAATAATAGCTTTAAGAATACACAATGCAAACACATGTTTTGGTTATACCAAGTTTACAAAATGTAGAGATCTCAGTTTTAGTTTCCAAGTTTGAATGGAGGAACACATATATATTGTTTTTGGATAAAAGTTTTCCTTATTATAACTAAAAAAATTCATTTTCCAATTAATAATATTTGTTTGATACATTCCCCACCAAACTATCAATTCTTTATTTCATAATTTAAAACAATTAAATTATTAAATAGTTGAAAGTTATTAAAGAGTCACCTTTATGAAAATAAACCTTCAATATAAATCATTTATCAAATAATAATAACTTAAATTTATAAATAACATGTTTACATATTATATATATATATATATGAAAACGTATTAACTATTTATATATGTATATGTATATGTATATGTTTATATATATGTTTATATATATATATATATATATATATATATATATATATATATATATATATATACATACATATACATATACATATACATATACATATACATATACATATAGTTAATACGTTTTCATAAAATTGATTTAACAATTTCGATTGACACCATATTATATAGCAATGAGAATTGATTGTTTATAAACGTTTTAATATAAACATTTTTTTTTGCATCACATTAATATTAATTTACCCCCCCCAAACACTTGTTGCGGTAAGTAGTACCTGCGGTCGTAGGCACTGCGTCGACAGCGGGTACGTAGTACCCCTGTCGCCGCAGACCTGCGACGACAGGTCTCTACCTTCCGCAGGTGTAAGTACAATTTGTGCCCATGACATTTCATTATATACATTGATTCATGCGATATGAATCGCGATGTGATTTATTAAATTTCTCCACTGAGATTTATCAATCGCTCATTCGATGTATTATATATAAATATACATAGGTATATATATATATATATATCAGTGTATATATATATATATATATTCAAATTTTATAATAGATTCATAATAAATGTATATATATGCATATATATAAATATATATATATATATACATAAATATATATATATATATATATGTATGTATGTATGTATGTATGTATGTATGTATGTATGTATGCTGATTTGAATATATAACCATGTATATATATATTTTTTCACAAAGATTATATCTACAATTTAAGAATAAAATATTTGCATTATAGAATGCATATAAAATTCTCCAATAAATTAATCTACCCATATTGAGAATGCATATAAATATGAAACTTCTCAGAAGACATATGGAAGACATGAAAAAGACAAGGAATGTGTGATGTGAAAATAGCATAATCAAAATCATAAGAATCTACCTGGATTCTGATGCTAAATCGCTCTTCCTCAGAAAATTTGCAGAGCAAGCTCCTCCCTTCTTCAGAATTCTCGAGTCCTCTAATGCTCCAATTGCTCTCCCAATGCTATGTCTAAGCTTCTTTGAATGCCTAAATATAAAGAGCTTTCAGGAAACATCTAAAATGCTTCTAGAAACATCTAAAATGCTTCTAGAAATAATTGGAAGATGTCACCAGCTAAGTATGGGTCTTTTCCAACTTTCAAGATGAGCCATAGGGTTGTTGACACCATGTGCTTAATTGATGCACTAACCTCCATGTTGTTGACACATGAGAAATAGAGAAGTGCGTTAATTCCCATGCAAGCTTATAACTCCAATTCACTTTAATATAATTTCTATTTAAATATTTATAACTTTAATTTTAATTTTTATAACTTTTATTATTATTATTTATTTATTACTTTATTATTATTTTATTATTATTATTAATTTTAATTTCTAATTTTCTTTTATTTAATTTTTTTTTCTCAATTAATTCCCATTCAATTAATTATAATCAAAATATCAAATAACATGATATTTTATATTAATTTTTTCAATTAATTAATTTATTAATTAAATCTATTTATTAAGACTTAATTAATCTAAAATTCACCATAGACTTTCAAGATAAAATATGAAAATCCATCATAGAGCAAATCACTCAAAATCAGTCTAAAGGGTTAAAAATCACGAATTATGTCATCCGACACATTAGGTGGGTAAAATATCCAGATACTTGTCCTACATCACTAGGACAATTGGTTTAAGGGTTTGGGATTTGGACTTGAGAATTTATGTCCCTTCTCTTATCATTGAGATAGTATAATAGGGTACGCTCATCTTGGCAATTCAGTAAAGTCGATACTCGGTACCTGCAACTTGTAAAAAAACTATGCATGTACATACAATATATATATATATATATATATGCTAAGCTAAACAGAAAATGGCAAGAAGTGGTGCATCGTGTAGATCTTGACTAAGCAGGTGACTACGACTCCCTTCCTTAACCACATCAGAAATGCCATACAATAAGAAAACACGCACACCATACACATGCAAGTATGGGGTAAGTATCCATAATAAAACACATGAGATAATAATCATCAACTAATCATCAATAATAACTGAAAATAGTATAATGATCATCATATATGCATGAAATGTAAAGTCTAAATGATCTCATCTCATAACCTCTAAATCCATAAAATAATGTCTGATAGTGTCAAAACAATACCACTAATCCATCAACATAAAACAAGTCCATCATAGTCTGATAATAACAACAATGTCTAGAAAAGATGTTAAACGAGGGTAGGCACTACACCTCTAATTTGGAAATCTCCCTTTATGACTGAACTTCACCTTTAATCCTGACCGTTGATTGAAATTGATCTCACCCGTTGATGAATTCCAGGAAAGTCTATTTAAGAGACCCTCATCTCTTCATTTTGAAACGTTGAATGAGAATTTGCATCAAATTTTTGCTGGAATTCATACTCACATTTGCTCATATTCACATACGCAAAGATCAAGTTTGACTAAAAGTCAACCATATTTAACCACATTTGACTTGAGTTGACTAGTTTCGAAAAGAATTTTGAAATAATTAAACGAAGTTATTTAATTAAATGGAGAACTTACTTCTAATTAATTAAACAAAGTTATTTAATTAAATGAGAAGCCATTCCTAATTAATTAAATGAAGTTATTTAATTAAATAAGAAAAGTGTCTCTAATTAATTAAAGATTATTTAATTAAATAGAAAAAGTAATTATGATAGCATATCTCATTTTATTAAATTAAATATCATAACAAAATCTCTCTTCATTTCAAAAAGGGAAATTTCCAGTTCACTATTGATAAAAAATGAGTTAAATCAGTTAACTCCTTTTTCTACTCAAATTGAATCAATTAACTCTTTATTTTACTCAAATTAAATCCGTTAACTCCCTTTAATTTGAAAATCTCTGTTTATGACTGAACTTCACCTTTAATCCTGACCCTTGATTGAAATCGATCTCAACCATTGATGAATTCCAGGAAAGTCTATTTAAGAGACCCTCATCTCTTCATTTTGAAAAGTTCAATAAGAATTTGCATCGAATTGTTGTTGGAATTCATACTCACATTTGCTCATATTCACATACGAAAATATCAAATTTGACCAAAACTTGACCAGATTTAACCACAGTTGACTTGAGTTGACTAGTTCCGAAAAGAATTTTAAAATAATTAAATGAAATTATTTAATTAAATGAAGTACTTACTTCTAACTAATTAAACAAAATTATTTAATTAAATCAGAAGCCATTCCTAATAATGAAATGAAGTTATTTAATTAAATAAGAAAAGTGTCTCTAATTAATTAAAGATTATTCAATTAAATAGAAAAAGTAATTATGAGAGCATATCTCATTTTATTAAATTAAATATCTCAACAAAATCTCTCTTGAGTTCAAAAAGAGAAATTTCTAGTTCACTATTGATAAAAAATGAGTAATTTTAGGTAACTCCTTTTTGTACTCAAATTGAATCAGTTAACTCCTCATTTTACTCAAATTAAATATATTAACTCCCTCTTATTTGGAAATCTCCCTTTATGACTAAACTTCACCTTTAATCTTGACCGTTGATTGAAATTGATCTCAACCATTGATGAATTTTATGAAAGTCTGTTTAAGAGACCCTCATCTCTTCATTTTGAAAGGTTGAATGTGAATTTGCATCGAATTGTTGCTGAAATTCATACTCACATTTGCTCATATTCACATACGCAAAGATCAAGTTTGACCAAAAGTTGACCAGATTTAACCACGGTTGACTCGAGTTGACTAGATTCGAAAAGAATTTTGAAATAATTAAACGAAATTATTTAATTAAATGAAATACTTACTTCTAATTAATTAAACAAAGTTATTTAATTAAATGAGAAGCCATTCCTAATTAATTAAATGAAGTTATTTAATTAAATCATAAAAGTGTCTCTAATTAATTAAAGATTATTTAATTATATAGAAAAAGTAATTATGAGAGCATATCTCATTTTATTAAATTAAATATCTCATCAAAATCTCTCTTCAGTTCAAAAAGGGAAATTTTCAGTTCACTATTGATAAAAAATGAGTTAAATTAGTTAACTCCTTTTTCTACTCAAATTGAATCAGTTAACTCCTTATTTTACTCAAATTAAATCCATTAACTCTCTTTAATTTGGAACTCTCCCTTTATGATTGAACTTCACCTTTAATCTTGATCGTTGATTGAAATCGATCTCAACCATTGATGAATTCCAAGAAAGTCTATTTAAGAGACCCTCATATCTTTATTTTGAAAGGTTGAATGAGAATTTGTATCAAATTGTTGCTGGAATTCATACTCACATTTGCTCATATTCACATACGCAAAGATCAAGTTTGACCAAAAGTTGACCAGATTTTACCACGGTTGACTTGAGTTGACTAGTTTCGAAAAGAATTTTGAAAAAAATTAAACGAAATTATTTAATTAAATGGATTACTTACTTCTAATTAATTAAACAAAGTTATTTAATTAAATGAGAAGCCATTCCTAATTAATTAAATGAAGTTATTTAATTAAATAAGAAAAGTGTCTCTAATTAATTAAAGATTATTTAATTAAATAGAAAAAGTAATTATGAGAGCATATCTCATTTTATTAAATTAAATTTCTCATCAAAATCTCTCTTCAGTTCAAAAAGGGAAATTTCTAGTTCACTATTGATAAAAAATGAGTTAAATCTGTTAACTCTTTTTTCTACTCAAATTGAATCAATTAACTCCTTATTTTACTCAAATTAAATCTGTTAACTCCCTTTAATTTGGAAATCTCCCTTTATGACTAAAGTTCACCTTTAATCCTGACTGTTGATTGAAATCGATCTCAACCGTTGATGAATAGTAGGAAAGTCTATTTAAGAGACCCTCATCTCTTCAGTTTGAAAGGTTGAATGAAAATTTGCATCGAATTGTTGCTAGAATTTATACTCGCATTTGCTCATATTCACATACGCAAAGATCAAATTTGACCAAAAGTTTACCGATTTTAACCACGGTTGACTTGAGTTGACTAGTTTCGAAAAGAATTTTGAAATAATTAAACGAAATTATTTAATTATATGGAGTACTTACTTCTAATTAATTAAAGAAAGTTATTTAATTAAATGATAAGCCATTCCTAATTAATTAAATGAAGTTATTTAATTAAAGAAGAAAAGTGTCTCTAATTAATTAAAGATAATTTAATTAAATAGAAAAGGTAATTATGAGAGCATATCTCATTTTATTAAATTAAATATCTCAAAAAAAATCTCTCTTTAGTTCAAAAAGGGAAATTTCGAGTTCACTATTGATAAAAAATGAGTTAAATCAGTTAACTCCTTTTTCTACTCAAATTGAATCAGTTAACTCCTTATTTTATTCAAATTAATTCCATTAACTCTTTTTAATTTGGAAATCTTCCTTTATGACTGAGCTTTACCTTTAATCCTGACCGTTGATTGAAATCGATCTCAACCATTGATGAATTTTAGGAATGTCTATTTAAGAGACACTCATCTCTTCATTTTGAAAGGTTGAATGAGAATTTGCATCGAGTTGTTGCTGAAATTCATACTCACATTTGCTCATATTCACAGAGGCAAAGATCAAGTTTGACAAAAAGTTGACCTGATTTAACCACAGTTGACTAGTTTCGAAAAGAATGTTGAAATAATTAAACAAAATTATTTAATTAAATGGAGTACTTACTTCTAATTAATTAAACAAAGATATTTAATTAAATGAGAAGCCATTCCTAATTAATTAAATGAAGTTATTTAATTAAATAAGAAAAGTGTCTCTAATTAATTAAAGTTTATATAATTAAATATAAAAAGTAATTATGATAGCATATCTCATTTTATTAAATTAAACATCTCAACAAAATCTCTCTTCATTTCAAAAAGGGAAATTTCCGGTGCACTATTGATAAAAAATGAGTTAAATCAGTTAACTCCTTTTTCTACTCAAATTGAATCAATTAACTCTTTATTTTACTCAAATTAAATCCGTCAACTCCCTTTAATTTGGAAATCTCCGTTTATGAGTGAACTTCACCTTTAATCCTGATCGTTGATTGAAATCCATCTCAACCGTTGATGAATTCTAGAAAAGTCTATTTAAGAGACCCTCATCTCTTCATTTTGAAAGGTTGAATGAGAATTTGCATCGAATTGTTGCTAGAATTCATACTCACATTTGCTCATATTCACATACGCAAAGATCAAATTTTACCAAAAGTTGACCAAATTTAACCACAGTTGACTTTAGTTGACTAGTTCCGAAAACAATTTTGAAATAAATAAATGAAATTATTTAATTAAATGGAGTACTTACTTCTAATTAATTAAACAAAATTATTTAATTAAATCAGAAGCCATTCCTAATTAATGAAATGAAGTTATTTAATTAAATAAGAAATGTTTCTCTAATTAATTAAAGATTATTTAATTAAATAGAAAACGTAATTATGAGAGCATATATCATTTTATTAAATTAAATATCTCAACAAAATCTCTTTTCAGTTCAAAAACAAAAATTTCTAGTTCACTATTGATAAAAAATGAGTAATTTTCATTAACTCCTTTTTCTACTCAAATTAAATCAGTTAACTTCTCATTTTACTCAAATTAAATCCGTTAACTCCCTCTAATTTGGAAATCTCCCTTTATGACTGAACTTCACCTTTAATCCTGACTGTTGATTGAAATCGATCTCAACCGTTGATGAATTCCAGGAAAGTCTATTTAAGAGACCCTCATCTCTTCATTTTGAAAGGTTGAATGAGAATTTGAATCGAATTGTTGCTGGAATTCATACTCACATTTGCTCATATTCACATACGCAAAGATCAAGTTTGACCAAAAGTTGACCAGATCTAACCACGGTTGACTTGAGTTGACTAGTTTCGAAAAAAAATTTTAAATAATTAAATGAAATTATTTAATTAAATGGAGTACTTACTTCTAATTAATTAAACAAAGTTATTGAATTAAATGAGAAGCCGTTCCTAATTAAATAAATGAAGTTATTTAATTAAATCAAAAAAATGTCTCTAATTAATTAAAGATTAATTAATTAAATAGAAAAAGTAATTATTAGAGCATATCTCATTTTATTAAATTAAATATCTCAACATAATCTCTCTTCAGTTCAAAAAGGGAAATTGCCAGTTCACTATTGATAAAAAATGAGTTAAATCAGTTAACTCCTTTTTCTACTCAAATTAAATCAGTTAACTCCTTATTTTACTCAAATTAAATCCATTGACTCTCTTTAATTTGGAAATCTCCCTTTATGACTGAACTTCACCTTTAATGCTAACCATTGATTGAAATCAATCTCAACCGTTGATGAATTCCAGGAAAGTCTATTGAAGAGACCCTCATCTCTTCATTTTGAAAGGTTGAATGAGAATTTGCATCGAATTGTTGCTGGAATTCATACTCACATTTGCTCATATTCACATACGCAAAGATCAAGTTTGACCAAAAGTTGACCAGATTTAACCATAGTTGACTTGTGTTGATTAGTTTCAAAAAGAATTTTGAAATAATTAAACAAAATTATTTAATTAAATGGAGTACTTACTTCTAATTAATTAAACAAAGTTATTTAATTAAATGAGAAGCCATTCCTAATTAATTAAATGAAGTTATTTAATTAAATAAGAAAAGTGTCTCTAAATAATTAAAGATTATTTAATTAAATAAAAAAAGTAATTATGGGAGCATATCTCATTTTATTAAATTAAATATCTCAACAAAATCTCTCTTCAGTTCAAAAAGAGAAATTTTTCGTTCACTATTGATAAAAAATGAGTTAAATCTGTTAACTCCTTTTTCTACTGAAATTGAATCAGTTAACTCCTTATTTTACTCAAATTAAATCTGTAAACTCCTTTTAATTTGGAAATCTCCCTTTATAACTGAACTTCACCTTTAATCTTGACTGTTGATTGAAATTGACCTCAACCGTTGATGAATTCCAGGAAAGTCTATTTAAGAGACTCTCATCTCTTCATTTTGAAAGGTTAATTGAGAATTTGTATCGAATTGTTGCTAGAATTCATGCTCACATTTGGTCATATTCACATACACAAAGATCAAGTTTGACCAAAAGTTGACCAGATTTAACCACGATTTACTTGAGTTAACTAGTTTCGAAAAGAATTTTGAAATAAAATTATTTAAATATATGGAGTACTTACTTCTAATTAATTAAACAAAGTTATTTAATTAAACGAGAAGCCATCCCTAATTATTTAAATGAAGTTATTTAATTAAATAAGAAAAGTGTCTCTAATTAATTAAAGATTATTTAATTAAACAGAAAAAGTAATTATGAGAGCATATCTCATTTTATTAAATTAAATATCTCAACAAAATCTCTCTGAAGTTCAAAAAGGGAAATTTTCAGTTCACTATTGATAAAAAATGAGTTAAATCAGTTAACTCCTTTTTCTACTCAAATTGAATCAGTTAACTCCTTATTTTAGTCAAACTAAATCTGTTAACTCCCTTTAATTTGGAAATCTCCCTTTATGACCGAACTTCACCTTTAATCTTGACCATTGATTAAAATCGATCTCAACCGTTGATGAATTCCAAGAAACTCTATTTAAGAGACCCTCATGTCTTCATTTTGAAAGGTTTAATGAGAATTTGCATCGAATTGTTGCTGGAATTCATACTCACATTTGCTCATATTCACATATGCAAAGATCAAGTTTGACCAAAAGTTGACTAGATTTAACCATGGTTGACTTGAGTTGACTAGTTTCGTAAAGAATTTTGAAATAATTAAACAAAATTATTTAATTAAATGGATTACTTACTTCTAATTAATTAAACAAAATTATTTAATTAAATGAGAAGCCATTCTTAATTAATTAAATGAAGTTATTTAATTAAATAAGAAAAGTGTCTCTAATTAATTAAAGATTATTAAACTAAATAGAAAAAGTAATTATGAGAGCATATCTCATTTTATTAAATTAAATATCTTAACAAAATCTCTCTTTAGTTCAAAAAGGGAAATTTCTAGTTCACTATTGATAAAAAATGAGTTAAATGAGTTAACTCCTTTTTCTACTCAAATTGAATCAGTTAACTCATTATTTTACTCAAATCAAATATGTTAACTCCCTTTAATTTGGAAATCTCCCTTTATGACTGAACTTCACCTTTAATCTTGACCGTTGATTGAAATCGATTTCAACCATTGATGACTTTCAAGAAAGTCTATTTAAGATACCCTCATTTCTTCATTTTGAAAGGTTGAATGAGAATTTGCATCGAATTGTTACTATAATTCATACTCGCATTTTCTCATATTCACATACGCAAAGATCAAGTTTGACCAAAAGTTGACCAGATTTAACCACAGTTGACTTGAGTTAAATTAGTTAACTCCTTTTTCTGCTCAAATTGAATAAGTTAACTGCTTATTTTAATCAAATTAAATCTGTTAACTCCCTTTAATTTGGAAATCTCCCTTTATGACTGAACTTCACCGTTAATCCTGACTGCTGATTGAAATCGATCTCAACTTTTGATGAATTTCAGGAAAGTATATTTAGGAGACCCTCATCTCTTCATTTTGAAAGTTTGAATAAGAATTTTCATCAAATTGTTGCAATAATTCATACTCACATTTGCTCATATTCACATACGCAAAGATCAAGTTTGAGCAAAAGTTGACCAGATTTAACCACAGTTGACTTGAGTTGACTAGCTTCAAAAATAATTTTTAAATAATTAAATAAAATTATTTAAGTAAATGAAGTACTTACTTCTAATTAATTAAACAAAGTTATTTAATTAAATGAGAAGCCATTCCTAATTAATTAAATAAAGCTATTTAATTAAATAAGAAAAGTGTCTCTAATTAATTAAAGATTATTTAATTAAATAGAAAAAGTAATTATGAGAGCATATCTCATTTTATTAAATTAAATATCTCAACAAAATCTCTCTTCAATTCAAAAAGGAAAATTTCCAGTTCAGTATTGATAAAAAATGAGTTAAATCAGTTAACTCTTTTTTCTACTCAAATTGAATCAATTAACTCCTTATTTTACTCAAATTAAATCTGTTAACTCCGTTTAATTTTGAAATCACCCTTTATGACTAAACTTCACCTTTAATATTGATCACGGATTCAGATCGATCTCAACCGTTGATGAATTCACAGAAAGTTTATTTAAGAGACCCTTATCTCTTCATTTTGAAAGGTTGAATGAGAATTTGCATCGAATTGTTGTTAGAATTCATACTCACATTTGCTCATATTCACATACGCAAAGATCAAGTTTGACCAAAAGTTGACCAGATTTAACCACGGTTGATTTGAGTTGAATAGTTTCGAAAAGAATTTTGAAATAATTAAACGAAATTATTTAATTAAATGGAGTACTTACTTCTAATTAATTAAAAAAAGTTATTTAATTAAATGAGAAGCCATTCATAATTAATTAAATGAAGTTATTTAATTAAATAAAAAAAGTGTCTCTAATTAATTAAAGATTATTTAATTAAATAGAAAAAGTAATTATGAGAGCATATCTCATTTTATTAAATTAAATATCTCAACAAAATCTCTCTTCAGTTCAAAAAGAGAAATTTTCAGTTCACTATTGATAAAAAATGAGTTAAATCAGTTAACTCCTTTTTCTACTCAAATTGAATCAGTTAACTCCTTATTTTACTCAAATTAAATCTGTTAACTCCCTTTAATTTGGAAATCTCCCTTTATGATTGAACTTCACCTTTAATCCTAACTGCTGATTGAAATCGATCTCAATCATTGATGAATTCCAGGAAAGTCTATTTAAGAGACCCTCATCTTTTCATTTGGAAAGGTTGAATGAGAATTTCCATCAAATTGTTGCTGGAATTCATACTCACATTTGCCCATATCCACATACGCAAAATTCATGTTTGACCAAAAGTTGACCAAATTTAACCACGGTTGACTTGAGTTGACTAGTTTCGAAAAGAATTTTAAAAAAATTAAACGAAATTATTTAATTAAATGGAGTACTTACTTCTAATTAATTAAAAAAAGTTATTTAATTAAATAAGAAGCCATTCCTAATTAATTAAATGAAGTTATTTAATTAGATAAGAAAAGTGTCTTTAATTAATTAGAGATTATTTAATTAAATAGAAAAAGTAATTATGAGAGCATATCTCATTTTATTAAATTAAATATCTCAACAAAATCTCTCTTTAGTTCAAAAAGAGAAATTTTCAGTTCACTATTGATAAAAAATGAGTTAAATCAGTTAACTCCTTTCTCTACTCAAATTAAATCAGTTAACTCCTTATTTTACTCAAATTAAATTTGTTAACTCCCTTTAATTTGGAAATCTCCCTTTATGACTGAACTTCACCTTTAATCCTGACCGTTGATTGAAATCGATCTCAACTGTTGATGAATTCCAGGAAAGTCTATTTAAGAGACCCTCATCTCTTCATTTTGAAAGGTTAAATGAGAATTTTCATCGAATTGTTGTTGGAATTCATACTCACACTTGCTCATATTCACATACGCAAAAATCAAGTTTGACTAAAAGTTGACCAGATTTAACCACGGTTGACTTGAGTTGACTAGGTTCAAAATTAATTTTCAAATAATTAAACAAAATTATTAAATTAAATGGAGTACTTACTTCTAATTAATTAAACAAAGTTATTTAATTAAATGAGAAGCCATTCCTAATTAATTAAATGAAGTTATTTAATTAAATAAAAAAAGTGTCTCTAATTAATTAAAGATTATTTAATTAAATATAAAAAGTAATTATGAGAGCATATCTCATTTTATTAAATTAAATATCTCAACAAAATCTCTCTTCAGTTCAAAAGGGAAAATTTCCAGTTCACTATTGATAAAAAATGAGTTAAATCAATTAACTCCTTTCTCTACTCAAATTGAATCAGTTAACTCCTTATTTTACTCAAATTAAATATGTTAACTCCCTTTAATTTGAAAATCTCAATTTATGACTGAACTTCACCTTTAATCCTGACTGCTGATTGAAATCAATCTCAACCGTTGATGAATTCTAAGAAAGTCTATTTAAGAGACCCTCTGTAGTGCGTACCCTCTTTCACATCTTTTCTGGACATTGTTATTATTATCAGACTTTGATGGACTAGTTTTATGTTGATGGTTTAGTGTTATTATTTTGACACTATCAGATATTATGATATGGATTCAATTGATATATGATGAGATCATTTAGAGTTTACATTTCATGTATGTATGATGATCATTACATTGTTTTCAATTATTAATGATGATTAGTTAGATGGTATATTATCTCATGTGTTTTATTATGGATACTTACCCCATACTTGCATGTGTATGGTGTGCGTGTTTTCATATTGTATGGCATTTCTGATGTGGTTAAGGAAGGGAGTCGTAGTCACCTGCTTAGTCGGGATCTACGCAATGCACCACTTCCTGCCATTATCTATTTAGCTTAGCATTATATATATTGTATGTACATGCATGGTTTTTGTGCAGGTTGCAGGTACCGAGTATCGACTTCTCTGAATTGCCAAGATGAGCGTACCCTATTATACTATTTCAATGATAAGAGAAGGGAGAAAAATTCTCAAGTCCAAATCCCAAAACCTTAAACCATTTCATGATTTTTAACCTTTTGGACTGATTTTGTATGATTTGTTCTATGATGGGTTTTCATATTTTATCTTGGAGGTCTATGGTGAATTTTCTATTAATTAAATCTTAATAAATGGATTTAATTAATAAATTAATTATCTTGGAGAAAATTAATATAAAATATCATGTTATTTGGTATTTTGACTATAATTAATTAAATGAGAATTAATTGAGAGAAATGAATTAAATAAAAGAAAATTAGAAATTAAAATTAATAATAATAAAATACTAGTAAAGTAATAAATAAATAATAAAAATAAAAGTTATAAAGTTAAAATAAAAGTTATATATATATATATATATTTAAATAGAAATTATATAAAAAGTGAATTGGAGTTATACGCTTGCATGAGAATTAATGCACTTTTCTATTTCTCATGTGTCAACAACGCGGGGGTTAGTGCATCAATTAAGCACATGGTGTCTACAACCCTATGGCTCATCTTGAAGGTTGGAAAAGAGTCATGCTTAGTTGGTGACACCTTCTAGCTATTTCTAGAAGCATTCTAGATGTTTCATGAAAGCTCTTTATATTCAGGCATTCATAGAAGCTTAGATATAGTGTTTGGAGTGCAATTTGAGCATTGGAGGATTCGAGAATTCTGAAGAAGGGAGCTTGCTCTGCGAGTTTTCTGAGGAAGAGCGAATTAGCATCAGAATTCGGGTAGATTCTTGTGATTTTACTTATGCTATTTCTGCATCTTGCATTCCGTGTCTTCTTCGTGTCTTCCATATGTCTTCTAAGAAATTTCATATTTTTATTGTATGCATTCTCAATATGGGCAATTGAATTTATGTAGAAATCTTTATATGCATATATCTAAAAGAAAACGGGGCTAGGGTTTAAATTCATAGCCAAACCCATTAGATTATTTATTGGATAAATTTGAAGATCAAAGATTTAAAGGAGAATTTTGAAAATTAGAATTTCTAAGTAAACTGTGAATCTGCATACACATATATGTATATATCATTATATACATATATATATGTATGTGCTGTGATGGTGATAAACTCTATGTGTATATATATATATACACATATATATACATATATATACCCATATATATATATATATATACATGCATATGTATATATATACATATATATATATTTATTTATATAATAATCGAATGTCAAATCGTGATAGAGTTTCATATTAATAGTATATCATATCGCATGGGAACATTTTTATAAAAAATGTTGTTGAAAATTGCGTTAAAAAATATATATATATATGATGTTGGGTGAGTATTATACACCCCACCCACTACAGGCCTACGAGACCGCAATGTACCTGCAATCCACAGTGTACCTGTGGTGCGGATGTATTGGGCCACGCAATTTTAAAATCACATTGGTATTTGAATTAGGTTTTAAATTATATAAAGTTTTATTTGCAATGTTATTTCATATGAGATTTGGATAGGAATCTCAATTTTGTTTCAATATCATTAACTATTAAATGTTATTATATATATATATATTTATGTATGTATGTATATATATATATATATATATATATATATATATATATATGTATGTATGTATATAAGTATATATGTATATATAATTAATTATAAATCAATATTATAAAGTTCTAAATTAATGGATCACTCTTTTAATGATTTAAAATATTGATATTGAGCTTGTCAATTATGAAGAGATATTAATAATTAATTTAATTAAACTCAATTTAATTAAGATTAGTTATTAGAATATATAATTGAATTTTTGATTCATTGAGAGTGTCAATTTTCAAACAATGTTATATAAACAAAATATTATTAGATCAATTAGAAAATTGAGTCTAATAGTTTTGGGAAGAAACTTTTATCTATCAAACAAATACATGGGTTAGGAAAAACGTGAAATTTTTCCACTTAATATAATTTGGAAAAACGTAAACTGAAACTTTTAAATTCAAATTTGAAAATTTAGCAAAATCAAAACATGTGTTTACATTGTGTATTCTTTATGCTATTGTTTTGGGTTTTGGGTTGATTAGTGTTGAGCAGTATAGGACATCTACCAGAGGCTTGGGGGTTATGTGATTGTGATGTCATGATGATGTTTTAATATCGATCTTTATAAACCCAACCATGGTTTGTGATGGAATGCTCTATGTATTGGATGTGATTACTGGTTGTTAAAGTTGAGATTCTTGTGTATGAGACTCTTGACCTAACCATTATTTTGGTCATCGATCAGTTATGCTTGATTATTTTCTAGTCGCCATGATGGGACTGAGATGTGGATTTATTCTTGATGATGTCATCTTGTGACATGTTTGACTCAACCATTTTTGGAGTCTTCGATCAGTATGATTGAGATATATATTTTGGTTATTGAGAACCATTGGATATTTGTTTATTAGCGATACTTCAGTTGCCAATAGAGAGCTGTTGTGTTCATAATTTTCTATGGATATTTGCTCATGGATATTTGATGCTTTTATGCATATTTGATGATTTTATTATGGATTATCTTTTTTGATTTTGATATTTATGAGTCCATGAGTATTAGGGTAGGATATCTACATGTAGTGACGGGAAGTGGCTTGCAATGGGGGTCGGGGCCCTAAGAGGCTGCCAGGGTAACTCGTTGTAAGTTGGATTAATAAGTGATAACATTCACACCTAATACTAACAAAATGAACCTAAAAAGATAAGTGATAATATATGTAAAAATAGAAATACATCAACCTCCACGAATCAATGATACAAAGTACAGTAAAGATATATACAAAACTATTCACCATACTTGATACATCCATACATCCATAATGATAAAACATCTATCATAAAATCTAACCATCCATCATAATAATCCAAGAACATAGTGAAGGTAAATGCCAATCACAAAAACTCCAGCCACGATGACCACAGAACGGATCTCAATGGTAAGAGTAAAAAGCACTACCACCCAACCGCGTGAAACCTAAATGGTCTACTCCCACCACGCTGAGGAGATAGTCTCAAGTCCCAAATAGGATAACAAACCTATAATCATAAATACTCTCTAAGTCCAGGAAATCCTATAAGTATGCTAACTCAAGGAAATCCTATAAAATCTCCCTTTATGACTGAACTTCACCTTTAATCCTGACCGGTGATTGAAATCGATCTCAACCATTGATGAATTCTAGGAAAGTCTATTTAAGAGACCCTCATCTCTTCATTTTGAAAGGTTGAATGAGAATTTGCATCAAATTGTAGCTAGAATTCATACTCACATTTGCTCATATTCACATATGCAAAGATCAAGTTTGACCAAAAGTTGACCAGATTTAACCATGGTTGACTTGAGTTGACTAGTTTCAGAAAGAATTTTGAAATAATTAAACGAAATTATTTAATCAAATGGAGTACTTTCTTCTAATTAATTAAACAAAGTTATTTAATTAAATGAGAAGCCATTCCTAATTAATTAAATGAAGTTATTTAATTAAATAAGAAAAGTGTCTCTAATTAATTAAATATTATTTAATTAAATAGAAAAAGTAATTATGAGTGCATATCTCATTTATTAAATTAAATATCTCAGCAAAATCTCTCTTCAGTTCAAAAAGGAAAATTTCCAGTTCACTATTGATCAAAAATGAGTTAAATCAGTTAACTCCTTTCTCTACTCAAATTGAATCAGTTAACTGCTTATTTTACTCAAATTAAATCTGTTAACTCCCTTTAATTTGGAAATCTCCCTTTATGACTGAACTTCACCTTTAATCCTGACCGTTGATTGAAATCGATCTCAACCGTTGATGAATTCTAGGAAAGTCTATTGAAGAGACCCTCATCTCTCCATTTTGAAAGGTTGAATGAGAATTTGCATCGAATTGTTGCTGGAATTCATACTCACATTTGCTCATATTCACATACGCAAAGATCAAGTTTGACCAAAAGTTGACCAGATTTAACCACAGTTGACTTGAGTTGATTAGTTTCGAAAAGAATTTTAAAATAATTAAACAAAATTATTTAATTAAATGGAGTACTTACTTCTAATTAATTAAACAAAGTTATTTAATTAAATGAGAAGCCATTCCTAATTAATTAAATGAAGTTATTTAATTAAATAAGAAAAGTGTCTCTAAATAATTAAAGATTATTTAATTAAATAGAAAAAGTAATTATGGGAGCATATCTCATTTTATTAAATTATCTCAACAAAATCTCTCTTCAGTTCAAAAAGCGAAATTTTCAGTTCACTATTGATCAAAAATTAGTTAAATAAGTTAACTCCTTTTTCTACTCAAATTGAATCAGTTAACTCCTTGTTTTACTCAAATTAAATCTGTTAACTCCCTTTAATTTGGATGTAATGCCCCATCAAGGGATCCAAAGAATTAGCCTAGAATTTCACTAAGTTTGGTAACATTTTTTTTTTAAAATTACATGAAATTAAATACCACAAATAACTTATCCACAATAACGGAAGCAATAGCAATGTCCATCGAAAACAAATATAACATACTTAATATATTACATTCTTTAAGATCCGTTAACGTGAATTACATACATGTTTCCATCTAGTACAACATCCACATGAAATAATAATGATAAGTCTATTGTTTATACATTACATTTCAAATACTCAATCATCCTCTGTACATGTCACAGGATATGACAAGCTCAAAACAATATACATATGTGAAATAAGGTACATCATCCTATTCTAATCCATGATATATCAAAGTAAAGATAATTACATGATACAATGATACATCATCATAGAAGTCATATACATCCATCATAAAGATGAAACAAAATAAACTAAGTGCACGGTTCCTCCCAACCGTTAATAGCATCATTAGACCATCATGGGCCCTAGCCATCCCTCCGTGCGTAACATCCCAAATCACTAAAGAGATCATCGGTATTAACATAGTAGGAATGTCATTCCTAATAAATACAACATCATATGTAGAAGTAATCTAACGTGCAAATATAAGAATAAGATAACATCATGCTAATCATCAATGAAAAGATACATATCCACCATCACGAAAGATGCTTCAGCCATGATTGCCTCACTGAATCTCAAATGATGAGAGTGGAAAATACACTACCACCCGATCACGTTGTACATAAGTGGTCAACTCCCACCGTGCTGAGAAGATAATCTCAAGTCCCAAATAGGCTATCAAAATCACATAGCACAAATCTCTAAAGTCCAAGAATCCTAAAAGTATACTAACTCAAAGGTCCCAATCACAAAGCAACTGACATCTACTTGCCAGAGGCACACATTGATATGTAGGAACCTACTATGCAAGCGGGAAAGTGTCATCGCATTTATCTCGTACAAGTTACCCTGTCAGTTAGCTAAACTCCACGAGTCCATACAGATCTCATGCGGCCACTAGTATCCTTTCATACTGACAAGGCATACTATGGAATGCAAGGTCGCAACCATGCATTCTCACTACTCCCATCCTAGCCTATACAAGCACTCAAGGAATGGGCGAGAACCAAAACTCTTATCTTTTTAGGTTCATTCAGTTAGTATTAAGTGTGAATGTTATCACTTATTAATCCAACTTACAATGAGTTACTCTCGTAGCCTCTTAGGGCCCCGGCCCCCATTGCAAGCCACTTCCCGACACTACATGCAGATATCCTACACTAATGCTCATGGTATCATAAATCATCAAGATCACCAAAGAAAATCCATAATAAAATCATCAAATATCCACAATAAGAATCATCAAATATCCATGATAAAATCATCAAATATGCATAAAAACATCAAATCTCCATGAGCATCATCCATAGAAAATCATGACCACAACAGCTCTCTATTGGCAACTGAAGTATCACTGATAATCAAAGTTTCCATTGGTTCTCAATAACCAAAATATATCTCAAAATAAATCACCATATCCATTGGTTCTCAACAAGAAACCAAGAATATCTCAAAATCATACTGATCGAAGACTCCAAAATGGTTGAGTCAAACATGTCACAACTGACATCATTAAGAATAAATCCACATGTCAGTCCCATCATGGCAACTAGAATATAACCAAGGATAACTGATCGATGACCAAAAACAATGGTTAAGTCAAGGGTCTCAAACATAAGAATCTCAACTTTAACAATCAGTAATCACAACCAATACATAGAGCATTCCATCACATAATCATGGTTGGGTTTATAAAGATCGAGAATAAAACATCATCATGACATCACAATCCCATAACCACCAAGCCTCTGGTAGACTTCCTATAATTGGTCAACACTAGTCAACCCAAAACCCAAAAAATTAGCATAAGGAATACACAATGTAAACACATGTTTTGGTTTTGCTAAGTTTTCAAATTTTGAAATCAAATGCAAAAGTCTCAGTTTACGTTTCCAAGTTTAGAGAAAGAATTTAAAGGAACATTTTGTACGCTTTTCCTATGTACTATTTTTGGATGGATTAAAAGTTTTCCTCTAAACTCCAATTTCCAATTATAATATTAATAAAAATCGTTCCCCACCAACTTCCAATTAAATTTCATATACTTAATATATTTTATAATTTAAAACTATTAATTCAATCTTAATAGTCAAATTATAATATTATAAAATAATTCATCATTATAAAAATGAATCCTTAAATCTTTTATCAAACAATTTAAATTTATAAATAACATATTTACATATTACATATAAACATATACATATATTTATAATTAAATATATATATATATATATATACATACATATATAATATATAAATATTTATTTTTATCGTGATTTATAAAGAAAATCGAATAACATTAATTTCGATTGAATCCAAATATCATATGAAAATTGAAATGAAATACGATTTCATTTATATCATAAAAAAATGTTAAAAACTTTATACAAAACATATATATACGTAATACCTGCGGATCGCAGGGTACGCTGCAGTCGCAGGTACACTGCGGTGCCGCCGTTTTACTATGGAAATTTCCACCGGCGGGGGTGGGAAAACACGTCCCCTTGCCCAAAGTTTATAATTATATTTGTGCTTCATTAAAATGCATTTCCCCATAGCGATGCGTCATTCGCTCGCTGTAAATGATATTCAAATTTTTAATAAAATATATATATATATATATATATATGTATATATACATATGTATATATATATATATATATATAAATATATATTAAAGTATATATATGTGTGTGTGTGTGTGTGTGTGTGTGTGTTTGTGTGTGTATATAGGGTTTAGACATATATACATATATATGTATTCAGATTTGGAAATATAAATATGACATCATACAATATAATGATCATCATACATACATGAAATGTAAAGTCTAAATGATCTCATCATATAACAATTGAATCCATAACATAATGTCTAATAGTGTCAAAACAATACCACTAATCAATTAACATAAAGCTTGTCTATCATAGTCTGATAATAATAGCAATAATATGTCCAGAAAAGATGTGAATGAGGGTAGGCACTACATCCACCCCCCCTTGGATTAGGCTTACTCTTGGAAGCCTACAAACAAGTAGGGATATAACTCCCACAATCTAGCTGCATCCTCCCAAGTAGCTGAAGAATCATCAGTAGGGTCCCATTGGACCCTTACCTACACGATGGTTCGACCCCTGAGGGTCAACCCCCGCTGCTCCAGAATACGAGCCAGCTCCAAAGCCAGCTGCCCGTCCTCTACCTGCAACGCATTCCAATCAAGAACATGTAGAATATCAGGAATGTATTGCCTAAGCACTGAAACATGGAAAACATCATGAATGCGAGCTAGGCTAGGCGGTAGAGCAAGGCGGTAAGCAACCAGGCCAATCCTCTCTAGAATCTTGAATGGTCCCACAAAATGAGGTGCTAGTTTAGAACCCTTTTCATAATGGATCATACTCTTTCACGGTCGCACTCTCAAGAAAACCTTATCTCCCACTGCAAACTGCTTATCAGTCCTATGAGCATCAGCATACTTCTTCTGCCTATCCTGTGCCGTAGTCAAATGCTCGTGGATACGCACTACCTGTTGCTCCATATCGCGAAGCATCTCAGAACCCAATAGGATGCGATCCTCAAGGTTTTCCCAACTCAAGGGTGTACGACAAGGATGACCATATAATACTTGAAAAGGTGTCATGCCAATAGAACTATGATACCCATTGTTGTAAGCAAACTCTACTAGATAGAGATAGTCCTCCCAATATGTTTGCCTATCCATCACATACATCCGTAACATATCCTCCAAAACCTGATTTACCCTCTCTGTCTGACCATCAATCTCTGGATGATATGCCGAACTGAAGTTTAACTGCGCTCCAAGCTCATGCTGCAATGATGTCCAGAATGCAGATGTGAATATAGGATCCCTGTCAGAAATGATCTTTCTAGGAATACCATGTAATCTCACAATGTCATGCATGAAGACATTAGCTACAGAAGCTGTTGTGTAGGAAGACCTGATGGGTGAAAAATGCGCCACCTAAGTCAATCGATCAACAGTGACCATGATAGCATCATGATGACGAACAGTCATAGGTAATCCTACAATGAAATCCATAGAGATGATATCCCACTTCCAAGAAGGAATGAGATTTGGCTGCAAAAGTCCAGCCGAGTGCTAGTGTTTTGCGTTGACTCTCTGACACTCAAGACACCTAGCCACAAAATTAGCAATATCTCGCTTCATTTCGGACCAAAAGAACAAACGTCTCAAATCAGCGTGCATCTTCTTGACACCTAGACGTGTTGAGTAGGGTGTACGATGGGCTTCTACTAGAATCAAGGTGCGAAGCTCATCCAGTAATGGCACATAAATCCTCCCCAAATGTCTCAAAAGACCATCTAATTCTCGAACGTAACCTGCAAACTTACCTTCCAAGGGTCTTCCTGAATCTATCTCTCTGCACACTTCCTAATACCATGAATCCGTAGGAAGTGCCTGAAAAATTTGACTCCTCAAATTGACACTAAGAGTCATAGATGATACCACATGTCTCCTGCGACTCAAAGCATCCGCCACCACATTCTCCTTACCTTGAATGTACTTAACCTCAAAATCATACTCGCATAGAAACTCCATCCATCGTCTCTGGCGAGCATTCAAATTAGGCTGAGTAAAAAATATACTAAAGACTGCGATGATAGTTGTGTAGCTCAAATCTATGCCCCAACAAGAAATGTATCCATCTTGTCAAAGCATGAACTACTGCTGCTAACTCAAGATCATGCGTAGGATAATTTAACTAATGATCCTTGAGCTTGTGTGATTCATACACTATCACCCATCCATTCTGCATCAACACTGCCCCAATCCCTTCAAGAGAAGCATCTGTACATACCATGAAATCTCCCTCTGGATCAGGTACTACTAAAATCGGTGCACTAGTCAAAAGCTCCTTGATCTTCTTAAATGCTTCCTCACATTTCTCTATCCACACAAACTTCTTTCCTTTCCTCTGAAGAGAAGTGATAGGATGTGCTATCCTAGAGAAGTTCTGGACAAATCTGCGATAATAACCAGCTAAACTCATGAAAATATGAATCTCTGACACGTTAGTCGGTGTCAGCCAATCTATTATCGCCTGAATCTTTGCAGGATCCACTAAAATACCATCACCTGAGATAACATGCCCTACATACTGAATCTTCAATTTGAAGAATTTTCACTTAGCTGCATTAGCATAAAGCTGATTGTCTCTCAAACACTGCAATACCAACCACAGGTGTTCCTCATGCTCCTTTTGATTCTTAGAGTATATCAATATATCATCAAGAAACACAAGTACAAACCTGTCAAGATATGTTTGAAATACACCATTCATCAAACTCATGAACACTGATGGAGTGTTAGTCAACCCAAAAGGTACCACTGTGAACTCATAATGCCCATAGCAAGTTCGAAAAGCGGTCTTGTGAATGTCAGCTTCATTAATGCGAAGCTAGTGGTATCCTGACTTAAGGTCAATCTTGGAGAATACTGTAGCTCCCTTGATCTGATCAAATAAGTCATCAATCCTACCTATTCTTAATAATCACCTTATTCAACTATCTGTAGTCGATACAAAGGCGTAAGGAATCATATTTCTTCTTCACAAAGAGCACTAGAGCTCCCCATGGTGATACATTAGGTTGAATGCTCCCTTTGGCCAGAAGTTCCTCTAGCTGAAGACGTAGCTCACCCAGTTCCTATGTAGTCATGCGATAAGGAGCTTTAGGGATAGGCTCCACTCGAGGAATTAGATCAATGCTAAAATTTATATCCCTCTTTGGAGGCATGCCTAGAATCTCACTTGGAAAAACATCTGCGTACTATGCAAAATCGGGTGATCTAAAGTCTTCCTCACAGGATCTTCCTCATCAAGATCATTTACAATAACAACAAATATTTGACATCCCTTACAGAAAATTCGCTTCATTTGCATAGTAGAAATCATCCACAACGATATAGGCCTTGGTATCCCAACTATCTTCACATCATTCCCTTGGTCATCTTGGCACATAATAATCTTCTTCCTGCAATCTATACTGGCTCTATGAGTTCCAAGCCAATCCATGCCTAAAACCACATCATAGGAACCAAGGGGTATGACTCGAAGATCCACTGCAGTATCAAATCTCCCTAAGCTAAGCCCACACTTATGTACTATAGAGTTCGTGGAGACCTTGATACCTGAAGCTAGTTCCACTTGCCAACCATGATCTTGCTTCATTGCATCCAGCTTACACTTAAAAACTATAGATGGTGAAATAAATGAATCTATAGCTCCTGAATCAAATAATACTAAAAGAGATATACCTCAAATAGCACCTGTGGTCTCAACCACTGTTCCCTGATGATCCACCTGACGGTGTTCAACTGCTGCAAATACTCTATGAGCTCTACCTGCATCACCAATTGTAGGCTCTGAAGCTGTAGGCCTAGGTCCTGAAAATTGAGGTGCTCACTATGGACACTAAGCTACATAATGACCAATTTGTCCACATGAAAAAAATTCTGTATTCTTGCCAGATCCTCTACCCATAGGTGGTACATTTGATTGCTGATGGTTGTTCCTACTAACAAACAACTGACTACTCTGAGCTGGCTGGTTGGGCTGATTTTTTTTATTGCGTTGAGCATTGCGGTTGTTCTTAAAGTTAGAGCCTTTGCCACCACCTTGAGCCTGAGAATTGAATCCCTTTTGCTGTTGCGTCTGCTGAGACTGCTGCTGAAACTATTTTTCCTTATAAAAGAAAGGCTTCTCGTTACCACCTGAATTGAAGTTTCCTTTAGATCCTGACGCTGCTGGCACTCGTACAAAACCACCTTGACCAAGGTTGACACTTTGCTCAACAAGGATTGCTAGATGTACTGCATCCTTGAGGGTTTTTGGCTCAAATACTTTGACACCCCCAATAATATGGTTGTTCAAACCCCTAATAAAGTGTTGTGTCAACTGAGCTGAATTTTCACTGAACCCTGAAAAAGGCATGAGCTCATAAAACTTACGCTCATACTCGGTCACTAACATGGTGTACTGCTTGAGATTATGAAATTCATCTACCCTTTTCTATTTCCATTCCTCTGGTAGGGATCATTCATGAAAACTCTCTAAGAATAGCTCCCAAGTGACATTGCTCATATTCATCCCTAGCTTCTTCTCCTCAATTGTCCACCAAGTGGCCCCAAAATTCTCTAAATTGGTGATCGCAAATCTTTCCTTAACATTGCTATCAAAGTCCTACATAGCAAAAATCCTGTCAAGAGTAATAAACCACTGCTTGGCCACATAACCAGAACCTTGCCCATTGAAAGGCTTAATCTTGGATCTTGAAAGATCCTTCATCTGAGTGGACACAATGGACCTATGACGATCCTTCCGAGGACTTCTAGATCTGGGTCTATGCTCTTGTTCTGTCTAATGCACTTTAGGCTGTTCTTGAACAGGAGGTAGACATTCTAGAATAGTCTGAATCAACTGTCTTAGACCAACCTCTTCAGACTCTTCTTGGTCCTCTCTACGGCTCTCTTCTTGCTGCCTATTAGAGTGCTCTTCCCTGCTCTCTATATGAGTCGATCCCTCATGGGCAGACTCATGGGCACTAACAGCTCTACCATGACCACGACCTCTTCCATGGCTTCTACCACGACCTCTAACAGAAGACCTAGTCCCAGATACCATCCTAAAATAGTACAAAGTACTATTACAATTGAAAGGCACATGTTTGTAATAGACTAAGTTTAGTTCTATGTTTAGGTCTAAGTAAAATTTCAGTTTTGACAACTAAGTGTTGAAGTATGAAAAATATACAAATAGCAGTTCAAGTTCTATTTTTCAGTTCACCTAGTTTCAAGTTGAGGAGATACACTTAATAGTTCAAGTTCTAGTTATTCCAAAATACCCAGAGCTCCCAATGTAGAAACTCGGGCTCTGATACCAAATGTAATGCCCTGTCAAGGGATCCAAAGAATTAACCTAGAATTTCACTAAGTTTGGTAACATTTTTTTTTAAAAATTACATGAAAGTAAATACCACAAATAACTTATCCACAATAACGGAAGCAATATCAATGTCTATCTAAAACAAACATAACATACTTAATAGATTACATTCTTTAAGATCCCTTAACATGAATTACATACATGTTTCCATCTAGTACAACATCCACATGAAATAATAATGATAAGTCCAATGTTTATACATTACATTTCAAATACTCAATCATCCTCTGTACATGTCATAGGGTATGACAAGCTCAAAAGAATATACACATGTGAAATAAGGTACATCATCCTATTCTAATCCATGATATATCAAAGTAAAGATAATCACATGATACACATGATACATCATCATAGAAGTCATATACATCCATCATAAAGATCAAATAAAATAAACTAAGTGCACGGTTCCTCCCAACCATTAATAGCATCATTAGACCATCGTGGGCCCTAGCCATCCCTCTGTGCGTAACATCCCAAATCATCAAAGAGATCATCGGTATTAACATAGTAGGAATGTCACTCCTAATAAATACAACATCATATGTAGAAGTAATCTAACATGCAAATATAAGCATAAGATAACATCATGCTAATCATCAATAAAAGGATACATATCCACAATCACGAAGGACGCTTCAACCACGATTGTCTCAATGAATCTTAAATGATAAGAGTGGAAAATACACTACCACCCGACCACGTGGTACCTAAGTGGTTCACTCCCACTGTGCTGAGGAGATAACCTCAAGTCCCAAATAGGCTATCAAAATCACATAGTACAAATCTCTAAAGTCCAGGAATCCTAAAAGTATACTAACTCAAAGGTTCCAATCATGAAGCAACTGACATCTACTTCTCAGAGGCACACAATGACATGTAGGAACCTACTATGCAAGTGGGAAAGTGTCATCACATTTATCTCATACAAGTTACCCTGGCAGTTAGCTAAACTCCACGGGTCCATACAGATCTCATGCGGCCACTAGTAACCTTTCATACTGACAAGGCATACTATGGAATGCAAGGTCGCAACCATGCATTCTCACTACTCCCATCCTAGCCTATACAAGCACTCAAGGAATGGGCGAGAACCAAAACTCTTATCTTTTTAGGTTCATTCAGTTAGTATTAAGTGTGAATGTTATCACTTATTAATCCAACTTACAATGAGTTACCTTGGCAGCCTCTTAGGGCCTCGACCCCCATTGCAAGCCACTTCCCAACACTACATGTAGATATCCTACCCTAATGCTCATGGTATCATAAATCATCAAGATCACCAAAGAAAATCTATAATAAAATCATCAAATATCCACAATAAGAATCATCAAATATCTATGATAAAATCATCAAATATGCATAAAAGCATCAAATCTCCATGAGCATCATCCATAGAAAATCATGACCACAATAGCTCTCTATTGGCAACTGAAGTATCACTGATAATCAAAGTTTCCATTGGTTCTCAATAACCAAAATATATCTCAAAATAAATCACCATATCCATTGGTTCTCAACAAGCAACCAAGAATATCTCAAAATCATATTGATCGAAGACTCCAAAATGGTTGAGTCAAACATGTCACAACATGACATCATTAAGAATAAATCCACATATCAGTCTCATCATGGCGACTAGAATATAACCAAGGATAACTGATCGATGACACAAGAATCTTAACTTTAACAATCAGTAATCACATCCAATACATAGAGCATTCCATCACAAACCATGGTTGGGTTTATAAAGATCGAGAATAAAACATCATCATGACATCAAAATCGCATAACCCCTGAGCCTCTGGTAGACGTCCTATAATTGGTCAACACTAGTCAACCCAAAACACAAAACATTAGCATAAGGAATACACAATGTAAACACATGTTTTCGTTTTGCTAAGTTTTCAAATTTTGAAATCAAATGCAAAATTCTCAGTTTACATTTCCAAGTTTAGAGAAAGAATTTAAAGGAACATTTTGTATGTTTTTCACATGTACTATTTTTGGATGGATTAAAAGTTTTCCTCTAAACTCCAATTTCCAATTATAATATTTTATTAAAATCGTTCCCCACCAACTTCCAATTAAATTTCATATACTTAATATATTTTATAATTTAAAACTATTAATTCAATCTTAATAGTCAAATTATAATATTATAAAATAATTCATCATTATAAAAATGAATCCTTAAATCTTTTATCAAACAATTTAAATTTATAAATAACATATTTACATATTACATATATACATATACAGATATTTATATTTAAATATATATATACATACATATATAATATATAAATATTTATTTTTATCGCGATTTATAAAGAAAATTGAATAACATTAATTTCGATTGAATCCAAATATCATATGAAAATTGAAATGAAATACGATTTCATTTATATCATAAAACAATGTTAAAAACTTTATACAAAACATATATATACGTAATACCTACGGATCGCAGGGTACGCTGCGGTCGCAGGTACACTGCAGACCGTAGGTACACTGCAGTGCCGCCGATTTACTATAGCAATTTCCACCGGCGGGGGTGGGAAAACACGTCTCCCCGCACAAAGTTTATAATTATATTTGCACTTCATTAAAACGCATTCCCCCATAGCGATGTGTCATTCGCTCGCTGTAAATGATATTCAATTTTTTAATAAAATATATATATATATATGTATATATACATATGTATATATATATATATTAAAGTATATATGTATATATATATGTGTGTGTGTATATATATATAGGGTTTAGACATATATACATATATATGTATTCAGATTTGGAAATATAAATATATATAAATTTCAATTCTCAGAATTTTTCTATAAGTCTCTAAATCACCATTTTATCTTTATATTTTTTCTATTAGTTATTTTTTCTGAGAATTCTATATGCATAGATCTGAAAAGGAAAAATGAGACTAGAAAAATTCTTATAGAAAATTCACCATAGACCTTCAAGATAAACTATGAAAACCCATCATAGGACAATTCATACAAAATCATTTTAAAGGATTAAAAATCATGAAATATGTCATCTGACACATTCAGTGGGTACTCAATTTCTATACTTGTCCTAACTCACTAGGACAAATGGTTTTAGGGTTTGAGATTTGGACTTTAGAATTTATCTCCCATCTCTTATCATTGAGATAGTATAATAGGGTATGCTCATCCTGGCAATTCAGAGAAGTCGATACCTAGTACCTGCAACCTGCAGAACAACCATGCTTGTATATACAATATATATATATATAGTGCTAAGCTAAATAAGCAATGGCAGGAAGTGGTGCATCATGTAGATCCCGACTAAGCAGGTGACTATGACTCCTTTCCTTAACCACATCAGAATTGCCATACAATAAGAAAATATACACACCATACACATGCAAGTATGGGGTAAGTATCCATAATAAAACACATGAGATAATAAACCATCTAACTAATCATCAACAATAACTGAAAACAATACAATGATCATCATACATATATGAAATGTAAAGTCTAAATGATCTCATCATATATCAACTGAATCAATAACATAATGTCTAATAGTATCAAAACAATACCACTAATCCATTAACATAAAGCTAGTCTATCATAGTCTGATAATAATAGAAATAATATGTCTAGAAAAGATGTGAACGAGGGTAGGCACTACATTGGAAATCTCCCTTTATGCCTGAATTTCACCTTTAATCCTAACCGTTGATTGAAAGCGATCTCAACCATTGATGAATTTCAGGAAAGTCTATTTAAGAGACCCTCATCTCTTCATTTTGAAAGGTTGAATGAGAATTTGCATCGAATTGTTGCTGAAATTCATACTCACATTCACTCATATTCACATACGCAAAGATCAAGTTTGACCAAAAGTTGACCAGATTTAACCACGGTTGACTTGAGTTGACTACTTTCGAAAAGAATTTTCAAATAATTAAATGAAATTATTTAATTAAATGGAGTACATACTTCTAATTAATTAAACAAAGTTATTTAATTAAATGAGAAGCCATTCCTAGTTAACTAAATAAAGTTATTTAATTCAATAAGAAAAGTGTCTCTAATTAATTAAAGATTATTTAATTAAATAGAAAAAGTAATTAAGAGAGCATATCTCATTTTATTAAATTAAATATCTCAACAAAATCTCTCTTCAGTTCAAAAAGGGAAATTTCCAGTTCACTATTGATAAAAAATGAGTTAAATCAGTTAACTCCTTTTTCTACTCAAATTGAATCAGTCAACTCTTTATTTTACTCAAATTAAATCTGTTAACTCCCTTTAATTTGAAAATATCCCTTTATGACTGAACTTCACCTTTAATCCTGACCACTGATTGAAATCAATCTCAACCATTGATGAATTCTAGGAAAGTCTATTTAAGAGACCATAATCTCTTCATTTTGAAAGGTTGAATGAGAATTTGCATCGAATTATTGCTGAAATTCATACTCACATTTGTTCATATTGAAATATGCAAAGATCAAGTTTGACCAAAAGTTGACCAGATTTAACCATGACTGACTTGAGTTGACTAGTTTCAAAAAGAATTTTGAAATAATTAATCGAAATTATTTAATTAAATAGAATACTTACTTCTAATTAATTAAACAAAGTTATTTAATTAAAAAAGAAGCCATTCCTAATTAATTAAACGAAGTTATTTAATTAAATAAGAAAAGTGTCTCTAATTAATTAAAGATTATTTAATTAAATAGAAAATGTAATTATGAGAGTATATCTTATTTTATTAAATTAAATATCTCAACAAAATCTCTCTTCAAATCAAAACGAGAATATTCCAGTTCACTATTGATCAAAAATCAGTTAAATCAATCAACTCCTTTTTCTACTCAAATTGATTCAGTTAACTCTTTATTTTACTCAAATTAAATGTGTTAACTCCCTTTAATTTGCAAATCTCCCTTTATGACTGAACTTCACCTTTAATCCTGACCATTGATTGAAATCGATCTCAACCATTGATAAATTCCAGAAAAGTCTATTTAAGAGACCCTCATCTCTTCATTTTAAAAAGTTGAATGAGAATTTGCATCGAATTGTTGCTGGAATTCATACTCACATTTGCTCATATTCACATATGCAAAGATCAAGTTTGACCAAAAGTTGACCAGATTTAACCACCGTTGACTTGAGTTGACTAGTTTCGAAAAGAATTTTGAAATAATTAAATAAAAAAATTAAATTAAATGGAGTAATTACTTCTAATTAATTAAACAAAGTTATTTAATTAAATGAGAAGCCATTCCTAATTAATTAATTAAGTTATTTAATTAAATAAAAAAAGTGTCTCTAATTAATTAAAGCTTATTTAACTAAATAGAAAAAGTAATTATGAGAGCATATCTCATTTTATTAAATTAAATATCTCAACAAAATCTCTCTTCAGTTCAAAAACGGAAATTTTCAATTCACTATTGATCAAAAATGAGTTAAATGAGTTAACTCCTTTTTCTACTCAAATTGAATTAGTTAACTCCTTATTTTACTCAAATTAAATCTGTTAACTCCCTTTAATTTGGAAATCTCTCTTTTTGACTGAACTTCACCTTTAATCCTGACCAGTGATTGAAATCGATCTAAACCGTTGATGAATTTCAGGAAAGTCTATTTAAGAGACCCTCATCCCTTCATTTTGAAAGGTTGAATGAGAATTTGCATTAAATTGTTGCTGGAATTCATACTCACATTTGCTCATATTCAGATACGCAAAGATCAAGTTTGACCAAAAATTGACCGGATTTAACTACGGTTGACTTGAGTTGAATAGTTTCGAAAAGAATTATGAAATAATTAAACGAAATTATTTAAATAAATGAAGTACTTACTTCTAATTAATTAAAATAAGTTATTTAATTAAATGAGGCCATTCCTAATTAATTAAATGAAGTTATTTAATTAAATAAGAAAAGTGTCTCTAATTAATTAAAGATTATTTAATTAAATAGAAAAAGTAATTATCAGAGCATATCTCATTTTATTAAATTAAATATTTCAACAAAATCTCTCTTCAGTTCAAAAAGGGAAATTTCCAGTTCACTATTGATAAAAAATGATTTAAATCAGTTAACTCCTTTTTCTACTCATATTGAATCAGTTAACTCTTTATTTTGCTCAAATTAAATCCGTTAACTCCCTTTAATTTGAAAATCTCGTTTTCTGACTGAAATTCACCTTTAATCCTAACCGTTGATTGAAATCAATTTCAATCGTTGATGAATTACAGGAAAGTCTATTTAAGAGACCGTCATCTCTTCATTTTGAAATGTTGAATGAGAATTTGCATCAAATTGTTGCTGAAATTCATACTCACATTTGCTCATATTCACATACGCAAATATCAAGTTTGAGCAAAAGTTGACCAGATTTAACCATAGTTGACTTGAGTTGACTAGTTTCTAAAAGAATTTTGAAATAATTAAACGAAATTATTTAGTTAAATGGAGTACTTAGTTTTAATTAATTAAACAAAGTTATTTAATTAAATGAGAAGCCATTCCTAATTAATTAAATGAAGTTATTTAATTAAATAAGAAAAGTGTCTCTTATTAATTAAAGATTATTTAAATAAATAGAAAAAGTAGTTATGAGAGCATATCTAATTTTATTAAATTAAATATCTCAACAAAAACTTATTTCAGTTGAAAAAGAAAAATTTCCAGTTCACTATTGATAAAAAATGAGTTAAATCAGTTAACTCCTTTCTCTACTCAAATTGAATCAATTAACTCCTTATTTTACTCAAATTAAATCTGATGACTCCCTTTAATGTGAAAATTTCCCTTTATGACTAAACTTCACCTTTAATCCTGACCATTGATTGAAATCGATCTAAACCGTTGATGAATTTTAGGAAAGTCTATTTAAGAAATCCTCATCTCTTCATTTTGAAAAGTTGAATGAGAATTTGCATCAAATTATTGTTGGAATTCATACTCACATTTTCTCATATTCACATACGCAAAGATCAAGTTTGACCAAAAGTTGACCAAATTTAACCATAGTTGACTTGAGTTGACTAGTTTTGAAAAGAATTTTGAAATAATTAAATGAAATTATTTAATTAAATGGAGTACTTACTTATAATTAATTTAAAAATGTTATTTAATTAAATTAGAAACCATTCCTAATTAATTAAATGAAGTTATTTAATTAAATAAGAAAAGTGTCTCTAAATAATTACAGATTATTTAATTAAATAGAAAAAGTAATTATGAGAGCATATCTCATTTTATTAAATTAAATATCTCAATAAAATCTCTCTTCTTTTCAAAAAGAAAATTTTTCATTTCACCATTAATAAAAAATGAGTTAAATCAGTTAACTCCTTTTTCTACTCAAATTGAATCAGTTAACTCCTTATTTTACTCAAATTAAATCTGTTAACTCCATTTAATTTGGAAATCTCCCATTATGACTGAACTTAACCTTTGATCCTAACCGTTGATTGAAATCGATCTCAACCGTTGATGAATTCCAGAAAAGTCTATTTAGGAGACCCTCATCTCTTCATTTTGAAAGGTTGAATAAGAATTTGCATCAAATTGTTGCTAGAATTCATACTCACATTTGCTCATATTCACATACGCAAAGATCAAGTTTGACCAAAATGTTGACCATATTTAACCACGGTTGACTTGTGTTGACTAGTTTCAAAATATTTTTTGAAATAATTAAACAAAATTATTTAATTAAATGGAGTACTTACTTCTAATTAATTAAACAAAGTTATTTAATTAAATGAGAAGGCATTCCTAATTAATTAAATGAAGTTATTTAATTAAATAAGAAAAGTGTCTCTAATTAATTAAAGATTGTTTAATTAAATAGAAAAAGTAATTATGAGAGCATATCTCATTTTATTAAATTAAATATCTCAACAAAATCTCTCTTCAGTTCAAAAAGGACAATTTTCAATTCACTATTGATCAAAAATGAGTTAAATCAGTTAACTCCTTTCTCTACTCAAATTGAATCTGTTAACTCTTTATTTTACTCAAATTAAATCCGTTAACTTCATTTAATTTGGAAATCTCCCTTTATGACTAAATTTCACCTTTAATCCTGACCGTTGATTGAAATTGATCTCAACCATTGATGAATTCCAGAAAATTCTATTTAAGAGACCCTCATCTCTTCATTTTAAAAAGTTGAATGAGAATTTGCATCGTATTGTTGCTGGAATTCATACTCACATTTGCTCATATTCACATACGCAAAGATCAACTTTGACCAAAAGTTGACCAAATTTAACCACGATTGACTTGAGTTGACTAGCTTCGAAAAAAAATTTGAAATAATTAAACAAAATTATTTAATTAAATGGAGTACTTACTTCTAATTAATTAAATAAAGTTATTTAATTAAATGAGAAGCCATTCCTAATTAATTAAATGAAGTTATTTAATTAAATAAGAAAAGTGTCTATAATTAATTAAAGATTATTTAATTAAATAGAAAAAGTAACTATGAGAGCATATCTTATTTTATTAAATTAAATATCTCAACAAAATCTCTCTTCAGTTCAAAAAGGGAAATTTCTAGTTCACTATTGATCAAAAATGAGTTAAATGAGTTAACTCTTTTTTCTACTCAAATTGAATCAGTTAACTTCTTATTTTACTCTAATTAAATCCGTTAACTCCCTCTAATTTGAAAATCTCTCTTTATGACTGAACTTCACCTTTAATGTAGTGTCTGCCCCTAGATCGTATTTTGTTATCATTGTTGAACTCTTTTAGAGCTAGTTTTATGTTGATGGTCAGTAACATTATTATGAGATTATTAGATATTGTACTATGGATTCAGTTGATATGTGATGAGATTACTTGGACTCTACATTTTATGTATATATAATGATTATTTTTAGTGTTCGCAATTATTAATGATGATCATTACATTGCTTTCAGTTATTACTAATGATTAATAAGATGATTTATTATCATATGTGTTTTTTTATGGATACTTACCCCATACTTGCATGTGTATGGTGTGCGTGTTTGCTTTGTGTGTTTGCTTTTGTATGGCGTGTCTGATGTGGTTAAGGAAGGGAGTCTTAGTCACCTACTAGTCGAGATCTACATGATGCACCACTTCTTGCCATTGCCTGTTTAGTTTAGTATATATTGTGCTTGTACATGCATGGTTTTTATGCATGTTGTAGGTACTGGGTATCGACTTCCCTGAATTGCCAGGATGAGCATACCCTATCACATTATCTCAATGATAAGAGAGGGGAGATAAATTCTTAAGTCCAAATCCCAACTCTTTAAGTCATTTGTTCTAATTAAAAAATTAGGACAAGTATCTAAGTTGAGTACCCTCCGAATGCGTCAGATGATATAATTCATGATATAAACTCCTTAATTTGATTTGTAGGTATTTTGACTATGATGAATTTTTCGTATTTTTACCTTATGAGTCTTTGATGTATTTTCTATTAATTAAGCTTAATTAAAAGATTTAATTAATAATTTAATTAAATGCAAAAATTAATATGATAATTTTAATATTTATTTTATTTAATTAATTGAAAAATTAATTAAATAAAATAATTAAATTTGAAAATAAAATAATTAAATTGGAAGATAAAAGTTATAATATTAAATTTAGAATGTGACAATATTTATTTTAATAATAATATATTTGGACCTCATTTTTAAATAAATGACTAAATAATATTATTATTAAAGCTAATAAATATTTTAGCAATAAAATTTAAAAGTAGAAAATATATTTTAAATTATTAAAAGATTATAAATCTCATATGATTAAAATATAAATATATTAAGATTGAAAAGTGGAGATATTAAAGTTAGTGCATGAGACTTAATAAATAAATAAATTAAATTGGAAAGAGTAAAGTAAATTGGAGTTATAAGCTTGCATGAGAATTAACATGTGTCAACAACACAAGGGTTAGTGCATCAATTAAGCATAAGGTGTCTACAATTCTATGACTCATCAAAAAGAATTGGAAAAGACCCATGCTTAGCTGGTGACACCTTTCAGCAGTTTCAAAAAGTATTCCAAAGGTTTCTTGAGAGCTCTTGATATTCAGGCATTCATAGAAGCTTAAAAGAAAAGCTTAATGGAAGCTACAAGTTTAATGGAAGCCACAAGTTACAAGCAAAAATAGAAGCTTCAAAGCTTACATGCATGGGAGAAGATTCATATGCTCATATATTTTTTACTTGCTTCTATGCTCCTTCTAGCACTTCTAATCACTTGGAGGATTCGATCAGCCTGAATTCTTGGAAGAATTGCGAATGATGGAGAAGGAAGAGATTTTCTATAGACTTCTGAGGCATGGCAAATTAGTATCAGTGTTCAAGTGCACTCATGATATTCTCATATTTCCTTTGCACTCTTTCTCTTCCTATCTTCATCATATCTATTTTATGTGTTTGAATACTCTCTATGATTGAATCTACTATTTGAAATTGAAATCAAGATATTTTATTTGGTTGAGAGGGAAACGATAGAAAAATCTTAAATCCAATTAAAGAGAAATAAATAGATCTTAATCGAGTTTGGGTTCGAATTTATATTGTGAAATTAGATAGACAAGATTTGGAATTAAAATAGAAATTTTATGGTGAAAATTCGAATGATTAGATGTAATATTTCTATCAATTATATTTTTAGATGCATATGAACAAACCCTTTTATGGTTAAATTTAGAGAACAATTATTTTAAGAGAAAATTTTTAATTCATCACAAATTGTCTTGTCGCTGCCCCTTGGATAGACCTGAATTCAGTCATTCATAACTTTTTATCGTGATCGAATTTATTCGATCGCTCGAGTCAGAATCGGCGCAACTTGGCCCTCTCCAACATATTTAAATTTTAGTCCGATCCAATGGTTCATTAGAGAGATATGGTCGTCATACTGGGACTATTTTATTCAAGAACGGATGTCTCTTCATTTCCCATAACCAAGAGTTCTTTATGCTTAAACTTCACAAAAATTATATATATCAAAGCATGAAATGAATTAAAGATATTATTGTAATCTTTCCTTATTAGAATCTTATTAATATGCATTAGTTTTATATGGTCTATTATCTAATCTAATTAAATCAAATTTAATTAAGATTAGTTAATAGTAGAAGAAGTGTAATTAATTATTAGTCAATCTAAGTAAATAAATTTTTAAATGAGAGAAAATTAAAAGAAAAGATATTTTAATATAGTTTATATAGTGGACTTTTTATAATGTATATTAAATACTATTTAATATATATAAAATAATTTTAGAGTTGTTTAATGAAGATGATAATGTTAAGAATTTGGAGATTATTCATATTAAAATCTATTATGCGTCTTATTGGTTTGTGATAGGGATCTTTTTCAAACAACTTTTATATAGACAAAACATTATTAGAACAATCAGAAAATAGAGTCTAATGGTTGATTTTAATATTGATTAAATAATTGTAAGATGATAATTTATATTATGTTGATTTAAATTTAGAAACTCTAAATGATATTGGATTAAGATTGAATTATTATGTTATTGGTTAATACGTTTGAATACCTTAATGGTATTAAGAGTTAGCTAATGAAGTTCTATGTAAAGTTCTCTAGATTGATTATTTATAGTTGTGATAAGTTTATTATTTATTAATGTTTGTTGGGTCTAATAAACTATTAATAAATAATAATATAAATAGTTTAAATAGTTATCAACTAATACAAACAGTGTTACTCTAAAGGAGATTAGTTAATGATCGAAGTACTGTAAAAGATATTAATCAAATTGAATTGGTTAATAATTTGGAGGATTATCAGTTAACTGAATCAACGTACATAGGGAAAACTTATTTGAAATAATAATACTTGGTATTGAGGATTTATTATAACTTGTTATTATTAAAATATAAATGAGAACATTGTTGCAGAGTGATGTATGTGATCATTAAAGATTTAATAATAAGATTTCCAATATAGCTTGTCATTAAATATTAACAAGTTATTATTATTGAATTATTAATATGATCACTTGAGTATTGAATTATAGTTGACTTTTAACTTACAGAATTCTAGTTAGTTATTAGTCAACTGATGTTAATTAGAACGTTGCTATGGTTATACAATTATTAATTAAATCAATTAATGAGAGTTAATTAGATTTAATTAATAATTAAGTTATGTAATAGAGATTTATTTGATATAATTCTTTTAACGAGATTGTAGATTATCTATATTAAAGTTGATAGGTCTTATTCTTATGACTTGAATTATGACTTTAGATATTGTATGGTTATCAACGATGGTGATGATTAAATTCAAAGACTCAAACTTTAGTAATACTTAATTAAGTTTCTAATTGAAAACTAATAAGATGTTAATAGGTTATGGATGGTGTACCTATGTTAATGGATTGAGATAAATAAAGTTATAATATCTTAGTCGAAGAATGATAATTGGTCCTCTTATAATATAACAAATAAGGATCCTAAAAAAGTTGAAAGGTTAATCAATTAGAATATGGACCATAGATAAATTAAAAAAATTTAATGATGATCAGTTTAATGAGTAAATAGTTATCCTTAAGTTATTCTTAGAATGTAATTCTTAATAATGGAAGGATAATGCTATCGAGAAACAAATGGATTAACTTGTAGGTCAAATGATGAAACTTAAGACACTTGAAAATATACTTGCAAACAAAAAACTGGAAACTTCTACACTTGATTCAACTATGTAAGATAGCAAAACCAAAACATGTGTTTGCATCGTGTATTCTATATGCTTCTTGTTTTGAGTTTTGGGTTGAATAGTGTTGACCAGTCCTAGGTTGTGACCAGAGGCTTGGAGGTTATGAGATGTGTTGGCATATTGATCTTATTTGGTCTCGATCTTTATAAGCCCAACCATGGTTATGTGATCATGTGCTCTATGAAATATTTGTATTTGTTCATCAATCTTCATGTGTAAAGCTGAGAGGTATGTGTATGAGACACTTGAGCTAACCATTTTTGAGTCATTGATCAGTTATCCTTGGATTGCTTTGTAGTCGCCATGATGGGACTAAAGTGTTGATTTATTTCTTGATGATGTCATGTTGTGACATATTTAACTCAACCATTTTGGAGTCTTCGATCAGTATGATTTTGAGATATTCTTGGTTGCTTGTTGAGAACCAATGGATATTGTGATTTATTTTGAGATATATTTTGGTTATTGAGAACCAATGGATACTTATGATTGTAGTGCCTGCCCCTAGTTCGCATTTTCGTTATTTTTGTCGAACTCTTTTAGGCTAATTTTATGTTTAATGATTAGTAGTTTTGTTTGGTGATTATCAAATATTGTCTTAGATTCAATTGATTTTTATTCTATATTTCATATATGCATGATGATTATACACTGTTTTCAGATATTGATGGTTTATTATCACATGTGTTTTCTTACGGATACTTACCCCATACTTGCATGTGTATGGTGTGCGTGTTTATTTTCTTTATGTATGGCATTTCTGATGTGGTTAAGGAAGGGAGTCGTAGTCACCTGCTAGTCGAGATCTACACGATGCACCACTTTCTGCCATTGCCTGTTTAGCTTAGAATATTGTGTCTGTACATGCATGAATTTTATGCAAGTTGTAGGTACCGGGTATCGATTTCCCTGAATTGCTAGGATGAGCGTACTCTATCGCATTATCTCAATGATAAGAGAGGGGAGATGAATTCTTAAGTCCAAATCCCCATACCTTTAAGCCATTTGTCCTAATTGAAAATTAGGACAAGTATTTGAATCAGTACCCTTCGAATGTGTCGAATGACGTTAATTCATGATTATAACCATTTTGTTTGATTTAGTATGTGTTTTGCAATGATGGGTTTTCGTATGTTGCTTTATGAGTCTTTGGAGTAATTTTTATTAATTAAGTCTAATTAAAAGATTAATTAATGATTTAATTTAATGGAAAAATTATTATGACATTTTAATATTTAATTAATTGAGAAATTAATTAAATAAAAAGAATTAAATTTGGAGATAAAAGTTAAAAGTTTAAATTTAGAATGTGATAATATTTATTTAATTTAATAATAAAATATTTAGAGTTCATTTTTAAACAAATGCTAAATATTATTATTAATTGAATTAATAAATATTTTATCAATTAAGTTTCTAAAATAAAATTAAGAAGTGAAAAGATGTTAAATTATTAAAGGATTTTAGATCGCATGATGTATGCATGAGGTTAAAATATGAGAAATTAATTAAAAGATAAAATAAGTGAAAATAATAATGTTATTTTAATTTCATAAAGTGTGCATGGGATTAAAAGCAATAAAGATTGAAAATAGAAGTTGAGTGAATATTAAATAAAGTAATTTTATAATTCATAAATGTGCATGGAAAATATTAATGCAAGATAAAAGAAAAGGTTAATAAAAATTAATTTTGAGTTGTGACTTGTGATATGAGGAGAATAAGTTCCGATTAGACATTATTATGACATTTTAATATTTAATTAATTGAGAAATTAATTAAATAAAAATAATTAAATTTGGAGATAAAAGTTAAAAGTTTAAATTTAGAATGTGATAATATTTATTTAATTTAATAATAAAATATTTAGAGTTCATTTTTAAATAAATGCTAAATATTATTATTAATTGAATTAATAAATATTTTATCAATTAAGTTTCTAAAATAAAATTAAGAAGTGAAAAGATATTAAATTATTAAAGGATTTTAGATCGCATGATGTATGCATGAGTTTAAATTATGAGAAATTAATTAAAAGATAAAATAAGTGAAAATAATAATGTTATTTTAATTTCATAAAGTGCGCATGGGATTAAAAGCAATAAAGATTGAAAATAGAAGTTGAGTGAATATTAAATAAAGTAATTTTATAATTCATAAATGTGCATGGAAAATATTAATGCAAGATAAAAGCAAAGGTTAATAAAAGTTAATTTTGAGTTCTGACTTGTGAAATTAGATAGACAAGATTTGGAATTAAAATAGAAATTTTATGGTGAAAATTCAAATGATTAGATGTAATCTTTCTATCAATTATATTTTTAGATGCATATGAACAAATCCTTTTATGGTTAAATTTAGAGAACAATTATTTTAAAAAAAAATTCTTAATTCATCACAAATTGTCTTGTCGTTGCCCCTTGGATAGACTTGAATTCAGTCATTCATAATTTTTTATCGTGATCGAATTTATTCGATCGCTTCAGTCAAAATCGGCGCAACTTGGCCCTCTCCAACATATTTAAATAAAGTAATTTTATAATTCATAAATGTGCATGAAAAATATTAATGCAAGATAAAAGCAAAGGTTAATAAATGTTAATTTTGAGTTGTGATATGCTCTATGATGTGATGTATTTCTGGTTGTTATTGCTTTCCAGTTTCCTTGTGTGAAGCTGAGGTGTATGTATTTGAGATACCTAACTTAACCATTTTTGAGTCTCGATCAGTTATATTTGGGTTACTTCCAATCACTTTGAGAGGACTGAGGTGTATGATTTGTTCTTGATGATGTCATTGTGTGACATGTTTTGACTTGACCATTTTGGAGTCTTCGATCAGTATTGTGATTTATTTTGGGATACTTTCTGGTTGCTCATTAGAGAACCATTGGATATTGTGATTTATCATTGATGCCTTCAGTTGCTAATAGAGAACTGCTGTGATCATATGATTATTATTTGATGCTTTTCAGTTGCTCATGAGAACTGATGTGGTTATTGTGGATTATACTTATGATGCTTTCCAGTCGCTTGTATAGGGCTGAGGTGATTTCGAGATTTGTGATTTCATGAGCCTAGGATAGGTAATCTATGTGCAGTGTCGGGAAGTGGCTTACAATGGAGGCCGGGGTCCTAAGTGGCTACCAGGGTAACTCATTGTAAGTTATTTTAATAAGTGAAAATATTTACACTAAATGGGGATTAAAATGAACCTAATAAGATAATTGTATGTTCTCTCCCATGCCTTGAGTGCTAGTATAGGCTAAGATGGGGTAGAGAGAACGCTTGGTTACAATCTTGAATTTCGTAGTATGACTCATCAATATGAGAGGATACTAGTGGCCACAGGGATCACTAGGGACCCGAGATTCCTAAGAGATTTCTCGGGTAACTTCTACGTGACTTTTGCGATGACACTTTCCCACTTACATGGTAGATTTCTTACTTGTGTCTTTGTGGTGCCTCTGGGTCTAGATGTCGATCTATGTGTTGGAACTTTTGAGTTAGTATACTTTTAGGATTTCTTGGACTTAGAGAGTACTTGTGATTATGTGATTTGATATCCTGTTTGAGACTTGAGACTATCTCCTCAGCGCGGTGGGAGTGGACCATTTAGGTTCCACGCGGTCGGGTGGTAGTTCTTTTTTACTCTTACCATTTGAGATCCATCTTCTCATTGCTACCGTGGTTGGAGCTTCTTGGTATGCTTGTTTATCATATTTAGATGATGTTGTATACTTATGCTTTATTCTAGTATGTTAGATTTCTTTATGCATATGTTGTAGCATGTTTTAGGTGCGATATCCCTATTACTATAGTACCGATGATCTTATTGGTGACTTGGGATGTTATGCGTGGGGGATGGCTAGGGCCCATGATGGTCTAATGATGATATTGATGGTTGGGAGGAACCACACACTTAGATTAGTTATGTTTTATGATTGATGGATAGTTGTATTTCATGATTGGATGTTTATATCTTTTATGATGGATGGATGTATCATGTATGGTATATGGTTTCATTTATTTTACTGTACTTAGTATCATGGATTCTTGGAGGATGATGTATATTTATTTCTACTTATGTATATTCTTTTAAGCCTTTCATACCCTATGATATGTACAGTGGATGATTTAGCATTTCGAATTAATTTGCCAAGAGGCATTCATAACAAATGTATATTAAATGGACATTGGACTTTTTTATTATTCTTTCATGTGGATGTGGTAGTTGTTAGACTTAGAATTAATTAAATTTAAATGTGACTCAACGTCTTGGGATCCTTAAGGAATATAACCTGTTATGTATGTTTACAGTTGATAGTATGTTATTGCTTTCGCTACTATGTGTTTGATGTGTATGATCTATCTTTCTAGTTTTAAAAAAAAATGTTTAGCAAACCTAGTAAAACTTTAGGTTAATTCTTTTAGATCCCTTGGCGGGGCATTACAATGATTATCAGTGATGCCTTCAGTTGCCAATAGAGAACTGTTGTGGTCATGATTTTCTATGGATGCTTTTCGGATGCTCATGGAGATTTGATGATTCTTATCTCGGAGATTTGATGATTTTTATTATGGACATTTGATGCTTTTATGCATATTTCATGATTTTATTATGGATTATCTTTTTTGATTTTGAAATTTATGATTCCATGAGCTTAGGGTAGGTAATCTACTTGTATTGTCGGGAAGTGGCTTGCAATGGGGGTCGGGGCCCTAAGTGGCTGCCAGGGTAACTCATTGTAAGTTTGGTTAATGAGTAATAACATTTACACACTAAATGGGGATTAAATGAACCTAAAAAGATAATTGTTTTGATGTTCTCGCCCATGCCTTGAGTGCTTGTACAGGCTAGAATGGGAGTAGTGAGAATGCATGGTTGCGACCATGAATTCCGTAGTATGTCTCATCAGTATGAGAGGATACTAGTGACCGCATGAGATCAGTATGGACCCGTGGAGTTTAGCTAACTGCCAGGGTAACTTGTATGTGATAAATGTGATGACACTTTCCCGCTTGTGGAGTAGGTTTCCTACATGTCATTTTGTGCCTTTGGGAATTAGATGTCGATTTTGTGTGTGATTGGAACCTTTGAGTTAGTATACTTTTAGGATTCCTGGACTTATAAAGTACTTTTGTTATGTGATTTTGATAGCCTATTTGGGACTTGATATTATCTCCTCAGCATGGTGGGAGTGGACCACTTAGGTTCCATGCAGTCGGGTGGTAGTGTATTTTCCACTATTATCATTCGAGATCTGTCGGAGACACCGTGGCTGGAGCATTCTTGGTTGGTATTTATCTTCATTATGTTCTTGGAGCATTATGATAGATGATATACCTTATGATGAATGTATTTATTGGTATGTTTCTTATATTGATGATTTGCATATGTTAGTTGATGATTTATTATGCTTTACTTTGCATGTTAGTAGGATGTTTGTAGGAGTGACATTCCTACTATGTTAAGAGCCAATGATCTCTTCGGTGCTTTGGAATGTGACGCATGGAGGGATGGCTAGGATCCATGATGGTCTAATGATGCTATTAACGGTTGGGAGGAACCGTGCACTTAGTTTATTTTGTTTGATCTTTATGATAGATGTATATGTCTTCTATGATGATGTATCATGTGATTATCTCTACTTTGATGTATCATGGATTGGAATAGGATGATGTACCTTATTTCACATATGTATATTCTTTTAAGCCTTCATACCCTGTGAAATGTACAGTGGATGATTGAGCATTTGGAAATGTAATGTATGAACATTGAACTTATCATTATTATTCATGTGGATGTTGTACTAGATGGATTTATGTATGTTAGTTAGTTTAGATGTAACTCAATGTTAAGGGATTCTTAAAGAATGAAATCGGTTATGTATGTTATGTTTACTTTTAGATGGACAATGCTATTGCTTCCATTATTATGTACAAGTTATATGTGGTATTTACTTTCATGTTAAAAAAATTTTTTTTTTTTGGCAAACTTAGTGAAATTCTTTGGATCCCTTGGCAGAGCATTACATTTAATCCTGATCGTTGATTAAAATCGATCTCAACCATTGATGAATTTCAAGAAAGTCTATTTAAGAGACCCTCATCTCTTCATTTTCAAAGGTTGAATGAGAATTTGCATCGAATTGTTGTTGGAATTCATACTCACATTTGCTCACATTCACATACGCAAAGCTCAAGTTTGACCAAAAGTTGACCAGATTTAACCATGGTTGACTAGTTTCAAAAAGAATTTTGAAATAATTAAATAAAATTATTTAATTAAATGGAGTACTTACTTCTAATTAATTAAACAAAGTTATTTAATTAAATGAGAAGCCATTCCTAATTAATTAAATGAAGTTATTTAATTAAATAAGACAAGTGTCTCTAAATAATTAAAGATTATTTAATTAAATAGAAAAAGTAATTATGAGAGCATATCTCATTTTATTAAATTAAATATCTCAACAAAATCTTTCTTCAGTTCAAAAAGGGAAATTTCTAGTTCACTATTGATCAAAAATGAGTTAAATCAGTTAACTCCTTTTTCTAGTCAAATTGAATCAATTAACTCCTTATTTTACTCAAATTAAATCTGTTAACTCCCTTTAATTTGGAAATCTCCCTTTATGACTGAACTTCACCTTTAATCTTGACCGTTGATTGAAATCGATCTCAACCGTTGATGAATTGCAGGAAAGTCTATTTAAGAGACCCTCATCTCTTCATTTTGAAAGGTTGAATGAGAATTTGCATCGAATTGTTGCTGGAATTCATACTCACATTTGCTCATATTCACATATGTAACGATCAAGTTTGACCAAAAGTTGACCAGATTTAACCACGGTTGACTTGAGTTGACAAGTTTCAATTTTTTTTTTGAAATAATTAAACAAAATTATTTAATTAAATGGAGTACTTACTTCTAATTAATTAAACAAAGTTATTTAATTAAATGAAAAGCCATTCCTAATTAATTAAATGAAGTTATTTAATTAAATAAGAAAAGTGTCTCTAAATAATTAAAGATTATTTAATTAAATAGAAAAATTAATTATCAGAGCATATCTCATTTTATTAAATTAAATATCTCAACAAAATCTCTCTTCAATTCAAAAAGGGAAATTTCTAGTTCACTATTGATCAAAAATGAGTTAAATGAGTGAACTCCATTTTTTACTCAAATTGAATCAGTTAACTCCTTATTTTACTCAAATTAAATCAGTTAACTCCTTTTTCTACTCAAATCGAATCAATTAACTCCTTATTTTACTCAAATTAAATCCGTTATTTTCCTTTAATTTGAAAATCTCCCTTTACGACTGAACTTTGTTACAATCTGAAAAGATTAATAACCCAGAAAACTAGTGCAAAGAGTAAATATCTAAACTATGAATGCAAATGATACAAAATCAAAATAGCATCATAGAGTTAGTCTCCAAGAGAGTAATGCAAATGCTGGAAGCAAAATAGCATTAAGAGGATGCAAAAACAAGAGATGCAAATACAAGCCAGGTAGCATGCTTATATAGGCTAGGAAGAGGGAGGAGGTGGTAACACCAACCAATGAGGAGCAACCATCTATCGGACTAAAGATAGCAAAGTATCTTCTCAAGATAGCTAATGGATGCTCACATGTAGGAAGGTGACACCTCACAACCATTCACCTAATAAGACATGCTTTATTAACCTAAGCGAGATTATTAAAAGATGTAGGAAAAACTTAGCAAAATCAGAAAAATAAAAAACTACACTAACACCCCCCCATAAGCGAAGCTTAGGTGGATGTAGAAATGGGTCTTGGCAAGTGGACCTCTATGTGTTTGGTCCGTTGATGATGAACTGGATTCCATGAGATCTGAATGACAATCTGGTTATCACAAAATATGGTTGATGGCCGTCTGATCTGGATACCAAACTTAGTGAGAAGATGTTGAATCCAAATGGCCTCAATGGCAGCATTTACAGCCCCCCGATACTCAGCCTTAGTAGAAGACAAAGCAATACTAGACTTCTTTTTTCTCGACCAACAAACAGGACCTGACCCAAGTGAGAAGCTATACCCTGAAGTAGACTTGTGATCCTCAGAATTACCTGCCCAATCTGAATCTGTGTAGCCCACCAAATCAAGCTCAATACCTATTGCATAGTGAATCCCACAACTATGAGAACCCTGAATGTAGTGAAGGATCCGCTTGGATACTTTCCAGTGTAACTCATGGGGCTCCTGCATGAATCGAGAGACCATGCCTACAGCATAGGAGATGTCAAGTCTCGTATGAGTCAGATAAATGAGACTCCCAACAAGTTGGCTGTACAAAGTGCCATCAACAAGTGGAGAAGAACATTGAGCCTCAAGTTTGACTCTAGAAAGGAAGGGAGTCGAAGTAGGCTTACAGTCAGCCATATGAAACCTCAAGAGTAAATCTAGAGCATACTTGGATTGTGTGATGGTGATCTCAGAAGGAGACTGAAGGATCTCAATCCCAAGAAAGTAATGCAACAAGCCCAAGTCAGTCATCAAAAAATTGTCCTGAAGGGCCACTTTGACAGCCTTAATGGTGGGTGAAGAACTTCCTATGATCAACAAGTCATCAACATAGAAAACCAAAAATAGAAGTGAATCACCCTATTGCAAAATGTACACATTAGGATCAGAATGGCACTGAGTGAACCCAACTAATAGAAGGAAGGAGTCCATCTTGGCATACCAAGCCCAAGGATCCTGTTTGAGGCCATAGAGAGACTTTCGAAGACAACACACAAGTGAAGAATCTTGAAGGAAGCCCTACGACTGCTCCATGTAGATCTCCTCATGAAGGTCACCATGAAGAAAAGCACTCTTCACATCCATCTGATGTACTTCCCAACGATTAGCTGCAGCAATGGCAAGAACAATTCGAATCGAATTCATTTGGGCAACTGGTGCAAAAGTCTCAGAGTAGTCAATCCCAGAAACTTGGGAGAATCCTTTGGCGACCAAGCGAGCCTTGTGTTTGTCAACTGACCCATCTGCTGCAAATTTTGTCTGATAGATCCACTTACATCGAACAAGTTTTCTTCGTTTAGGAAGAGGGACAAGATCCCAAGTGTGGTTCCTCATCAAAGAACTATACTCTTCCTGCATAGCTATATCCCACTTAGAAATACCAGAAGCCTCATGAAAGGACTGTGGATCTGAGGCAGTAGCAATGAAGACATGTGGAGTGTCCTAGAATTGTGAACGATTTTGTCTGGTGTCTTATGGATCCCCAACCCAATTACCTACAAACTGCAAGGTCTGTCTAGCCCAAAGTGGGCAAGAAGATGGAGAATCTAGTGGGGAATCATTAACCTCTGAATGATGACTAGGAGAGGAAGGAGGTGAGTTCTTTGAATCACTTTCTGCATCAAAAGTAGAGGTAGAAGACTGTTCAGGTGAATTTGACTCATCGGAAGATCTGTCATGTATTCCAAGTGACTCTAATGTCAAGGTAGAAGGAGTTGGAGAAGTGATAGAAAGTGAGCTTGAAGATCCCTCCTCAAACTGAACACTCCTCTCAATGAATAACTCATGTGTAGTAGGGTGGAGCAACTGATAACCCTTCACACCATCAAGATAACCTACAAATATGCAAGGTCTACTTTGTGGATCCAAGGCCTTACATTTCTCTGTAGGAATGTGGGCCCATGCAGGGGAGCTAAAAACTTGAAAGTGCTTAACTGATGGTTTTCGACCACTCCAAGCTTCAAAAGGAGTAACTCCCTTCAAGGCTCGGTGAGGAACACAGTTCTGGATATAACAAGCACAGTTAATGGCTTCTACCCAATATTGTGGTGCAAGAGATCTAGAGTGAATCATACAGTTTGCCATTGCCTTCAAGGATCTATTCTTCCATTCTGCAACACCATTTTGCTGAGGATTGTATGGAACTGAATGCTGTAAATCAATCCCCTCTGAAGTGCAAAATCTTTCAAATCGATGGTTGACATACTCACCACCATTGTCTATGCGCAAAACCTTGATGGCTTTCCCAGATTGCTTTTCTACAAAATTTTTGAAGTCTTGAAAATGATCAAATACCTCTGACTTCTGTTTGAGAAAGTACACCCATGTATATCAAGAAAGGTCATCAATGAATGTGAGGACATATTGGGCCCTGCTAAAAGAAGGATGTTGAAATGGACCAGCCAAATCACTGTGAACTAACTCTAGTATCTGTGAAGCTCTCCATGCCCTACTTTTGTCAAACTTTTCCGTAGGATGCTTACCAAGAATGCAACCTTGGCAAACACCTCCTGAGAATTGAACCGAAGGCAACCCTGTGACCATGCTCTGCTGGTTGAGCTGATGCAAATAGCGAAAGTTAAGATGGCCAAACTGCTCATGCCATAATTTACTCACATCATTAGAGTGAGTGAGAAAAACAGATGAAGGAGGATCAGGAACAAAGTGAGAAAATAGGTAGAGCCGTGACTGATGATCTGCTCTCCCAACTGCAACTATAGAATCACTATGCAACTCACATATCTCCACTAAATCAGGAGTGAACTCAACCCTCTTGCCTAAACCTGTGTGAGTGATTTGATATATTGATAAGAGATTAGTTGATAATGAGGGTACACAAAGAACATCATGGAATGTGCCATCCCCCACATCAACAGACCCTCTCCCACACACCTCAATAGGAGTGTCATCACCCATCAAAATAGAAGGCATAGTACATGGCTCCAAGGATGCAAGTTCTTCCTTAGATGAAGCCATGTGGTGCGAAGCACCCGAATCAAGAACCCAAGTGGATGGTGAGGAAACAACTGCAACATGAGCTTTGCCCTTTCCTTTCCCTTTGTTGTTTTCTTTTGCCTTGTTAGACTCTTCATTAGAACTTTGTTTGATAGACTCAAGAACACTAATATTATTCTTCTCAAGAATGTATGTCAAGTGATCAATTTGTTTCTTCAAACATTTATGTTCATCATGATCGGGTCTTTTACAATAGGCACATTTAACCTTTTCTTTCTTAGGCTTATTGCCCTTAGAGGATGAGGTATCAATAGTTGCTTTTGAAGCAATTGGTATCTGATCCTTCTTTTCCTTACTATTATTTTGTTTCTCATCCTTACTATTGTTGTAACTACTTTGTCCTTTTTGTTCTTTTGTGCCTTGGTTGGTTGCTAAGGCATGTGACTTAGAGGACTTAAGAGTGCTCATCTGGATTAGCTTGTCTTGTTCTCGAGTGAGATTGATAGCAAAATCATCTAGAGATGGCATGGTGAATTGAGTACCAAGTGCACCCTTATTAGCATAGAAGGTAGAGACAAACACAGAATATTCTGAACTTAGCTTAGAGAGAATACTGAGAATCAGTTGTTCATCTTTCTTTTCAATTCCACATTGTTTTAACTGCAGCCTTAGTGATTTCAATTTGGTGAAGAAATTTTGGATTGTGTTGAAATTGCCTGGACTCAAACTAATTAATTCATTTTCCAACATATGACCCCTCATTGAATCTTGTGTGCCAAATAATGTTTCTAGCTTTGTCCATACTTCATTTGGTGTATCTAAAGACCCAATGTGAAATAGCAAGTCAGGAGAAACAAACAAACACAATGTTCCATATGCCTCATCACATTTGTTAAACCACTTAGGCTTGTCTTCATCTTTAGCAGGTTCAGTTTCAAGTCCCATAGTTATCCTATTTAATCCAGCTTTCCTGAAGTGAATTATCATGCGTGATTTCCACTCAAAGTAATTTTATGGAGTTAGGATGGGCATATTTGTTTGATCCATGATGAAGAAATGCAAAGAAATGCTAAAAAGAAGAGAACCCAGCCAGGACAATGCCCCCCCCCCCCCCCTTTTTACTCAATCAAAGAACCCCCTCCAAAGAAATATGATTTTGCATTTTATTTTAGTGCATTTACAACTACCACTAGAAAGAGATACTTAGTGGTCTTGATTTCAATGCATTACAAACCCTCATGAAGAGCATATGCTAAAAGTGAAACTTGGGCACAATAATCAAGGAAAAAAATAGCACCACTGCGATCTACTCAAAAAATTATGCACTTTCAAAAAAAGAATCGCCTCGATACAAGGTCGTATGAAAAAGTTATGATCCTTCGGAGTTTCCAAAACGAGAACTGTGCACAGTCACGGCTGAGAATCTGCAATTTTTGAAAAATTCATGCATGAAAATTAAAAAACAACTCCACTTGTGGATAGAGCACAAAAAAATAGTCAAGTTCATAACAAAAATCATCAAAATTGGAGTCCGTATGAGCAAGAACGAGACATTTGAAAACTGCTTTCAAATCTGCAAATGCCAACGGAGAGGGGTATGGATGTAGTTTTGCATGCTTAATTTTAAAAAATATATAGCTTGCATGCAAAATCTAAAAGATACCCAAATAGTTTTTCGGGGCTGCGAACAAAACCCAGAAAGAAATTTTCTTGCTAATGTACATAACATGTTTTTGTAATGTAAATTAGATGCCTTTAATAGTAAAAAATGGCTCCAAAAATCAAAATATGACCCCATCAACCAAAATATGAGATGCAAATGCTGGATCAGCTTCTTAAGTTCATCAATGGCATGCTGGAACCTGCAAAACTGATTGAAAACTCCAAATATGCAAGTTGGTTGTCAGATTTGAGATTGAAACCCTAGAGGAAAACTATTTTTGTCAAAACTTTTCTGATTCTCAGGATCATCCAAAGATGCAAGAGAAGAGCATACTTTATTTTTCAAAAAACTACAATAAAGTTTATTTGCCCCCCCCCCGAATCTCTCAAATAAAGAAACTAAAATCTACTCTTGCACATAGAAAAGCTCTGATACCATGTTAGAATCTGCCACCAACCAATGAGGAGCAACCATCTATCAGACTAAAGATAGCAAAGTATCTTCCCAAGATAGCTAATTGATGCTCACATGTAGGAAGGTGACACCTCACAACCATTCACCTAATAAGACATACTTTATTAACCTAAGCGAGTTTATTAAAAGATGTAGGAAAAACTTAGCAAAATAGGAAAAATTAAAAACTACACTAACAAACTTCACCTTTAATCCTGACCGTTGACTGAAATTGATCTCAACTATTGATGAATTCTAGGAAAGTCTATTTAAGAGACCCTCATCTCTTCATTTTGAAAGGTGGATTGAGAATTTGCATTGAATTGTTGCTAGAATTCATACTCACATTTGCTCATATTCACATATGCAAAGATCAAGTTTCACCAAAAGTTGACCAGATTTAACCACGGTTGCCTTGAGTTGACTAGTTTCGAAAAGAATTTTGAAATAATTAAACGAAATTATTTAATTAAATGGAGTACTTACTTTTAATTAATTAAATAAAGTTATTTAATTAAATGAGAAGCCATTCCTAATTAATTAAATGAAGTTATTTAATTAAATAAAAAAAGTGTATCTAATTAATTAAAGATTATTTAATTAAATAGAAAAAGTAATTATGAGAGCATATCTCATTTTATTAAATTAAATATCTCAACAAAATCTCTCTTCAGTTCAAAAAGGGAAATTTCTAATTCACTATTGATAAAAAATGAGTTAAATCAGTTAACTCCTTTTTCTACTCAAATTGAATAGGTTAAGTCCTTATTTTACTTAAATTAAACCCATTAACTCCCTTTAATTTGGAAATCTTCCTTTATGACTGAACTTCACCTATAATATTGACCACTGATTGAAATTGATCTCAACTGTTGATGAATTCCAGGAAAGTCTATTTAAGAGACCCTCATCTCTTCATTTTGAAAGGTTGAATGAGAATTTGCATCGAATTGTTGTTGGAATTCATAATCACATTTGCTCATATTCACATACGCAAAGATCAAGTTTCACCAAAAGTTGACCAAATTTAACCACAGTTGACTTGACTTGACTAGTTTCGAAAAGAATTTTTAAATAATTAAACAAAATTATTTAATAAAATGGAGTACTTACTTCTAATTAATTAAACAAAGTTATTTAATTAAATGAGAAGACATTCCTAATTAATTAAATGAAGTTATTTAATTAAATAAGAAAAGTGTATCTAATTAATTAAAGACTATTTAATTAAATAGAAAAAGTAATTATGAGAGCATATCTCATTTTATTAAATTAAATATCTCCACAAAATCTCTCTTCAGTTTAAAAAGAGAAATTTTCAGTTCACTATTGATCAAAAATGATTTAAATCAGTTAACTCCTTTTTCTACTCAAATTGAATCAGTTAACTCCTTATTTTACTCAAATTAAATCTGTTAACTCCCTTTAACTTTGGAAATCTCCCTTTTTGACTGAACTTCACCTTCAATCCTGATCGTTGATTGAAATCGATCTCAACCGTTGATGAATTTCAAGAAAGTCTATTTAAGAGTCTCTCATCTCTTCATTTTGAAAGGTTGAATTAGAATTTGCATCGAATTTTTGCTAGAATTCATACCGACATTTGCTCATATTCACATATGCAAAGGTCAAGTTTGACCAAAAGTTGACCAAATTTAACCATAGTTGACTTGAGTTGACTAGTTTCGAAAAGAATTTTGAAATAATTAAACGAAACTATATAACTAAATGGAGTACTTACTTCTAGTTAATTAAACAAAGTTATTTAATTGAATGAGAAGCCATTCCTAATTAATTAAATGAAGTTATTTAATTAAATAAGAAAAGTGTCTCTAATTAATTAAAGATTATTTAATTAAATAGAAAAAGTAATTATGAGAGCATATCTCATTTTATTAAATTAAATATCTCAACAAAATCTCTCTTCAGTTCAAAAAGAGAAATTTTCAATTCACTATTGATAAAAAATGAGTTAAATTAGTTAACTCCTTTTTCTACTAAAATTGAATCAGTTAACTCCTTATTTTACTCAAATTAAATCTGTTAACTCACTTTAATTTGGAAATCTCCCTTTATGACTGAACTTCACCTTTAATACTGACCGTTGATTGAAATCGATCTCAACCGTTGATGAATTCCAAAAAAGTCTATTTAAGAGACCCTCATCTCTTCATTTTGAAAGGTTGAATGAGAATGTGCATCGAATTGTTGCTGAAATTCATACTCACATTTGCTCATATTCACATATGTAAAGATCAAGTTTGACCAAAAGTTGACTAGATTTAACGACGGTTGACTTGAGTTAACTAGTTTCGAAAAGAATTTTGAAATAATTAAACAAAAATATTTAATTAAATGGAGTACTTACTTCTAATTAATTAAAAAAAGTTATTTAATTAAATGAGAAGCCATTCCTAATTAATTAAATGAAGTTATTTAATTAAATAAGAAAAGTGTCTTTAATTAATTAAAAATTATTTAATTAAATAGAAAAAGTAATTATGAGAGCATATCTCATTTTATTAAATTAAATATCTCAACAAAATCTCTCTTCAGTTCAAAAAGGGAAATTTCTAGTTCACTATTGATCAAAAATGAGTTAAATCAATTAACTCTTCTTTTACTCAAATTAAATCAGTTCACTCCATATTTTACTCTAATTAAATCTGTAAACTCCTTTTAACTTGAAAATCTCCCTTTATGACTGAACTTCACCTTTAATCCTCACCATTGATTGAAATCGATTTCAACCATTGATGAATTCTAGGAAAGTCTATTTAAGAGACCCTCATCTCTTCATTTTGAAATGTTGAATGAGAATTTGCATCAAAATGTTTCTAGAATTCATACTCACGTTTGCTCATATTCACATACGCAAAGATCAAGTTTGACCAAAATTTGACCAGATTTAACCACAATTGACTTGAGCTGACTAGTTTTGAAAAGAATTTTGAAATAATTAAACAAAATTATTTAATTAAATGGAGTACTTTCTTCTAATTAATTAAACAAAGTTATTTAATTAAATGAGAAGCCATTCCTAATTAATTAAATGAAGTTATTTAATTAAATTTGAAAAGTACCTCTAATTAATTAAAGACTATTTAATTAAATAGAAAAAGTAATTATGATAGCATATCTCAATTTATTAAATTAAATATCTCAACAAAATCTCTCTTAAGTTCAAAAAGGGAAATTTCCATTTCACTATTGATAAAAAATGAGTTAAATCAGTTAACTCTTTTTTTTACTCAAATTGAATCAGTTAACTCCTTATTTTACTCAAATTAAATCTGTTAACTCCCTTTAATTTACACATTTTCTTTTATGACTGAACTTCACCTTTAATGCTGATTGTTGATTGAAATCGAACTCAACTGTTGATAAATTCTAGGAAAGTCTATTTAAGAGACCCTCATCTCTTCATTTTGAAAGGTTGAATGAGAATTTGCATCGAATTGTTACTGGAATTCATACTCACATTTGCTCATATTCACATATGCCAAGATCAAGTTTGACCAAAAGTTGACCAGATTTAACTACGATTGACTTGAGTTGAATAGTTTCGAAAAGAAATTTTGAAATAATTAAACAAAATTATTTAATTAAATGGAGTACTTACTTCTAATTAATTGAACAAATTTATTTAATTAAATGAGAAGCCATTCCTGATTAATTAAATGAAGTTATTTAATTAAATAAGAAAAGTGTCTCTAATTAATTAAAGATTATTTAATTAAATAGAAAAAGTAATTATAAGAGCATATCTCATTTTATTAAATTAAATATCTCAACAAAATCTCTCTTAAGTTCAAAAAGGGAAATTTTTAGTTCACTGTTGATAAAAAATGAGTTAAATCAGTTAACTCATTTTTCTACTCAAATTGAATCAGTTAACTATTTATTTTACTCAAATTAAATCTGTTAACTCTCTTTAATTTGGAAATTTTCCTTTATGACTGAACTTCACCTTCAATCCTGACCGTTGATTGAAATCGATCTCAACCATTGATGAATTCCAAGAAAGTCTATTTAAGAGACTCTCATCTCTTCATTTTGAAAGGTTGAATGAGAATTTGCATCGAATTGTTGCTGGAATTCATACTCACACTTGCTCATGTTCGGATACGCAAACATCAAGTTTGACAAAAAGTTGACCTGATTTAACCACGGTTGGGTTGAGTTGACTAGTTTCGAAATGCTTTTTGAAATAATTAAACAAAATTATTTAATTAAATGGAGTAGTTACTTCTAATTAATTAAACAAAGTTATTTAATTAAATGAGAGGCCATTCCTAATTAATTAAATGAAGTTATTTAATTAAATAAGAAAAGTGTCTCTAATTAATTAAAGATTATTTAATTAAATAAAAAAAGTAATTATGAGAGCATATTTCATTTTATTAAATTAAATATCTTAACAAAATCTCTCTTTAGTTCAAAAAGGGAAATTTTCAGTTCACTATTGATAAAAAATGAGTTAAATCAGTTAACTCCTTATTTTACTCAAATTAAATTGTTTAACTCCTTTTAATTTTGAAATCTTCCTTTATGACTGAACTTCACTTTTAATCCTGACCGTTGATTGAAATCGATCTCAACCGTTGATGAATTCCAGGAAAGTTTGTTTAAGAGACCCTCATCTCTTCATTTTGAAAGGTTATATGAGAATTTGCATCGAATTGTTGCTGGAATTCATACTCACATTTGCTCATATTCACATATGCAAAGATCAAGTTTGACAAAAAGTTGACCAGATTTAACCACGATTGACTTGAGCTGACTAGTTTCGAAAAGAATTTTGAAATAATTAAACAAAATTATTATAATAAATGGAGTACTTACTTCTAATTAATTAAACAAAGTTATTTAATTAAATGAGAAGCCATTGCTAATTAATTAAATGAAGTTATATAATTAAATAAGAAAAGTGTCTAATTAAATAAAGATTATTTAATTAAATAGAAAAAGTAATTATGAGAGCATATTTCATTTTATTAAATTAAATATCTCAACAAAATCTCTCTTCAGTTCAAAAAGGGAAATTTTCAGTTCGCTATTGATAATAACTAAGTTAAATTAGTTAACTCTTTTTTCTACTCAAATTGAATCAGTTAACTCCTTATTTTACTCAAATTAAATATGTTAACTCCATTTAATTTGGAAATCTTCTTTTATGACTAAACTTCACCTTTAATCCTGACCATTGATTGAAATCAATCTCAACCGTTGATGAATTCCAAGAAAGTCTATTTAAGAGACCCTCATCTCTTCATTTTGAATGGTTGAATGAGATTTTGAATCGAATTGTTGTTAGAATTCATACTCACATTTGCTCATATTGACATGCGCAAAGATGAAGTTTGACAAAAAGTTGACCAGATTTAACCACAGTTGACTTGAGCTGACTAGTTTCGAAAAGAATTTTGAAATAATTAAATAAAATTATTTAATTAAATCGAGTACTTACTTCTAATTAATTAAACAAACTTATTTAATTAAATGAGAAGTCATTCTTAATTAATTAAATGAAGTTATTTAATTAAATAAGAAAAGTGTCTCTAATTAATTAAAGATTATTTAATTAAATATAAAAAGTAATTATGAGAGCATATCACATTTTATTAAATTAAATATCTCAAAAAAATCTCTCTTCAATTCAAAAAGGGAAATTTCCAGTTCACTATTGATAAAAAATGAGTTAAATTAGTTAACTCTTTTTTCAACTCAAATTGAATCAGTTAACTCCTTATTTTACTCAAATCAAATCTGTTAACTCCCTTCAATTTGAAAATCTCCCTTTATGACTGAACTTCACCTTTAATCCTGACCATTGATTGAAATCGATCTCAACTGTTGATGAGTTCCAGGAAAGTGTATTTAAGAGACCCTCATCTCTTCATTTTGAAAGGTTGAATGAGAATTTGCATCGAATTGTTGCTAGAATTCATACTCAGATTTGCTCATATTCACATACGCAAAGATCAAGTTTGACAAAAAGTTGACCAGATTTAACCATGGTTGACTTGAGTTGACGAGTTTCGAATTTTTTTTTGAAATTATTTAATTAAATGGATTACTTACTTCTAATTAATTAAACAAAGTTATTTACATAAATGAGAAGCCATTCCTAATTAATTAAATGAAGTTATTTAATTAAATAAGAAAAGTGTGTCTAATTAATTAAAGATTATTTAATTAAATTGAAAAAGTAATTATGAGAGCATATCTCATTTTATTAAATTAAATATCTCAACAAAATATCTCTTCAGTTCAAAAAGGGAAATTTCCAATTCACTATTGATAAAAAATGAGTTAAATCAGATAACTCCTTTTTCTACACAAATTGAATCAGTTAACTCCTTATTTTACTCAAATTAAATCCGTTAACTCCCTTTAATTTGGAAATCTCCATTTATGACTGAACATCACCTTTAATCCTGATCGCTGATTGAAATCGATCTCAACCGTTGATGAATTTCAGGAAAGTCTATTTAAGAGACCCACATCTCTTCATTTTGAAAGGTTGAATGAGAATTTGCATCGAATTGTTGTTTGAATTCATACTCAGATTTGCTCATATTCACATATGCAAAGATCAAGTTTGACCAAAAGTTGACCAAATTTAACCACGGTTGACTTTAGTTGAATAGTTTCGAAAAGAATTTTAAAATAATTAAATAGAATTATTTAATTAAGTGGAGTACTTACTTCTAATTAATTAAACAAAGTTATTTAATTAAATGAGAAGCCTTTCCTAATTAATTAAATAAAGTTATTTAATTAAAAAAAAAAGTGTCTCTAATTAATTAAAGATTATTAAATTAAATAGAAAGAGTAATTATGAGAGCATATCTCATTCTATTAAGTTAAATATCTTAACAAAATCTCTCTTAAGTTCAAAAAGGGAAAGTTCGAGTTCACTATTGATAAAAAATGAGTTCAATCAATTAACTCATTTTTCTACTCAAATTGAATCAGTTAACTCCTTATTTAACTTAAATTAAATCTGTGAGCTCCCTTTAATTTGAAAATCTCCCTTTATGACTGAACTTCACTCTTAATCCTGACCATTGATTGAAATCGATCTCAACCGTTGATGAATTCCAAGAAAGTGTATTTAAGAGACCCTCATCTCTTCATTTTGAAAGGTTGAAAGAAAATTTGCATCGAATTATTGTTGGAATTCATACTCACATTTGCTCATATTCACATACACAAAGATCAAGTTTGACCAAAGTTTGACCAAATTTAACCACGATTGACTTGAGTTGACTAGTTTTGAAAAGAGTTTTGAAATAATTAAATGAAATTATTTAATTAAATGGAGTACTTACTTCTAATTAATTAAACAAATTTAATTAAATGAGAATCCATTCCTAATTAATTAAATGAGGTTATTTAATTAAATAAGAAAGGCGTGTCTAATTAATTAAAGATTATTTAATTAAATTAAAAAAGTAATTATGAGAGCATATCTCATTTTATTAAATTAAATATCTCAACAAAATCTCTCTTCAGTTTAAAAAGGGAAATTTTTAGTTCACTATTGATAAAAAATGAGTTAAATTAGTTAACACTTTTTTCTACTCAAATTGAATCTGTTAACTCCTTATTTTACTCAAATTAAATCTGTTAAATTTCTTTTATTTGAAAATCTCCCTTTATGACTGAACTTCACCTTTAATCCTGACCGTTGGTTGAAATCGATCTCAACCGTTGATGAATTCTAGGAAAGTCTATTTAAGAGACCCTCATTTCTTCATTTTGAAAGGTTGAATGAGAATTTGCATTGAATTGTTGCTAAAATTCATATTCACATTTGCTCATATTCACATACGCAAAGATCATGTTTGACCAAAAGTTGACCAGATTTAACCACAGTTAACTTGAGTTTACTAGTTTCAAAAATAATTTTGAAATTATTTAATTAAATGGAGTACATACTTCTAATTAATTAAATAAAGTTATTTAATTAAATGAGAAGCCATTCCTAACTAAATAAATGACGTTATTTAATTAAATAAGAAAAGTGTCTCTAATTAATTAAAGATTATTTAATTAAATAGAAAAAGTAATTATGAGAGCATATCTCATTTTATTAAATTAAATATCTTAAAAAAATCTCTCTTCAGTTCAAAAAGGGAAATTTCTAGTTCACTATTGATAAAAAATGAGTTAAATTAGTTAACTTCTTTTTCTACTCAAATTGAATCAGTTAACTTCATATTTTACTCAAATTAAATCTATTAAATCCCTTTAATTTGGAAATCTTCCTTTATGACTGAACTTCACCTTTAATCCTGACGGTTGATTGAAATCGATCTCAAGTGTTGATGAATTTTAGGAAAGACTATTTAAGAGACCCTCATCTGTTCATTTTGAAAGGTTGAATGAGAATTTGCATCGAATTGTTGCTGAAATTCATACTCACATTTGCTCATATTCACATACGCAAAGATCAAATTTGAACTAAAGTTGACCAGATTTAGCCACAGTTGACTTGAGTTGACTTTTTTGAAAAAGAATTTTAAAATAATTAAACAAAATTATTTAATTAAATGGAGTACTTACTTCTAATTAATTAAACAAAGTTATTTAATTAAATGAGAAGGCATTCCTAATTAATTAAATGAAGTTATTTTATTAAATAAGAAAAGTGTCTCTAATTAATTAAAGATTATTTAATTAAATAGAAAAAGTAATTATGAGAGCATATCTCATTTTATTAAATAAATACCTCAACAAAATTTCTCTTCAGTTCAAAAAGGGAAATTTTCAGTTCACTATTGATAAAAAATGAGTTAAAATCAGTTAACTATTTTTTCTACTGAAATTGAATCAGTTAACTCCTTATTTTACTCAAATTAAATCTGTTAACTCCCTTTAATTTGGAAATCTCCATTTATGAATGAACTTCACCTTTAATCCTGACCGTTCATTGAAATCGATCTCAACCACTGATGAATTGCAGGAAAGTCTATTTAAGAGACCCTCGTCTCTTCATTTTGAAAGGTCGAATAAGAATTTGCATCAAATTGTTGCAGGAATTCATACTCACATTTGCTCATATTCACATACGCAAACATCAAGTTTGACCAAAAATTGACCAGATTTAACCACGGTTGACTTGAGCTGACTAGTTTCGAAATTTTTTTTGAAATAATTAAACAAAATTATTTAATTAAATGGAGTACTTACTTTTAATTAATCAAACAAAGTTATTTAATTGAATGAGAAACCATTCCTAATTAATTCAATGAAGTTATTTAATTAAATAAGAAAAGTGTCTCTAATTAATTAAAGATTATTTAATTAAATAGAAAAAGTAATTATGAGAGCATATCTCATTTTATTAAATTAAATATCTTAAGAAAATCTCTCTTCAGTTCAAAAAGAGAAATTTTCAATTCACTATTGATAAAAAATGAGTTAAATGAATTAACTCCTTTTTCTACTCAAATTGAATCAGTTAACTCCTTATTTTACTCAAATTAAATATGTTAACTCCCTTTAATTTGGAAATCTTCCTTTATGACTGAACTTCACCTTTAATCCTGACCGTTGATTGAAATCGATGTCAACCGTTGATGAATTCCAAGAAGGTCTGTTTAAGAGATCCTCATCTCTTCATTTTGAAAGGCTGAATGAGAATTTGCATCTAATTGTTGCTAGAATTTATACTCACACTTGCTCATATTCACATACGCAAAGATCAAGTTTGACCAAAAGTTGACCAGATTTAACCATGCTTGAGTTGAGTTGACTAGTTTCAAAAAGAATTTGTAAATAACTAAACGAAATTATTTAATTAAATGGAGTACTTACTTCTAATTAATTAAACAAAGTTATTTAATTAACTGATAAGCTATTCCTAATTAATTAAATGAAGTTATTTAATTAAATAAAAAAAGTGTCTCTAACTAATTAAAGATTATTTAATTAAATAAAAAAAGTAATTATGAGAGCATATCTCATTTTATTAAATGAAATATCTCAACAAAATCTCTCTTCAGTTCAAAAAGGTAAATTTCCAGTTCACTATTGATCAAAAATGAGTTAAATGAGTTAACTCCTTTTTCTACTCAAATTGAATCAGTTAACTCCTTATTTTACTCAAATTAAATCTATTAACTCCCTTTAATTTGGAAATCTCCCTTTATGATTGAACTTCAACTTTAATCCTGACCGTTGTTTGAAACCTATCTCAGTCGTTGATGAATTCCAAGAAAGTCTATTTAAGAGACCCTCATGTCTTCATTTTGAAAGTTTGAATGAGAATTTGCATCGAATTGTTGCTGGAATTCATACTCACATTTGCTCATATTCACATACGCAAAGATCAAGTTTGACCAAAAGTTGACCAGATTTAAACACGGTTGACTTGAGTTGACTAATTTCGAAAATAATTTTGAAATAATTAAACAAAATTATTTAATTAAATGGAGTACTTCTAATTAATTAAACAAAGTGATTTAATTAAAGGAAAAGCCATTCCTAATTAATTAAATGAAGTTATTTAATTAAATAAGAAAAGTGTCTCTAATTAATTAAAGATTTTTTAATTAAATAGAAAAAGTAATTATGAGAGCATAATTATGAGAGCATATCTTATTTCATTAAATTAAATATCTAAACAAAATTTCTCTTCAGTTCAAAAAGTGAAATTTCCAATTCACTATTGATAAAAAATGAGTTAAATGAGTTGACTCCTTTTTCTATTCAAATTGAATCAGTTAACTCCTTATTTTACTCAAATTAAATCTATTAACTCCCTTTAATTTGAAAATCTCTCTTTATGACTGAACATCACCTTTAATCCTGACCGTTGATTGAAATTGATCTCAAACATTAATGAATTCTAAGAAAGTCAATTTAAGAGACCCTCATCTCTTCATTTTGAAAGGTTGAATGAGAATTTGCATCGAATTGTTGTTGGAATTCATATTCACATTTTCTCATATTCACATTTGCTCATGTTCACATACGCATAGATCAAGTTTGACCAAAAGTTGACCAGATTTAACCACGGTTGACTTGAGTTGACTAGTTTCGAAAAGAATTTTTAAATAATTAAACGAAATTATTTAATTAAATGGAGTACTTACTTCTATTTAATTCAACAAAGTTATTTAATTAAATGAGAAGTCATTCCTAATTAATTAAATGAAGTTATTTAATTAAATATGAAAAGTGTCTCTAATTAATTAAAGATTATTTAATTAAATAGAAAAAGTAATTATGAGAGCATATCTCATTTTATTAAATTAAATATCTCAATGAAATCTCTCTTCAGTTCAAAAAGAAAAATTTCTAGTTCACTATTGATCAAAAATGAGTTAAATTAGTTAACTCCTTTTTCTACTCAAATTGAATCAGTTAACTCCTTATTTTACTCAAATTAAATCTGTTAATTCCCTTTAATTTGGAAATCTCCCTTTATCGCTGAACTTCACCTTTAATCCTGACTGTTGATTGAAATCGATCTCAACTATTGATGAATTCCAGGAAAGTCTATTTAAGTGACCCTCATCTCTTCATTTTGAAAGGTTGAAAGAGAATTTGCATCGAATTGTTGCTGGAATTCATACTCACATTTGCTCATATTCAAATATGCTAAGATCAAGTTTGACCAAAAGTTGACTAGATTTAACCACGGTTAACTTAAGCTGACTAGTTTCGAAATTTTTTTTGAAATAATTAAACAAAAATATTTAATTAAATGGAGTACTTACTTCTAATTGACTAAAGAAAGTTATTTAATCAAATGAGAAGCCATTCCTAATTAATTAAATGAAGTTATTTAATTAAATAAGAAAAGTGTCTCTAATTAATTAAAGATTATTTAATTAAATAGAAAAAGTAATTATGAGAGCATATCTCATTTTATTAAATTAAATATCTCAACAAAATCTCTCTTCAGTTGAAAAAGGGAAATTTCTAGTTCACTATGGATCAAAAATGAGTTAAATTAGCTAACTCCTTTTTCTACTCAAATTGAATCAGTTAACTCCTTATTTTACTCAAATTAAATCTGTTAACTCCCTTTAATTTGGAAATCTTCCTTTATGACTGAACTTCACCTTTAATCCTGATCGTTGATTGAAATCGATCTGAACTGTTAATGAATTCTAGGAAAGTCTATTTAAGAGACCCTCATCTCTTCATTTTAAAATGTTGAATGAGAATTTTTATCGAATTGTTGCTAGAATTCATACTCACATTTGCTCATATTCACATATGCAAAGATCAAGTATGACCAAAAGTTGACCATATTTAACCACGGTTGACTTGAGTTGACTAGTTTTGAAAAGAATTTTGAAATAATTAAATGAAATTATTTAATTAAATGGAGTACTTACTTCTAATTAATTAAACAAAGTTATTTAATAAATTGAGAAGCCATTCCTAATTAATTAAATGAAGTTATTTAATTAAATAAGAAAATTGTCTCAAATTAATTAAAGATTATTTAATTAAATAAAAAAAGTAATTATGAGAGCATATCTCATTTTATTAAATTAAATATCTCAACAAAATCTCTCTTCAGTTCAAAAAGGGAAATTTTCAGTTCACTATTGATCAAAAATGAGTTAAATCAGTTAACACCTTTTCTACTCAAATTGAATCAATTAACTCCTTATTTTACTCAAATTAAATCTGTTAACTCCTTTTAATTTGGAAATCTCTCTTTATGACTGAACTTCACCTTTAATCCTGACCATTGATTGAAATCGATCTCAACCGTTGATGAATTCCAAGAAAGTCTATTTAAGAGACCCTCATCTCTTCATTTTGAAAGGTTGAATGAGAATTTGCATCGAATTGTTGCTGAAATTCATACTCAAATTGGCTCATATTCACATACGCAAAGATCAAGTTTGACCAAAAGTTGACCATATTTAACCATGGTTGACTTGAGTTGACTAGTTTCGAAAAGAATTTTGAAATAATTAAACGAAATTATTTAATTAAATGGAGTACTTACTTCTAATTAATTAAAAAAAGTTATTTAATTAAATGAGAAGCCATTCCTAATTAATTAAATGAAGTTATTTAATTAAATAAGAAAAGTGACTCTAATTAATTAAAGATTATTTAATTAAATAGAAAAAGTAATTATGAGAGCATATCTCATTTTATTAAATTAAATATCCCAACAAAATCTCTCTTTAGTTCAAAAAGGGAAATTTCTAGTTCACTATTGATAAAAAATGAATTAAATCTGTCTATTTAAGAGAAAGTCTCAATCTCAACCGTTGATGAATTCCAAGAAAGTCTATTTAAGAGATCCTCATCTTTTCTTTAATGCCCCGCCAAGGGATCCAAAGAATTAACCTTGAATTTCACTAAGTTTGGTAATATTTTTTTTTTTTTTTTAACAATAACATAGAATTAAATACCACATATAACTTGTACATAATAACAGAAGCAATAGCAATGTCCATCTAAAATTAAACATAACATACATAACCGATTTCATTCTTTAAGATCCCTAACGTTGAATTACATACATGAATCCATCTAGTACAACAACCACATGAAATAATAATGATAAGTCCAATATTCATACATTACATTTCCAAATTGTCAATCATCCACTGTACATGTCACAGAGTATGAAGGCTTAAAAAAATATACATATGTGAAATAAGGTACATCATCCTATTCTAATCCATGATACATCAAAGACAATCACATGATACACATGATACATCATCATAGAATACATATACATCCATCGTAAGATCAAACATAACTAACTAAGTGTACGGTTCCTCCCAACCATTAATACCATCATTAGACCATCGTGGGCCTTAGCCATCCCTCCGTGCGTAACATCCCAAATCACTGAAGAGATCATTGGTATTAACATAGTAGGAATGTCACTCCTAACATATACAACATCATATGTCGAAAGAAATCTAACATGCAAATATAAGCATAAGATAACATCATCTAACATATGCTAATCATCAATGAAAGGATACATATCCACCATCATGAAGGACGCATCAGCCACGATGTCTCAATGGATCTCAAATGATAAGAGTGGAAAATACACTACCTCCCGACCGCGTGGTACCTAAGTGGTCCACTCCCACCGTGCCGAGGAGATAATCTCAAGTCCCAAATAGGTTATCAAAATCACATAGCATAAATCCCTATAATCTAGGAATCCAAAAAGTATAGTAACTCAAAGGTTCCAATCACAAAACTGACATCTATTCCCAGAGGCACACAATGACATGTAGGAACTTACTATGCAAGCTAGAAAGTTTCATCGCATTTATCACGTACAAGTTACCCTGGCAGTTAGCTAAACTCCACGGGTCCATACTAATTTCATGCAGCCACTAGTATCCTCTCATACTGACAAGGCATACTATGGAATGCAAGGTCACAACCATGCATTCTCACTACTCCCATCCTAGCCTAGACAAGCACTCAAGGCATGGGCGAGAACCAAAACACTTATTTTTTTAGGTTCATTCAGTTAGTAGTAGGTGTGAATGTTATCACTTATTAATCCAACTTACAATGAGTTACCCTGGCAGCCTCTTAGGGCCCCGACCCCCATTGCAAGCCACTTCCCATCACTACATGCAGATATCCTACCCTAATGCTCATGTAATCATAAATCTCAAAATCAAAAAAATAATCCATAATAAAATCATCAAATAAAAGCATCAAATCTCCATGAGCAAACATCCATAGAAAATCATGAGCGCAACAGCTCTCTATTGGTAACTGAAGCATCACTTATAATCAAAAGTATCCAATGATTCTCAATTACCAACAATATATCTCAAACACACTAATCGAAGACTCCAAAAATGGTTGAGTCAAACATGTCACAACATGACATCATCAATAATAAATCCACATTTCAGTCCCATCATGGCGATTAGAAAATAACCAAGGATAACTGATCGATGACCAAAAATAATGGTTAAGTCTCATAAATAAGAATCTCAACTATAACAATCAATATTCACATCCAATACACAGAGCATTCTATCACATAACCATGGTTGGGATATAAAGATCGAGATTAAAACATCATCATGGCATCACAGTCACATAACCCCCAAGCCTCTAGTAGACGTCCTATACTGTTCAACACTAGTCAACCCAAAATCCAAAACAATAGCATAAGGAATACACAATGTAAACACATGTTTTGGTTTTGCTAGTTTTTTTGAATTTTAAAAGTCTTAGTTTATGTTTTTCCAAATTATATCAAGTGGAGAAATTTCACGTTTTTCCTAACCCAAGTATTCATTTGATAGATAAAAGTTTTCTCCATCAGTCTCAATTTTCTAATTGATTTATATGACAATGTTTGAAAATTGACATTCTCAATGAAAAAACTTCGATTATATATTCTAATAATTAATCTTAATTAAAAAAAATCTAAGTTGAATTACATTAATTGTTAATATCTCTTCATAACTGACAAGCTTAATAGTAATATTTTAATCATTAAAAGAGTGATCAATTAATTGAGAAATTTATAATAATCATTTATAGTTAATAATATATATATATATACATATATACTTGTATATATATATATATATACATAAATATAGATCTATACATATAAATTTTATTTTTTTTAAATAACATTTTATAAAACAAAATATAATAATCAAACTACAATTCGCAAATCGCAAATTGCAAAATTGCATCACAACCTTGGAAGTCAATTCATATATATCTATATCACTGCACAGAGGAGGTACCGTGCGGGCCTACTGTCGCAGACCTGCGACAGTGTCGTAGAGCCTGCGGCAGCAGTGCTGCCGGCCTCTGCCACATATACGAAGTGGGGTGGGGGTACGGGCGCAGCCCTCCCCGCCCGCCTCAATTTGCTTTAAATTTCTTTAAAAAATAAAAATAAAAATCTCTTATGCGATTTCCATTCGCGAGTATGCGATTCAATTTTTAAATAAAGTTTAACGTTTTTCAAAAAATGTTTTAGATTAATGATATATATATATATATTTTTAATTAAATATATATGTTATATATACATATGTATGTATATATATATGTGTATATATATATATGTGTGTATATATATATATATATATATTAAAAAAAACATCACAACATATAATCATGTATACATATTGCATATATATATATATATATGTATATGTGTATGCAGATTAAAAAAAATAAACACATGTATATACACGATTTATTTAGAAATTTTAATTTTCAAAAATTTCCTATAAACTTTGATCTCAAATTTATCCAATAAATAATCTAATGAGTTTGGCTATGAATTAACCCTAGCCCCGTTTTCTCTTTTTTTTTAAAAATCCATGCATATAAAATTCTCAAATAAATTTAATTGCCCATATTGAAAATGCATACAATAAAAATATGAAATTCCTCAGAAGACATATGGAAGACACGAAGAAGACAAGAATGCATGATGCGGAAATAGCATAAGAGAAATCACAAGAATCTACTCGGATTCTGATGCTAATTCGCTTTTCCTCAGAAAACCCGCAGAGCAAGCTACCTTTTTCAAAGTTCTTGAGTCCTCCAATGCTTCAATTTCTCTCCATGCTCTCTCTCCCTAAGCTTCTATGTATGCCTGAATATAAAGAGCTCCCAAGTAACATTTGGAATGCTTCTTGAAACCGCTAAAAGATGTCACCAACTAAGCATGGGTCTTTTCCAACCTTTTTGATGAGTCATAGAATTGTAGACACCTTGTGCTTAATTGATGCACTAACCCCCATGTTGTTGACACATGTTAATTCCCATGCAAGCTTATAACTCCAATTTACTTTTTAAATAATTTCTATTTAAATTTTATAACTTTCATTTTAATTTTTATAACTTTTATTATTATTATTTTATTTATTACTTTATTATTATTTTATAATTATTATTAATTTTAATTTTTTAGTTTTCTTTTATTTAATTCCTTTTCCCCAATAATTCACATTTAATTAATCACAATCAAAATATCAAAGATCATGATATTTTATTAATTTTCTCAAATAAATAATTTATTAATTAAATCTATTTATTAAGACTTAATTAATGGAAAATTCACCATAGACCTCCAAGATAAAATATGAAAACCCATCATAGAACAAATCATACAAAATCAATCTAAAGGGTTAAAAATCATGAAATATGTCATCCGACACATTCGGTGGGTATTCAACTCTGATACTTGTCCTAACTCACTAGGACAAATAGTTTTTTTTAGGTTTGGGATTTGGACTTGAGAATTTATCTCCCTTCTCTTATCATTGAGATAGTATAATAGGGTACGCTCATCTTGGCAATTCAGGGAAGTCGATACCCGGTACCTGCAACCTGCAGAAAAAGCATGCATGTACATACAATATATAATACTAAGCTAAACAGACAATGGCAGGAAGTGGTGCATCGTGTAGATCCTGACTAAGCAGGTGACTACGACTCCCTTCCTTAACCACATCAAAAATGTCATACAATAAGAAAACACGCACACCATACACATGCAAGTAACCATAATAAAACACATGAGATAATAAACCATCTAATTAATCATCATTAATAACTAAAAACAATGTAATGATCATCATACATACATGAAATGTAAAGTCTAAATGATCTCATCATATATCAACTGAATCCCTATCATAATATCTGATAGTGTCAAAACAACACCACTAAACCATCAACATAAAACTAGTCTACATAGTCTGATAATAATAGCAACAATAAGTCTAGAAAAGATGTGAACGAGGGTAGGCACTACATCCACCCCCCCTTGGATTAGGCTTACTCTTGGAAGCCTACAAACAAATAGGGATATAACTCCCTCAATCTAGCTACATCCTCCCAAGTAGATAAAGAATCATCAATAGGGTCCCATTGGACCCTTACCTACTCGATGGTTCAACCCCTGAGGGTCAACCCCCACTGCTCCAGAATACGAATCGACTCCAAAGCCAGTTGCTTGTCCTCTACCTGCAACGCATTCCAATCAAGAACATGCACAATATCAGGAATATACTGCCTAAGCACTGAAACATGGAAAACATCATGAATGCGAGCTAGGCTGGGCAGTAGAGCAAGGCGGTAAGCAATCAGGCCAATCCTCTCCAAAATCTTGAATGGTCCCACAAAGTGAGGTTTTAGCTTAGAACCCTTTCCGTATGGGATCAGACTCTTTCGCAGTCGCACTCTCAAGAAAACCTTATCACCCATAGCAAACTGCTTATCTGTCTTATGAGCATCCGCATACTTTTTTTGCCTATCCTGTGCCGTAGTCAAGTGCTCACAGATAGACACTACCTGTTGCTCCATATCACGAAGCATCTCAGGACCCAACAGGATGCGATCCTCAAAGTTGTCCCAACTCAAGGGTGTACGACAAGGATGTCCATATAATGCCTAAAATGGTGCCATGCCAATAGAACTATGATACCCATTGTTGTAAGCAAACTCCACTAGGTAGAGATAGTCCTCCCAATGTGTCTGCCTATCCATCACATACATTCGTAACATATCCTCCAAAACCTGATTCACCCTCTCTGTTTGACCATCAGTCTCTGGATGATATGCCAAACTAAAGTTTAGCTGCATTCCAAGCTCATGCTGCAACGATGTCCAAAATGCAGATGTGAATGCAGGATCCCTATCAGAAATGATCTTTCTAGGAATACCATGTAATCTTACAATGTCATGCATGAAGACATTTGCTACAGAAGCTGCTGTGTAGGAAGACCTGATCGGTGAAAAATGTGCCACCTTAGTCAACCGATCAATGGTAACCATGATAGCATCATGACGTTGAACTGTCATAGGTAATCCTACTATAAAATCCATGGCAATGATATCCCATTTCCAAGAAGGGATGAGATTAGGCTGCAATAGTCTGCCGGGTGCTGGTGTTCTGCCTTAACTCTCTAACACTCAAGACACCTAGCCACAAAATCAGGAATATCTCGCTTCATCCTGGACCAAAAGAACAAACGTCTCAAATTAGCATGCATTTTCTTGACACTTGGATGTGCTGAGTAAGGTGTATGATGGGATTTTGCCACAATCAAGGTGCGAAGCTCATCCAGTAATGGCACATAAATCCTCCCCAAATGTCTCAAAAGACCATCTGATTCTCAAACGTAACCTGCAAACATACCTTCCAAGGGTCTCCCTGAATCTATGTCTCTGCACAGTTCCTGATACCAGGAATCCGTAGGAAGTGCCTGAAGAATTCGACTCCTCAAATCCACACTAAGAGTCATCGATGTTACCACATGTCTCCTGTGACTCAAAGCATCTGCCACCACATCCTCCTTACCTTGAATGTACTTAACCTTAAAATCATACTCGCATAAAAATTCCATCCATCGTCTCTGGCGAGCATTCAAATTAAGCTGAGTAAAAAATTACTGAAGACTACGATGATCACTATGTAGCTCAAATTTGTGCCCCAACAAGAAATGTCTCCACCTTCTCAAAGCATGAACTACTACTGCTAACTCAAGATCATGTGTAGGGTAATTTAACTCATGATCCTTGATCTTGCGTGATTCATACACAATCACCCGTCCATTCGGCATCAACACTGCTCCAATTCCTTCAAGAGAAGCATCTGTACACACCATGAAATCACCTTCTAGTTTAGGTATAGCTAAAATTAGTGCACTAGTCAAAAGTTCCTTCAGCCTCTGAAATGCTTCCTCACATTTCTCTGTCCACACAAACTTATTACCTTTCTTCTGAAGAGAAGTGATAGGATCTGCTATAATAGAGAAGTTCTGGACAAATCTATGATAATAACTAGCTAAACCCATGAAACTACAAATCTCTGACACATTAGTCGGGGTAGGTCAATCTATTATCACCTAAATCTTTGCAAGATCCACTGAAATACCATCACCTGAAATAACATGCCCTAAATATTGAATCTTCGATTTGAAGAATTCACACTTAGCAGCATTGGTGTAAAGCTGATTGCCTCTCAAACACTACAATACCAACCGCAAGTGTTCCTCATGCTCCTTCTGAGTCTTAGAAAATCTCAATATGTCATCAAGAAACATGAGAACAAACTTGTCAAGATATGATTGAAAAAAACAATTCATCAAACTCATGAACACTGATGGAGCATTAGTCAACCCAAAAGGTACCACTGTAAACTCATAATGCCCATAGTGCATTTGAAAAGCGGTCTTGTGAATATCTGCTTCCTTAATACGAAGCTGGTGGTATCCTGACTTAAGGTCAATCTTGGAGAATATTGTAGCTCCCTTGATCTGATCAAATAAGTCATCAGTCCTAGGCAAAGGATACCTGTTCTTAATAGTCACCTTGTTCAACTGTCTGTAGTCAAAACAAAGGTGCAAAGAACCGTCTTTATTCTTCACAAAGAGCACTGGAGCTCCCCATGGTGATACACTAGGTTGAATGCTCCCTTTGGCCAGAGGTTCCTCTAGCTGAAGACGTAGCTCACCCAGTTCCTGAGTAGTCATATGATAAGGAGCTTTAGAGATAGGCTCCGCTCCAAGAATTAGGTCAATGCTAAAATCAATGTCCCTCTTCGGAGGCATGCCTAGAATCTCACTTGAAAAGACATCTGCGTACTCTTGTAAAATTGAGTGATCTAAAGTCTTCTTCACAGGATCTTCCTCATCAAGATCATTTACCATAATAGCAAATATCTGACATCCCTTACGGAAACTTCTCTTTATTTGCATAGCAGAAATCATTCGCAGAGATATAGGCCTCGGTATCCCAACTATCTTCATATCATTCCCTTGGTCATCTTGGCACAAAATAATCTTCTTCCTACAATCTATACTAGCTCTATGAGATCCAAGCCAATCCATGCCTAGAACCACATCATAGGAACCAAGGGGTATGACTCAAAGATCCATTGCCATATCAAAGCTCCCTAAGCTAAGCCCACACTTATAAACTACAGAATCCGTAGAGGCATTAATCCCTAAGGCTAGTTTCACTTGCCAACCATGATCTTGCTTCACCGCATCCAGCTTACACTTAGAAAGTATAGATGGTGAAATAAATGAATTTGTAGCTCCTAAATCAAACAATAATGAAAGAGATATACCTCAAATAGCACCTGTGGTCTCAACCACTATTCCCTGATAATCTGCCTGATGCTGATCAACTACTGCAAAAACTCTATGAGCTCTCCCTGCATCACCAACTGTGGGTTTTGAAGCTGTAGGCCTAGGTCCTAAAAACTGAGGTGCTCATTGTGGACACTGAGCTGCATAATGTCCAATCTGACCACATGAAAAACATTCTTTATTCCTGCCAGATCCTCTTCCCATAGGTCGTACATTAGATTGCTGGTGACTATTCCTGCTTACAAAAGATTGGCTACTCTGAGCTGGCTGATTGGACTAATTTTGTTTATTGCGATGAGAATTACAGTTGTTCTTAAAGTTAGAACCTTTTCCACCACCTTAAGCCTGAGAATTTGATCTCTTCTATTGCTGCGTCTATTGAGACTGCTGCTAATATTGTTTTCCCTTAGAAAAGAAGGGCTTCTTGTTACCACCTGAATTGAAGTTGCCTTTAGATTTTGATGCTGCTGGTGCTCCTACAAAACCACCTTGACCAAGGTTGACACTTTTCTCAACAAGGATTGCTCGATGTACCGCATCCTTGAGAGTTTTTGGCTCAAATACCTTAACACCCCCAATTATACGGTTATTCAAACCCCTAATAAAGTGTTGTGTCAACTGAGCTGAATTTTCACTGAACCCTGCAAAAGGCATAAGCTCATTAAACTTACACTCATACTCGGTCACTGACATAGTGTACTACTTGAGATTATGAAACTCATCTGCCCTTTGTAGTTTCCATTCCTCTGGTAGGAATCGTTCACAAAAACTCTCTAAGAATAGTTCCCATGTGACACTGCTCATATCGATTCCCAACTTCTTCTCCTCAATCGTCCACCAAGTGGCCCCAAAATTCTTTAAATTAGTGATCGCAAATCTTGCCTTAACATTGCTATCAAAATCCTGCATGGCAAAAATCCTATCGAGGGAAATCAACCACTGCTCGGCCACATAACCAGAACCTTGCCCATTGAAAGGCTTGACCTTGGATCTTGAAAGATCCTTCAACTGAGTAGACACAATGGACCTCTGACGATCCTTCCGAGGACTTCTAGATCTGGGTCTATGCTCTTGTTCTATCTGATGCACTTTAGGCTGTTCTTGAATAGGAGGTAGACATTCTAAAATAGTCTGCATCATTTGTTTCAAACCAACCTCTTTAGACTTAGCTTGGTCCTCTCTACGGCTCTCTTCCTGCTACCTATTAGAGTGCTCTTCCCTACTCTTTACACGAGCCGATCCCTCATGGGCAGACTCATGGGCACTGACAGCTCTGCCATGACCACAACCTCTTCCTTGGCCTCTACCATAGCCTCTAATAGAAGACCCGATCCCAGACACCATCCCACAATAGAACAAGGTACTATTACAATCAAAAGACACATGTTTGCAATAGACTAAGTTCAATTCTATGTTTAGGTTTAAGTAAAATCTCCAGTTTTGAAAACTAAGTGTTGAAGTATGAAAAATATTCAAGTAACAGTTCACATTCTATTTCAGTTCACCTAGTTTCAAGTTGAAGAGATACACTTAATAGTTCATAGTTCTAGTTGTTCCAAAATACCTAGAGCTCCCAATGTAGAAACTCGGACTCTAATACCAAATGTAATGCCCTGCCAAGGGATCCAAAGAATTAACCTAGAATTTCACTAAGTTTGGTAACTTTTTTTTTTTTTTTTACAATAACATGGAAGTAAATACCACATATAACTTGTACATAATAACAGAAGCAATATCAATGTCCATCTAAAAGTAAACATACCATACATAACCGATTTCATTCTTTAAGATCCCTAACGTTGAATTACATACATGAATCCATCTAGTACAACAACCACATAAAATAATAATGATAAGTCCAATGTTCATACATTACATTTCCAAATGCTCAATCATCCACTGTACATGTCACAGGGTATGAAGGCTTAAAAGAATATACATATGTGAAATAAGGTACATAATCCTATTCTAATCCATGATACATCAAAGAAAATTACATGATACACATGATACATCATCATAGAATACATATACATCCATCGTAAGTTCAAACATAACTAACTAAGTGCACGGTTCCTCCCAACTATTAATAGCATCATTAGACCATCGTGTGCCATAGCCATCCCTCCGTGCGTAACATCTCAAATCACCGAAGAGATCATCAGTATTAACATAGTAGGAATGTCACTCCTAACATATACAACATCATATGTAGAAAGAAATCTAACATGCAAATATAAGCATAAGATAACATCATCTAACATATGCTAATCATCAATGAAAGGATACATATCCACCATCATGAAGGACGCATCAGCCATGATGTCTCAATGAATCTCAAATAATAAGAGTGAAAAATACACTACCACCCGACCGCGTGGTACCTAAGTGGTCCACTCCCACCATGCTGAGGAGATAATCTCAAGTCCCAAACAGGTTATCAAAATCACATAGCATAAATCCCTATAATCCAGCAATCTTAAAAGTATACTAACTCAAAGGTTTCAATCACAAAAGTGACATCTAATCCGAAAGGCACACAATGACATGTAGGAACCTACTATGCAAGCGGGAAAGTGTCATGGAATTTATCACGTACAAGTTACCCTGGCAGTTAGTGAAACTCCACGTGTCCATACTAATCTCATGCGGCCACTAGTATCCTCTCATATTGACAAGGCATACTATGGAATGCAAGGTCGCAACCATGTGTTCTCACTACTCCCATCCTAGCCTATACAAGCACTCAAGGCATGGGCGAGAACCAAAACACTTATCTTTTTAGGTTCATTCAGTTAGTATTAGGTGTGAATGTTATCACTTATTAATCCAACTTACAATGAGTTACCCTGGCAGCCTCTTAGGGCCCTGGCCCACATTGCAAGCCACTTCCCGTCACTACATGCAGATATCCTACCCTAATGCTCATGTAATCATAAATCTCAAAATCACAAAAATAATCCATGATAAAATCATCAAATAAAAGCATCAAATCTCCATGAGCAAACATCCATAGAAAATCATGAGCACAACAGCTCTGTATTGGCAACTGAAGCATCACTGATAATCAAAAGTATCCAATGGTTCTCAATTACCAACAATATATCTCAAACACACTGATCAAAGACTCCAAAAATGGTTGAGTCAAACATGTCACAACATGACATCATCAAGAATAAATCCACATTTCAGTCCCATCATGGCGACTAGAAAATAACCAAGGATAATTGATCGATGACCAAAAATAATGGTTAAGTCTCATAAATAAGAATCTCAACTATAACAATTAGTATTCACATCCAATACATAGAGCATTCCATCACATAACCATGGTTGGGATATAAAGATCGAGATTAAAACATCATCATGGCATCACAGTCACATATCCCCCAAGCCTCTGGTAGATGTCCTATACTGGTCAACACTAGTCAACCCAAAACCCAAAACAATAGCATAAGGAATACACAATGTAAACACATGTTTTGGTTTTGCTAGTTTTTTTTGAATTTTAAAAGTCTTAGTTTATGTTTTTCGAAATTATATCAAGTGGAAAAATTTCACGTTTTTCCTAACCCAAGTATTCATTTGATAGATAAAAGTTTTCTCCATCAGACTCAATTTTCTAATTGATTTATATGACAATGTTTGAAAATTGACATTCTCAATGAAAAAACTTTGATTATATATTCTAATAATTAATCTTAATTAAAAAAAAACTAAGTTTAATTAAATTAATTGTTAATATCTTTTCATAATTGACAAGCTTAATAGCAATATTTTAATCATTAAAAGAGTGATCCATTAATTGAGAACTTTATAATAATCATTTATAGTTAATAATATATATATACATATATACTTATATATATATATATATATATATATATATGTATGTATATATATATACATATATATGTATATATATATACATATATATGTATATATATATACATATATATGTATATATATATATGTATATAAGTATATATACATATATATATATATGTATATATAGATATATATATATATATACATAAATATACATCTATACATATAAAAAAATAATAATAATAATAACATTTTATAAAACAAAATATAATAATCAAACCGCAAATCGCAAAATTGTGTCACAACCTTGGAAGTCAATTCATATATATCTATATCACTACACAGAGGAGGTACCGTGCGGGCCTATTGTTGTAGGCCTGCGACAGTGTCGCAGAGCTTGCGGCAGCATTTTCGCCGGCCTTTGCCACATATACATAGTGGGGTGGGGGTACGGGCTCGACCCTCCCCGACCGCCTCAATTTGCATTAAATTTTCTTTTTTTAAAAAAAAAATTGCTTATGCGATTTCCATTCGCGAGTATGCGATTCGATTTTTAAATAAAGTTCAACGTTTTTCAAAAAATGTTTTGGATTAATGATATTCATTTTTTTTAAAATTAAATATATATATTATATATACATATGTATGTATATATATATGTATATATATGTGTGTGTGTGTGTGTGTGTGTATATATATATATATATATATATATATATATATATATATATATATATATATATATATATATATATATATATATATATATATATTTATATGTATGTATGTATATGTCTATGCAGATTAAAAAAAATAAAAACATGTATATACACAGTTTATTTAGAAATTTTAATTTTCAGAAATTTCCTATAAACTTTGATCTCAAATTTATCCAATAAATAATCTAATGGGTTTGGCTATGAATTAACCCTAGCCCTATTTTCTCTTTTTTTTAAAATCCATGCATATAAAATTCTCAAATAAATTTAATTACCCAAATTGAAAATGCATTCAATAAAAATATGAAATTCCTCAGAAGAAATATGGAAGACATGAAGAAGATAGGAATGCATGATGCAAAAATAGCATAAGAAAAATCACAAGAATCTACCTGGATTCTGATGCTAATTCACTTTTCCTCAGAAAACCCGCAGAGCAAGCTCCCTTCTTCAAAGTTCTTGAGTCCTCCAATGCTCCAATTGCTCTCCACGCTCTCTCTCCCTAAGCTTCTATGTATGCCTAAATATAAAGAGCTCTCAAGAAACCTTTGGAATGCTTCTTGAAACCGCTGAAAGGTGTCACCAACTAAGCATGGGTCTTTTCCAACCTTTTTGATGAGTCATAGAATTGTAGACACCTTGTGCTTAATTGATGCACTAACCCCCGTGTTGTTGACACATGTTAATTCTCATGCAAGCTTATAACTCCAATTTAATTTTTAAATAATTTCTATTTAAATTTTATTTCATTTTAATTTTTATAACTTTTATTATTATTATTTTATTTATTACTTTATTATTATTTTATAATTATTATTAATTTTAATTTCTAGTTTTCTTTTATTTAATTCCTTTTCCCCAATAATTCACATTTAATTAATCACAATCAAAATATCAAAGATCATGATATTTTATTAATTTTCTCAAATAAATAATTTGTTAATTAAATCTATTTATTAAGACTTAATTAATGGAAAATTCACCATAGACCTCCAAGATAAAATATGAAAACCCATCATAGAACAAATCATACAAAATCAATCTAAAGGGTTAAAAATCATGAAATATGTCATCCAACACATTCGGTGGGTATTCAACTCTGATACTTGTCCTAACTCATTAGGACAAATGGTTTTTTTTAGGTTTGGGATTTGGACTTGAGAATTTATCTCACTTCTCTTATCATTGAGATAGTATAATAGGGTACGCTCATCCTGGCAATTCAGGGAAGTCGATACCCAGTACCTACAACCTGCAAAAAAACTATGAATGTACATACAATATATAATGCTAAGCTAAATAGACAATGGAAAGAAGTGGTGCATCATGTAGATCCCGACTAAGCAGGTGACTATGACTCCCTTCCTTAACCACATTAGAAACGCCATACAATAAGAAAACACGCACACCATACACATGCAAGTATGGGGTAAGTAACCATAATAAAACACATGAGATAATAAACCATCTAACTAATCATCATTAATAACTGAAAACAATGTAATGATCATCATACATACATGAAATGTAAAGTCTAAATGATCTCATCATATATCAACTGAATCCCTATCATAATATCTGATAGTGTCAAAACAACACCACTAAACCATCAACATAAAACTAGTCGAAATAGTCTGATAATAATAGCAACAATAAGTCTAGAAAAGATGTGAACGAGGGTAGGCACTACATCTTTATTTTGAAAGGTTGAATGAAAATTTGCATCGAAATGTTGCTAGAATTCAGACTCACATTTGCTCATATTCACATACGCAAAGATCAAGTTTGATATAAAGTTGACCAGATTTAACCACGGTTGACTTGAGTTGACTAGTTTCAAAAAAAAATTTGAAATAATTAAATGAAATTATTTAATTAAATGGAGTACTTACTTCTAATTAATTAAACAAAGTTATTTAGTTAAATGAGAAGCCATTCCTAATTAATTAAATGAAGTTATTTAATTAAATAAGAAAAGTGTCTCTAATTAATTAAAGATTATTTAATTAAATAGAAAAAGTAATTATGAGAGCATATCTCATTTTATTAAATTAAATATCTCAACAAAATCTCTCTTCAGTTCAAAAAGGGAAATTTCCAGTTCATTATTGATCAAAAATGAGTTAAATTAGTTAACTCCTTTTTGTACTCAAATTGAATCAGTTAAATCCTTATTTTACTCAAATTAAATCTGTTAACTCCCTTTAATTTGGAAATCTCCCTTTATGATTGAACTTCACCTTTAATCTTGACCGTTGATTGAAATCGATCACAACTGTTGATGAATTCCAGGAAAGTCTATTTAAGAGACCCTCATCTCTTTATTTTGAAAGGTTATATAAAACAAAGTTATTTAATTAAACGAGAAGTCATTCCTAATTAATTAAATGAAGTTATTCAATTTTTGAGGCCTCATCCAATTCATCATAGTACCAATGAGATGATTGCATTACGGTGATTTTAATCCTATGTTTGATGCACTTTTCAGACTGTAGGGTTATGTCATTTTAATATTTGCATTTTGATGATCTGCAATTACGTCTGCATATTATGACCTAATTGATGCATTTAATGATTCTATTTCATGTTGTAAGCTATTGACATTGCTTTAATAGAAATTGAATGGTAGAGATGCTTGTAATATAAGAAGGTAATGTTGAAGTGGAAATTAGAGTTAAAAGATAAATTTTGTTATGCATTGAGACCTAACCCGCATACCTAGGGATTCAATAGTTATGGATTCAGCATCTTGTCGTAGAATATGAAGTTATTCAGAATATTAAATTGACCATGTTATGTTGATAAGTAAAGTTTAGTTTTATAGTATTTTGAACATTTTACATGGAAATTGTTAGAAGAAGTAATGTAATTATAAGGAATGAAGTATGGAACTCAAATGTCGAATTTGATATTTAAGTTTTGATATTTTAATATTTTGAAGGTTATATTTGAAATGATTAAGAAAGGGAAAATTCATTTGAGATGATGAAATATATGCAAGTCTAATGTTGAATGAGATAATGATTTATTTTACATATGCTTATATGATTTTCTTGGACTACTGATGCTCGAGTTTAGTGTGTAGGAATTTGACCATGGGTTAAAGGGGAATTAAGGCTCAAACTACTACAAACATGACATACCAAGGTTGAATTAGTGGAAAAGATTCAAACCTAATTGTAATGTGTTTTATTTCATATATGTGAATTGTATGTGTGCGTAGTAGCCTAGTTCATGTATTATTGTAAAACAAGTCATTTTTTTTAATATTATGTGATATTTTGTGTGTGTCACTTAACACTTGTGCTTGTTATGTGATATGACATGTTATTCGTCAATGGATCATGTGGCCACCTTATTTTGTGATAAATGTCTCAATTGAGAAATTTGATTATTGCCTTAGTAAAAGGACATGGTCATCACCTTGGGGAATTTGAAATTTGAATCACCTAGCTTTGGGAGGGTCATAAAGTAACTTTAAGGTAAGTTGGGATTAAAATTAACCCCACCCATGTTAGTACTATAGGATAGGGAGCTATTAATGACCTCTAGGGTGTCTAGTGGACCTAGGAGACCCCATGAAAATGAAATTCTTTATGGAATCCGAAAATGAGAAGGATATATATATAGAGGTATGGCTAAATGAGGAACCACTTGGCCACTCTCTAATTTTAGAGACAGTTAGGTTTTGGTGGGAGAGGAGGGGAGCTCTACTGCAACTATCCTTACCCTAGCTTGGACCAAGGTTGGTATCTCAAGCTTGTTTCCTTTCCTTTTTCTTTCTTTTAGCATGGTTAAGCCAATCTGCAAGTGTGGAGTTTATCAATGGAGTATGCATTGCATTGCATTGTGGAGTAGCATTCATGTGAGTGTTTGACTGGTGTTCATTCCATGTAGATTAGTGTGACACCATTGTGCATCTTGTTGTATTGTGTGGAGTATTGTGAGTATGAGGTTTGGATTTCCTCTGTTTCCTTGTTGCATTAAGGGTGTTGATATTGTGTTATGATAATGTGATGTGCTCTTGAAAATCTATTATTTTATTGCTACTTGGTTTTGTTTTCTTGTTGTGCTTGAGTGTTCTTATGGGTGTGGGACTTACACTCACCCTTGTGGGAAGGGAAGAGAAGTCCAGGGTGAATGGGAAGCAATTGGATTGCATAGTTGAGGACCTTGGAGTATGGGCTCCATTGTATCCCATTGTCATATTCATATTTTTCCTTGGGGGAGGATAAGAAAAAAAAAAAATAATAATGAGGAAGGAAGTAACTAAAGTATGGGTTTGTAGGAAGCTAAAGCTGTTGGTTGTGTGTGGTGGAGGATGTTGTGTTGGTAGTGTGTGTGGTGGAAGATGTTTATGAAGCCCCGAAAGGGCATGATATTATGAAGCCCCGAAAGTGCCTTGCATTTTGTTGATTTAGCCCGGAAAGGGCATGAGTTTTATGGAAAATATGATATGAAATGGTAAACCTCCTTGTGTTTCCACCTTCACCCTATGTTCAAAGTTCCAATGGTGAGCCTTTGTGAAATATCCTTGGGATGGGATTTGTAGATATTTTGTTATGTGGTGTATATGTTTCTTACAAGTGTGTATGTGGATTTTGTTTGAGCCTTGTTCCCCTAGCGTGGGGGTTGTCTCTTTGAGGCCTATGGTTGGGTGGAAAGCACCCATGGTCCTTGTTTTTTTGTTGTGATGCATTTGCTAGTTCTTAGAGAAAAATCTTGGAAACTTGGAGTCCTTGTTATCTTCCATGTGCATAGGAGGAGAAGACAATATTGCATTGAGATGAGATAGAGAGAAAAACTCCATTTTGTTATGTGAGCCTAAATGTATTGTAAGACAAAGCTACTGTCTTGGTTTGATTGTCAATGGAAAGGTTGTGAGTGCTCATGTGTAGTAAAAGTATTTTCCATTGTGTATATTATGATATGTTGACTTCACCACCTTTTTGTGTATCATGAGGGTATCACTGAAGATAATTCATTGTAATAATATTGTTGTTTTATTGGATGGTAACACCAATCAGAGATCCAAATTACTTGATGCTCTTGAGTGGAATGCAAAAGAAATTTGATATCATAGAAGAGATAATATTCATAGGAAGGATTATCCTGGTGGATTGCTATTATCATTTTAGTTCCGTTGTTTACCAATTGTGAATGTACATTCAAATCTAGATCTGCATAAGAAGATAATGTTGAGAAAATGGTTTCTAAATTTCATAATTCATAGATAGGGATAATCCAGATAACTTCATATAAAGTCTTGTCATGAAATGTTGATTTATTGGATTAAGTTAATGTTTTGAATGCTAAATGAATCACAATTTTAAAATTGTACTTAGTTTATAATTATCTCCTAATTATCCTTGCAATAACTTACCTTGAATATCCTAGATTACAGAAGAAGAAAATCAAGTGATGATATAAAATATACAAGACTTAAGACATAAGCCTTCTGTAGGTGCACATTTTATCCTTTGGAAAATGTATGAGAAAGTAAAATAAATCTCTTCTCTTAATATAGACATTAAAATATTCAAGAGTATTCCTTAGACTCCTAGGACCCTTTAACCTATAAAGCATATTTTAACATAATAAACTAACCATCATAATAATTGCATTAGAAGGGACCTCATATGAGACACATAACTCAAGTCAACACCCTATCAAATCAAAAGAAACTTTTAAAAAAATATATATACAATGCTCATGTTAAACAAACCTAAACTAGCACCAAGTAATATTTTAAACAAGACATAGCGTGACAAACAACCTACTATATTATCTACCCTAGGCTAGCATAGGTTGGTGAATGAGAAAACAATTTAATATGCTATGGAGACCAAGGTATTTAATTTCTCTAACATGACCAAGACTTATTTCATCCACCTATTCCCTAGGCGCTTTGTGCCTTCAAATATTATATTGGAATACTGTGCAAGTTTATGACATAATTCTGACAAGAGGGAATGGCTTCCATTTTGTCCTTGACACCTTGATTTGCCTTGGAAGAAGTTATGGCATTTTATATGTCTTTCTTCACCCACCTAATTAAGACTAGGATAAACTCCACACTGCCAACAATATGGGACCAGTTAGCAAGTTGATTTAACATGGGAATTCGAAATGCATATCTTCTAGCTCAAAATTAATAGGATTTGACTCATGGAAAAGGCGCCTACGCTTGTCTTGGCCAAAATTTGGTAAGTGAGTCCACCATGGAGAGAAACCCAAGGAATTCGCTTGATCTATGGGTAAGTGAAGAAGATTATGGGGTAGTAGCACGTGGGTTGTAGGGTGATTTGGAACTTTTCTAGAGAAAAAGTATTTCATCTTCTTAAAAGAAATGTGAGTGGGGTCAAGTTAATGGACTATGACTAATAGGGTATTTTAGATAGATGGATAGTTAATATGTTCATATGCATTCATTTTGTTACCTTAGTATTAGTAAGGATAGATTATCTTTTAAAATCATTCTTTTATGATATATGTTTATATAAATGAATTGATCGTTCTTTTCACTACAATTTCAGTTGTAGTAGGTATTGACCCTAATATTAAAATGTGATGTCGCTTGCATTAGAGATATAATATGAATAATAAATAGATAATTCAATCTTAATAACTATTTCAATGAAAGATGTAAGTTGGGATATGAAAAAATTAAAATATACACCCATTGATTTTGGGAACATTTTAAATACTCTACAAAAGTGTTAATTATGTATATATTGTTATTTGAATCGATTGCCTAGAGTAGCATAGTTGGCATCAAAGTTGACGATAGTTCTAATGGATGGTTAATAAAGGGTTACATGCATTGAAGAAATGTTAACACATATGAAAAATTAGTAAAGATGACATTGAAATGTGGAGTATAGATTGAAGTAGTAGGTATGAGTATTCTCTTTCCAAACCATGGGTCAGTAGATGTCAGAGGGATGTCCAACTCAGTGATGATATAGTTGTAACAAACATATGTCTTTTGGAGGTTATTTAGGCTTATGAAATTAATTAATTAAGAATAATAATAATAATAATAATTTAAAAAAGAAAAAAATTGTGCTTAATGTACACTTAGGGTAAATTTAGGGCATGACAAAATTAAATAAGAAAAGTGTCTCTAATTAATTAAAGATTGTTTAATTAAATAGAAAAAGTAATTATGAGAGCATATCTCATTTTATTAAATTAAATATCTCAACAAAATCTCTCTTCACTTAAAAAAAAGAAATTTCTAGTTCACTATTGATCAAAAATGAGTTAAATGAGTTAACTCTTTTTTCTATTCAAATTGAATCAGTTAACTCCTTATTTTACTCAAATTAAATCTGTTAACTCCCTTTAATTTGGAAATCTCCCTTTATGACTGAACTTCACCTTTAATCCTAACCGTTGATTGAAATTGATCTAAAATGTTGATGAATTCCAGGGAAGTCTATTTAAGAGACCCTGGTCTCTTCATTTTGAATGGTTGAATGAGAATTTCCATTGAATTGTTGCTGGCATTCATACTCACATTTGCTCATATTCACATATGCAAAGATCAAGTTTGACCAAAAGTTGACCAAATTTAACCACGGTTGACTTGAGTTGACTAGTTTTGAAAAAAAATTGAAATTATTTAATTAAATGGAGTATTTACATCTAATTAAGTAAACAAAGTTATTTAATTAAATGAGAAGCCATTCCTAACTAATTAAATGAAGTTATTTAATTAAATAAGAAAAGTGTCTCTAATTAATTAAAGTTTATTTAATTAAATAGAAAAAGTAATTATGAGAGCATATCTCATTTTTAAAAATTAAATATCTCAACAAAATCTCTCTTCAATTCAAAAAGGGAAATTTCCTGTTCACTATTGATCAAAAATGAGTTAAATCAGTTAACTCCTTTTTCTACTCAAATTGAATCAGTTAACTCCTTATTTTACTGAAATTAAATCTGTTAACTCTCTTTAATTTGGAAATCTACCTTTATGACTGAACTCCACCTTTAATCCTGACCGTTGATTGAAATCAATCTCAACCATTGATGAATTCCAAGAAGGTCTATTTAAGAGACTCTCATCTCTTCATTTTGAAAGGTTGAATGAGTATTTGCACCGAATTGTTGCTAGAATTCGTACTCACATTTGCTCATATTCACATACGCAAAGATCAAGTTTGACCAAAAGTTGACCAGATTTAACCGCGGTTGACTTGAGTTGACTAATTTTGAAATTTTTTTTGAAATAATGAAACAAAATTATTTAATTAAATGGAGTACTTACTTCTAATTAATTAAACAAAGTTATTTAATTCAATGAGAAGCCATTCCTAACTAATTAAATGAAGTTATTTAATTAAATAAAAAAATTTTCTCTAATTAATTAAAGATTATTTAATTAAATAGAAAAAGTAATTATGAGAGCATATCTCATTTTATTAAATTAAATATCTCAACAAAATCTCTCTTTAGTTTAAAAAGTGAAATTTCCAATTCACTATTGATGAAAAATGATTTAAATCAGTTAACTCCTTTTTCTACTCAAATTGAATCAGTTAACTCCTTATTTTACTCAAATTAAATCTATTAACTCCCTTTAATTTGGAAATCTCCCTTTATGACTAATATTCACCTTTAATCCTGACCACTGATTGAAATCGATCTCAACCCTTGATGAATTCCTGGAAAGTCTATTTAAGAGGCCCTCATCTCTTCATTTTGAAAGGTTGAATGAGAATTTGCATCAAATTGTTGCTAGAATTCATACTTACATTTGCTCATATTCACATACGCAAAGATCAAGTTTGACCAAAAGTTGACCAGATTTAACCATGGTTGACTTGAGTTGACTAGTTTCAAAAAGAATTTTGAAATTATTTAATTAAATGGAGTACTTAGTTCTAATTAATTAAACAAAGTTATTTAATTAAATGAGAAGCCATTCCTAACTAATTAAATGAAGTTATTTAATTAAATAAGAAAAGTGTCTCTAATTAATTAAAGATTATTTAATTAAATAGAAAAAGTAATTATGAGAGCATATCTCATTTTATTAAATTAAATATCTCAAAAAAATCTCTCTTCAGTTAAAAAAGGAAATTTCCATTTCACTATTGATAAAAAATGAGTTAAATGAGTTAAATCCATTTTCTACTCAAACTGAATCAGTTAACTCCTTATTTTACTTAAATTAAATTTGTTAACTCTCTTAAATTTGAAAATCTCCTTTTTTGACTGAACTTCACCTGTAATCCTGACCATTGATTGAAATTGATCTCAACCGTTGATGAATTCCAGGAAAGACTATTTAAGAGACCCTCATCTCTCCATTTTGAAAGGTTGAATTAAAATTTGCGTCGAATTCTTGCTGGAATTCATACTCACATTTGCTCATATTCACATACGCAAAGATTAAGTTTGACCAAAAGTTGACCAAATTTAACCATAGTTGACTTGAGTTGACTAGTTTCGAAAAGAATTTTGAAATAATTAAACGAAATTATTTAAATAAATGGAGTACTTACTTCTAATTAATTAAACAAAGTTATTTAATTAAATGAGAAGCCATTCCTAATTAATTAAATGAAGTTATTTAATTAAATAAGAAAAGTGTCTCTAATTAATTAAAGATTATTTAATTAAATAGAAAAAGTAATTATGAGAGCATATCTCATTTTATTAAATTAAATATCTCAACAAAATCTCTCTTCAGTTCGAGAAAAGAAATTTCCAGTTCACTATTGATCAAAAATGAGTTAAATCAGTTAACCCTTTTTTCTATTCAAATTGAATCAGTTAACTCCTTATTTTACTCAAATTAAATCTGTTAACTCCTTTTAATTTGGAAATCTCCTTTTATGACTGAACTTCACCTTTAATCCTGACCACTGATTGAAATCGATCTAAACCGTTGATGAATTCTAGGAAAGTCTATTTAAGAGACCCTCATCTCTTCATTTTGAAAGGTTGAATGAGAATTTGCATCGAATTGTTGCTGGAATTCATACTCACATTTGCTCATATTCACATACACAAAAATCCAGTTTGACCAAAAGTTGACCAGATTTAACCACAGTTGACTTGAGTTGACTAGTTTCAAAAAGAATTTTGAAATAATTAAACAAAATTATTTAATTAAATGGATTACTTAATTCTAATTAATTAAACAAAGCTATTTAATTAAATGAGAAGCCATTCTTAACTAATTAAATGAACTTATTTAATTAAATAAGAAAAATGTCTCTAATTAATTAAAGATTATTTAATTAAATAGAAAAAGTAATTATCAGAGCATATCTCATTTTATTAAATTAAATATCTCAACAAAATCTCTCTTCAGTTCAAAAAGGGAAATTTTCAGTTCACTATTGATCAAAAATGAGTTAAATGAGTTAACTCATTTTTCTACTCAAATTGAATCAGTTAACTCTTTATTTTACTCAAATTAAATCTGTTAAATCCATTTCATTTGGAAATCTCCCTTTATGTATGAACTTCACCTTTAATCCTAAACACTGATTGAAATCGATCTCAATCGTTCATGAATTCTAGAAAAGTCTATTTAAGAGACCCTCATCTCTTCATTTTGAAAGGTTGAATGAGAATTTGCATCGAATTGTTGCTGGAATTCATACTCACATTTCTTCATATTCACATACACAAAGATCAAGTTTGACCAAAAGTTGACCAGATTTAACCACGGTTGACTTGATTTGACTAGTTTCGAATTTTTTTTTGAAATAATTAAAAAAAATTATTTAATTAAATGGAGTACTTACATCTAATTAATTAAATAAAGTTATTTAATTAAATGAGAAGCCATTCCTAACTAATTAAACGAAGTTATTTAATTAAATAAGAAAAGTGTCTCTAATTAATTAAAGATTGTTTAATTAAATAGAAAAACTAATTATGAGAGCATATCTTATTTTAATAAATTAAATATCTCAACAAAATCTCTCTTCAGTTCAAAAAGGGAAATTTCCAGTTTACTATTGATCAAAAATGAGTTAAATCAGTTCACTCCTTTCTCTACTCAAATTGAATCAATTAACTCCTTATTTTACTCACATTAAAGCTGTTAACTCCCTTTAATTTTGAAATCTCCCGTTATAACTGAACTTCACCTTTAATCCTGACCGCTGATTGAAATCGATCTCAACCGTTGATGAATTTCAGGAAAGTCTATTCAAGAGACCCTCATCTCTTCATTTTGAAAGGTTGAATGAGAATTTGCATCGAATTGTTACTGGAATTCATACTCACATTTGCTCATATTCACATATGCAAAGATCAAGTTTGACCAAAAGTTGACTAGATTTAACCACGGTTGGCTTGAGTTGACTAGTTTCAAATTTTTTTTTGAAATAATTAAACAAAATTATTTAATTAAATGGAGTACTTAGTTCTAATTAATTAAACAATGTTATTTAATTAAATGAGAAGCCATTCCTAATTAATTAAATGAAGTTATTTAATTCAATAAGAAAAGTGTCTCTAATTAATTAAAGATTATTTAATTAAATAGAAAAAGTAATTATGAGAGCATATCTCATTTTATTAAATTAAATATATCAACAAAATCTCTTTTTACTTCAAAAAGGGAAATTTCAAGTTCACTATTGATCAAAAATGAGTTAAATCAGTTAACTCCTTTCTCTACTCAAATTGAATCAGTTAACTCTTTATTTTACTCAAATTAAATCTGTTAACTCCCTTTAATTTGGAAATTTCCCTTTATGACTGAACTTCACCTTTAATTTTGACAGCTGATTGAAATCGATCTCAACCGTTGATGAATTTGAGGAAAGTCTATTTAAGAGACCCTCATCTCTTCATTTTGAAAGGTTGAATGAGAATTTGCATCAAATTGTTGCTGGAATTCATACTCACATTTGCTCATATTCACATACGCAAAGATCAAGTTTGACCAAAAGTTGACCAGATTTAACCACGGTTCACTTGAGTTGACTAGTTTCAAATTTTTTTTTGAAATAACTAAATGAAATTATTTAATTAAATGGAGTACTTACTTCTAATTAATTAAACAAAGTTATTTAATTAAATGAAAAGTCATTCCTAATTAATTAAATGAAGTTATTTAATTAAATAAGAAAAGTGTCTCTAATTAATTAAAGATTATTTAATTAAATAGGAAAAGTAATTATGAGAGCATATCTCATTTTATTAAATTAAATATCTCAACAAAATCTCTCTTCAGTTCAAAAAGGGAAATTTCTAGTTCACTATTGATCAAAAATGAGTTAAATCAGTTCACTCCTTTTTCGACTCAAATTGAATCAGTTAACTCCTTATTTTACTCAAATTAAATCTATTAACTCCCTTTAATTTGAAAATCTCCCTTTATGACTGAACTTCACCTTTAATCCTGATCGCTGATTGAAATCGATCTCAACCGTTGATGAATTTCATGAAAGTCTATTTAAGAGACCCTCATCTCTTCATTTTGAAAGGTTGAATGAGAATTTGCATCGAATTTTTGCTGGAATTCATACTCACATTTGCTCATATTCACATACACAAAGATCAAATTTGACCAAAAGTATACCAGATTTAACCACGGTTTACTTGAGTTGACTAGTTTCGAAAAGAATTTTGAAATAACTAAACGAAATTATTTAATTAAATGGAGTACTTACTTCTAATTAATTAAAAAAAATTATTTAGTTAAATGAGAAGCCATTCCTAATTAATTAAATGAAGTTATTTAATTAAATAAGAAATGTGTCTCTAATTAGTTAAAGATTATTTAATTAAATTGAAAAAGTAATTATGAGAGCATATCTCATTTTATTAAATTAAATATCTCAACAAAATCTCTCTTTAGTTCAAAAAGGGAAATTTCCAATTCACTATTGATATAAAATGAGTTAAATGAGTTAACTCCTTTCTCTACTCAAATTGAATCAGTTAACTCCTTATTTTACTCAAATTAAATCTATTAACTCCCTTTAATTTGAAAATTTCCCTTTATGACTGAACTTCACCTTTAATCCTAACTGCTGATTGAAATTGATCTCAACTGTTGATGAATTTCAAGAAAGTCTATTTAAGAGACCCTGATCTCTTCATTTTGAAAGGTTGAATGAGAATTTGCATCGAATTGTTGCTGGAATTCATACTCACATTTGCTCATATTCACATACGCAAAGATCAAGTTTGACCAAAAGTTGATCGAATTTAACTATGGTTGACTTGAGTTGACTAGTTTCAAAAAGAATTTTGAAATAATTAAATGAAATTATTTAATTAAATATAGTACTTGTATATGATCAATGTTAGTATGCTAATAAAAACCAAATTTAAATAAAACTTCTACAAACTAAACAAAATTCATAAACTTCAAGATAGACTAAGATAAGCTCTCAATTGAGAATATGAGCCATTAATGGGCTATCTCAATAAGAAGCTCTCTTGTTGAGTGGCTTTGTCTAAATAGATAGGATGTATGCTCAAGATTATGCTTCAAAAAGAGCTTCAAATGGAGTTGGAATTTGGGTATGAGTGTATGGTTTTGATGTAAAATGGCTTCTTAAAATGGCATTATGACTTTACTTCATGGATTGTGTTGTTTTGCAAAGGGGAAGGATCTAATTTATAGGAAAGAGGCTTGAGGGATTGAGGGCTAAGATGCAAGGATGGGAAAAAGCTCATGGAGGGCTCAGATTGCATGAGAAGAGAGCACATGGATTGTGCTTCCTTACAGCCAATCAGAGAATGACACATGTCACAGGGTGAGAGGATAGAGGAAAGGGGAAGGATGAGTCAAAAAAGGAGGCTCAAGGGATAAAATCTTCATAAAGACCCTCATAATGGCTTGTAATAGCAATAAAAAGGCTTGGAAGAGTCATTTATGGCCTAGTGGGCTTCATAAAGTTTTATGGTTGAAATATTTTGAGGGAGATGAGAGCAATTTTGACTTGGGTTTGATTAAGAGGGTTTTAAGGTTGCTTAGGATTGTGCAAATGATTAGAGGATGGATTAGGATGGTTTAGGATTAGCTTAGGGATAGGCAAGTGGATGGCATTTAATAAGGGTGGGTGAAGGAGGAGATATTTGTTAACTTTGGCTTGGGTTAGTAAGTCTTAACCCATGTTTAGATAATGTGACAAGGTTAGGAGGGGATTAGGATTAGGTTTAAAGACATCTTTTAGAAGAGTCTAAATGTTGGATGAGGATAAAGACTTTCTAGAATAGTCTAGAACTTCCTAGGATGATGATGAAGACTTTCTAGAAGAGTCTAGAACTTCTTAGGATGAGGATAAATTAGGTTTTTAGAAAATAAATAAAGTTTTATTTATTTCAAGGGTTTGGGTTGAGGAGATATTTATTAAATCTTTTTTAATAAACATGAGGATTAATATTTAATCTTAATTAAATATTTTGAATTGAGATTAGGGGTAGGAAATGATGGGATTAGCCTTTAATCAAAATTAAAGAAGGATTAGAAGATTTTGAAAGAGGTTAGTGGTCTTAAGGAAATTGGCCAAGTTTTGAGCAAAAAATAAATTTTTTATTTATTTTGAGTTTTTTGGTCAATTTATTAATTAAATAATTAATAAATAAGAAAATAATGTTTAAATAAGATTTAAACATTTTTGGGAGGGATTCCTTAATTAAATATTTTTAATTAAGATAAAGGGACTTAATGGCATAAAAATAAATTAATTAATTAAATAATTAATTAATTAATAAATGATGATGTCATCAGGAATTTTTCAAAAAATAAAAATACTTTATTTTCTAAAGGTTTTTAGGTGTCTACATTTTTCCCCTCTTTGATGTGATGCCGCAAGTGGCATGGCATCAAAGATAAGAAAATAAGATGCCTAAGGCTAGAGCAGAAGAGGAGAGAATGGACTGCAAGATACCCCCTCAAGAAGGGGACAGGGAGAGAAAGCGAGGCTCGACGACTTCTTGAAAAGTACAAGAATTCGAGATGAGCAAGAAGACTCAGATTGGCTTAAGAGAAGAGGCTGAATTAGCTCAAACTCTCACTATAGGAGAATGATAAAGGAGAATCAAATGCACAAGAGGAAGCAAGCTTAAGACCTCAGGGATTGCAGAGGATGAAAGAGCAGAGCAATATAACAGGAATGCAGGATGGGGAGATGGATGAGGGGATTAAAAAGCTGATGCAACAGGATTTCAAAGAGTCAAATTGGCGGAAGATGGGTTTCGAAGATCCCTAAGACTAGGATTGTGGATCTTGAAAGATGAGGCTTGGTGGATTGATTTGGATTGGTGGATCCCTAAGACTAGGATTGTGGATCCCTAAAGCTAAAGGTGAGGACTGATTCAAAGAGATACTGATGCATAAGCTGAGGTAGGAGAGATGAATGTTGGATATAGATGGGGGATAATGGAGATGAAGGAAAACCATTGAAGCTTTTTGAGTGGGGGGATACTTCAAAGAGAAGTACCACCATGTAGTTGAGCACTGGATTTGCTATAGGACTGTTGGTTAATTACCAAGGTTACCAAGAACATCAAGGTCTTTTCACCAACTATCCAAAGGACTGACGAACTAACTCAAAACAAACATGCAAGGATTGCCCAAGTATCACACATGAATCCCAGAGGAAGCAGTGTGGAAACGACACTAGGTAACCCACAAGCAGAAAAGAAAATAAGAAAAAGACATGATTAAGACCTTACGCTCTGATTGCCCCATTCGCAGTATACCATGATATGGAAGATCGTGGCAACCTTGAGGAGGGAACAAGGAGATTGCTTGGAAAAGATATTTCAAGACCCAATAGGGAAGAGTCCAAATCAAAATTAAGCGAAAATCCAAAAGAGAACTGTTTGCCAATGAGATGGGTAGGATGAGGTACTAACGGACCAAGATCAGACATGAGGAAAGCTATATCCTGCAAGGACCTATCAGAGAGCACCTAAGCTGGTGGATTTGGATGAGTGATGCGTCTAGCAAGCTGAACTAAGAAAGATAACATTTTGGTGATAGGAAATCTAGCTAAAGGATGCATTGGAATAGCTAACCAAGATGTGCGATGGGTGCAAGATGCTGATCAAGGACGAACTAACATGAACACTAGATAGGTACAATGGTACTAAGCTAAAGAGGATGCACAAGCTGATGGACCAAGATATGTTACAAATGTACAAGTTTGTTCATGTTTTGGTTTTTGTGAGATGGAAATGTTTGTGAAGGATGGGATGTCTATAATAGGTGATAGGTGGATAGGTAGATGGTTTGCGAAAAGCTTAAGTGAAAATGGGGTTTTGTGTGTGCACGTGATAGTATACAAGCTAGGATACAAGCTTATTTACAAGCTGGAATATGGTACAAACTTTGGACAAGATTCGGATATAAAAGGTATGGTACAAGATTTTACAAGCTGAGGTACAAGATTTTACAAGCTGTACAGGAGGTATTTACAAGCTCCATTAGATTTTGGATATTTGGTTGGAACACCAAGGCAACAAGCGGGTGTTTTATTGGATGGTGGGTGAATGGATGAGGGATAGGATAGTGATAGATAATGGATTATTCTTAGTACACAAGGTGCCTAAATTACCAGATTTTCACTAAGGTACCTATCCAAGGCGCTTGAATTGCCAAGTTTTCACCATTGGATGCTTATTTCTCTTTACTATTTTTATTTTTTATTTTTCAAAAGCTAGGTATACCAAGGATCTTCAAGCATAGAACTTCTTGAGATGAATGATGTTAATAGGATCATTCAAGAGTTCTCCTTCTGGTGTAGATAGCTGACAGGCTCTGGAGCCAAAGGAAGCAGTGACAACATAAGGACCAAGCCATGTAGGTTCAAACTTGCCTTTCTCTTCTCCATCTACTTGGACTTTCATGTTTTCTTTGAGGACCATGTCACCTGGCTGAAAGTGTCGTAGAAGCACCTTCTTGTAGAAATTCCTTTTGAGATGAGTTTGATAGATTGTGAGATGATCATAAACTTGTTGTCACTTCTCATCTAAGAAATCTAGCTGGGTGAGCCGAGCTACTCTGTATTCTTCATCTGATATTTGCCCTTGCAAAGATATGCACAAGGAGGGAAGTTCAACCTCTATAGGTAGTACCGCTTTCGCACCATAGACTAGGGAGTATGGAGTTGTTCCTGTAGATGTATGGAAGGAAGTTCGATAGGCCCATAGGGCTAAATTTATTTGTAGGTGCCAATCACGGCCGAAATCATTGACAACTTTCTTTAAGATTTTGAGGAGGGTTTTATTAGTTGGCTCTGCCTGGTTGTTACATTGTGGAAAATATGGGCTACAAAATCTCTCTTCGGTTCAAAAAGAGAAATTTTCAGTTCACTATTGATAAAAAATGAGTTAAATCAGTTAACTTTTTTTTCTACTCAAATTGAATCAGTTAACTCCTTATTTGACTCAAATTAAATCTATTAACTTCCTTTAATTTGGAAATCTCCCTTTATGACTGAACTTCACCTTTAATCCTGACCATTGATTGAAATCAATCTCAACCATTGATGAATTCTAGAAAAGTCTATTTAAGAGACACTCATCTCTTTATTTTGAAAGGTTGAATGAGAATTTGCATCGAATTATTGCTGGAATTCATAATCACATTTGCTCATATTCACGTACGCAGAGATCAGGTTTGACCAAAAGTTGACCAGATTTAACCACGGTTGACTTGAGTTGACTAGTTTTGAAAAGAATTTTAAAATAATTAAACGAGATTATTTAATTAAATGGAGTACTTACTTATAATTAATTAAACAAAATTATTTAATCAAATGAGAAGCCATTCCTAATTAATTAAATGAAGTTATTTAATTAAATAAGAAAAGTGTCTCTACTTAATTAAAGATTATTTAATTAAATAAAAAAACTAATTATGAGAGCATATCTCATTTTATTAAATTAAATATCTCAACAAAATCTCTCTTCAGTTCAAAAAGTGAAATTTCTAGTTCACTATTGATTAAAAATGAGTTAAATCAGTTAACCCCTTTTTCTACTCAAATTGAATTAGTTAACTCTTTATTTTACTCAAATTAAATCCGTTGACTCTTTTTAATTTGGAAATCTCCCTTTATGACTGAACTTCACTTTTAATCCTGACTATTGATTGAAATCGATCTCAACCGTTAATGAATTCTAAGAAAGTCTATTTAAGAGACCCTCATCTCTTCATTTTGAAAGGTTGAATGAGAATTTGCATCGAATTGCTGCTGGAATTCATACTCACATTTTCTCATATTCACATACGTAAAGATCAAGTTTGACCAAAAGTTGACCAGATTTAACCATGGTTGACTTGAGTTGACTAGTTTTGAAAAGAATTTTGAAATAATTAATCAAAATTATTTAATTAAATGGAGTACTTACTTCTAATTAATTAAACAAAGTTATTTAATTAAATGAGAAGCCATTCCTAATTAATTAAATGAAGTTATTTAATTAAATAAAAAAAGTGTCTCTAATTAATTAAAGATTATTTAATTAAATAGAAAAAGTAATTATGAGAGCATATCTCATTTTATTAAATTAAATATCTCAACAAAATCTCTCTTCAGTTCAAAAAGGGAAATTTCCAGTTCACTATTGATAAAAAATGAGTTAAATCAGTTAACTCTTTTTTCTGCCCAAATTGAATCAGTTAACTCCTTATTTTAGTCAAATTAAATCTGTTAACTACCTTTAACTTGGAAATCTCCCTTTATGACTGAACTTCACCTTTAATCCTGAACATAGATTGAAATCGATCTCAACTGTTGATGGATTCCTTGAAAGTCTATTTAAGAGACCCTCATCTCTTCATTTTGAAAGGTTGAATGAGAATTTGCATCGAATTGTTGATGGAATTCATACTCACATTTGCTCATATTCACATACGCAAATATCAAGTTTGACCAAAAGTTGACCAGATTTAACCACGGTTGACATGAGTTAACTAGTTTTGAAAAGAAATTTGAAATAATTAAATGAAATTATTTAATTAAATGGAGTACTTACATTTAATTAATTAAACAAAGTTATTTAATTAAATGAGAAGCCATTCCTAATTAATTAAACGAAGTTATTTAATTAAACAAGAAAAGTGTCTCTAATTAATTAAAGACTATTTAATTAAATAGAAAAAGTAATTATGAGAGCATATATGATTTTATTAAATTAAATATCTCAACAAAATCTCTCTTCAGTTCAAAAAGGGAAATTTCTAGTTCACTATTGATAAAAAATGAGTTAAATCAGTTAACTCCTTTTTCTACTCAAATTGAATCAGTTAACTCCTTATTTTACTCAAATTAAATCTGTTAATTCCATTTAATTTGGAAATCTCCCTTTATGACTAAACTTCACCTTTAAGCCTGACCGTTGATTGAAATCGATCTCAACCTTTGATGAATTCTAGGAAAGTCTACTTAAGAGACCCTCATCTCTTCATTTTGAAAGGTTGAATGAGAATTTGCATCGAATTGTTGCTAGAATTCATACTCACATTTGCTCATATTCACATACACAAAGATTAAGTTTGACCAAAAATTGACCAGATTTAACCATAGTTGACTAGTTTTGAAAAGAGTTTTGAAATATTTAATAGAAATTATTTAATTAAATGGAGTACTTACTTCTAATTAATTAAAGAAAGTTATTTAATTAAATGAGAAGCCATTCCTAATTAATTAAATGAAGTTATTTAATTAAATAAGTAAAGTGTCTCTAATTAATTAAAGATTATTTAATTAAATACAAAAAGTAATTATGAGAGCATATCTCATTTTATTAAATTAAATATCTGAACAAAATCTCTCTCTAGTTCAAAAAGGTAAATGTCCAATTCACTATTGATAAAAAATGAGTTAAATCAGTTAACTCCTTTCTCTACTAAAATTGAATTAGTTAACTCCATATTTTACTCAAATTAAATCCGTTAACTCCCTTTAATTTGGAAATCTCACTTTATGACTGAACCTCACCTTTAATCCTGACCGTTGATTGAAATCGATCTCAACCGTTGATGAATTCCAAGAAAGTCTATTTAAGAGACCCTCATCTCATCATTTTGAAAGGTTGAATGAGAATTTGCATCGATTTGTTGCTGGAACTCATACTCACATTTGCTCATATTCACATACGTAAAGATCATGTTTCACCAAAAGTTGACCAGATTTAACCACGGTTGACCTGAGTTGACTAGTTTTGAAAAGAATTTTGAAATAATTAAATGAAATTATTTAATTAAATAGAGCACTTCTAATTAATTAAACAAATTTATTTAATTAAATGAGAAGCCATTCCTAATTAATTAAATGAAGTTATTTAATTAAATAAGAAAAGTGTCTCTAATTAATTAAAGATTATTTAATTAAATAGAAAAAGTAATTATGAGAGCATATCACATTTTATTAAGTTAAATATCTCAACAAAATCTCTCTTCAGTTCAAAAAGGGAAATTTTCAGTTCACTATTGATCAAAAAAGAGTTAAATCAGTTAACTCCTTTTTCTACTAAAATTGAATCAGTTAACTCCTTATTTTACTCAAATTAAATCCGTTAACTCCCTTTAATTTGGAAATCTCCCTTTATGATTGAACTTCACCTTTAGTCATGACCGTTGATTGAAATCAATCTCAACCGGTGATGAATTCTACTAAAGTCTATTTAAGAGACCCTCATCTCTTCATTTTGAAAGGTTGAATGAGAATTTGCATCGAATTGTTGCTAGAATTCATACTCACATTTGCTCATATTCACATACACAAAGATCAAGTTTGACGAAAAGTTGACCAAATTTAACCACGATTGACTTGAGTTGACTAGTTTCGAAAAGAATTTTTAAATAATTAAATTAAATTATTTAATTAAATGGAATACTTACTTTTAATTACCTAAACATAGTTATTTAATTAAATGAGAACCCGTTCCTAATTAATTAAATGAAGTTATTTAATTAAATAAGAAAAGTGTTTCTAATTAATTAAAGATTATTTAATTAAATAGAAAAAGTAATTATGAGAGCATATCTCATTTTATTAAATTAAATATCTCAACAAAACCTCTCTTCAGTTCAAAAAGGGAAATTTTGCAGTTCACTATTGATCAAAAATGAGTTAAATCAATTAACTCTTTTTTCTACTAAAATTGAATCAGTTAACTCCTTATTTTACTCAAATTAAATTCATTAACTCCATTTAATTTGTAAATCTCTATTTATGACTGAACTTCACCTTTAATCCTGACCATTGATTGAAGTCGATCTTAACCGTTGATTAATTCCAGGAAACTCTATTTAAGAGACCCTCATCTCTTCATTTTGAAAGGTTGAATGAGAATTTACATCGAATTGTTGCTGGAATTCATACTCACATTTGCTCATATTCACATACGCAAAGATCAAGTTTGACCAAAAGTTTACCAGATTTAACAACGGATGACTTGAGTTGACTAGTTTCGAAAAGAATTTTGAAATAATTCAACGAAATTATTTAATTAAATGGAGTACTTACTTCTAATTAATTAAACAAAGTTATTTAATTAAATGAGAAGCCATTTCTAATTAATTAAATGAAGTTATTTAATTAAATAAGAAAAGTGTCTCTATTTAATTAAAGATTATTTAATTAAATAAAAAAAGTAATTATGAGAGCATATCTCATTTTATTAAATTAAATATCTGAACAAAATCTCTCTTTAGTCCAAACAGGGAAATTTTCAGTTCACTATTGATAAAAAATGAGTTAAATCAGTTAACTCCTTTTTCTAATCAAATTGAATCAATTAATTCCTTATTTTACTCAAATTAAATCTGTTAACTCCTTTTAATTTGGAAATCTCCCTTTATGACTGAACTTCGCCTTTAATCCTAACCATTGATTGAAATTGATCTCAACCGTTGATGAATTCCAGCAAAGTCTATTTAAGAGACCCTCATCTCTTCATTTTGAAAGGTCGAATGAAAATTTGCATCGAATTGTTGCTAGAATTCATACTCACATTTTCTCATATTCACATATGCAAAGATCAAGTTTCACCAAAAGTTGACTAGATTTAAGCACGGTTGACTTAAGTTGACTAGTTTTGAAAAGAATTTTGAAATAATTAAATGAAATTATTTAATTAAATGGAGTACTTACTTCTAGTTAATTAAACAAGGTTATTTAATTAAATGAGAAGCCATTTCTAATTAATTAAATGAAGTTATTTAATTAAATAGGAAAAGTGTCTCTAATTAATTAAAGATTATTTAATCAAATAGAAAACGTAATTACGAGAGCATATCTCATTTTATTAAAGTAAATATCTCAAAAAATCTCTCTTCAGTTCAAAAAGGGAAATTTCGAGTTCACTATTGATAAAAAAATGAGTTAAATGAGTTAAATCCTTTTTCTACTCAAATTGAATCAGTTAACTCCTTAATTAACTCAAATTAAATTTGTTAACTCTTTTTAATTTAGAAATCTCCCTTTAGGACTGAACTTCACCTTCAATCCTGACCGTTAATTGAAATCGATCTCAACCATTGATTAATTCTAGTTAAGTCTATTTAATAGACCCTCATCTCTTCATTTTGAAAGGTTGAATGAGAATTTGCATTGAATTGTTGCTAGAATTCATACTCACATTTGCTCATATTCACATACGCAAAGATCAAGTTTGACCAAAAAATGACCAGATTTAACCATGATTGACTTGATTTGACTAGTTTCGAAAAGAATTTTGAAATAATTAAACAAAATTATATAATTAGATGGAGTACTTACTTCTAATTAATTAAACAAAGTTATTTAATTAAATGAGAAGCCATTCCTAATTAATTAATTGAAGTTATTTAATTAAATAAGAAAATTGTCTCTAATTAATTAAAGATTATTTAATTAAATAGAAAAAGTAATTACGAGAGCATATCTAATTTTATTAAATTAAATATCTCAACAAAATCTCTCTTCAGTTCAAAAAGAGAAATTTCCAGTTCACTATTGATCAAAAATGTGTTAAATTAGTTAACTCCTTTTTCTACTCAAATTGAATCAGTTAACTCCTTATTTTACTCAAATTAAATCTGTTAACTCCCTTTAATTATATGATCATGACGGTTCTCTATCAGCAACTGAAGGCATCAATGATAAATCACAAAATCCAATGGTTCTCCAATGAGCAACCAGAAAGTATGCCAATAGTAAATTACAATACTGGTCGAAGACTCCAAAATGTTTAAGTCAAAACATGACATCATCAAGAACATAGCAAACACTTCAGTCCTCTCAAGCGACCGAAAAGCAATCCAAGTATAACTGATCGAGACTCAAAAATGGTTATCAATATAACTGATCGAGACTCGAAAATTGTTAATTCAGGTATCTCAAATACATAAATCTCAGCTTCACACAAAGAAACTGGAAAAAAAGAACAAATAGTAAACACAATCATGTCATAGAGCACTTCATCACATTACCATGGTCGGGTTAAGAAAGATTGAGACCAAATCATCATGACATCACATTCACAACCCTGAGCCTCTGGTAACAACCTAAACTTGTCAACGCTAAACCAACCCCATAACACTCAAAGCACAAAGAAAACATTAAAGTCTCAAAGATTGGATTTGAAAGTATATTATTGAGTTAAGGTAAGGTTTAAGTTTCAGTTTAATGTCGAATTTCAAGTAACTAAGTTTTCATAACTACCCCTTACGATTAACCCATTTCTATAATAACTTCCATTAAGTCAATATTCTAAATCTACCATTTAATCAATTAATATTCATTATTAATTAACTTTAATTAAACAAATTTTAATTAAATTTATCAATAATCACTTGTTCTAATTACTTATTTTAATCTATTTATTAATTGTTAATTTATTAAAATTTAACCCAAAATTATTAATAAATTAATATTTACAAACTATGTTAAATGTATTATTATTTAATTATTAAATATTAATAAAGATTAAAATATTTATTAATTAAAAAATATATAAAAATTTCTTAATTAAAAATTTTAAATAATAATAATAATTTTTTTTTAAAAATAATAAAAAAATTATATATAAAAAAAAATGAAATAAAACAAATCTTATAACATACGTTTAAAGCCCGTCGACTAAAAAGGTCTCTGCAGTCTGCCGTAGGGCCTACGGCGGCAGGTACTTTGTACCTGCAGTCACAGTACCTGCGACGTAGGTACTGTCGGCCCGCCGACAGTGCGGGTGGGTATGGGGTGATTCCCTCCCCCCCACTTAAATATATATTAAATTTTATATATATATATTTTTAAAAGAATACAATTCATTTATAATAAGATTTTATTAATAATCCAATTAATTAAGGATATATATATAAATTTATAAATATATATATATATATAAATAATTTTTTTTAATATATATATAAATATATCCATTGAAATTTTTTTTCCTTCTTTATATTGATATAGAAAATATAGTCAATCATCCGAACATTTAATTTAAAATTTCAGTCTAAGATTCAACCCTTTCCCATTTAAATCTTATGTATACAGAAGTTTATTTACAAGCATCTAATAAATTCTAATATTGTAATGTTTAAACATTCGTCACAGGGAATTCAGAATTACAAACCCCAGACATGAAGAAGACAGAAAAGGATAATTGCGTAATAAATCGATAATAAAAAACACAAGACCCTACCTGATCCTGATGCTATTATGCAATCTCCAGGAACTGTAAGAGAATTCGCTTCTCTCAATAACCTTCCTCTGGAAAACTTTCTTGGTATCAACCTTCTGAAATTCGCTTCCAAAAGTTGTCTCCCAAAAATTCTCGTCCAAATTCGTGTCCCCAAGAAAGAACCCCCAACATTGTGATAAGCAATTTCCTCCTCAAATTGGGACACTAATTGTGCGTTCACCCGAGAAGACTCTTTGCACAACTGAGTTAACTCCCAATTAACCTTTCTTATCTTTTCTTTTATTTTGCATTCATCTTTTATGCACATTAAGTTGATTTATTAAATAACTTTATTTAATATTCTACTTGACTTCTATTTTAAATTAATTTATTACTTTTATCTCATGTGCACTTTATGAAATTAAAATAACATTATTAATTTTTGTAATTTAATCTTTTAATTTATTACTCATATTTAAAATCATGCTTAATTCATGCGATCTAGAATTCTTAATAATTTTATATCTTTCAACTTTTAATTTATTTTAGAACTTAATTGATAACATATTTTAATTAATTTAAATAACAATAATATTTAGCATTTATTTAAAATTGAACTCCAAATATATTATGATGGGGACACAACCCAAGAACAGAATGGACACAATAGAAAAGGGGAATTATATTAACTGAGAAAATAAGCTAGTAAAAACAGTGCAGAGAAAATAAACTTCAAAACATGCCCTACGGGCTTACAATAGCATAAATCTGGAGAATATTTCTCCTTTTAGCACCTCCTCTCAAGCTCCAATCCGAACTGCCTTTTACAATGCCAAAATCTCCTTAAATAGACCCCGGAGGGTTAAGGACTAGGAGTACATTCTAGAAAGTGCTAGTAGGCATCCACCGACAAAATAGAAGGTTCCAGAAGCCGCGTTAGAAGTCGGTGCAAATCTAGAAGAATCTAGAAATGGTAGCCAAACTTCCGAGAGGCATAACTTTTGAACCGTAGCTCCGATTGATGAACCATTTACATTTTCAGAAAGCTCTCAAAGCGCTCTATAGTGCTATGGACAAGCTTCACTCGTCCCCCATTTTTTGACCCTTTTTGAAGTCATTTAATGCCCCAAACCTGACTTTGAAGCATTCTTAGGAGGTCTCCAAAACTCGAAAAACTGCAATAACTTTCAAACCATGGGGACTTTTGACCTGATTCTTTTTTTGGAATGCTCTAAATCTCAATTACATTCATCTGGCCAAGTCGCACCTTCTAGGTCACCAAAATGATGGTCAAATTGCATGCTCCTATTTTTTTTGGGATTTTCAAATGCACTGATAGTTGAACTATGAGAGTTGGAACCTTTATTTGAGCCAAATGGGTATCCAAAAATGTAAAGACATAAAACAGAAACTAAGTCTAAGTACATTTTTTTGGGTGACACAGGATTGCCCTTATACCTCTGGATGCTCCTGCATCAGACACCCAGGGTAGATTTAAAAGTGACCCTGTCACTTTATGGATGGTAGAGGAAATCCCAAATGGGAAACCTCAGCTGCTGAAATCCAAGTTGAGTCTTCGATTGATCATCCTTTCCATTTGACCAAATACTCTTCATACTGCCTATTTCTGGTACTCCTACCCACACGATGATCTAGAATGTCTTCTATCTCCTCCTTCTTAGAAGCATGAATTGGGCATGGCTCTAAAACCAGCTCCTCATCTGCACCATCATCATGATACTCTGTTAAATCTGCAATGTTGAAAATGGGAGAAATGTGAATACCATCTAGTAGCTCCACCTCATATGCATTTCCTGAGTTATGTTTCTTCAAAACTTTGCAGGGGCAAAATTTCTTCATTTTCAGCTTGTTGTAAGTACCAACTGGAAATCTTTCTTTTCGTAAGTGCACCATGACTAGATCCCCTACTTGGAATTCCTTATGTCTTCTCTTGCATCAGCCCTAGCTTTATACTCTTGATTCATCTTGATAATGTGTGCTTGAACCTCCTCATGTAGACGCTTGATGTGTTCAGCAAATTCTTCAGCTTCAGCACTTGTTCTCTCCCCTTGTTCTATCTTCCTCAATTCTGGTGCAGTCCTTGGGCTATTTCCATATACAATTTGAAATGGTGATTTTCCAGTACTCCTATTTACAGAGTTATTATAAGCAAACTCTGCATGTGGTAGAATCAAATCCCATCCCTTGGGCTTATCTCCAACTAAACATCTCAGCAAATTGCCTAGACTTCTATTTACCACTTCTGTTTGGCCATCAGTCTATGGGTGATGCGTGGAACTGAATTTCAAGTCTGTTCTCAACTTCTTCCACAATGTCCTCCAGAAATACCCCACAAATTTAGTATCTCGGTCAGAAACTATACTCCTTGGAAGACCATGTAGTCTTACCACCTCTTTGAAAAACAAGTCTGCAATATGGACAGCATCATGAGTTTTGTGGCATGGAATGAAATGTGCCATTTTGGAGAACCTATCAACCACCATGAATACTGAGTCATTACCCCTTTGTGTCCTTGGCAATCCAAGAACAAAATCCATACTTATGTCCTCCCATGGCCTTGATGGAACAAGCAATGGCTGATATAGGCCAGTATTTTGACTAAACCCCTTGGCAACTTGACAAACCTGGCAACTCTGTACAAACTTCTTCACATCCTGTGTAATTTGAGGCCAAAAATAATGTTCTCTAAGAATGGCAATGGTCTTATCCCAACCAAAATGTCCTGCCATCCCTCCACTGTGTTTCTCCTTAATCAGATTTTCCCTCATGGAACTCCTTGGAATGCACAATTGACTACCTTTGAACAACATGCCATCCTAAATCAAATAGTCTAACCACTTGGTTCTATCTACAGCCACAGGTTCTTTACAAGCTTTCCATGCTTCAACAAAATCAAGATCCTCAGGGTACAAATTCTTGAGTTCATCAAACCCAACTACTTCAACTTGCATTGTTGTAAGCAACAACTGTCTCCTACTTAATGCATCTGCAACCCTGTTAGATTTTCCACTTCTATGCTTCAACACAAATGTATAACTCTGCAAGAATTCTACCCACTTCATATGCCTCTGATTCAATTTACCTTGGCTATTTAGGTACTGTAATGCTTGATGATCAGTATACAAAACAAATTCCTTTGGCAATAAATAATGCCTCCATTTCTTTAAGGCCTGAACTATTGCATAGAACTCTTGATCATAAACAGAATACTTCTTCTTTGCATCATTCAATTTTTCACTAAAATATGCAATAGGCTTACCTTCTTGGCTTAATACAGCCCCAATAGTGCTACCACTAGCATCACAATCCACCTAGAATACTTTTCTGAAATCTGGAAGTGCCAACACAGGCTGTTCAGTCACCTTCTTCTTCAGCAATTCAAAACTTCTCGCAGCTGCTGCAGTCCATTTGAACTCTTTTCTATCCCCTCTTATTGTATCAGTTAGAGGTGCACATATGCCACTGAAATTCTTAATAAACTTCCTGTAAAAACTAACCAGACCATGAAATGATCTTACCTCAGTAGCAGACCTTGGACTAGGCCATTCCAAGATGGCTTTTACCTTCTCTGGATCCATTTTGAGACCTTCAGGTGATATAACAAATCCCAAATAGACTAACTCCCTTTTTGCAAAGACACACTTCTTTAGATTAATTAACAGTTTCTCTTCCCTTAGCCTTTCAAGGACACTACGAATATGTAGTAAATGTTCTCCCAAAGTCTTGCTGAAAATTAAAATATCATCCAAATAGACAATAATAAATTTTCCCAAGAACTTCTTAAGTACCTCATTCATGAGCCGCATGAAGGTGCTTGCGGCGTTCGTCAATCCAAAGGGCATGACTAACCACTCATAAAGACCCTCCTTGGTCTTGAAGGCTGTTTTCCACTCATCTCCTTCTCGAATCTGTATCTGATGATAGCTACTCTTCAGATCTATCTTTGTGAAGTACTGAGCTCTGCTCAAGCAGTCCATAAGATCATCCATCCTTGGTAAAGGAAACCGGTACTTGATGGTTATCCTATTTATAGCTCGAGAATCTATACACATCCTCCACTCTCCATCCTTCTTTGGTGCAAGTACTACAGGTACTGCACATGGACTCGGGCTCTCTCGAATCAAGCCCTTCCTCAACAGCTCCTGAACTTGTCTATTTAGCTCCTCTGTTTCAGTAGGAGTCATCCTATGAGCAGCCTTGTTAGGCAAACTAGCTCCTGGAATCAGATCTATTTGATGACTGATTTGCCTTACTGGTGGCAATCCATCTGGAACATTATCAGAGATAATATCTCCAAATTCTCCTAGTAAATCTGAAACTTCAAATGGTATTTCACTACTAACTTCTTTATCTTTCCTAGGAATCAAAGCATAGCACATACGCTGATGTTTCATGCCATCTAAAAACTTCCTTCCATCAACAAGACAAATCCTAGCACTGCTACATACCTTTTCACCTTCCTTTTTCATGGGCTTCAATTTGTGGCGAACTCCATCCTTTGTCAGAGAGTATGTGTTTGCATGTCCATCATGTATTGCATGTCTATCAAACTGCCATGGTCTACCCAATAATAGATGGCAAACATCCATCAAAATAACATCACAAAGAACTTCATCATGGTAACTCCCAATTTTGAATTTTACTAAACATTGTTCACTTACCAGGACCTTATGATCATCTTTTACCCAAGAAATATGATAGGGCTGGGGATGTTTCTCCCTCTTGAGCTTCAGCTTAGAGACCATCTCTTCTGATACCAGGTTATCAGTGCTACCACCATCAATGATCACATCACAACATTTATCCTCACACTTGCATCCGGTACGGAACAAACTCCTCCGTTTCCCTGGTTCATTCTCACCACTTAGTAGGACTCTTTCATTTACCAAGGCCTCTCCTCTTTCTGCATCCTCTGAATGTGATGATTGTGCATCCTCATCCACATGAGCAACCCTAGCTTGGCCATCAGCTCTCCTATCTGTCCTTCCTTGTCGTTGAGGGAATTCAAAGGCATGATGACCTTCTTCATTGCAATGGAAACAGGCACCACAGAAGCCTCCTCTTCCTTGCCCACGTCCTCTACCTCTTCCTCTTTGATTTCCAAAATCTTGATCACGGGAGCGATTGAAACCCTCATTCCTCTGGTTCCTGCTAGTACCCTCATCTTCATTTTTCTTTTGAGTTTCATTGCGGCCTCCAAATGATCTACCACTTCCCCTTCCTCCTTGACCGCACCCTCTTTGTCTTCCTTCAAACCTTTTACTCAGCTTCTCTTCAACTCGTAGGGCAAACTGGTATGCTTCTTCAATGCTGGTCATTCTTACCAGACTTAATTCCTCCTGGATGCTAGGTTGTAACCCACTCATATAACGAGAAACCTTCTCTTTATTTGCTTCTGCATGCCCCGCTCTAATCAGGAGTTGGTAAAACTCCTCTGTATATTCTTGGACTGAGCTTCCTGCTTGCTTTAACCCATGCATCTTCTTAAACAGATCAAGCTCGTAGTCCACAGGAATGAACTGCTTCTTCAATTTGTCCACCATGCGATCCCATCTTGTGATCTTCTCCTTTCCTCTTCTAAGTCTTTCCAGTTGAACCTCTTGCCACCAGATTTTGGCATGGCCTTTTAGTTTTGCCTTTGCAAACTTAACCCTATCTGGGTCCCTTATATCCTCATACTCAAAGTATTCATCCAATTCATTGATCCAGTCGATCAACTCATCTGGTTTCAAATTTCCTGAAAATATACCCACTTCAATTGTAGGTCTTTTCCCAAACCTAGTAATGGCCCTAAAAAGCCTTTCCTCTACAAGATTCAGAACTTCCCCGTCAACTTCCATTACTTCCTCTTCATTGTCATCCTCACTATTGTCATTTGTGGCAATATTTGCTCCTCTACGAAGCTCCTCTTGCAATGCTTGTACCTATCTCTGGAGCGCTCTAACCTCCTCAGGATCAATAGCTCTGGCCCTTCCACCATGCTCTCTTCGTGGAGGCATCTTCTAACTTGAACCCACAACCATACAGTCCTAGTGCAAACTGCCTCACAGTCGATGCTCTATCTACACACTCAGAAAAACCCGCTCTGATACCACTTGATGGGGACACAACCCAACAACAGAATGGACACAATAGAAAAGGGGAATTATATTAACTGAGAAAATAAGCTAGTACAAACAATGCAGAGAAAATAAACTTCAAAACATGCCCTACAGGCTTACAATAGCATAAATCTGGAGAATATTTCTCCTTTTAGCACCTCCTCTCAAGCTCCAATCCGAACTGCCTTTTACAATGCCAAAATCTCCTTAAATAGACCCCGGAGGGTTAAGGACTAGGAGTACATTCTAGAAAGTGCTAGTAGGCATCCACCGACAAAATAGAAGGTTCCAGAAGCCGCGTTAGAAGTCGGTGCAAATCTAGAAGAATCCAGAAACGGCAGCCAAACTTTCGGGAGGCATAACTTTTGAACTGTAGCTCCGATTGACGAACCGTTTACATTTTCAAAAAGATCTCGAAGCGCTCTATAGCGCTATGGACTAGCTTCGCTCGTCCCCCATTTTTTGACCCTTTTCGAGGTCATTTAATGCCCCAAACCTGACTTTGAAGCATTCTTAGGATGTCTCCAAAACTCGAAAAACTGAAATAACTTTCAAACCGTGGGGCCTTTTGACCTGATTCTTTTTTTGGAATGCTCTAAATCACAATTACATTCATCTGGCCAAGTCGCACCTTCTAGGTCACCAAAATGATGGTCAAATGCACTGATAGTTGAACTATGAGAGTTGGAACCTTTATTTGAGCCAAATGGGTATCCAAAAATGTAAAGACATAAAATAGAAACTAAGTCTAAGTACATTTTTTTGGGTGACACAAGATTGCCCTTATACCTCTGGATGCTCCTACATCATATTATTATTAAATTCAATAAATATTATCCTGTTCTAAATTTATCTTTGAACTTTAATTTCCAAATTTAATTCTTTTATTTAATTAATTTCTCAATTAATTAAATATTAAAGATATCATATTAATTCTCCATTAAATTAAATCATTAATTAATCTTTTTAATTAGACTTAATTAATAGAAAATACATCAAGGACTCATATAACAACATACGAAAACCCTTCATAGAAAAACACATACTAGATCAAAACAAAAAGGTTATAATCTCGAAATTACATCATTTGATGCATTCAGAGGGTACTTAACTCAGATACTTGTCCTAATTATCAATTAGGACAATTGGCTAAAGGGTTTAGGAATTGGATTTAAGAGTTTATCTCCCCTCTCTTACCATTGAGACAATGTGATAGGGTACGCTCATCCTGGCAATTTAGGGAAGTCGATAACTAGTACCTGCAACCTGCATAAAATCCACGCATGTACAAACCCAATATTCTAAGCTAAACAGACAATGGAAGGAAGTGGTGCATCGTGTAGATTCTGACTAGCAGGTGACTACGAATCCCTTCCTTAACCACATCAGAAACACCATACATAAATAAAACAAACACGCACACCATACACATGCAGTATGGGGTAAGTATCCATAAGAAGCACATGGAATAATAAACCATCTAACTAATCATCATCGATAACTGAAAACATTGAATAATAATCATACATGAATGAAATATAAAGTATCAAGTAATCTCATCATATAATAAACTGAGTGTAAAACAACATCTGATAATCTCTAAAATAATAATACTAATCATCAAACATAAATTGGCCTAAAAGAGTTTGGCAATGATATCAGGAATGTAACTAGAAAATGTAGACTAGGGGCAGGCACTACATCCACCCCCCCTAGACTTAGGCTTACTCCATGAAGCCTATTAAAAAATAGGGATATAAATCATGTAATCTAGATGCATCCTCCCATGTAGCTAAAGAGTCATCACTAGGGTCCCATTGGACCCTTACCTGCTCTATGGTTTGACCCCTGAGGGTCAACTCCCGCTGCTCCAAAATATGAATTGGCTCCAAAGCCAGCTACCCGTCCTCTACCTGTAATGCATTCCAATCAAGAATATGTACAACATCAAGGATATACTATCTAAGTACTGAAACATGGAAAACATCGTGAATGCGAGCAAGGCTAGGCGGTAAAGCAAGACGATAGGCAACTGGACCAATCCTCCCAAGAATATCAAATGGTCCCACAAAGCGAGGTGCTAGCTTCGAGCCCTTTCCATAATGGATTGGACTCTTCCGTGGACGCACTCTCAAGAAAACCTTCTCTCCCACAGCAAACTGCTTATCTATCCTATGTGCATCCACATACTTTTTCTACCTATCTTGTGCTGTTGTCAAGCACTCTCGGATATGGACAACCTGTTGCTCCATGTCACAAACCATCTCTGGACCCAATAGGATGCGATCTTCAAGGCTATCCCTACTCAAAGGTGTACGGAAAGGGCGTCCATATAAGGCTTGGAAAGGTGCCATGCCAATAGAATTGTGATACCCGTTGTTGTAAGCAAACTCCACTAGGTAAAGATAGTCCTCCCAATGAGTCTGCCTATCCATCACGTACATCCTCAACATATCTTCGAGAACTTGATTCACTCTCTCTCTCTGCCCATCTGTCTCAGGGTGATATGCTGAACTAAAATTCAACTGGGCTCCAAGATCATGCTGTAGCGATGTCCAAAATGTAGAAGTGAAAACATGATCCCTATCCAAAATGATCTTTCGGGGAATACCATGTAGTCTCACAATGTCACGCATGAAGACATTAGCTACTGAAGCTGCAGTGTAGGAAGACCTGATTGGTGCAAAATGTGCCACCTTAGTCAACCGGTCAACGGTGACCATGATAGCATCATGACGACGAGGAGTCATAGGTAATCCTACTATGAAATCCATAGAGATGATGTCCCACTTCCATGAAGGAATGAGATTCGGTTGCAAAAGTCCTGCCGAATGCTGGTGTTCTGCCTTGACTCTCTGACACTCAAGACATCTAGCCACAAAATCAGCAATGTCACGCTTCATCCTGGACCAATAGAATAAATGTCGCAAATCTGCATGCATCTTCTTGACACCTGGATGTGCCGAGTAAGGTGCACAATGGGCCTCTGATAGGATCAATATGCGAAGCTCATCTAGTAGTGGCACATAGATCCTTCCTGAATGTCTCAAAAGGCCATCTGACTCTAGAACATAGCCTAAAAAATTACCCTCCAAAGGTCTCCCTGAATTGATCTCACTGCACACCTCCAGATACCATGAATCAATGGGGAGTGCCTGAAGTATCTGACACCTCAAATCGACACTAAGAGTCATAGATGATATCACATGTTTCCTGTGACTCAAAGCATCAGCTACTACATTCTCCTTCCCTTGGATATACTTTACCTCAAAGTCATACTCGCACAAAAACTCCATCCAACATCTCTGCCTAGCATTTAGATTAGGCTGCGTGAATATGTACTGAAGGCTATGATGATCGCTATGTAGTTCAAATCCGTGACCCAATAAGAAATGTCTCCATCTCACTAAGGCATGAACTACTACTGCTAACTCAAGGTCATGTGTAGGAAAATTCAACTCATGATCCTTGACTTTGCGTGATTCATATGCAATCACTCGACTATTCTACATTAGAACTGTTCCAATACCCTCAAGGGAAGCATCTGTACACACCATGAAATCAACTTAATGTGCACAAAAGATGAATGCAAATTAAAAGAAAGGATAAGAAAGGTTAATTTGAGTTAACTCAGTTGTGCAAAGAGTCTTCTCAGGTGAACGCAAAATTAGTGCCCCGATTTGAGGAGGAAATTGCTTATCACAACGTTGGGGGTTCTTTCTTGGGGGACATGAATTTGGATGGGAATTTTTGGGAGACAACTTTTGGAAGCGAATTTCAGAAGGCTGATACCAAGAAATTTTTCTAGAGGAAGGTTATTGAGAGAAGAGAATTCTCTTACAGTTCCTGGAGATTGCATAATAGCATCAGGATCAGGTAGGGTCTTGTGTTTTTTATTATCAATTAATTACGCAATTATCCTTTCCTGTGTTCTTCGTGTTTGGGGTTTGTAAATCTGAATTCTCTGTGATGAATGTTTAAACATTACAATATTGGAATTATTAGATGCTTGTCAATAAACTTCTATGTACATAAGATTTAAATGGGAAGGGTTGAACCTTAGACTGAAATTTTAAATTAAATGTTCGGATGATTGACTATATTTTCTATATCAATATAAAGAAGGAGACAATTTTTCAATGCATATATTTATATATATATATTAAAAGAAATTATTTTAATATATATATATATATATTTATAAATTTATATATATATCCTTAATTAATTAGATTATTAATAAAATCTTATTATAAACAAAGTGTATTTAAAAATATATATATATATATATATATAATTTAATATATTTAAGTGGGGGAGAGGGAATCACCCCATACCCACCCCCACTATCGGCGGGCTGACAGTACCTGCATTGCAGGTACTGTGACGATAGGTACAGAGTACCTACCGCTACAGGCCCTGCGACCGCAGGCCTGCGGCAGACTTTTAAGCCGACGAGCTTTAAACGTATGTTTTAAAGTTTTGTTTATTTCATTTTTTTTTTAATATAATTTTTATTATTTATAAAAATAAATTTTATTATTATTTAAAATTTTTAATTAATAAATTTTTAATATATTTTAATTAATAAATATTTTAATCTTTATTAATATTTAATAATTAAATAATAATACATTTAACATAGTTTGTAAATATTAATTTATTAATAATTTTGATTAAATATTAATAAATTAACAATTAATAAATAGATTAAAATAAGTAATTAGAACAAGTAATTATTGATTAATTTAATTAAAATTAGATTAATCAAAGTTAATTAATAATGAATATTATTTGATTAAATGGTCGATTTGGATTATTGACTTAATGGAAGTTATTATAGAAATGGGTTAATCATAAGGGGTAGTTGTGAAAACTTAGTTACTTGAATTCGACGTTAAACTGAAACATAAACCTTACCTTAACTCAATAATATACTTTCAAATCCAATCTCTGAGACTTTGATGTTTTCTTTGTACTTTGAGTGTTATGGGGTTGGTTTAACGTTGACCAGTTTAGGTTGTTACTAGAGGCTCGGGGTTGTGAATGTGATGTCATGATGATTTGGTCTCGATCTTTCTTAACCCAACCATGGTAATGTGATGGAGTGCTCTATGACATGATTGTATTTACTAGTTGTTATTGTTTTCGATCTTCTTATGTGACGTTGTGGTGTATATATATTTGAGATACCTGACTTAACCATTTTCGAGTCTTGATCAATTATATTTGATAACCATTTTTGAGTCTCGATCAATTATACTTGGATTGCTTTTTGGTCGCTTGAGAGGACTAAAATGTTTGTTATGTTCTTGATGATGTCATGTTTTGACTCGACCATTTTGGAGTCTTCGATCAATATTGTAATTTACTATTGGGATACTTTCTAGTTGCTCATTGGAGGACCATTGGATTTTGTGATTTATCATTGATGCCTTCAATTGCTGATAGAGAACTGTCATGATCATATGATTATTATTTGATGCTTATCTGTTGCTCATGAAGAACTGATGTAATTTTGTGGCTTATCTTTTATTATGTCTTTTCAGTTGCTTGTATAGGACTGAGGTGGTTTTATTATGATTCTTTGATTTATGATTTCATGAGCCTAGGGTAGGTTATCTATGTGTAGAGTCGGGAAGTGGCTTGCAATGGGGGTCAGAGCCCTAAGAGGCTGCCTTGAGAAACCCATTGTAAGTCATTTTTAATAAGTGAAAAAATTTACACTAAATGAGAGAAAATGAACCTAACAAGATAATTCTATGTTCTCTCCCATGCATTGAGTGCTAGTATAGACTAGGATGGGGTAGAGAGAACGCTTGGTTACGACCTTGCATTCCATAGTATGCCTCGTTAGTATGAGAGGATACTAGTGGCCGCAGGATCAGTAGGGACCTGGGATTCCTAAGGGATTGCTCGGCTAACTTCTACATGACTTTTGCGATGACACTTTTTCGCTTGCATATTAAGTTTCCTACGTGTCTTGTGGTACCTCTAGGTTTAGATGTCGGTCTTTTTAGGAACCCTTGAGTTAGCATACTTATATGATTTCCTAGACTTAGAGAGTATTGATGATATTAGGTTTTGTTATCCTGTTTGGGACTTGAGACTATCTCCTCAGCACGGTGGGAGTGGACCATTTAGGTTCCACGCGGTTGGGTGGTAGTGCTTTTACTCTTACCATTGAGATCCGTTCTGTGGTCATCGTGGCTAGAGTTTCGTGATTGGCATTTACCTTCGCTATGTTCTTGGATTATTATGAGGGATGGTTAGATTTTATGATAGATGTTTTATCATTATGGATGTATGGATGTATCATGTATGGTGAATAGTTTCATATATTTTTACTGTACTTTGTATCATGGATTCGTAGAGGTTGATGCATTTCTATTTTTACATATGTATATTCTTTTAAGCCTTTCATACCCTGTGACTTGTACAGTGGATGATTCAGCATTCCGAATTAATTTTCCAAGAGGCATTCGGAAAAAATGTATATTATGGACATGGGACTTTCTGATTATTCTTTCATATGTATGTGATAGTTGTTAGACGTAGAATTAATTAAATTTAAACATGACTCAATGTCTTGGGATCCTTAAGAAATGTAACTCGTAATGTATGTTGTTGATGATTACATGTTATTGCTTCCGCTACTATGTGTTTGTTGTCTATGTTATACATTCTTACTTTTAAAAAAAAAAAATGTTTAGCAAACTTAGTGAAACTTTAGGTTAATTCTTTTGGATCCCTTGGCGGGGCGTTACATCATTAAAGTAATAAATTAATTTAAAATAGAAGTCAAGTAGAATATTAAATAAAGTTATTTAATAAATCAACTTAATGTGCATAAAAGATGAATGCAAAATAAAAGAAAAGATAAGAAAGGTTAATTGGGAGTTAACTCAGTTGTGCAAAGAGTCTTCTCGGGTGAATGCATAATTAGTGCCCCGATTTCAGGAGGAAATTGCTTATCACAATGTTGGGGGTTCTTTCTTGGGGACACGAATTTGGACAAGAATTTTTGGGAGACAACTTTTGGAAGCGGATTTCAGAAGGCTGATACCAAGAAAGTTTTCCAGAGGAAGGTTATTGAGAGAAGCAAATTCTCTTACAGTTCCTGGAGATTGCATAATAGCATCAGGATCAGGTAGGGTCTTGTGTTTTTTATTATCGATTTATTACACAATTATCCTTTCCTGTCTTCTTCGTGTCTGGGGTTTGTAAATCTGAATTCTCTGTGATGAATGTTTAAACATTACAATATTGGAATTTATTAGATGCTTGTCAATAAACTTCTGTATACATAAGATTTAAATGGGAAAGGGTTGAATCTTAGACTGAAATTTTAAATTAAATGATTGGATGATTGACTATATTTTCTATATCAATATAAAGAAGGAAACAATTTTTCAATGCATATATTTATATATATATTAAAAGAAATTATTTTAATATATATATATTTATAAATTTATATATATATCCTTAATTAAATGGATTATTAATAAAATCTTATTATAAACAAATTGTATTCTTTTAAAATATATATATATATATATATATATATATATATATATATATATAATTTAATATATATTTAAGTGGGGGGGAGGGAATCACCCCATACCCACCCCCATTGTCGGCGGGCTGACAGTACCTGTGTTGCAGGTACTGTGACGACAGGTACAGAGTACCTGCCATCGCAGGTCCTACGACCGCAGGTCTGCGACAGACCGCAAAGACCTTTTTAGTCGACGGGCTTTAAACGTATGTTATAAGACTTGTTTTATTTCATTTTTTTATATATATAATTTTTTTATTAGTTATAAAAAAAAAAAATTATTATTATTTAAAATTTTTAATTAAGAATTTTTTTAATATATTTTAATTAATAAATATTTTAATATTTATTAATATTTAATAATTAAATAATAATACATTTAACATATTTTGTAAATATTAATTTATTAATAATTTTGGTTAAATATTAATAAATTAACAATTAATAAATAGATTAAAATAAGTAATTAGAATAAGTAATTATTGATTAATTTAATTAAAATTAGTTTAATTAAAGTTAATTAATAATGAATATTATTGATTAAATGGTAGATTTGGATTATTGACTTAATGGAAGTTAATATAGAAATGGGTTAATTGTAAGGGGTAGTTATGAAAACTTAATTACTTGAAATCGACGTTAAACTGAAACATAAACCTTACCTTAACTCAATTATATACTTTCAAATCCAATCTCTGAGACTTTGATGTTTTCTTTGTGCTTTGAGTGTTATGGGGTTGGTTTAGCGTTGACCAGTTTAGGTCGTTACTAGAGGCTTGGGGTTGTGAATGTGATGTCATGATGATTTGGTCTCAATCTTTCTTAACCCGACCATAGTAATGTGATGGAGTGCTCTATGACATGGATGTATTTACTAGTTGTTATTGCTTTCTGTCTTCTTTTGTGACGTTGTGGTGTATATATATATTTGAGATACCTGACTTAACCATTTTCGAGTCTCGATCAATTATATTTGATAACGTTTTTTGAGTCTCGATCAGTTATACTTGGATTGCTTTTTGGTCGCTTGAGAGGATTGAAGTGTTTGTTATGTTCTTGATGATGTCATGTTTTGACTTGACCATTTTGGAGCCTTCAATCAGTATTGTAATTTACTATTGGGATACTTTTTGGTTGCTCATTGGAGAACCATTAGATTTTGTGATTTATCATTGATGCCTTCAGTTGCTGATAGAGAACCGTCGTGATCATATGATTATTATTTGATGCTTATCTGTTGCTAATGAAGAACTGATGTAATTTTGTGGCTTATCTTTTATGATGTCTTTTTAGTTGCTTGTATAGGACTGAGGTGGTTTTATTATGATTCTTTGATTTATGATTTCATGAGCCTAGGGTAGGTTATCTATGTGTAGAGTCAAAAAGTGGCTTGCAATGGGGGTCGGAGCCCTAAGAGGCTACCTTGAGAAACCCATTGTAAGTCATTTTTAATAAGTGAAAACATTTACACTAAATGAGAGAAAATGAACCTAACAAGATAATTCTATGTTCTCTCCCATGCCTTGAGTGCTAGTACAGACTAGGATGGGGTAGAGAGAATGCTTGGTTATGACCTTGCATTCCGTAGTATGCCTCGTTAGTACGAGAGGATACTAGTGGCTGCAAGATCAATAGGGACTCAAGATTCCTAAGGGATTGCTCGGGTAACTTCTACATGACTTTTGCTATGACACTTCCTCACTTGCATATTAGGTTTCCTACGTGTCTTGTGGTACCTCTAGGTTTAGATGTTGATCTTTTTATGAACCCTTGAGTTAGCATACTTATAGGATTTCCTGGACTTAGAGAGTATTTATGATTATAGGTTTTGTATCCGATTTGGGACTTCAGACTATCTCCTCAGCGTGGTGGGAGTGGACCATTTAGGTTCCATGCGGTCGGGTGGTAGTGCTTTTTACTCTTACCATTGAGATCCGTTCTGTGGTCACTGTGGCTAGAGTTTCGTGATTGGCATTTACCTTCGCTATGTTCTTGGATTATTATGAGGGATGGTTAGATTTTATGATAGATGTTTTATCATTATGGATGTATGGATGTATCATGTATGGTGAATAGTTTCATATATTTTTACTGTACTTTGTATCATGGATTCGTAGAGGTTGATGCATTTCTATTTTTACATATGTATATTCTTTTAAGCCTTTCATACCCTGTGACTTGTACAGTGGATGATTGAGCATTCCGAATTAATTTTCCAAGAGGCATTCAGAACAAATGTATATTATGGACATGGGACTTTCTGATTATTCTTTCATATGTATGTGATAGTTGTAAGACTTAGAATTAATTAAATTTAAATGTGACTCAACGTCTTGGGATCCTTAAGAAATGTAACTTGCAATGTATGTTTGTCGATGATTACATGTTATTGCTTCTGCTACTATGTGTTTGATGTGTATGTTATACTTTCTTACTTTTAAAAAAAAAAATGTTTAGCAAACTTAGTGAAACTTTAGGTTAATTCTTTTGGATCCCTTGGTGGGGCATTACATGAGCATCCATGGGTACCCCTCCACAAGAATGCAAGCATCTCCTATATGCTCTGCATCAAGTGGGAATTGAAACATACAAAAACAATAGCGCCTTCATGTAACTATATACGTGGCATCGTGTTCTCGAGCTCGGCTCGCTACCATCAGCAACATGGAATCATTACCCTTTGCATCATGTCAAAACATGTGCGGAAATGGTATCTATCACAACATGGGAAAATCCTCCTTCCACATGTTGGATCTCATAGGAGAATATACACAAATATGTCTAAGGAGTCTTATTCTGAGTACTGGTATTTTGTTTTCAACTATGGGAATAGGTAACAACATTATCCTTTGTAAACATCCTTAAAGGTGGTATTTAGTAGGGTTACAACCAAGCAATAACTCATACAAGGTATGACTTCCACATACTTATGTACAAACATAATTTCCAAGAACATTTGTTTTTAATTTACATGGGCACACATGACAATTGTTGGTTTTATACAACACTTCAACACAAATGGCAACACTGGTTAAATCACATGGATGAGGAAACACAAGATGTCATGAGTCATGGCTTCACATAGGTTACTAACATATATAAAGGAAGGTATGATATATTATATTGCTTCATGAACCCATACGCTTGCATCTACATAACCACATGTAATATTAGCATTAACCACAATGCCCATCTAATCTTCCCTAGATGAGTACATCAACAATATTTATAGCCACATAAGATATTCCCACAACATAAAAAAAAATCTTATCAACACAAGAACATATTAGCCCATGTACATCATTGCATGATTTCATTTTTCATTGGATCTCTACTCTACTCATTATTCCATCCACTAGTTTATTATTGAACAAAATAGCTCACATTGTCATTACCATAACATACAAGCTATCCTCATACATATATAAATTTTCTTCTCTTACAATACATACCTTAAATTAAGCAAGGAGCATCTATTGGGAACATGCATAATCAACATTTTCAATCACTAATATAAGATGGTACACATGAACATTCAATTTTTGAATACACACTTAAACAGGGGAAAATAGAGAAAATTAACCAAATAACAAAGTATATCACTAATTTTAGATTTGAGAGTGAAAATGATATATAACTTATATTCCAATTCCTCTATAGGTATTGATTATCCTCATTCTAAGGCCTTACTGAAGGTTTTAAGTACATTTAGCAATCTAATTCCTATAAGAAGTTTCTTATTACATCCTTCAAAATTTAAAAACTATGAATGACTTATTTAACAAAACATAATCATAAATAAAATGCCTCATGTAAAGTCTCATATTTAATAGATTGCGACCCAAATTTAAAAAAAACCCTCTTGCTTAAATTGTAACACAAAATTAGTGACTCTCTTACCTACTTCAAAACTAGCACAAGGTTAAAAGTAATCTCTTCACAAGTCAACATCATAAATCTTCTAAATGTACCAATCCTAATTCAATTATACTCCTTGAGATTATGTTTCTTTGTAAAAACATAAAAATTTGATTTGTCTCTCATAGTTTAGACTTTTAGCATTTGAACTAGAGTTCTCATGATATCTACTAATTTTGATAATCTCATAGGCTAAATGTGAAATCTTATATTCAGTAGTTTGTTGAATATAAAAATGTTATTTTTAAACTACCCTTTTTTTATATAAGATTATTCTTAAAACATTAATCCCAAAATTTTATTTCAAAGAAAGCAATTTAATAAAATTCACGCTTGACTAATTATACAACATTCAATATCTTAAAATTCAAACAAACTTGAACATCCAGTGTCTTCACTTCCAACTATTACTTAATATAGGATTTTATTTATTTTTATCTAATTACCAATTTTATTTATTTATTTAATTATTTATTATTGATTTTAATTTCACTTTTGAAAGTAAATGATAAACCAAAAGATAAAATGTCCTAAGCAAAATATTTGCATTCGACATAATATGAGTTGTATTTCTTTAAAACCAATATGAGATGCCATTAGTTATAAACTTATTGCCCCCTTTTTTGAAAAAAAAACCTAAAATTCTAAATCTTTCATTGTTCCCTCTTTAATATAAGGATGGCATAGGTTGATTACTAATAGTACAATCCCTTCAACCATTAATTCAAATGTTCTATGCATTATCAATACAAAGTCATTTAAACCCATAAGAATCAAGTGACAAAATAATAACTATTATTATTTAACTAGGTAATAAAATGAATGCTCAAGACAATTAAATTACCAATACATATGTATGTATAAAAAATATAACTTACAACTAGGTTGCCATTTATGCTACTTCTTTGCAAGGTCACTTTATATTATTTCCTTATTGGTAGCTCCCCTTCACTTTGTTTTACAACATAGCAATAAATTTTCATTTATTGATTTTAGACTAACTTTATTAAAGTGAAATTATATATATATAAAATTTTGTAATCCCCAATGTTATTTTCATTTTAATGACTTAATATCTAAATGGATTAATTAATTCCATTACATTATTGTATATAAACTATTAATTATTTCCTTAACATCATAATGAATATTTTAAAACAACATTATTAATTCTATTAATTAAATGGACACAAATATTTAATCTAACAATCCTCCTTGTTAAGCTCGCTCTTAAATTTAAGAAATACTAAAGATAGTAATGAAATATTCTAATTAATTACTCTCTTTAATTTATTAATTACTATTATAATAATACTAAATTTAAAATCCAATTTCTAAAATGTTGTTTAGAAACAAACTTGCATTTATTCAATTTAAAGCACTTTATAAATTCTACTATTTACTAAAAGAGAAAAATCATGTTTCCCTCATAATAAATCAAAAAAATCACTATACACCACTTAAATATTGAACTTAGAAGGAAATCTTTTTAGATTAAAAGCTCACTATTTTACTAACTTGCTAATATTGAAATTAGAAAGAAATCTTTATTAAAATCCCACTTCAACATTTAAAATGAAAACACTTTCTTTTTTATTTTAAATTTGAAGTTTAAATTCACTTTCCAATAGAAAATTAAAAGTCAACAAGGAAATAAATAAAATAATCACAACCTAATTAGGGTTCTCCAAAAAAAATTTATAGAAAGAAACCTAAATCTACTCTTTCATTATTTTCATTTCAATCTTGTTTCTTTTATTTTCTCTTCTTCTCCTTTCATAGTCTAACCCTAATGCATGTTGTTCTTATTCATTATTGTTTCTTGCTCTTGTTTATTTGTGTTGCAGGTTTGGATTCAAGAGCTCAATGAAAGAGATTTAGCATTCTTTTCATCTCTATTTTTCAAAATTTTGTTATTCTAGATTTTGTTGCAGGTTGAAAATGAAGCTTTGATGAAAGATTCATGGTGCGTGTATATACTTGATGCATATTTACTCATGTTGGTTGTGTAAATATTCATAAAGCATATTCATCCATTAGGGTTGCAGATTTGAGCAGAGAGCCATGCTTATCCTTTTTGTGACATAATAATACCCATACTTTCATTTTGCAACTTTGTAAATTTTGTTTGTATGCCCTCTACTATAGACGTTTATTACTAAACTTTATTTGTATTAATCATTCTCTATTTTCTCTAATCTAGATATATGATTACATGAAGAATTAATCTCTATTTTTTTTTTTAAGGCCCATACACTAGGAGTGGATGCTTCTTCCAAGGCATGAGGTTATGTAATCTTTTTGAAAAAATGAACCTATGGAGTATGTTTTTTGTTATCTCTTTCCTTGCCTTGGCATGCGCTCCAAACAATGTCCTTTCTCCAAAATGTGATATGCCTTATTACAAAAGTGGGTGGTTGACATGGACTGACAAAGTCATTTCTTGCATTAAATTATTTTCCCTTTTCTCCAGTGCCAACTCTCCCTTCCTAAAACTCATGGAGTATGTCACTGTCAAAAAGGACAAAGGGGGTTCAAGACATAGTCAGCAGCATTAATGTTCTCTAAGTACTCCTTTTAATATCCCTAAATGATGGCGCCTAAGATTGATTACAACTTAGCATGGAAGATACTTACTCTATTATATTTTTAGGCTTTGTTTAGTGCTATGAAAAGATGGCGCCTTGGGTTTTCAAAGGGCTGTCACAAAAGTGAAGAATGACATTTATTTAGCACTATTATATATATCTTTTTAAATTTGTTTCTTTATTGATAGTGATGAGACATTTATGTCTTATAGTCTATTGTTTGTTTTGAATTTTGTTTCTAGCTAGGAGTTGTCAATTCTTTTAGATTCTTAGGTAGGTTCTTATTCAATAAAATATTACTCTGTAATTGGGAGTAGGATATTTTCCACTTTCCATACAAATTCCAGAGAGTTAATACTCTCTCCCAGCTTTTAGTTTTTATCTTGCCCTTGTGTTTCTTTTTAGATTATTTTGTCTATAGTATTTGTTTGATTTATTTTCTCCATCAATAATGATATTGTGAATGATATTAATAAGAGGGTATTTTAATGTTTCAAAGAAATATCTAAATCAATGAATCCATTAAAAATCTCTTAATCTATAAAATGGAATTAAAACATGATCAAACATGAACCTAATAAACTGGGTTTTTCTATCATAATGGTATTTTAATAGACTTTTTCTTATGGTACTAAGTCATGAAGAAATTTCATTATATTTTCCCATGCCTATAATGGTCCCAAACAATGTCCCAATGTTGAAGCCAGGCTCTAATACCAAAATGTCATGCCCATTTTTTTTTTCTACCAAAAACTCATTTAAATTTATCAAATAACTATCAAGATTTAGATTTAGTATTTAGATCCACAATAGACATGTTGATAACATATCTTGAGCATTAGCCACTTGTTTCTAATGAAATAACTCACAAATTTAACATCCAAAATAATTTCTCTTAACTAACAATACCATAAATAACAATAGCTTTTAGAACAGATCTACAATATCTCAAATAACAATAGCATTATTTCTATAATCTTCATCACAACTTCTTCTCTCATACACAAGTTTACATATATTATAAAAAACTTAAGATCTAAATTTCCATTCATATTCATTTGCAAGATTACAACATTAATTATCAAAACCATTCACACAAGTGCCCTTTTCCACCCTACCATAATGGCATCATGAGGTTGCTTGTGCCCTAGCCATACCCCTGGGCAAGAGAACTCATTTCAACCAAGAGATCATGGATGCAATCCTAAGAGTTCTCTCTAAACACTATGTCATAAATTTTCTAACAATATTTCATCTCAATAAGTAAGAACTACTTTAAATGTATATAAGTTACTTATCTTTTCAAGAGCTCTCCATTTAGATGGATCTTCATCTTCAACCAAGAATCATTCCTCCTCTTCCTCCATCTTCTTCTTCCTCTCCATATTTATGTCATTCTCCCCTCCTCTTCTGCATATATCTTCCCCTTTTCATCTCCAACAATGGTGAAAAAGTCCCCCCTCCAAAGTCTTCCTCCCTCTTTAATGAAGGCACATGGCTCTCTTATCAATGTGTCATAACCCATTGTTTCCCACTATTAATTTTCGTCACATTTGAAGTGGGGCCCTTTTGAGGTGTCATATTGTAAATTTTAACCATGATTTGACCCTCAACTAACCCCCAACCTTAGGTAGTATAAGTGGGTTAGGTTATTTTAACCCAGAATGCACTCTAGGATCCATTTTAACCCCTCTAAAGTCCAACTTTAGTTCATATCCGATTTTACAAAAAGTTTGCATTGAGGTCGACTTTGATTGTTGTACAAGAGTTGGCATAGTTTTCTCAAAGGTCTTCATAATCATTTGATTAGGCCTTCATAAACATCCACTGTACAAATTCAAATTTAACATTAGTAACTCAAACATATAAATATAAGACTGTAAACATTAATACACATCCTTGAATTAACCATAGATCAACCCATTAGATCAATATCATATTCCAACATTATTTCTTCAGAATCATTTGCATATGAAATTCATTTACAAATAAGTATCATTCTTTTTACTTTAATTTCTCTAATTACAAACTTTTCAAGAATAATAACCACATTAATAATTCATAGCATATGTATCAAAACACCTTACACCTTACACATGCATTAATCAAATTTATCAAGCATAAGTACTTACTCTCACTAATTATAGGATTCAAATCATAATATCTCTGAGAATAAGATAACAAGTATCACTAGTATTCATTGTGTTATCTATATTCTATTCATTTATGTACTTCTTTATTTTGAATTAAAATGATACATAATTTACTTCAAAACAATAATCACATAATGCAAACTTGATTTCCATTTTCATAGTCACCTTATGTCGAATGTATTTACCACAACAAAATATCTATTCAATTTAATTGGCCATAATTTCAATTACTAAAAATATCTAATTATCATGATGAGATAAGATGAATAATATAAATTATTTATCCATAAGGTAACTCACATTAGCTAATCAAGATGTTAACATAAATTACACAATTCATCATAGTGTGAATTAGTTCTAATGCTACCAGTCTCATAAACTATCTAAACTATCGTATCATATGTAAAGAGGTCCGACCATTTCTATTTGTAATTATTGTCAATTGTATGAACAAAATCCACAGTTGATCATAAGTTGAGTCTAACTTTGCACATTAATTAAATAAGTAGAATTCTTCTATACAAAGTATCACATCCATATTTGCACCTAATATTTAGATGGTTACGAATGATAAGTCAATCTTTTTTCAACAATACTAATCATAGCAAGTCACATAAGGATTCTCCCTAATCATGTTATTGCATAAGTCTTATAATGTTCTTCTGATGAGAAAATTAATATTTTCTACTAATCAAATTATATTGTAGACAAATTAACAATCGTTCTAGTCCTTACTTGGATGGGACCTTACATTCCCCTCCACTAGTCTTTGACTTCCTCCTGGAAGTCACCAGTGTTTGTTTGTTTGTTTTTTTTTTTTTGTTTTTTTGTTCTATCTATCAATTCCTACTCATGTAAGTGATCTTTCCAACATTTAGCAATTTATAATTGTATGAGCATACATAAAACATGATATATTAAACAAAATTGAAACACTCAACTAGGGAAACAAGGCTCAAACGAGTTACACTCAAGCACCAACAAGGCATACAACGTATCATAACAACACATAAAATCCCTTCCAAGGTTTAACACAATGATTCACCATTGGAATCATGAAACAATGGGTGAAGGTGGGCTCTCCAAGGAGGAGAATCTCTCAACTTCAATGTTGAGCCCAACTAAGCCCTTCACCCAAGGAATCTCTTCCCTCCCAAGGGTGAGTGAAGCCTTCACACCCATTGACATCCTATACACTTATACACAAGCCACATCACTGGGATAAACACATCACAAGGTTCATGAATGCTCAAGAGGTAAAATGTTAATCTCATCTGGGTCTGAAGTGCACTGTACCATATAACTGTCTGAACCCACATCCATAGTCCAAAATCAATAATCTGTGATCCAAGCCTCACTTGGTGGCTTGATGGAGAAAGCACGTGTAGGACACACTCCGCATAGCAATCTCATGTAAGCATCGCCGTAGCCAGAGGTATACATGGCTAGGGTCCACCCATATGCACTTTCTCGAACACATGACCGAGCTGTAATGCCCCGCCAAGGGATCCAAAAGAATTAACCTAAAGTTTCACTAAGTTTTCTAAACATTTTTTTTTTTAAAAGTAAGAAAGTATAACATACACATCAAAAACATAGTAGCGGAAGCAATAACATGTAATCATCAATAAACATACATTGCAAGTTACATTTCTTAAGGATCCCAAGACATTGAGTCATGTTTAAATTTAATTAATTATAAGTCTAACAACTATCACATACATATGAAAGAATAAATAGAAAGTCCCATGTCCATAATATAAATTTGTTCCGAATGCCTCTTGGCAAATTAATTTGGAATGCTCAATCATCCACTGTACAAGTCATAGGGTATGAAAGGCTTAAAAGAATATACATATGTAAAGATAAAGATACAACATCCTCAAATCCATGATACAAAGTACAGTAAAAATATATGAAACTATTCACTATACATGATACAACCATACATCCATAATGATAAAATATCTATCATAAAATCTAACCATCCATCATAATAATCCAAGAACATAGTGAAGATAAATGCCAATCATGAAAACTCCAGCCACGGTGACCACGGAATGGATCTCAATGGTAAGAGTAAAAAGCACTCCCACCCGACCGCATGGAACCTAAATGGTCCGCTCCCACCATGCTGAGGAGATAGTCTCAAGTCCCAAATTGGATACAAAACCTATAATCATAAATACTCTCTAAGTCTAGGAAATCCTATAAGTAAGCTAACTCAAGGGTTCCTAAAAAGATCAACATCAAAACCCTAAGGTACCACAAGACACGTAGGAAACCTAATATGCAAGCGGGGAAGTGTCATCACAAAAGTCATGTAGAAGTTACCCGAGCAATCCCTTAGGAATCTCGGGTCCCTACTAATCCTACGACAACTAGTATCCTCTCATACTCCTTTTCAAAAAGGGAAATTTTTAGTTCACTATTGATCAAAAATGAGTTAAATCAGTTAACTCCTTTTTCTACTCAAATTGAATCAGTTAACTCCTTATTTTACTCAAATAAAATCGGTTAACTCCCTTTAATTTGGAAATCTCGGTTTATGAATGAACGTCACCTTTAATCCTGACCGTTGATTGAAATTGATCTCAACCGTTGATGAATTTAAGGAAAGTCTATTTAAGAGACCCTCATCTCTTCATTTTGAAAGGTTGAATGAGAATTTGCATCGAATTGTTGTTGGAATTCATACTCACATTTCCTCATATTCACATACGCAAAGATCAAATTTGATCAAAAGTTGACCATATTTAACCACGGTTAACTTGAGTTGACTAGTCTCCAAAAGAATTTTGAAATAATTAAATAAAATTATTTAATTAAATGGAGTACTCACTTCTAATTAATTAAACAAAGTTATTTAATTAAATGAGAAACCATTCCTAATTAATTAAATAAAGTTATTTAATTAAATAAGAAAAGTGTCTCTAATTAATTAAAGATTACTTAATTAAATAGAAAAAGTAATTATGAGAGCATATCTCATTTTATTGAGTTAAATATCTCAACAAAATCTCTCTTCAGTTCAAAAAGAGAAATTTCTAGTTCACTATTGATCAAAAATGATTTAAATCAATTAACTCCTTTTTCTACTCAAATTGAATCAGTTAACTCCTTATTTTACTCAAATTAAATCTGTTAACTCCTTTTAATTTGGAAATCTCCCTTTATGACTGAACTTCACCTTTAATCCTGACCGTTGATTGAAATTGATCTCAACCGTTGATGAATTCCAGGAAAGTCTATTTAAGAGACCCTCATCTCTTCATTTTGAAAGGTTGAATGAGAATTTGCATCAAATTGTTGCTGGAATTCATACTCACATTTGCTCATATTCACATATGCAAAAATCAAGTTTGACCAAAAGTTGACCAGATTTAACCACAGTTGACTAGAGTTGACTAGTGTCAAAATTTTTTTTGAAATAATTAAACAAAATTATTTAGTTAAATGGAGTACTTACTTCTAATTAATTAAATGAAGTTATTTAAATAAATAAGCAAATTTTCTCTAATTAATTAAAGATTATTTAATTAAATAGAAAAAGTAATTATGAGAGCATATCTCATTTTATTTAATTAAATACCTCAACAAAATCTCTCTTCAGTTTAAAAAAGAAAATTTTCAGTTCACTATTGATCAAAAATGATTTAAAATAGTTAACTCCTTTCTCTACTCAAATTGAATCAGTTAACTCCTTATTTTACTCAAATTAAATTTGTTAACTCCTTTTAATTTTGAAATCTCCCTTTATGACTGAACTTCACCTTTAATACTGACCGTTGATTGAAATCGATCTCAACTATTGATGAATTCCAAGAAAGTCTATTTAAGAGACCCTCATCTCTTCATTTTGAAAAGTTGAATGAGAATTTGCATCAAATTGTTGCTGAAATTCATACTCACATTTGCTCGTATTCACATATGCAAAGATGAAGTTTGACCAAAAGTTGACCAGATTTAACCACAGTTGACATGAGCTGACTAGTTTTGAAAAGAATTTTTCAATAATTAAACAAAATTATTTAATTAAATGGAGTACTTACTTCTAATTAATTAAATAAAGTTATTTAATTAAATGAGAAGCCATTCCTAATTAATTAAATGAAGTTATTTAATTAAATAAGAAAAGTGTCTCTAATTAATTAAAGATTATTTAATTAAATAGAAAAAGTAATTATGAGAGCATATCTCATTTTATTAAATTGAATATCTAACCAAAATCTATCTTCAGTTCAAAAAGGGAAATTTCCAGTTCACTATTGATAAAAAATGAGTTAAATCAGTTAACTCCTTTTTCTACTCAAATTGAATCAGTTAAATCATTATTTTACTCAAATTAAATCTGTTAACTCCCTTTAATTTGAAAATCTCTCTTTATGATTGAACTTCACCTGTAATCCTGACCGTTGATTGAAAATTATCTCAACCATTGATGAATTCCAGAAAAGTCTATTTAAGAGACCCTCATCTCTTCATTTTGAAAGGTTGAATGAGAATTTGCATCGAATTGTTGCTAGAATTCATACTCACATTTGCTCATACTCACATACGCAAAAATCAAGTTTGACCAAAAGTTGACCAAATTTAACCAAGGTTGACTTGAGTTGACTTGTTTCGAAAAGAATTTTGAAATAATTAAACGAAATTATTTAATTAAATGGAGTACTTACTTCTAATTAATTAAACAAAGTTATTTAATTAAATGGGAAGCCATTTCTAATTAATTAAATGAAGTTATTTAATTAAATAAGAAAAATGTCTCTAATTAAATAAAGATTATTTAATTTAATAGAAAAAGTAATTATAAGAGCATATCTCATTTTATTAAATTAAATATCTCAACAAAATCTATCTTTAATTCAAAAAGGGAAATTTCCAATTCACTATTGATCAAAAATGAGTTAAATCAGTTAACTCCTTTTTCTACTCAAATTGAATCAGTTAACTCCTTATTTTACTCAAATTAAATTTTTTAACTCCCATTAATTTGGAAATCTCCCTTTATGACTGAACTTCACCTTTAATCCTGACCGTTGATTGAAATCGATATCAACCGTTGATGAATTCTAGGAAAGTCTATTTAAGAAACCCTCATCTTTTCATTTTGAAAGGTTGAATGAGAATTTGCATCGAATTATTGCTGGAATTCATACTCACATTTCCTCATATTCACATACGCAAAGATAAAGTTTGACGAAAAGTTGATCAGTTTTTACCACGATTGACTTGAGGTGACTAGTTTCGAAAAGAATTTTAAAATAATTAAATGAAATTATTTAATTAAACTGAATAGTTACTTATAATTAATTAAACAAAGTTATTTAATTAAATGAGAAGCCATTCCTAATTAATTAAATGAAGTTATTTAATTAAATCAGAAAAGTGTCTCTAATTAATTAAAGATTATTTAATTAAATAGAAAAAGTAATTATGAGAGCATATGTCATTTTATTAAATTAAATATCTCAACAAATTCTCTCTTTAGTTCAAAAAGGGAAATTTCTAGTTCACTATTGATCAAAAATGAGTTAAATCAGTTAACTCCTTTTTCTACTCAAATTGAATCAGTTAACTCCTTATTTTACTCAAATTAAATTTGTTAACTCCCTTTAATTTGGAAATCTCCCTTTATGACTGAACTTCACTTTTAATCCTGACCGTTGATTGAAATCAATCTCAACCGTTGATGAATTCCAGTAAAGTCTATTTAAGAGACCTTCATCTCTTCATTTTGAAAGGTTGAATGAGAATTTGCATCGAATCGTTGCTGGAATTCATACTCACATTTGCTCATATTCACATACGCAAAGATCAAGTTTGACCAAAAGTTGACTGAATTTAACCACGGTTGACTTGAGTTGACTAGTTTCAAAACTTTTTTTTGAAATAATTAAATGAAATTATTTAATTAAATGGAGTACTTACTTCTAATTAATTAAACAAAGTTATTTAATTAAATAAGAAGCCATTCCTAATTAATTCAACGAAGTTATTTAATTAAATTAGAAAAGTGTCTCTAATTAATTAAAGACTATTTAATTAAATAGAAAAAGTAATTATGAGTGCATATTTCATTTTATTAAATCAAAAATCTCAACAAAATCTCTCTTCAATTCAAAAAGGGAAATTTCCAGTTCACTATTGATAAAAAATGAGTTAAAACAGTTAACTCCTTTTTCTACTCAAATTGAATCTGTTAACTCCTTATTTTACTCAAATTAAATCTGTTAACTCCCTTTAATTTGGAAATCTCCCTTTATGACTGAACTTCACATTTAATGCTGACCGTTGATTGAAATCGATCTCAACCATTGATGAATTCCAGCAAAGTCTATTTAAGAGACCCTCATCTCATCATTTTGAAAGGTTGAATGAGAATTTGCATCGAATTGTTGCTAGAATTCATACTCACATTTTCTCATATTGACATAAGCAAAAATCAAGTTTGACGAAAATTTGACCAGATTTAACCACGGTTGACTTGAGTTGACTAGTTTTGAAAAGAATTTTGAAATAATTAAACGAAATTATTTAATTAAATGGAGTACTTACTTCTAATTAATTAAACAAAGTTATTTAATTAAATAAGAATCCATTCCTAATTAATTAAATGAAGTTATTTAACTAAATAAGAAAAGTGTCTCTAATTAATTAAAGATTATTTAATTAAAGAGAAAAAGTAATTATGAGAGCATATCTCATTTTATTAAATTAAATATCTCAACAAAAACTCTGTTCAGTTCAAAAAGGGAAATTTTCAAGTCATTATTGATAAAAAATGAGTTAAATCAGTGAACTCCTCTTTCTACTCAAATTGAATCAGTTAACTCCTTATTTTACTAAAATTAAATCTGTTAACTCTCTTTAATTTGGAAATCTCCCTTTATGAATAAACTTCACCTTTAATCTTGACCATTAATTGAAAGCAACCTCAACCATTGATGAATTCCAGGAAAGTATATTTAAGAGACCCTCATCTCTTCATTTTCAAATGTTGAATGAAAATTTGCATCGAATTTGTTGCTGGAATTCATACTCACATGTGCTAATATTCACATATGCAGAGATCAAGTTTGACCAAAAGTCGACCAGATTTAACCACGGTTGATTTTAGTTGACTAGTTTCGAAAAGAAATTTGAAATAATTATAAGAAATTATTTAAATAAATAGAGTACTTACTTCTAATTAATTAAACAAAGTCATTTAATTAAATGAGAAGCCATTCCTAATTAATTAAATGAAGTTATTTAGTTAAATAAGAAAAGTGTCTCTAATTAATTAAATATTATTTAATTAAATAGAAAAAGTAATTATGAGAGCATATCTCATTTTATTAAATTAAATATCTCATCAAAATCTCTCTTCAGTTCAAAAAGGGAAATTTCCAGTTCACTATTGATAAAAAATGAGTTAAATTAGTTAACTCTTTTTTCTACTCAAATTGAATCAGTTAACTCCTTATTTTACTCAAATTAAATCTATTAACTCCCTTTAATTTGAAAATCTCCCTTTATGACTGAACTTCTCCCCATTGATTGAAATCGATCTCAACCGTTGATAAATTTGAGAAAAGTCTATTTAAGAGACCCTCATCTTTTCATTTTGAAAGGTTGAATGAGAATTTGTATCGAATTGTTGCTGGAATTCATACTCAAATTTGCTCATATTTACATACGCAAAGATCAAGTTTGACCAAAAGTTGACCAGATTTAACCACGGTTCACTTGGGTTGACTAGTTTCGAATTTTTTTTTGAAATAATTAAAAAAAATTATTTAATTAAATGGAGTACTTACTTCTAATTAATTAAACAAAGTTATTTAATTAAATGAGAAGCCAATTCTAATTAATTAAATGAAGTTATTTAAAAAAATAAGAAAAGTGTCTCTAATTAATTAAATATTATTTAATTAAATAGAAAAAGTAATTATGAGAGCATATCTCATTTTATTAAATTAAATATCTTAACAAAATCTTTCTTCAGTTCAAAAAGAAAAATTTCTAGTTCACTATTGATAAAAAATGAGTTAAATCAGTTAGCTCCTGTTTCTACTCAAATTGAATCAGTTAACTCCTTATTTTACTCAAATTAAATCTGTTAACTCCCTTTAATTTAAAAATCTCCCTTTATGACTGAACTTCTCCCAATTGCTTGAAATCGATCTCAACCGTTGATGAATTTCAAAAAAGTCTATTTAAGAGACCCTCATCTCTTCATTTTGAAAGGTTGAATGAAAATTTGCATCGAATTGTTGCTGGAATTCATACTCACATTTGCTCATATTCACATATGAAAACATAAGGTTTGACCAAAAGTTGACCAGATTTAACCACGGTTGACTTGAGTTGACTAGTTTCAAAAAAAAAATTGAAATAATTAAACAAAATTATTCAATTAAATGGAGTACTTACTTCTAATTAATTAAACAAAGTTATTTAATTAAATGAGAAGCCATTCTTAATTAATTAAATGAAGTTATTTAATTAAATAAGAAAATTGTCTCTAATTAATTAAAGATTATTAAATTAAATAGAAAAAGTAATTATGAGAACATATCTCATTTTATTAAATTAAATATCTCAACAAAATCTCACTTTAGTTCAAAAAGGGAAATTTTCCAGTTCACTATTGATAAAAAATGAGTTAAATCAGTTAACTCCTCTTTTTACTCAAATTGAATCAATTAACTCCTTATTTTACTGAAATTAAATCTGTTAACTCCCTTTAATTTCAAAATCTCCCTTTATGATCAAACTTCACCTTTAATCCTGACCGTTGATTGAAATCGATCTCAACCATTGACGAATTCTAGTAAAGTCTATTTAGGAGACCCTCATCTATTCATTTTGAAAGCTTGAATGAGAATTTGCATCGAATTGTTGCTGGAATTCATACTCACATTCGCTCATATTCACATACGTAAAGATCAAGTTTGACCAAAAGTTGGCCAGATTTAACCACAGTTGACTTGAGTTGACTAGTTTCTAAAAGAATTTTGTAATAATTAAACAAAATTATTTAATTAAATTGAGTACTTACTTCTAATTAATTAAACAAAGTTATTTAATTAAATGAAAATCCATTCCTAATTAACAAAATGAAGTTAATTAAATAAGAAAATTGTCTCTAATTAATTAAAGATTATTTAATTAAATAGAAAAAGTAATTATGAGAGCATATCTCATTTTATTAAATTAAATATCTCAACAAAATCTCTCTTCAGTTCAAAAAGGTAAATTTCCAGTTCACTAGTGATCAAAAATGAGTTAAATCAGTTAACTCCTTTATCTACTCAAATTGAATCAGTTAATTGCTTATTTTACTCAAATTAAATCTGTTAACTTCCTTTAATTTGGAAATCTCCCTTTCTCATTGAACTTCACCTTTAATCCTGACCTTTGATTGAAATCGATCTAAACCGTTGATGAATTCCAAGAAAGTCTATTTAAGAGACCCTGATCTTTTCATTTTGAAAGGTTGAATGAGAATTTGTATCGAATTTTTGCTGGAATTCATACTCAAATTTGCTCATATTTACATACGCAAAGATCAAGTTTGACCAAAAGTTGACCAGATTTAACCACGGTTCACTTGAGTTGACTAGTTTCGAAAAGAATTTTGAAATAATTAAAAGAAATTATTTAATTAAATGGAGTACTTACTTCTAATTAATTAAAAAAAGTTATTTAATTAAATGAGAAGCCAATTCTAATTAATTAAATGTAGTTATTTAATTAAATAAGAAAAGTGTCTCTAATTAATGAAAGATTTTTTAATTAAATAGAAAAAGTAATTATGGGAGCATATCTCAATTTATTAAATTAAATATCTCAACAAAATCTTTCTTCAGTTCAAAAAGAAAAATTTTCAGTTCACTATTGATAAAAAATGAGTTAAATCAGTTAGCTCCTGTTTCTACTCAAATTGAATCAGTTAACCCCTTATTTTACTCAAATTAAATCTGTTAACTCGCTTTAATTTGAAAATCTCCCTTTATGACTGAACTTCTCCCCATTTATTGAAATCGATCTCAACCGTTGATGAATTTCAGAAAAGTCTATTTAAGAGACCCTCATCTCTTCATTTTGAAAGGTTCAATGAAAATTTGCATCGAATTGTTGTTGGAATTCATACTCACATTTGCTCATATTCACATATGCAAATATAAGGTTTGATCAAAAGGTGACCAGATTTAACCACGATTGACTTGAGTTGACTAGTTTCAAAAAAAAATTTGAAATAATTAAACAAAATTATTTAATTAAATGGAGTACTTACTTCTAATTAATTAAACAAAGTTATTTAATTAAATGAGAAGCCATTCTTAATTAATTAAATGAAGTTATTTAATTAAATAAGAAAACTGTCTCTAATTAATTAAAGATTATTAAATTAAATAGAAAAAGTAATTATAAGAGCATATCTCATTTTATTAAATTAAATATCTCAACAAAATCTCACTTCAGTTCAAAAAGGAAAATTTTCCAGTTCACTATTGATAAAAAATGAGTTAAATCAGTTAACTCCTCTTTTTACTCAAATTGAATCAGTTAACTCCTTATTTTACTCAAATTAAATCTGTTAACTCCCTTTAATTTCAAAATCTCCTTTTATGACCAAACTTCACCTTTAATCCTGACCGTTGATTGAAATCGATCTCAATCATTGACGAATTCCAATAAAGTCTATTTAGGAGACCCTCATCTATTCATTTTGAAAGGTTGAATGAGAATTTGCATCGAATTGTTGTTGGAATTCATACTCACATTTGCTCATATTCACATATGCAAAGATCAAGTTTGACCAAAAGTTGGCCAGATTTAACTATAGTATACTTGAGTTGACTAGTTTCAAAAAGGAATTTGTAATAATTAAACAAAATTATTTAATTAAATTGATACTTACTTCTAATTAATTAAACAAAGTTATTTAATTAAATGAAAAGCCATTCCTAATTAATGAAATGAAGTTATTTAATTAAATAAGAAAAGTGTCTTTAATTAATTAAAGATTATTTAATTAAATAGAAAAAGTAATTATCAGAGCATATCTCATTTTATTAAATTAAATATCTCAACAAAATCTCATCTCTTTAGTTCAAAAAGGGAAATTTACAGTTCACTATTGATAAAAAATGAGTTAAATCAGTTAACTTCTTTTTCTACTCAAATTAAATCAGTTAACTCCATATTTTACTCAAATTAAATCTGTTAACTCCCTTTAATTTGGAAATCTCCTTGTATGACTGAACTTCATCTTTAATCCTGACCGTTGATTGAAATCGATCTCAACCGTTGATTAATTCCAGGAAAGTCTATTTAAGAGACCCTCATCTCTTCATTTTGAAAGGTTGAATGAAAATTTGCGTCGAATTGTTGTTGGAATTCATACTCACATTTGCTCATATTCACATGCGCAAAGATCAAGTTTGACAAAAAGTTGACTGGATTTAACTACGGTTGACTTGAGTTGACTAGTTTAATAAAAAAATTTGAAATAATTAAACAAAATTATTTAATTAAATGGATTACTTACGTCTAATTAATTAAACAAAGTTATTTAATCAAATGAGAAGTTATTCCTAATTAATTAAATGAACTAATTTAATTAAATAAGAAAAGAGTCTCTAATTAATTAAAGATTGTTTAATTAAATAGAAAAAGTAATTATCAGAGCATATCTCATTTTATTAAATTAAATATCTCAACAAAATCTCTCTTCTGTTCAAAAAGGGAAATTTCAAGTTCACTATTGTTCAAAAATGAGTCAAATCTGTTAACTCCCTTTAATTTGGAAATCTTCCTTTATGACTGAACTTGACCTTTAATCCTGACCGTTGATTGAAATCGATCTCAACCGTTGATGAATTTCAGGAAAGTCTATTTAAGAGACCCTCATCTCTTCATTTTGAAAGGTTGAATGAGAATTTGCATCGAATTGTTGCTGGAATTCATATTCACATTTTCTCATATTCACATACGCAAACATCAAGTTTGACCAAAAGCTGACCAGATTTAATCATGGTTGACTTGAGTTGACTAGTTTCAAAAAAAAATTGAAATAATTAAACAAAATTATTTAATTAAATGGAGTACTTACTTCTAATTAATTAAACAAAGTTATTTAATTAAATGAGAAGCCATTCTTAATTAATTAAATGAAGTTATTTAATTAAATAAGAAAACTGTCTCTAATTAATTAAAGATTATTAAATTAAATAGAAAAAGTAATTATGAGAGCATATCTCATTTTATTAAATTAAATATCTCAACAAAATCTCACTTCAGTTTAAAAAAGGAAAATTCCAGTTCACTATTGATCAAAAATGAGTGAAATCAGTTAACTATTTTTTCTACTCAAATTGAATCAGTTAACTCCTTATTTTACTCAAATTAAATTGGTTAACTCCTTTTAATTTGGAAATCTCCTTTTATGACTGAACTGCACCTTTAATCCTGACCGTTGATTGAAATCGATCTCCACCGTTCATGAATTCCAGGAATGTCTATTTAAGAGACCCTCATCTCTTCATTTTGAAAGGTTGAATGAGAATTTGAATCGAATTGTTGTTAGAATTCATACTCACATTTTCTCATATTTACGTACGCAAAGATCAAGTTTGACCAAAAGTTGACCAAATTTAACCACGGTTGACTTGAGTTGACTAGTTTCGAAAAGAATTTTGAAATAGTTAAACGAAATTATTTAATTAAATGGAGTACTTACTTTTAATTAATTAAACAAAGTTATTTAATTAAATGAGATGCCATTCCTAATTAATTAAATGAAGTTATTTAATTAAATAAGAAAAGTGCCTCTAATTAATTAAAGATTATTTAATTAAATAGAAAAAGTAATTATGAGAAGATATCTCATCTTATTAAATTAAATATCACAACAAAATCTCTCTTCAGTTCGAAAAGGGAAATTTCGAGTTCACTATTGATCAAAAATGAGTTAAATCAATTAACTCCTTTTTCTACTCAAATTGAATTGGTTAACTCCTTATTTTACTCAAACTAAATCCGTTAACTCCCTTTAATTTGAAAATCCCCTTTTATGACTGAACTTCACCTTTAATCCTGACCGTTGATTAAAATTGATCTCAACCGTTGATGAATTCTAGGAAAGTCTATTTAAGAGACCCTCATCTCTTCATTTTGAAAGGTTGAATGAGAATTTGCATCGAATTGTTGCTTAAATTCATACTCACATTTTCTCTTATTCACATATGCAAAGATCAAGTTTGACCAAAAGTTGACCAAATTTAACCACAGCTGACTTGAGTTGACTAGTTTCAAAATTTTTTTTGAAGTAATTAAATAAAATTATTTAATTAAATTGAGTAATTACTTCTAATTAATTAAACAAAGTTATTTAATTAAATGAGAAGCCATTCCTAATTAATTAAATGTAGTTATTTAATTAAATAAGAAAAGCGTCTCTAATTAATTAAAGATTATTTAATTAAATAGAAAAAGTAATTATGAGAGCATATCTCATTTTATTAAATTAAATATCTCAACAAAATCTCTCTTCAGTTCAAAAAGGGAAATTTCCAGTTCACTATTGATCAAAAATGAGTTAAATCAAATAACTCTTTTTTCTACTCAAATTGAATTAGTTAACTCCTTATTTTACTCAAATTAAATCCGTTAACTCCCTTCAATTTGGAAATCTCCCTTTATGACTGAACTTCACCTTTAATCTTGACTGTTGATAAAAATCGACCTCAACTGTTGATTAATTCCAAGATGGTCTATTTAAGAGACCCTCATCTCTTCATTTTGAAAGGTTGAATGAGAATTTGCATCGAATTGTTGTTGGAATTCATACTGACATTTGGTCATATTCACATACACAAAGATCAAGTTTGACCAAAGGTTGAGCAGATTTAACCATGGTTGACTTGAGTTGACTAATTTCGAAAAGGATTTTGAAATAATTAAACAAAATTATTTACTTAAATGTTGTACTTACTTCTAATTAATTAAACAAAGTTATTTAATTAAATGAGAAGCCATTCCTAATTAATTAAATGAAGTTATTTAATTAAATAAGAAAAGTGTCTCTAATTAATTAAAGATTATTTAATTAAATAGATAAAGTAATTATGAGAGCATATCTCATTTTATTAAATTAAATATCTCAACAAAATCTCTCTTCAGTTCAAAAAGGGAAATTTTCAATTCACTATTGATCAAAAATTAGTTAAATCAGGTAACTCCTTTTTCTACTCAAATTGAATCAGTTAACTCCTTATTTTACTCAAATCAAATCCGTTAACTCCCATTAATTTGGAAATCTCCCTTTATGACTGAACTTCACCTTTAATCTTGATCATTGATTGAAATCGATCTCAACCATTGATGAATTTCAGGAAAGTCTATTTAAGAGACCCTCATCTCTTCATTTTGAAAGGTTGAATGAGAATTTGCATCGAATTATTGCTACAATTCATACTCACATTTTCTCATATTCACATACGCAAAGATCAAGTTTGACCAAAAGTTGACCAGATTTAAGATGTAGTGCCTGCCCCTAGTTCACATTTTGTTTTAATTGCCAAACTCTTTTAGGCCAGTTTTATACTTGATGTTTAGTAGCATCACATTCAGATTATAAGATATTGTTTTACATTCAGTTTATTATATAATGAGATTACTGGGTACTCTATATTTCAGGCATGTATGATGATTATTTAATGTTTTCAGTTATCGATGATGATTAGTTAGATGGTTTATTATCACATGTGCTTTCTTATGGATACTTACACCATACTTCATGTGTATGGTGTGCGTGTTTGTTTTCCTTATGTATGGTGTTTCTGATGTGGTTAAGAAAGGGAGTTGTAGTCACCTGCTAGTCAAGAGCTACACGATGCACCACTTCCTGCCATTGTCTGTTTAGCTTAGAATATTTTGTTTTTACATGCGTAGATTTTATGTAGGTTGCAAGTATTGGGTATTGCCTTCCCTAAATTGCCAGTATGAGCGTACCCTATCGTATTATCTCAATGTTAAGAGAGGGGAGATAAACTCTTAAGTCCAAATCCTAAATCTTTTAGCCAATTGTCCTAATTGATAGTTAGGACAAGTATTTGAGTTAAGTACCCTCCAAATGCATCAAATGATGTTATTTTGTGATTATAACCCTTTTGCTTGATTTAGTATGTATTTTTCTATGATGGGTTTTCATATGTTACTTTATGAGTCCTTGATGTATTTTCTATTAATTAAGTCTAATTAAAAAGATTAATTAATGATTTAATTTAATAGAAAATTATTATGATATTTTAATATTTAATTATAATTAATTAATTAAGAAATTAATTAAATAAAAAGAATTGAATTTGGAATATATTAAATTATTAAAGTTTCTAGATCGCATGATGTGAGCTTGAGTTGAAAATAAAAGAAATTAATTAAAAGATAAAATAATAAAAAATAATAATGTTATTTTAATTTCATAAAGTGCACATGAGATTAAAGTAATAAATTAATTTAAAATAGAAGTCAAGTGGAATATTAAATAAAGTTATTTAATAATTCAACTTAATGTGCATTAAAAAGATAAAGCAAAGATAAAGAAAGTTAATTTTGGAGTTAACTCAGTTGAGCAAAGAATCCTCTTGGCTAAACGCTCAATTAGTTCTCTGATTTGAGGAGAAGCTCCTTATCACAACTTTGGGGGTTCATTTTTTAGGGACACGAATTTGGACCGGAAATTTGGAGACAGGATTTTTGGGGAAGAACTTTTGTAAGCAAATTTGAGAAGGAGAATTCTAGGAAGGACTTTCAGAAGAAAATTATTGAAGAGAAGCAAGTCCTCTTACAGTTTTGGGGATTGCGTATTAGCATCAGGTTCAGGTAGGGTCTGGTATTTTGACCCCTAAATGACTTAAGAAATTTAATATGTTCTGTCTACTTCGTGATTGTAAGAATCTGTCTTCTCGAATGTGTGAATTATTCATTCTAGATCTGTTGCTATTTGATTTTGTCTGTAAATCTAGATTGGAAAACTATTTAGAAAACCTCACTCATAAGTAAAAAGGAAACTTGGATTAAATCAGGTTTTGAGTTGAATTAAAATTGAATTGAGAAATTTAATTTGGAAAAATTGATTGTAATAGATTTTATTAAAAAAATAAAATTTAAAATTAAATCATATATATAATGTCATGCATGAGAGTTTGGTTTTATGAAAATAAATAAAATTATAATTTTAAATAAATAAAAATAATAATATAATAACGTTTATTATATATATATATTTTAAATTATATATAATATAAGTGAGGAGGGGTCTGACCCCACCCCCCCCCCCCCCCCACGTACTCATTTGTATGGCGGCGGACTGATTCGTAGGTCTATACTGCGAATTTGTAGTAGTCCTGCCGCATATAATTAAGTGCCGACAGGCTTTTAAACAGCCGCACGACCATATTAAACCAACTTTTTTATAAATTGTAATGTGTATTGTAACGTTTTTAAAATATTAATAATTAATAATTTTAATATAAGTTGCATTTAATTATTAATTTAATTAATTAACCATTTTAATAATATTGTAAATTATTATGAATATTATAATAAGATTTTAATATTGCTCAATAATAATTATTCATACATTTTATTATTGTTTATTTAAATAATGCATTTAAATATAATTTATTTTCAATTAATAAAATTATGAGTAATTTTATTAAATATTAATAATTGATAAATATTGAGTTGGAAATATAAGTATTTAGGTTTTTGATAATTATTGATTTTTAAAAAAAAAATTATAGATATATATATATATATATAGAATTTTAATTGAATTTAATTAATGATGAATTTAGTTAAAATGAAAATTGTAGATCTATAGTAATATTATCATTTTTTTTTTTATAATATTTCTTAGATTGAAATTAATTATTTATTTCAATAAGTTAAATAAACAACTTACCTTTAGATCTTTAAAACAAGCTGCATAATCAGACTTTTTGAAGAAAAAGGACCAATCTATATGGATTAAAATGTACCTTCTTATACTCAAAAACTCACACTAAAATGAAGATTGGAACTTTACTGAGAACTGTAACACTATGATGTTTTCTGTGTACTGTTTATGCTTTGGGAGTTTGGGGGTTGTTTAGTTTTGACCAGTCGTAGGTTGTTACTAGAGGCTCAGGGGTTATGTGATTGTGATGCTATGTTGTTTTGTTCTCAATCTTTCTTAACCCGACCATAGTAATGTGATGGAGTGCTCTATGATATGGATGTTTTTACTAGTTGTTTTTGCTTTCCAGTTTCCTTGTGTGAGACTGAGGTGTATGTATTTGAGTTACCTGACTTAACCATTTTTGAGTCATCGATCAGTTATACTTGGGTTGCTTTCCAGTTGCATTGATGGGAGTGAAGTGTTTTGCTATGCTCTTGATGATGTCATGTTGTGACATGTTTGACTTGACCATTTTGGAGTCTTCGATCAGTTTTGTGTTCTATTATTGGAATTCTTTTTGGTTTCTTGTTGGAGAACCATGGGATATTGTGATTTATCATTGATGCCTTCAGATGCTGATAGAGATTTGTTGTGATCATTATGATTATTATTTGAGGCTATTCAGTTGCTCATGGAGAACTGATGTGATGATTATGGATAATATTTATGATGCTTTCAGTCACTTTGTATAGGGCTGAGGTGATTTTATTATGATACTTGATTTTGTGATTTCATGAACCTAGGGTAGGTTATCTATGTGTAGTGTCAGGAAGTGGCTTGCAATGAGGGATGGGAGACCCGAAGTGGCTCTGGGCATGACTCATTGTAAGTTGTTTTTTTTAATAAGTTAAAACATCTCACCTAAATACTAACTTAAATGAACCTAATAAGATAACTGTATGTTCTCTCCCATGCCTTGAGTGCTAGTACAAACTAGGATGGGGTAGAGAGAATGCTTGGTTATGACCTTGCATTCCGTAGTATGCCTCGTCAGTACGAGAGGATACTAGTGGCTGTAGGATCATAGGGGACCTAAGATTCCTAAGGGATATCTCAAGTAACTTTCAACGTGACTTTTGCGATGACACTTTCCCGCTTGCATAGCAGGTTTCCTACGTGTCTTGTGTGCCTCTGGGTCTAGATGTATATCTATGTCAGAACCTTTTAGTTAGTATACTTTTAGGATTTCCCAGACTTAGACAGTACTTGTGTTTTGTATTTTGATACCTTGTTTGGGACTTGAGACTATCTCCTCAGCACAGTGGGAGTGGACCATTTAGGTTCCATGCAGTCGGGTGGTAGTGCTTTTACTCTTACCTTTGAGATCTATTCATAGTCACCGTAGCTGGAGCTTCTTGGGATGCTTGTTTATCATGATTAGCTAATGTTATTTACTTATGTATTTCTTTATGTTGATGATTAGCATGTTAGATTTCTTTATGATTATGTTGCAGTATGTTTAGTAGTGACATCCCTAATACTATAGCACCAACGATCTTATCAGTGACTTGGGATGTTATGCATGGGGGATGGCTAGGGCCCACGATGGTCTGATGATGCTATTGATAGTTGGAAAGAACCACGCACTTAGATTAGTTTCGTTTTATGATAGATGGATAATTGTATTTCATGTTGGATGCTTATATCTTTTATGATGGATGGATGGATGTATCATGTATGGTATATGGTTTCATTTATTTTACTATACTTTGTATCATGGATTCTCTGAGGATGACGTACCTTTATTTCTACTTATGTATATTCTTTTAGCATTTCATACCCTGTGACATGTAGAGTGGATGACTGAGCATTCCGAATTAATTTGCCAAGAGGCATTCAGAACAAATGTATATTAAATGGATATTGGACTTTCTTATTATTCTTTCATGTGAATGTGGTAGTTGTTAGACTTACAATTAATTAAATTTAAATGTGACTCAATGCCTTGGGATCCTTAAGGAATGTAACCTGTTAGGTATGTTTGTTCATGATTACATGTTACTGCTTCCACTACTATGTGTTTGATGTGTACATTATACTTTCTTGTTTTAAAAAAAAAAAAAGTTTAGAAAACTTAGTAAAACTTTAGGTTAATTCTTTTGGATCCCTTAGCGGGGCGTTACACTACGGTTGACTTGAGTTGACTAGTTTCAAAAAAAATTTTGAAATAATTAAATGAAATTATTTAATTAAATGGAGTACTTACTTTTAATTAATAAAACAAAGTTATTTAATTAAATGAGAAGCCATTCCTAATTAATTAAATGAAGTTATTTAATTAAATAAGAAAAGTGTCTCTAATTAATTAAAGATTATTTAATTAAATAGAAAAAGTAATTATGAGAGCATATCTCATTTTATTAAATTAAATATCTCAACAAAATCTCTCTTCAGTTCAAAAAGGGAAATTTCCAGTTCACTATTGATCGAAAATAAGATAAATCAGTTAACTCCATTTTCTACTCAAATTTAATCAATTAACTCCTTATTTTACTCAAATTAAATCCGTTAAATCCCTTTAATTTGGAAATCTTCCTTTATCACTGAACTTCACCTTTAATCCTGATTGTTGATTGAAATCGATCTCCACCGTTGATGAATTTCAAAAAAGTCTATTTAAGAGACCCTCATCACTTCATTTTGAAAGGTTGAATGAGAATTTGCATCGAATTTTTGCTGGAATTCATACTCACATTTGCTCATATTCACATATGCAAAGATCAAGTTTGACATAAAGTTGACCAGATTTAACCACGGTTGACTTCAGTTGACTAGTTTCGAAAAGAATTTTGAAATAATTAAATGAAATTATTTAATTAAATGGAGTACTTACTTCTAATTAATTAAACAAAGTTATTTAATTAAATGAGAAACCATTCGTAATTAATTAAATTAAGTTATTTAATTAAATAAGAAAAGTGTCTCTAATTAATTAAAGATTATTTAATTAAATAGAAAAAGTAATTATGAGAGCATATCTCATTTTATTAAATTAAATATCTCAACAAAATCTCTCTTCAGTTCAAAAAGGGAAATTTCCAGTTCACTATTGATCAAAAATAAGATAAATCAGTTAACTCCATTTTCTATTCAAATTTAATCAATTAACTCCTTATTTTACTCAAATTAAATCTGTTAACTCCCTTTAATTTGGAAATCTCTCTTTATGACTAAACTTCACCTTTAATCGTGACAGTTGATTGAAATCGATCTTAACCGTTGATGAATTCCAAGAAAGTCTATTTAAGAGACCCTCATCTCTTTATTTTGAAAGATTGAATGAGAATTTGCATCAAATTGTTGCTGGAATTCATACTCACATTTGCTCACATTCACATATGCAAAGATCAAGTTTGACGAAAATTTGACCATATTTAACCACGGTTGACTTGAGTTGACTAGTTTCGAAAAGAATTTTGAAATAATTAAACAAAATTATTTAATTAAATGAGAAGCCATTCCTAATTAATTAAATGAATTTATTTAATTAAATAAGAAAAGTGTTTCTAATTAATTAAAGATTATTTATTTAAATAGAAAAAGTAATTATGAGAGCATATCTCATTTCATTAAATTAAATATCTCAACAAAATCTCTCTTCACTTCAAAAAGGGAAATTTCCAGTTCACTATCGATAAAAAATGAGTTAAATCATTTAACTCCTTTTTCTACTCAAATTGAATCAGTTAACTCCTTATTTTACTCAAATTAAATTTGTTAACTCCCTTTAGTTTGGAAATCTCCCTTTATGACTGAACTTCAACTTTAATCTTGATCGTTGATTCAAATCAATCTCAACCATTGATGAATTTTAGGAAAGTCTATTTAAGAGACGCTCATCTCTTCATTTTGAAAGGTTGAATGAGAATTTGCATCGAATTGTTGCTGGAATTCATACTCACATTTGCTCATATTCACATATGCAAAGATCAAGTTTGACCAAAAGTTGACCAGATTTAACCATGGTTGAAATGAGTTGACTAGTTTCGAAAAGAATTTTGAACTAATTAAATGAAATTATTTAATTAAATGGAGTACTTACTTCTAATTAATTAAGCAAAGTTATTTATTTAAATGAGAAGCCATTCCTAATTATTTAAATGAAGTTATTTAATTAAATAAGAAAGGTGTCTCTAATTAATTAAAGATTATTTAATTAAATAGAAAAAGTAATTATGAGAGCATATCTCATTTTATTAAACTAAATATCTCAACAAAATCTCTCTTCAGTTCAAAAAGGGAAATTTCCAGTTCACTATTGATCAAAAATGAGTTAAATCATTTAACTCCTTTTTCTACTCAAATTGAATCAGTTAACACCTTATTTTACTCAAATTAAATCTGTTAACTCCCTTTAATTTAGAAATCCCCCTTTATGACTGAACTTCATTTTTAATCCTGACCGTTGATTGAAATCGATCTCAACCGTTGATGAATTCTAGGAAAGTCTATTTAAGAGACCCTCATCTCTTCATTTTGAAAGGTTGAATGAGAATTTGCATCCAAGTGTTGCTAGAATTCATGCTCACATTTGCTAATATTCACATACGCGAAGATCAAGTTTGACCAAAAGTTGATCAGATTTAACCACAGTTGACTTGAGTTGACTAATTTTGAAATAATTAAAAAAAATTATTTAATTAAATGGAGTACTTACTTCTAAATAATTAAACAAAGTTATTTAATTAAATGAGAAGCCATTCCTAATTAATTAAATGAAGTTATTTAATTAAATAATAAAAGTGTCTCTAATCAATTAAAGATTATTTAATTAAATAGAAAAAGAAATTATGAGAGCATATCTCATTTTATTAAATTAAATATCTCAACAAAATCTCTCTTTTGCTCAAAAAGAAAAATTTCCAGATCATTTTTGATAAAAAATGAGTTAAATCAGTTAACTCTTTTTTCTACTCAAATTAAATCAGTTAACTCTTTATTTTACTAAAATTAAATCTATTAACTTCCTTTAATTTAGAAATCTCCCTTTATGACTGAACTTCACCTTTAATCCTGACCGTTGATTGAAATCGATCTCAACCGTTGATGAATTCCAGGAAAGTCTATTTAAGAGACCCTCATCTCTTCATTTTGAACGGTTGAATGAGAATTTGTATCGAATTGTTGCTGGAATTCATACTCACATTTGCTCATATTCACATACGCAAAGATCAAGTTTGACCAAAAGTTGACCAAATTTAGCCACGGTTGACTTGAATTGACTAGTTTCGAAAAGAATTTTGAAATAATTAAACGAAATTATTTAATTAAATGGAGTACTTACTTCTAATTAATTAAACAAAATTTATTTAATTAAATGAGAAGCCATTCCTAATTAATTAAATGAAGTTATTTAATTAAACAAGAAAAGTTTCTCTAATTAATTAAAGATTATTTAATTAAATAGAAAAAGTAATTATGAGAGCATATATCATTTTGTTAAATTAAATATCTCAACAAAATCTCTCTTCAGTTCAAAAAGGGAAATTTCCAGTTCAATACTGATAAAAAATGAGTTAAATCTGTTAACTCATTTTTCTACTGAAATTGAATCAGTTAACTCTTTATTTTACTCAAATTAAATCTGTTAACTCCCTTTAATTTGGAAATCTCCTTTTATGACTTAACTTCACCTTTAATCTTGACCGTTGATTGAAATCGATCTCAACCATTGATGAATTTCAGGAAATTCTATTTAAGAGACCCTCATCTCTTCATTTTCAAAGGTTGAAAGAGAATCTGCATCAAATTGTTGCTGGAATTCATACTCACATTTGTTCATATTCACATACGCAAAGATCAGGTTTGACAAAAAGTTGACCAGATTTAACCATGGTTGACTTGAGTTGACTAGTTTTGAAAAGAATTTTGAAATAATTAAACGAAATTATTTAATTAAATGGAGTACTTACTTCTAATTAATTAAATAAAGTTATTTATTTAAATGAGAAGCCATACCTAATTAATTAAATGAAGTTATTTAATTAAATTAAAAACTGTCTCTAATTACTTAAAGATTATTTAATTAAATAGAAAAAGTAATTGTGAGAGCATATCTCATTTTGTTAAATTAAATATCTCAACAAATTCTCTCTTCAGTTCAAAAAGGGAAATTTCCAGTTCACTATTGATCAAAAATGAGTTAAATCAGTTAACTCCTTTTTCTACTCAAATTGAATCAGTTAACTCCTTATTTCACTCAAATTAAATCCCTTAACTCCGTTTGATTTGGAAATCTCCCTTTATGACTGAACTTCACCTTTAATCCTGACCGTTGATTGAAATCGATCTCAACCATTGATGAATTCTAAGAAAGTCTATTTAAGAGACCCTTATCTATTCATTTTGAAAGATTGAATGAGAATTTGCATCGAATTATTGCTAGAATTCATACTCACATTCGCTCATATTCAAATACACAAAGATCAAGTTTGACCAAAAGTTGACCAGATTTAACCACGGTTGACTTGAGTTGACTAGTTTCAAAAAGAATTTTGAAATAATTAAACAAAATTATTTAATTAAATGAAGTACTTACTTCCAATTAATTAAACAAAGTTATTTAATTAAATGAGAAGCCATTCCTAATTAATTAGAGGAAATTATTTAATTAAATAATAAAATTGTCTCTAATTAACTAAATATTATTTAATTAAATAGAAAAAGCAACTATGACAGCATATCTCATTTTATTAAATTAAATATCTCAACAAAATCTCTCTTCAGCTCAAAAAGAGAAATTTCCAGTTCACTATTGATAAAAAATGATTTAAATCAGTTAACTCAGTTTTCTACTCAAATTGAATCAGTTAACTCCTTATTTTACTCAAATTAAATCTGTTAACTCCCTTTAATTTGGTAATCTCCCTTTATGACAGAACTTCACTTTTAATCCTGACCGTTGATTGAAATCGATCTCAATCATTGATGAATTCTAGGAAAGTCTATTTAAGAGACTCTCATCTCTTCATTTTGAAAGGTTGAATGAGAATTTACATTGAATTTTTGCTAGAATTCATACTCACATTTGCTCATATTCACACACGCAAAGATCAAGTTTGACCAAAAGTTGACCAGATTTAACCACAGTTGACTTGAGTTAACTAGTTTCGAAAAAAATTCTAAAATAATTAAACAAAATTATTTAATTAAATGGAGTACTTACTTCTAATTAATTAAACAAAGTTATTTAATTAAATGACAAGCCATTCCTAATTAATTAAATGAAGTTATTTAATTAAACAAGAAAAGTGTCTCTAATTAATTAAATATTATTTAATTGAATAGAAAAAGTAATTATGAGAGCATATCTCATTTTGTTAAATTAAATATCTCAACAAAATCTCTCTTCAGTTCAAAAACAAAAATTTCCAGTTCAATATTGATAAAAAATGAGTTAAATCTGTTAACTCCTTTTTCTACTCAAATTGAATCAGTTAACTCTTTATTTTACTCAAATGAAATCCGTTAACTCCCTTTAATTTTGAAATCTCCCTTTACGACTGAACTTCACCTTTAATCCTGACCGTTGATTGAAATCGATCTCAACCGTTGATGAATTCTAGAAAATTCTATTTAAGAGACCCTCATCTCTTCATTTTGAAAGGTTGAATGAGAATCTGCATTGAATTGTTGCTGGAATTCATACTCACATTTTCTCATATTCAGAAACGCAAAGATCAGGTTTGACAAAAAGTTGACTAGATTTAACCATGGTTGACTTGAGTTGACTAGTTTTGAAAAGAATTTTGAAATAATTAAGTGAAATTATTTAATTAAATGGAGTACTTACTTCTAATTAATTAAACTAAGTTATTTAATTAAATGAGAAGCCATTCCTAATTAATTAAATAAAGTTATTTAATTAAATAAGAAAAGTGTCTCTAATTAATTAAAAATTATTGAATTAAATAGAAAAAGTAATTATGAGAGCATATCTCATTTTATTATATTAAATATCTCAACAAAATTTCTCTTTAGTTCAAAAAGGAAAATTTCCAGTTCACTATTGATCAAAAATGAGTTAAATCAGTTAACTCCTTTTTCTACTCAAATTGAATTAGTTAACTCCTTATTTTACTCAAATTAAATCCGTTAACTCCCTTTAATTTTGAAATATCCCTTTATGACTGAACTTCACCTTTAATCCTGACCGTTGATTGAAATTGATCTCAACCGTTGATAAATTCCAGGAAAGTCTATTTAAGAGACCCTCATCTCTTCATTTTGAAAGGTTGAATGAGAATTTGCATCGAATTGTTGCTGGAATTCATACTCACATTTGCTCATATTCACATACGCAAAGATCAAGTTTGACGAAAAGTTGACCAGATTTAATCATGGTTGACTTGAGTTGACTAGTTTCGAAAAGAATTTTTAAATACTTAAGCAAAATTATTTAATTAAATGGAGTACTTACTTCTAATTAATTAAACAAAGTTATTTAATTAAATGAGAAGCCATTCCTAATTAATTAAATGAAGTTATTTAATTAAATTAGAAAAGTGTCTCTAATTAATTAAAGATTATTTAATTAAATAAAAAAAGTAATTATGAGAGTATGTCTCATTTTATTAAATTAAATATCTCAACAATATCTCTCCTAAGTTCAAAAAGGGAAATTTTTAGTTCACTATTGATAAAAAATGAGTTAAATCATGTAACGCCCTGCCAAGGGATCCAAAAGAACTAACCTAAAATTTTACTAAGTTTACTAAACATTTTATTTTTTGAAGTAAGAAAGTATAACATACCCATCAAACACGTAGTAGCAGAAGCAATAACATGTAATCACCAACAAACATACATAACAGGTTACATTCTCTAAGGATCCCAAGACGTTGAGTCACATTTAAATTTAATTAATTCTAAATCTAACAACTACCACATCCACATTAAAGAATAATAAGAAAGTCCAATGTCCATTTAATATACAGTTGTTCTGAATGCCTCTTGGCAAATTAATTCGGAATGCTCAATCATCCACTATACATGTCACAGGGTATGACAGGCTAAAATAATATACATAAGTAGAAATAAAGATACATCATCCTCCAAAAATCTATGATACAAAGTACAATTAAATAAATGAAACCATATACCATACTTGATACATCCATCCATCATAAAAGATATAAACATCCAACATGAAATACAACTATCCATCCATGATAAAACACAACTAATCTAAGTGCATGGTTCTTCCCAACCATCAATAACATCATTAGACCATCATGGGCCCTAGCCATCCCCCACGCGTAAAATTCCAAGTCACCGAAGAGATCATCGGTAGTATAGTAATAGGGACATCACTCCTAAAACATACTACATTATATGCATAAAGAAATCTAACATGCTACTAGATATGCATAAAGAATTCTAACATGCAAGAATAAAGCATAAGATGATCCTCCAAAGTACAACACATCACCTAAACATTATGAACAAGCATCCCAAGAAGCTCCAGCCATGGTAGCACCAGACAGATCTCAAATGGTAAAAGTAAAAGCACTACCACCCGATCGCATGGAACTTAAATGGTCCACTCCCACCACGCTGAGGAGATAGTCTCAAGTCCCAAACATGATATCTAATCACATAATCACAAGTACTCTCTAAGTCTAAGAAATCCTAGAAGTATACTAACTCAAAGGTTCCAACACATAGATCGACATCTAGACCCAAAGACACCACAAAGACACACGTAGAAAACTTACTATGCAAGCGAAAAAGTGTCATCACAAAAGTCACATTGAAAGTTACTCGAGCAATCCCTTAAGAATCCCGGGTCCCCTGTGATCCTGCGGCCACTAGTATCCCCTCGTACTGACGAGGCATACTACGGAATGCAAAGTCGTAACCAAGCATTCTCTCTACCCCATCCTAGCCTGTACTAGCACTCAAGGCATGGGAGAGAACATACAATTATCTTATTAGGTTCATTTAAGTCAGTATTTAGGTGAGATGTTTTCACTTATTAAAACAACTTACAATGGGTTACTCTAGGCAGCCTCTTAGTGCCCCGATCCCCATTGCAAGCCACTTCCCGACACTACACATAGATAACCTACCCTAGGCTCATGAAATCACAAATTGAAAAATCATAATAAAATCACCTCAGTCCTATATAAGCGACTGAAAGCATCATAAATATAATCCACAATAATCACATCAGTTCTCCATGAGCAACTGATAAGCATCAAATAATAATCATGATGACCACAACAGTTCTCTATCAGCAACTGAAGGCATCCATGATAAATCACAATATCCAAAGGTTCTCCAATGAGCAACCAGAAAGTATCCCAATAATAAATCACAATACTGATCGAAGACTCCAAAATGGTCAAGTCACACATGTCACAACATGACATCATCAAGAGCAAAACAAACACTTCAGTCCTCTCAAAGTGACTAGAAGGTAATCCAAGTATAACTGATCGAGACTCAAAAATGGTTATCAAATATAACTGATCGATGACTCAAAAATGATTAAGTCAGGTATCTCAATACATACACCTCACCTTCGCACAAGGAACTAGAAAGCAACAACCACTAGTAAAAACATCCATCATAGAGCATACTAAGCACATCACCAGGGTTGGGTTTAAAAGATCGGGATAAAAAACAACATAACATCACATTCACATAATCTCCGAGCCTCTGGTAACAACCTAGGACTAGTCAACGCTAGGACAAAACCTAAACACCCCATAATACAGATAACACATAGAAATATAGAATAGTCTCACAATTTGATTTAATCTTAATAATATAATGTTAATTCAATTGTACGGGTTTCTATTCTCATTTCCAATGTATAATCTAGGTACTTATGATTTACAATGTATCCCTTAACCTATTCTTATATTTAATTAGGATCAAGCTAAAACCCTAATTTGGTTTAAAAACAATTTTCTGAAATGATCTAAAGACAAGATACTTATCAAAATAAATAAGTAATTTATAAATTTACAATTTTCATTTAACTATATTCATCAATGGTTAATTTTAATTAAACTAATGTTTAATTAACTAATGATAATCAACTAAGTTCTTATATTACCAACTCTAGAATTATCAATTATTAATAATTAATATAATTACTAATAATTTTATTAAATAAAATAAACTTATTTAAATACATTACTATTTAAATTAATTAAACAATAATAAAACTTTGCTAATAATTATAATATAAATAATAATTAAGAATTATTAAAATATCAATAAAACTTCTTATATATATATATATATATATATATATATATATATATATATATATATATATATATATATAATAATTAAAATCAAATTTAAAAAATAAAATAAAACTTTTTATAATACTATAGGCCATCGGCCTTTCAAACAGGCCAGCACGGCAGGCCTACTAACGCAGGGCCTGCAGCAGCCTGGCTGACACAGTCCCTGCGCCAGCAGATTGCCGGCAGCAGTACCAAAGGTGGGTGGGGTGCGTGGAATAGACCCCACCCAAAAAAAAAAAAATTTAATATTATTTTCTTCTAAATATAAATTTTCTTTATAATCAATATTTTTACAAAACATTTCATTAAATGATTTTTTTTATAAATTCAAGAAAATTTTTAATAAAACAAATTCTTGTTTTAAATAATATTTTTATTTTTATTTTTATTTATTTATTTTATATATACATATTTTCTTTTGTAAAAACCTAGCAAATCTCTGATAGGAAGAAAACAATCAACCAATCGAATTTACTATCTAAATTCGATTTACCATTCGAATTTCATCTAAAATTTTTATTTTCAAAGATTTAAACTCCTTCCAAATTTAAATTTCTCAATTCTATTTAATTCAACCCAAAACCCGATTTAGTCCAAATTCCCTTTTTACCTACGAATGAGGTTTTCTAAATAGTTTTCCAATCTAGGTTTACAGATGAAATCGAATAGCAATAGATCTAGAATGAATAATTCACACATTCGAGAAGACAAGATCTTACAATCACGAAGTAGACAAATCATATTAAATTTCTTAAATCATTTAGGGGTCAAAATACCAGACCCTACCTAAACTTGATGCTAATATGCAATCCCCAAAACTGTAAGAGGACTCGCTTCTCTTCAATAACTTTCTTCTGAAAATCCTTCCTAGAATTCTCCTTCTCAAATTTTCTTACAAAAGTTCTTCCCCCAAAAATCCTGTCTCCAAATTCCTGGTCCAAATTCATGTCTCCCCAAAAATGAACCCCCAAAGTTGTGATAAGGAGTTTTCTCCTCAAATCGGGGCACTAATTGTACGTTCACCTGAGAGAACTCTTTTCTCAACTGAGTTAACTCAAAATTAACTTTTATTATCTTTTTCTTTTATTTTGCATTCGTCTTTTCATGCACATTAAGTTGAATTATTAAATAACTTTATTTAATATTCCACCTGACTTCTATTTTAAATTAATTTATTACTTTAATCTCATGTGCACTTTATGAAATTAAAATGACATTATTATTTCCAGTTATTTTATCTTTTTAATTAATTTCTTTTATTTTCAACTCATGCTCGCATCATGCGATCTAAAAATTTTAATAATTTAATATCTTTCAACTTTTAATTTATTTTAGAAACTTAATTTATAAAATATTTAATTAATTTAAATAACAATACTATTTATAATTTATTTAAAAATGAACTCTAAATATATTATTATTTAATTAAATAAAAATTATCACGTTCTAAATTTATCCTTAATTTTAATCTCCAAATTTAATTCTTTTTATTTAATTAATTTCTCAATTAATTAAACATAATTAAATATTAAAATATCATAATAATCTTCTATTAAATTAAATCATTAATTAATCTTTTTAATTAAACTTAATTAATAGAAAAATACGCCAAAGACTCATAAAGACAACATATGAAAACCCATCATAGAAGAACACATACTAAATCAAACAAAAAGGGTTATAATCACGAATTAACATCATTTGACGCATTCAGAGGGTACTTAACTCAGATACTTGTCCTAATTATCAATTAGGACAATTGGCTAAAGGGTTTAGGATTTGTACTTAAGAGTTTATCTCCCTTCTCTTACCATTGAGATAATGTGATAGGGTATGCTCATCCTGGCAATTCAGGGAAGTCGACACTCGGTACCTGCAACCTACATAAAATCTATGCATGTACAAACACAATATTCTAAGCTAAACAGACAATGACAGGAAGTGGTGCATCGTGTAGATCTCGACTAGCAGGTGACTACGACTCCCTTCCTAAACCATATCAGAAACACCATACATAAAGAAAACAAACACGCACACCATACACATGCAGCATGGGGTAGGTATCCATAAAAAGACACGTGATAATAAACCATCTAACTAATCATCATCGATAATTGAAAACACTGAATATACATACACGAAATATAGAGTACCAAGTAATCTCACTATATAATAAATTGAATGTAAAACAATATCTGATAACCTAAAAGTAATGCTACTAAACATCCAGTATAAAACTGGCCTAAAAGAGTTTGGCAAGATAACCGAAAATACGACTTAGGGGGAGGCACTACAAATCAGTTAACTCCTTTTTCTACTCAAATTCAATCAGTTAACTCCTTATTTTACTCAAATTAAATCCGTTAACTCCCTTTCATTTTGAAATCTCCCTTTATGACTGAACTTCAACTTTAATCCTGACCGTTGATTGAAATCGATCTCAACCGTTGGTGAATTCTACGAAAGTCTATTTAAGAGACCCTCATCTCTTCATTTTGAAAGGTTGTATGAGAATTTGCATCGAATTATTGCTAGAATTCATACTCACATTTGCTCATATTCACATACGCAAAGATCAAGTTTGACCAAAAGTTGACCCGATTTAACCACGGTTGACTTGAGTTGACTAGTTTCAAATTTTTTTTTGAAAGAATTAAACGAAATTATTTAATTAAATGGAGTACTTACTTCTAATTAATTAAACAAAGTTATTTAATTAATTGAGAAGCCATTCCTAATTAATTAAATGAAGTTATTTAATTAAATAAGAAAAGTGTCTCTAATTAATTAAAGATTATTTAATTAAATAGAAAACGTAATTATGAGAGCATATCTCATTTTATTAAATTAAATATCTCAACATAATCTCTCTTTAGCTCAAAAAGAGAAATTTTTAGTTCACTATTGATAAAAAATGAGTTAAATCAGTTAACTCCGTTTTCTACTCAAATTGAATGAGTTAACTCCTTATTTTACTCAAATTAAATCCGTTAACTCCCTTTAATTTGCAAATCTCTCTTTATGACTGAACTTCACATTTAATCCTGACCGTTGATTGAAATCGATCTCAACCGTTGGTGAATTCCAGGAAAGTCTATTTAAGAGACCCTCATCTCTTCATTTTGAAAGGTTGAATGAGAATTTGCATCGAACTATTGCTGGAATTCATACTCACATTTGCTCATATACACATACGCAAAGATCAAGTTTGACCTAAAGTTGACCAGATTTAACCACGGTTGACTTGATTTGACTAGTTTTGAATTTTTTTTTCAAATAATTAAACGAAATTATTTAATTAAATGGAGTACTTACTTTTAATTAATTAAGCAAAGTTATTTAATTAAATGAAAAGCCATTCCTAATTAATTAAATGAAGTTATTTAATTAAATAAGAAAATTGTCTCAAATTAATTAAAAATTATTTAATTAAATAGAAAAAGTAATTATGAGAGCATATCTCATTTTATTAAATTAAATATCCCAACAAAAACTCTCTTCAGTTCAAAAAGGGAAATTTTCAGTTCACTATTGATAAAAAATGAGTTAAATCAGTTTACTCCTTTTTCTACTCAAATTGAATCAGTTAACTCCTTATTTTACTCAAATTAAATCCGTTAACTCCCTTTAATTTGGAAATCTTCCTTAATGACTGAACTTCACATTTAATCTTGACCGTTGATTGAAATTGATCTCAACCATTCATGAATTCCAGAAAAGTCTATTTAAGAGACCCTCATCTCTTCCTTTTGAAAGGTTGAATGAGAATTTGCATCGAATTGTTGCTGGAATTCATACTCACATTTGCTCATATTCACATACGCAAAGATTAAGTTTGACCAAAAGTTGACCAGATTTAACCACAGTTGAATTGAGTTGACTAATTTTGAAAAAAATTTTAAAATAATTAAACGAAATTATTTAATTAAATGGAGTACTTCTAATTAATTAAACAAAGTTATTTAATTAAATGAGAAGCCATTCCTAATTAATTAAATGAAGTTATTTAATTAAATAAGAAAAGTGTCTGTAATAAATTAAAGATTATTTAATTAAATAGAAAAATTAATTATGAGAGCATATCTCATTTCATTAAATTAAATATCTCAACAAAATCTCTCTTCAGTTCAAAAAGGAAAATTTTCTGTTTACTATTGATAAAAAAAGAGTTAAATCAGTTAACTCCTTTTTCTACTCAAATTGAATCAATTAAATCATTATTTTACTCAAATTAAATTTGTTAACTCTCTTTAATTTGAAAATCTCCCTTTATGACTAAACTTCAACTTTAATCTTGACTATTGATTGAAATCGATCTCAACTGTTGATGAATTCCAGCAAAGTCTATTTAAGAGACCCTCATCTCTTCATTTTGAAAGGTTGAATGAGAATTTGCATCGAATTGTTGCGAGAATTCATACTCACATTTTCTCATATTCACATACGCAAAGATCAAGTTTGACCAAAAGTTGACCAAATTTAACCACAGTTGACTTGAGTTGACTAGTTTCGAAAAGAATTTTGAAATAATTAAATGAAATTATTTAATTAAATGGAGTACTTACTTCTAATTAATTAAACAAAGTTATTTAATTAAATGAGAAGCCATTCCTAATTAATTAAATGAAGTTATTTAATTAAAAATGAAAAGTGTCTCTAATTAATTAAAGATTATTTAATTAAATAGAAAAAGTAAATAAGAGAGCATATCTCATTTTATTAAATTAAATATCTCAACAAAATCTCTCTTCAGTTCAAAAAGGGAAATTTTCAGTTCACTATTGATCAAAAATGAGTTAAATTAGTTAACTCCTTTTTCTACTCAAATTTAATCAGTTAACTCCTTATTTTACTCAAATTAAATCTGTTAACTCCTTTTAATTTGAAAATCTCCCTTTCCGACTTAACTTCACTTTTAATCCTGACCGTTGATTGAAATCGATTTCAATCGTTGATGAATTCCAGGAAAGTCTATTTAAGAGACCCTCATCTATTCATTTTGAAAGGTTGAACGAGAATTTGCATCAAATGGTTGCCAGAATTCAGACTCATATTTGCTCATATTCAAATACGCAAAGATCAAGTTTGACCAAAAGTTTACCAGATTTAACCACGGTTGACTTGAGTTGACTAGTTTCGAAAAGAATTTTGAAATAATTAAACGAAATTAGTTAATTAAATAGAGTACTTACTTCTAATTAATTAAACAAAGTTATTTAATTAAATGAGAAGCCATTCCTTATTAATTAAATGAAGTTATTTAATTAAATAAAAAAATGTCTCTAAATAATTAAAGATTATTTAATTAAATAGAAAATGTAATTATGAGAGCATATCTCATTTTATTAAATTAAATGTCTCAACAAAATATGTCTTCAGTTCAAAAAGGAAAATTTTGAGTTCACTATTGATAAAAAATGAGTGAAATTAGTTAACTCCGTTTTCTAATCAAATTGAATCAGTTAACTCCTTATTTTACTCAATTTAAATCCATTAACTCCCTTTAATTTGAAAATCTTCTTTTATGACTAAACTTCACCTTTAATCCTAACCGTTGGTTGAAATCGATCTCAACCGTTGATGAATTCCAGGAAAGTCTATTTAAGAGACCCTGAACTCTTCATTTTGAAAGGTTGAATGAGAATTTGCATCGAATTGTTGCTAGCATTCATACTCACATTTGCTCATATTCCGACACGCAAAGATCAAGTTTGACCAAAAGTTGACCAGATTTAACCACGATTTAACATTTCTTTAAAAATTATATATGAAAAATCATTATTTGAAACGTTTTTCAAAAATATATATAATATATTTATTAATCTAAAATTGTTCATAGTAAATGATTTGTGAAAAATATATTCGTATGCGATATGTATGCAAAATTTTTGTTTTCAAAACCTTTGTTTTAAGAAGGGCAGGGGTTTTTATTCCACCCGACCCATTCTTTAGAGCTGCCGGCAGCGGGCCTGCTGTCGCAGGTACTGCGACTGTCGTCGCAGGCCCCTTGACAAAGGCAGGCTCCACGACGCTGTCGTATATAAATGGTGGTGCGAGTATAAACTCTCCTTTGTTTATAAATACATTTGGCTTTGTTATAAGTTGCTTAAACAAAATTTGATTTTGTATTAAAATTAAATATTAATTGTTATATGCATTAGTAAATATTGTTATATGTTATTTATTATTATTATATATATATATATATATATATATGTATGTATGTATGTATATATGTAATAAAATGAAATTTTAATATTCAAAGTTATTTAGAGTTTTTAAATAAATAATTTGGGTTTTAATTAATCAAAATTACTTAATTAGAATTTAGTCTAATTAAGGTAAATTTAAAAGTTATAACATTTAAATTATCAAATATTTTAACCCTTTTCAATATTATAAATTGAGTTATGATAACTCAATACTAGAATGACGTATAACGTATATTCTTAAAAACATTTAGATAATTGAGTTGTAAGAGTTAGAGGGAAAAACTTTTATCTATCAACAATTACGTGGGCTAGGAAAAACATATAAAATGTTTCTCCATTCATTAACCAACTTGAAACATAAATTGAGACTTTTGCATTTAAGTTGTAAACTTAGCAAAACATGTGTATTCTTTATACTATTGTTTTGGGTTTTGGGTTGACTAGTGTTGACCAGTTATAGGACGTCTACCAGAGGCTTGGGAGTTATGTGATTGTGATGTCATGATGATGTTTTAATCTCAATCTTTATGAACCCAACCATGGTTATGTGATGGAATGCTCTATGTATTGGTTGTAATACTGATTGTTATAGTTGAGGTTCTTATTTATGAGACACTTGACTTAACCATTATTTTTGGTCATCGATCAGTTATCCTTGGTTATTTTCTAGTCACCATGATGGGACTGAAATGTGGATTTATTCTTGATGATGTCATGTTGTCACATGTTTCACTCAACCATTTTTGGAGTCTTCGATTAGTGTGTTTGAGATATATTATTGGTAATTGAAAACCATTGGATACTTTTGATTATCAGTGATGCTTCAGTTGCCAATAGAGAGCTGTTGTGGTCATGATTTTCTATGGATGCTTGCTCATGGAGATTTGACGCTTTTATGCATATTTGATGATTTTATGAATTATCTTTTGTAATTTTGACATTTACAAGTCCAGGAGCATTAGGGAAGGATATCTGCATGTAGTGTCGGGAAGTGGCTTGCAATGGGGGTCGGGGCCCTAAGAGGCTGCCAGGGTAACTCATTGTAAGTTGGATTAATAAGTGATAACATTCACACCTAATACTAATTGAAAAAACCTAAAAAGATAAGTGTTTTGTTCTCGTCCATGCCTTGAGTGCTTGTATAGGCTAGGATGGGAGTAGTGAGAATGCATGGTTGCAACCTTGCATTCCATAGTATGCCTCGTCAGTATGGGAGGATACTAGTGGCCGCATGAGATCAGTATGGACCCGTGGAGTTTAGCTTGTTGGATACAATTAAGTAATTGTGTATTGTCTTTGATGTTACACAAATGCCATATCAGTTATCAGACAGAGTCTACCAAGTTCTGTCGGTCAGGAAAATAGTTTACAGAGTCTACCAAGCTCAGTCGGTCAGTAAAGCCTTTTGCAGTGTATATCGAGCATTCCTGTATGTCACACGGTGAGTTAGTGTTAACCAAATTCGCACGGTAAGCTAAGGAAAGCTTAGTTTTCACCGAGCTCACTCGGTAGCCAAAGACAGCTTTTACCGAGTCTAGTCAATTTCCAAAGGAAGTGGCAGGTTTACTGAATTCCCTGGTAATTGTAGTTTTTACCGAATTCTGCCAGTTAACACAGGAAGCAATTTTTTTTTGTTCTGTATTGACCGAGCAGCCTCGGCCAGTGAAGAATTTTTTTTTGATTGTTAGTTCAAGCCGACTTTGGAATATGTTTTGTCAAGTTGGTTGGGCCGACCTGGTATTATGTATAGTATATAAAGAGGTGCTCAAGATGCGAAAAAGTGTGGAATAGAGAGTGTATACGGATAGTGCAAGGAAGTGCAAGGAAGAGACTTGTGTGTGCCTAAGAAGAGTTGAGCAGAGGGAAATCTTGGAGCTGCAAAGATATATTTAATCAGTAAGGATCTTGTGGAGCTAAACTGAGATCTGTATTCAGCAAGATAAGTTGCATGTATTTTCAGATCATTCATTGTTGCTTTCTAACCATTGTAACAGTGATTCCAAAATCTCCTAACAGAGTTGGTTTAACAGCCATTCCATAAATCCTTTAACAGGGTGGCAATTTAGTTGAATTGTTCTAAAGACCTCTTACAAAGCCACTCCTAACAGGGTCACACCTAACAGTGTGTTTTGTAACCTTTAACAGAGTTGGCTCCTAACAGGGCTCACTTCAGAAGAGTGAAAATTGGTGACTAGTTGCTGGTGGTTTTTCCCATATTGGGTTTCCATGTAAATCTGGTGTCTACTGTGTTCATGATTACTTTCTTTTGCATGGTCGCTTATTTAAGTAAATGCTTAATAAATTAACTAAATATCTATCAAGTTTTAAGCTGTAATTTATGTGTTTACCGAGTAGCAGCAGCAACTAAGTTTAAGGCATCTTTGGGACTGTTGAATTTGTTTTTGTGGTAACTGATTCACCCCTCCCCTCTCAATTATCCCTTCTTCATTTTCCAACAATTGGTATCAGAGCTTTTGGTGCTTGTAGGAGGAGATTTCAAAGATCTAAGCCAAAGATCAAGATATCTTACAAGAGGGAAATCCCAAGGCTTAACCGAAACAACTTCTCAGCATGGCAGGGATTAATGAGACTTCATCTAGCTTCCATTGGTGACACTGGTCTGAAATATCTTGATGAGGAATATGTAGAACCATCAGGTACATTATCAGTCAATGACATTGCTATAAAGAAGACTCATAACATTATGATGATTGATATTGCATCTACCTTGAGTTATGAAGAGTTTGATGATGTCAAGGACTGCACTACTGCCTATGAAATGTGGGAAAGACTGAAAGAGATCTATGGTGGAGATGAAAATGTCAGAAGAGCCAAAGCTGAAAGTCTGAGAGGATAGTTCGATCAGATGAAAATGAAAGAAGATGAAAACATTGCCAAATATGTTGAAAGAATTAAAGCATGTGTCAGTGCTATCAAAGCTTCTGGAGGAAGTATCAGTGAAGAGACAGTCATAAGTAAAGTTCTTAGAACTCTAGTTTCAGTTTATGCCATCAGGGTATCAGCCATTCAAGAAAGAAGGTGTGAGGCCAATCACAAGATAAACCTAGAGGCCATAGTTGGAAGATTGACAGCATTTGAACTACATAATTTTGATAATTATGTTCCAGCTACAAAGAACATTGAGTTTGCATTTGAAGCCAAGCTTTCACTCAAGGACAAAGGCAAGAAAAAGAAGGAATCTCAGTCAGAGAGTGAAGATCAATCAGATCAGAGTTCTGACAGCGACCTTGAAGTAATTGAAGCTCTACTTGCAAGGATATATTCAAGAGGAAGAGGTAAATACAAAGGTAAAGTACCCCTAATCTGCTTTTCATGTGAAGAAGTCGGTCATATTGCTGCAAGGTGTCCAAACAAGAAAGATAAAGATGAAAAGAAAGATAATAAATGGAACAGTAAGAAAGATCTCAAATCATTTAAGGATAAAAGTAAGAAATCATGTTTTATGGCTAAAGATTCTAATGATTCTAATGATGAAGAAGAGGATGAGATTGTTTACATTGCTGTAAAAGATAAATCTGACAATGAAGAAATGGCACTCATCTCTCACATAAGTAAGAATGATACATGGATCATTGATAGTGGCTGTTCACATCATATGACTGGAGATAAAACAAAGTTTGATCAATTTGAAGAGTATGATGGTGGCAGTGTAAGATTTGGAAACAATGAACCTTGTTGCATCAAAGGAAAAGGAAGAATCACTCGAACCTAGGAACTTGTATGTGATAATGCTTATTGGGTAGAAGGCCTAAATCACAATTTTTTGAGTGTGGCACAGTTACTTAACAATGCACTCAAAGTAGAATTCATCCAAGGCAAAGCAAGACTGCCAAACGGTAAAGGAAAGTTGATTGGATCTGGTACTCAAACTAAAGGTAACTTGTTCTATCTTGAACTTGGTGAACATTCATGTTTTATTGCTCAAGTAGAAGAGAGTTGGTTATGGCATAAAAGGTTATGTCATGTGAATTTTGACAATTTGGTAAAGATAAGAAAATTCAAGAAAGTGAGAGGCATTCCTAATTTAAAGAAACCAAAGGTCGGTTTATGCAAAAATTGTCAAATTGGAAAGATGGGTAAGTCTAGTTTCAAAAGCAAAAATTATCAGTCTGAAGATTTATTAGAAATTGTGCATACTGACTTATGTGGACCTATTGGAACTGAAAGCTATACTGGTGAAAAATATTTTATTCTTTTTGTTGATGATTATTCAAGAATGATGACCGTCATGTACCTAAGGAACAAATCAGAAGCATTTGAAAAGTTCAAATGGTATTTGCCAAGAGTAGAAAAAGAAACAGGGAAAAGATTGAAATGCCTAAGGTCAGACAGAGATGGTGAATTTATTTCACATGAATTCAATAACTTTTGTATTGAAAGAGGAATCAAAAGATAGGTGTCAGCACCAGGTACTCCTGAACAAAATGGCATAGCTGAAAGAAGGAACAGATCCATCATGGATTGTGCAAGAACCTTGATGATAGAAAAGAATGTTGCTATCAAATACTGGAAGGAGGCTATCATTACAACAATTCATACCTTAAACCGAGTACAGTTGAAAAAAGACTCATTCAAAACTCCCTATGAATTATGGTATGGCTATAAACCCAATGTAAGTTATCTGAAAGTATTTGGAAGCAAATGTTATATCTTGAAAGAATCTAGAAAAGGTAAATTTGATGTAAAAGGTGATGAAGGTATATTTCTTGGATACTCATGCAAGAGTAAAGCATATAGATGCTTGAAATTATCTACTCACAAAGTCATAGAAAGTATACATGTGAAAGTTGATGAGTTTGCAGAAAAGACTGAAGAAGAAAGCAGAAGAGAACCAGAAGATTACAAAAGATTCGTCTTCAGTGAACCGGATATAATATCAACTGCATCTCAGAATCAGAAACATTCTTCTACCGAGTCATCACTAACCGAGTTGCAGGAAACATCTACCGAGCCAACATCTACCGAGCCAACGTCTACCGAGTCAGAGAATACCGAGTTAGAGATTACCGAGCCAGAGGTAACCGAGCATGTGCATACCGAGCTAGTTGATACCGAGCCAGACCAAACCGAGCATGAAGGAGAAATGCAAGAAAATAACGACAAGATTCATCCAAAAGGAAAAGAACTTGTTCTATTCAAGTATGTCAGGAGACATCATTCAGCAGATCAGATCATTGGAAATAAATCTGAAGGAACCATCACAAGAAGTAAGTTGAAAGGTACTTGTTTACTTGCTGATTTTGAACCTAGAACTGTCAAAGATGCATTAGAAAATGATAATTGGATTGAAGCAATGAATGAAGAAATAGAGCAGATAGAGAAAAAAAAGACATGGACTCTTGTACCCAGGCCTAAAGACAAAAATGTAATCGGTACAAAGTGAGTTTTCAGAAATAAGTTGGATAAAAATGGTAAAGTATCAAGAAACAAAGCTAGATTAGTGTGCAAAGGATATTCTCAAGAGGAAGGCATAGATTATGGAGAAACTTTTGCTCCCGTTGCTAGATTGGAAGGTGTTAGAACCTTATTAGCATATGCTGCTTACAAAGGATTTAAAGTTTATCAGATGGATGTCAAGTCAGCATTTCTAAATGGTATACTGGATGAAGAGGTCTATATTGAACAACCTGAAGGTTTTATAGATCCAGATAAAAATAACATGGTTTGCAAATTGCACAAGGCACTGTATGGTCTGAAACAAGCCCCTAGAGCATGGTATGAAAGATTGCATAGCTATCTTATTCAAATTGGATTTCAAAGAAATAATGATAACAGTAGTTTGTATATCAAAGAAAGACCAGAAAATAAGATTGTCCTAGCAGAAATATTTGTAGATGATACTATTTTCACAGGGAATGATGATCTTTGCAAAGAATTTTCAGAACAAATGAGCAAGGAATTTGAAATGTCAATGTTCAGTGAAATCAAATTCTTTGTTGGACTTCAAATTCAGCAGAACAAGAATGGCATCTACATCACTCAAGCAAAATACATCAAAGAGATATTGAAAAAGTTTGGTAAGGAAGACTGTAAACCAGTTGGAACTCCCATGTGTACTGGACTAAAACTTACCAAAGAAGATGATTCAAAAGAAATAGATCAGACATTGTATAGATCTACGATTGGAAAGTTGCAATATGTAGTTCATACTAGGCCAGATATTGCTCTTGCAGTTGGAATTGTGGCAAGATTTTCAGCCAAACCAAGAGAAAATCACATGATGGCAATCAAGAGGATAATGAGATATCTGAAAGGAACTAAAGATTATGGATTATGGTATAAATTTGGAGGAAACCTAGACTTAAAAGTGTTTACTGATGCTGATTGGGCAGGAAACCTTGACGACAGAAAAAGCACAAGTGGAGGTGCATTCTTGCTTTGAAAGAGGTTGGTTTCTTGGACAAGCAAAAAGCAAAATTGTACATCTCAATCAATAGCAGAGGCAGAGTATGTTGCTGCAGCAGTAAACTATTCTAATATTGTTTGGTTCAAGCAATTGCTACAAGGCATGAAGATGGAAATCAAGGAACCAATTGTCATGTTTTGTGATAATACAAGTGCAATCAACATATCTAAGAATCCAGTAATGCATTCTAAGACTAAGCACATTGCAATCAAGTATCACTTTGTCAGAGAATTGGTGCAGGACAAGGAAATCAAATTGGAATATGTCCATACAAAGGAACAGATTGCTGACATATTCACAAAGCCTTTACCTAAGGATGCATTTTTGTATCTCAGAGGTAAGTTAGGGGTCATTTTCCTATCTAAAGTTCACTAAAAATAAGTTTTAGTGATGCATCAGCTCTTACAAAATTGAACAATCATCAGTTGATGCAGCAAATCAAGGAAATATTGCATATGAATGAGTACTAAAGGTACAATGAAATTCATTGAAATTGGATTGTCTTTGGCATGTGTTGTCAAAGAGGGAGAGTTTTACTGTCATATCTTTCCAAAATTTGATTATGTAATTCCTTCACAGAGGGAGATTACTGTAAGAGGGAGAGTTCTCTATCTTAGAGTTAGAATTGTTAATTGTGTTGTGTTGCTGTAGACTTGCTTTCAAATTTCATTTCTGCTATGACATGTTGTGTTGCCATCAATGCCAAAGAGGGAGATTGTTGGATACAATTAAGTAATTGTGTATTGTCTTTGATGTTACACAAATGCCATATCAGTTATCAGACAGAGTCTACCGAGTTCTGTCGGTCAGCAAAACAGTTTACAGAGTCTACCGAGCTCAGTCGGTCAGTAAAGCCTTTTGCAGTGTATACCGAGCGTTCCTGTATGTCACACGGTGAGTTAGTGTTAACTGAGTTTGCACGGTAAGCTAAGGAAAGCTTAGTTTTCACCGAGCTCACTCGATAGTCGAAGACAGCTTTTACCGAGTCTAGTCGGTTTCCAAAAGAAGTGGCAGGTTTACCGAATTCTCCGGTAATTGTAGTTTTTACCAAGTTTTGCCAGTTAACACAGGAAGCAGTTTTTTTTTGTTCTATATTGATCGAGTAGCGTCGACCAGTGAAGAATTTTGTTTTGATTGTTAGTTCAAGCCGACTTTGGAATATGTTTTGTCAAGTTGGTTGGGCCAACCTGGTATTATGTATAGTATATAAAGAGGTGCTCAAGATGCGGAAAAGTGTGGAATAGAGAGTGTATACGGATAGTGCAAGGAAGTGCAAGGAAGAGACTTGTGTGTGCCTAAGCAGAGTTGAGCAGAGGGAAATCTTGGAGCTGCAAAGATATATTTAATCAGTAAGGATCTTGTGGAGCTAAACTGATATCTGTATTCAGCAAGATAAGTTGCATGTATTTTTAGATCATTCATTGTTGCTTTCTAACCATTGTAACAGTGATTCCAAAATCTCCTAACAGAGTTGGTTTAATAGCCATTCCATAAATCCTTTAACAGGGTGGCAATTCAGTTGAATTGTTCTAAAGACCTCTTACAAAGCCACTCCTAACAGGGTGATTAAATCCTCTAACAGGGTCACACCTAACAGTGTGTTTTGTAACCTTTAACAGGGTTGGCTCCTAACAGGGCTCACTTCAGAAGAGTGAAAATTGGTGACTAATTGCTGGTGGTTTTTCCCATATTGAGTTTCCACGTAAATCTGGTGTCTACTATGTTCATGATTACTTTCTTTTGCATGGTCGCTTATTTCAGTAAATGCTTAATAATTTAACTAAACATCTATCAAGTTTTAAGCAGTAATTTATGTGTTTACCGAGTAGCAGCAGCAACTAAGTTTAAGGCATCTTTGGGACTGTTAAATTTGTTTTTGTGGTAACTGATTCACCCCTCCCCTCTCAGTTACCCCTTCTTCATTTTCCAACAATTGGTATCAGAGCTTTTGGTGCTTGTAGGAGGAGATTTCAAAGATCTAAGCCAAAGATCAAGATATCTTACAAGAGGGAAATCCCAAGGCTTAACCGAAACAACTTCTCAGCATGGCAGGGATTAATGAGACTTCATCTAGCTTCCATTGGTGACACTAGTCTAAAATATTTTGATGAGGAATATGTAGAACCATCAGGTACATTATCAGTCAATGACATTGCTATAAAGAAGACTCATAACATTATGATGATTGATATTGCATCTGCCTTGAGTTATGAAGAGTTTGATGATGTCAAGGACTGCACTACTGCCTATGAAATGTGGGAAAGACTGAAAGAGATCTATGGTGGAGATGACAATGTCAGAAGAGCCAAAGCTGAAAGTCTGAGAGGACAGTTCGATCAGATGAAAATGAAAGAAGATGAAAACATTGCCAAATATGTTGAAAGAATTAAAGCATGTGTCAGTGCTATCAAAGCTTCTGGAGGAAGTATCAGTGAAGACACAGTCATAAGTAAAGTTCTTAGAACTCTACTTCCAGTTTATGCCATCAGGGTATCAGCCATTCAAGAAAGAAGGTGTGAGGCCAATCACAAGATAAACCTAGAGGCCATAGTTGGAAGATTGATAGCATTTGAACTAGATAATTTTGATAATTATATTCCAGCTGCAAAGAACATTTAGTCTGCATTTGAAGCCAAGCTTTCACTCAAGGAAAAAGGCAAGAAGAAGAAGGAATCTCAGTCAGAGAGTGAAGATCAATCAGATCAGAGTTCTGACAGTGACTTTGAAGTAATTGAAGCTCTACTTGCAAGAAAATATTCAAGAGGAAGAGGTAAATACAAAGGTAAAGTACCCCTAATCTGCTTTTCATGTGAAGAAGTCGGTCATATTACTGCAAGTTGTCCAAACAAGAAAGATAAAGATGAAAAGAAAGATAATAAATAGAACAGTAAGAAAGATCTCAAATCATTTAAGGATAAAAGTAAGAAATCATGTTTTATGGCTAAAGATTCTAATGATTCTAATGATAAAGAAGAGGATGAGATTGTTTACATTGCTGTAAAAGATAAATCTGACAATGAAGAAATGGCACTCATCTCTCACATAAGTAAGAATGATACATGGATCATTGATAGTGGCTGCTCACATCATATGACTGGAGATAAAACAAAGTTTGATCAATTTGAAGAGTATGATGGTGGCAGTGTAAGATTTGGAAACAATGAACCTTGTTGCATCAAAGGAAAAGGAAGAATCACTCTAACCCAGGAACTTGTATGTGATAATGCTTATTGGGTAGAAGGCCTAAAGCACAATTTTTTGAGTGTGGCACAGTTACTTAACAATGCACTCAAAGTAGAATTCATCCAAGGCAAAGCAAGACTGCCGAACGGTAAAGGAAAGTTGATTGGATCTGGTACTCAAACTAAAGGTAACTTGTTCTATCTTGAACTTGGTGAACATTCATGTTTTATTGCTCAAGTAGAAGAGAGTTGGTTATGGCATAAAAAGTTATGTCATGTGAATTTTGACAATTTGGTAAAGATAAGAAAATTCAAGAAAGTGAGAGGCATTCCTGATTTAAAGAAACCAAAGGTCGGTTTATGCAAAAATTGTCAAATTGGAAAGATGGGTAAGTCTAGTTTCAAAAGCAAAAATTATCAGTCTGAAGATTTATTAGAAATTGTGCATACTGACTTATGTGGACCTATTGGAACTGAAAGCTATACTGGTGAAAAATATTTTATTCTTTTTGTTGATGATTATTCAAGAATGATGACCGTCATGTACCTAAGGAACAAATCAGAAGCATTTGAAAAGTTCAAATGGTATTTGGCAAGAGTAGAAAAAGAAACAGGGAAAAGATTGAAATGCCTAAGGTCAGACAGAGGTGGTGAATTTAATTCACATGAATTCAATAACTTTTGTATTGAAAGAGGAATCAAAAGATAGGTTTTAGCACCAGGTACTCCTGAACAAAATGGCATAGCTGAACGAAGGAACAAATCCATCATGGATTGTGCAAGAACCTTGATGATAGAAAAGAATGTTGCTATCAAATACTAGAAGGAGGCTATCAGTATAGCAATTCATACCTTAAACCGAGTACAGTTGAAAAAAGACTCATTCAAAACTCCCTATGAATTATGGTATGGCTATAAACCCAATGTAAGTTATCTGAAAGTATTTGGAAGCAAATGTTATATCTTGAAAGAATCTAAAAAAGGTAAATTTAATGTAAAAGGTGATGAAGGTATATTTCTTGGATACTCATGCAAGAGTAAAGCATATAGATGCTTGAGCTTATCTACTCACAAAGTCATAGAAAGTATACATGTGAAAGTTGATGAGTTTGCAGAAAAGACTGAAGAAGAAAGCAGAAGAGAACCAGAAGATTACAAAAGATTCATCTTCAGTGAACCGGATATAATATCAACTGCATCTGAGAATCAGAAACCTTCTTCTACCGAGTCATCACTAACCGAGTTGCAGGAAACATCTACCAAGCCAACATCTACCGAGCCAACGTCTACCGAGTCAGAGAATACCGAGTTAGAGATTACCGAGCCAGAGGTAACCGAGCATGTGCATACCGAGCCAGTTGATACCGAGCCAGAGAAAACTGAGCATGAAGGAGAAATGCAAGAAGATAACGACAAGATTCATCCAAAAGGAAAAGAACCTGTTCTATCCAAGTATGTCAGGAGACATCATTCAGCAGATCAGATCATTGGAAATAAATCTGAAGGAACCATCACAAGAAGTAAGTTGAAAGGTACTTGTTTACTTGCTGATTTTGAACCTAGAACTGTCAAAGATGCATTAGAAAATGATAATTGGATTGAAGCAATGAATGAAGAAATAGAGCAGATAGAGAAAAACAAGACATGGACTCTTGTACCTAGGCCTAAAGACAAAAATATAATCGGTACAAAGTGGGTTTTCAGAAATAAGTTAGATGAAAATGGTAAAGTATCAAGAAACAAAGCTAGATTAGTGTGCAAAGGATATTCTCAAGAGGAAGGCATAGATTATGGAAAAACTTTTGCTCCCGTTGCTAGATTGGAAGGTGTTAGAACCTTATTAGCATATGCTGCTTACAAAGGATTTAAAGTTTATCAGATGGATGTCAAGTCAGCATTTCTAAATGGTATACTGGATGAAGAGGTCTACATTAAACAACCTGAAGGTTTTATAGATCCAGATAAAAAGAACATGGTTTGCAAATTGCACAAGGCACTGTATGGTCTGAAACAAGCCCCTAGAGCATGGTATGAAAGATTGCATAGCTATCTTATTCAAATTGGATTTCAAAGAAATAATGATAACAGTAGTTTGTATATCAAAGAAAGACCAGAAAATAAGATTGTCCTAGCAGAAATATTTGTAGATGATACTATTTTCACAGGGAATGATGATCTTTGCAAAGAATTTTCAGAACAAATGAGCAAGGAATTTGAAATGTCAATGTTCAGTGAAATCAAATTCTTTGTTGGACTTCAAATTCAGCAGAACAAGAATGACATCTACATCACTCAAGCAAAATACATCAAAGAGATATTGAAAAAGTTTGGTACGGAAGATTGTAAACCAGTTGGAACTCCCATGTGTACTGGACTAAAACTTACCAAAGAAGATGATTCAAAGGAAATAGATCAGACATTGTATAGATCTATGATTGGAAAGTTACAATATGTAGTTCATACTAGGCCAGATATTGCTCTTGCAGTTGGAATTGTGGCAAGATTTTCAGCCAAACCAAGATAAAATCACATGATGGCAATCAAGAGGATAATGAGATATCTGAAAGGAACTAAAGATTATGGATTATGGTATAAATTTGGAGGAAACCTAGACTTAAAAGTGTTTACTGATGCTGATTGGGCAAGAAACCTTGACGACAGAAAAAGCACAAGTGGAGGTGCATTCTTTCTTTGAAAGAGGTTGGTTTCTTGGACAAGCAAAAAGCAAAATTGTACATCTCAATCAACAGCAGAGGTAGAGTATGTTGCTGCAGCAATAAACTGTTCTAATATTTTTTGGTTTAAGCAATTGCTACAAGGCATGAAGATGGAAATCAAGGAACCAGTTGTCATGTTTTGTGATAATACAAGTGCAATCAACATATCTAAGAATCCAGTAATGCATTCTAAGACTAAGCACATTGCAATCAAGTATCACTTTGTCAGAGAATTGGTGCAGGACAAGGAAATCAGATTGGAATATGTCCATACAAAGGAACAGATTGCTGACATATTCACAAAGCCTTTACCTAAGGATGCATTTTTGTATCTCAGAGGTAAGTTAGGGGTCATTCCCCTATCTAAAGTTCACTAAAAATAAGTTTTAGTGATGCATCAGCTCTTACAAAATTGAACAATCATCAGTTGATGCAGCAAATCAAGGAAATATTGCATATGAATGAGTACCAAAGGTACAATGAAATTCATTGAAATTGGATTGTCTTTGGCATGTGTTGTTAAAGAGGGAGAGTTTTACTGTCATATCTTTCCAAAATTTGATTATGTAATTCCTTCACAGAGGGAGATTACTGTAAGAGGGAGAGTTCTCTATCTTAGAGGGAGAATTGTTAATTGTGTTGTGTTGCTGTAGACTTGCTTTCAAATTTCATTTCTGCTATGACATGTTGTGTTGCCATCAATGCCAAAGAGGGAGATTGTTGGATACAATTAAGTAATTGTGTATTGTCTTTGATGCTACACAAATGCCATATCAGTTATCAGACAGAGTCTACCGAGTTCTGTCGGTCAGCAAAATAGTTTACAGAGTCTACCGAGCTCAGTCGGTCAGTAAAGCCTTTTGCAGTGTATACCGAGCGTTCCTGTATGTCACACGGTGAGTTAGTGTTAACCGAGTTTGCACGGTAAGCTAAGGAAAGCTTAGTTTTCACCGAGCTCACTCGGTAGTCGAAGACAACTTTTACCGAGTCTAGTCAATTTTCAAAAGAAGTGGCAGGTTTAACGAATTCCTCGGTAATTGTAGTTTTTACCGAGTTCTACCGGTTAACACAGGAAGCAGTTTTTTTTTGTTCTGTATTGACCGAGCAGCCTCGGCCAGTGAAGAATTTTTTTTTGATTATTAGTTTAAGCCGACTTTGGAATATGTTTTGTCAAGTTGGTTGGGCCGACCTGGTATTATGTATAGTATATAAAGAGGTGCTCAAGATGCGGAAAAGTGTGGAATAGAGAGTGTATACGGATAGTGCAAGGAAGTGCAAGGAAGAGACTTGCGTGTGCCTAAGCAAAGTTGAGCAGAGGGAAATTTTGGAGCTGCAAAGATATATTTAATCAGTAAGGATCTTGTGGAGCTAAACTGAGATCTGTATTCAGCAAGATAAGTTGCATGTATTTTCAGATCATTCATTGTTGCTTTCTAACCATTGTAACAGTGATTCCAAAATCTCCTAACAGAGTTGGTTTAACAGCCATTCCATAAATCCTTTAACAGGGTGGCAATTCAGTTGAATTGTTCTAAAGACCTCTTACAAGGCCACTCCTAACAGGGTGATTAAATCCTCTAACAGGGGCACACCTAACAGTGTGTTTTGTAACCTTTAACAGGGTTGGCTCCTAACAAGGCTCACTTCAGAAGAGTGAAAATTGGTGACAAGTTGCTGGTGGTTTTTCCCATATTGGATTTCCACGTAAATCTGGTGTCTACTGTGTTCATGATTACTTTCTTTTGCATGGTCACTTATTTCAGTAAATGCTTAATAAATTAACTAAACATCTATCAAGTTTTAAGAAGTAATTTATGTGTTTATTGAGTAGTAGCAGCAACTAAGTTTAAGGCATCTTTGGGACTGTTGAATTTGTTTTTGTGGTAACTGATTCACCCCTCCCCTCTCAGTTACCCCTTCTTCATTTTCCAACGCCAGGGTAACTTGTACGTGATAAATGCGATGACACTTTCCTGCTTGCATAGTAGGTTCCTACATGTCATTGTGTGCCTCTGGGATTAGATGCAAGATTTTGTATTTGGAACCTTTGAGTTAGTATACTTTTAGGATTCCTAGACTTATAGAGATATGTGCATATTAGATTACTTCTACATATGATGTTGTATTTATTAGGAGTGACATTCCTACTATATAATACCGATGATCTCTTCGGTGATTTGGAATGTTATGCACGAAGGGATGGCTAGGATCCACGATGGTTTAATGATGCTATTAACAGTTGAGAGGAACCATGCACTTAGTTAGTTATGTTTGATCTTACGATGGATGTATATGTATTCTATGATGATGTATCATGTGTATCATGTGATTGTCTTTGATGTATCATGGATTAGAATAGGATGATGTACCTTATTTCACATATATATATTCTTTTAAGCCTTCATACCCTGTGACATGTACAGTGGATGATTGAGCATTTGGAAATGTAATGTATGAACATTGGACTTATCATTATTATTTCATGTGGATGTTGTACTAGATGGACTCATGTATGTTAGTTAATTTAGATGTAACTCAATGTTAAGGGATTTTTAAAGAATGAAATCGGTTATGTATGTTATGTTTACTTTTAGATGGACATTGCTATTGCTTCCGTTATTATGTACAAGTTATATGTGGTATTTACTTTCATGTTATTTAAAATAAAATAAAAAATGTTACCAAATTTAGTGAAACTCTAGGTTAATTCTTTGGATCCCTTGGCGGGGTGTTACATATTTAATTAAATAGAAAAAGTAATAATGAGAGCATATCTCATTTTATTAAATTAAATATCTCAACAAAATTTCTCTTTACTTCAAAAAGGGAAATTTCAAGTTCACTATTGATCAAAAATGAGTTAAATCAGTTAACTCATTTTTCTATTCAAATTGAATCAGTTAAATCATTATTTTACTCAAATTATATCCGTTAACTCCCTTTAATTTGGAAAACTAACTTTATGACTGAACTTCACCTTTAATCCTGACCGTTGATTGAAATCGATCTCAACCATTGATGAATTTCAGCAAAGTCTATTTAAGAGACCCTCATCTCTTCATTTTGAAAGGTTGAATGAGAATTTGCATCGAATTGTTGCTGGAATTCATACTCACGTTTGCTCATATTCGCATACGTAAAGATCAAGTTTGACCAAAAGCTGACCATATTTAACTACGGTTGACTTGAGTTGACTAGTTTCAAAAAATTTTTTGAAATAATTAAATAAAATTATTTAATTAAATGGAGTACTTACTTTTAATTAATTAAACAAAGTTATTTAATTAAATGAGAAGCCATTCCTAATTAATTAAATGAAGTTATTTAATTAAATAAGAAAATTCCCTCTAATTAATTAAAGATTATTTAATTAAATAGAAAAAGTAATTATGAGAGCATATCTCATTTTATTAAATTAAATATCTCAACAAAATCTCTCTTCAGTTCAAAAAGAGAAATTTCCAGTTCACTATTGATAAAAAATGAGTTAAATCAATTAATTCCGTTTTCTACTCAAATTGAATCAGTTAACTCCTTATTTTGCTCAAATTAAATCCGTTCACTCCCTTTACTTCGGAAATCTCTCTTTATGACTGAACTTCACCTTTAATCCTGACCATTGATTGAAATCAATCTCAACCGTTGATGAATTCCAAAAAAGTTTATTTAAGAGACCCTCATCTCTTCATTTTGAAAGGTTGAATGAGAATTTGCATCGAATTAATGCTGGAATTCATTCACACATTTGCTCATATTCACATACGCAAAGATCAAGTTTGACTAAAAGTTGACTAGATTTAACCACGATTGACTTGAGTTGACTAGTTTTGAAAAGAATTTTGAAATAATTAAACGAAATTATTTAATTAAATGGAGTACTTACTTCTAATTAATTAAATAAAGTTATTTATTTAAATGAGAAGCCATACCTAATTAATTAAATGAAGTTATTTAATTAAATTAAAAACTGTCTCTAATTACTTAAAGATTATTTAATTAAATAGAAAAAGTAATTATGAGAGCATATCCCATTTTATTAAATTAAATATCTCAACAAAATCTCTCTTCAGTTCAAAAAGGGAAATTTCTAGTTCACTATTGATTAAAAAATGAGTTAAATTAGTTAACTCCATTTTCTACTCAAATTGAATCAGTTAACACCTTATTTTACTCAAATTAAATCCGTTAACTCCCTTTAATTTAGAAATCTCCCTTTATGACTAAACTTCACCTTTAATCCTGACTGTTGATTGAAATCGATCTCAACCATTGATGAATTCCAAGAAAGTCTATTTAATAGACCCTCATCTCTTCATTTTGAAAGGTCGAATGAGAATTTGCATCGAATTGTTGCTGAAATTCATACTCACATTTGCTAATATTCACATACGCAAAGATCAAGTTTGACCAGATTTAACCACGGTTGACTGGAGTTAACTAGTTTCAAAAAGAATTTTAAATTAAATGAAATTATTTGATTAAATGGAGTACTTACTTCTAATTAATTAAACAAAGTTATTTAATTAAATAAGAAAATTGTTTCTAATTAATTAAAGATTATTTAATTAAATAGAAAAAGTACTTATGAGAACATATCTTATTTTATTAAATTAAATATCTCAACAAAATCTCTCTTCAGTTCAAAAATGGAAATTTTCAGTTCACTATTGATCAAAAATGAGTTAAATCAGTTAACTCCTTTTTTTACTCAAATTGAATTAGTTAACTCTTTATTTTACTCAAATTAAATCCATTAACTCCCTTTAATTTGGAAATCTCCCTTTATGACTGAAGTTCACCTTTAATACTAACCATTGATTGAAATCGATCTCAACCGTTGATAAATTCCAGGAAATTCTATTTAAGAGACCCTCATTATTTCAATTTGAAAGGTTGAATGAGAAATTGCATCGAATTGTTGCTGGAATTCATACTCACATTTGCTCCTATTCACATACGCAAAGATCAAGTTTGACCAAAAGTTGACCAGATTTAACCACGGTTGACTTGAGTTGACTAGTTTCGAAAAGAATTTTGTAATAATTAAACAAAATTATTTAATTAAATGGAATGCTTACTTTTAAAAAATTAAACAAAGTTATTTAATTAAATGAGAAGACATTCATGATTAATTAAATGAAGTTATTTAATTAAATAAGAAAATTGTCTCTAATTAAGTAAAGATTATTTAATTAAAAAGAAAAAGTAATTATGAGAGCATATCTCATTTTATTAAATTAAATATCTCAACAAAATCTCTCTTCAGTTCAAAAAGGAAAATTTCCAATTCACTATTGATAAAAAATGAGTTAAATGAGTTAACTCCTTTTTCTACTCAAATTGAATCAGTTAACTTCTTATTTTACTCAAATTAAATCCGTTAACTGCATTTAATTTAGATATCTCCCTTTATGACTGAACTTCACCTTTATTTTTGACCGTTGATTGAAATCGATCTCAACTGTTGATGAAATCCAAGAAAGTCTATATAAGAGACCCTCATCTCTTTATTTTGAAAGGTTGAATAAAAATTTGAATCGAATTGTTGCTGGAATTCATCCTCACATTTGCTCATTTTCACATACGCAAAGATCAAGTTTGACCAAAAGTTGACCAGATTTAACCACGGTTGACTTGAGTTGACTAGTTTCGAAATAAATTTTGAAATAATTAAACGAAATTATTTAATTAAATGGAGTACTTACTTCTAATTAATTATAAAAAGTTATTTATTTAAATGAGAAGCCATTCTTAATTAATTAAATGAAGTTATTTAATTAAATAAGAAAAGTGTCTCTGATTAATTAAAGATTATTTAATTAAATAGAAAAAATAATTATGAGAGCATATCTCATTTTATTAAATTAAATATTTTAACAAAATCTATCTTCAGTGCAAAAAGAGAAATTTCCAATTTACTATTGATCAAAAATGAATTAAATCAGTTAACTCTGTTTTCTACGCAAATTGAATCAGTTAACTCCTTATTTTACTCAAATTAAATCTGTTAACTCCCTTTAATTTGGAAATCTCCCTTTATGACTGAACTTCACCTTTAATACTGACCGTTGATTGAAATTGATCTCAACCGTTGATGAGTTTCAGAAAAGTCTATTTAAGAGACCCTCATCTCTTCATTTTGAAAAGTTGAATGAGAATTTAGATGGAATTGTTGCTGAAATTTATACTCACATTTGCTCATATTCACATATGCAAAGATCAAGTTTGACCAAAAGTTGACCAGATTTAACCATGACTTATTTGAGTTGACTAGTATCGAAAGGAATTTTTAAATAATTAAACAAAATTGTTTAACTAAATAGAGTACTTAATTCTAATTAATTAAAAAAAGTTATTTAATTAAATGAGAAGCCATTCCTAATTAATTAAGTGAAGTTATTTAATTAAATAAGAAAAGTGTCTCTAATTAGTTAAAGATTATTTAATTAAATAGAAAATGTAATTATGAGAGCATATCTCATTTTATTAAATTAAATATCTTAACAAAATCTCTCTTTAGTTCAAAATGAGAAATTTCTAGGTCACTATTGATAAAAAATAAGTTAAATCAGTTAACTCCTTTTTCTACTCAAACTGAACCATTTAACTCCTTATTTTACTCAAATTAAATCCGTTAACTCCCTTTAATTTGAAAATCTCCCTTTATGACTAAACTTCACCTCTAATCCTGACCGTTGAATGAAATCAATCCCAATCGTTGATTAATTTCAGAAAAGTCTATTTAAGAGACCGTCATCTCTTCATTTTGAAAGATTGAATGAGAATTTGCATCAAATTGTTGCTAGAATTCATACTCACATTTACTTATATTCACATGCGCAAAGATCAAGTTTGACTTAAAGTTGATCAGATTTTACCACGGTTGACTCTAGTTGATTAGTTTCAAAAAGAATTTTGAAATAATTAAATGAAATTATTTAATTAAATGGAGTACTTACTTTTAATTAATTAAACAAAGTTATTTAATTAAATGAGAAGCCATTCCTATTTAATTAAATCAAGTTATTTAATTAACTAAGAAAAGTGTCTCTAATTAATTAAAGATTATTTAATTAAATAAAAAAAGTAATTATGAGAGCATATCTCATTTTATTAAATTAAATATCTCAACAAAATATCTATTCAGTTTAAAAAGGGAAATTTCCAGTTCACTATTGATAAAAAATGAGTTAAATGAGTTAACTTTGTTTTTTACTCAAACTGAATCAGTTAACTCCTTATTTTACTCAAATTAAATCCGTTAACTCCCTTTAATTTGGAAATCTTCCTTTATGATTGAATTTCACCTTTAATCCTAACCGTTGATTGAAATCGATCTGAACCATTGATGAATTCTACAAAAGTCTATTTAACAGACCCTCATATCTTCATTTTGAAAGGTTGATTGAGAATTTGCATCAAATTGTTGCTGGAATTCATACTTACATTTGCTCATATTTCTATACACAAAGATCAAGTTTGAATAAAAGTTGACTAGATTTGACCACGGTTGACTTGAGTAGACTAATTTCGAAAAGAATTTTGAAATAACTAAACGAAATTATTTAATTAAATGGAGTACTTACTTTGAATAAATTAAACAAAGTTATTTAATTAAATGAGAAGCCATTCCTAATTAATTAAATGAAGTTATTTAATTAAATAAGAAAAGTGTCTCTAATTAATTAAAGATTATTTAATTAATTAGAAAAAGTAATTATGTGAGCATATCTCATTTTATTAAATTAAATATCTCAACAAAATCTCTTTTTAGTTCAAAAAGAGAAATTTCCAGTTCACTATTGATCAAAAATGAGTTAAACCAGTTAACTCTTATTTCGACTCAAATTGAATCAGTTAACTCCTTATTTTACTTAAATTAAATCCGTTAACTCTCTTTAATTTGGAAATCTCCCTTTATGACTGAACTTCACATTTAATCCTAACCATTGATTGAAATCGATCTCAACCGTTGATGAATTTCAAGAAAGTCTATTTAAGAGACCCTCGTCAGTTCATTTTGAAAGGTTGAATGAGAATTTGCATCGAATTGTTGCTGGAATTCATACTCATTTGCTCATATTCACATATGCAAAGATCAAGTTTGACCAAAAGTTGACCAGATTTAACCACGAATTACTTGAGTTGACTAGTTTCGAAAAGAATTTTGAAATAATTAAATAAAATTATTTAATTAAATGGAGTACTTACTTTTAATTAATTAAATAAAGTTATTTAATTAAACGAGAAGCCATTCCTACTTAATTAAATGAAGTTATTTAATTAAATAAGAAAAGTGTCTCTAATTAATTAAAGATTATTTAATTAAATAGAAAAAGTAATTATGAGAGCATATCTCATTTTATTAAATTAAATATCTCAACAAAATCTCTCTTCAGTTCAAAAAGGGAAATTTTCAGTTCGCTATTGATAAAAAATGAGTTAAATCAGTTAACTCCTTTTTCTACTCAAATTGAATCAGTTAACTCCTCATTTTACTGAAATTAAATCTGTTAACTCCCTTTAATTTGGAAATCTCTCTTTATGACTAAAATTCACCTTTAATCCTTAACGTTGGTTGAAATCGATCTCAACCGTTGATGTATTCCAGAAAAGTCTATTTAAGAGACCCTCATCACTTCATTTTGAAAGGTTGAATGAGAATTTGCATCGAATTGTTGTTGGAATTCATACTCACATTTGCTCATATTCACGTACGCAAAGATTAAGTTTCACCAAAAGTTGATTAGATCTAACCACGGTTGACTTGAGTTGACTACTTTCGAAAAGAATTTTGAAATAATTAAACGAAATTATTTAATTAAATGGAGTACTTACTTCTAATTAATTAAACAAAGTTATTTAATTAAATCAGAAGCCATTCCTAATTAATTAAATGAAGTTATTTAATTAAATAAGAAAAGTTTTGCTAATTAATTAAAAATTATTTAATTAAATAGAAAAAGTAATTATGAGAGCATATCTCATTTTATTAAATTAAATATCTCAACAAAATATGTCTTCAGTTCAAAAAGCAAAATTTTCAGTTCACTATTGATAAAAAATGAGTTAAATGAGTTAACTCCTTTTTCTACTCAAATTGAATCAGTTAACTCCTTATTTTACTCAAATTAAATCTGTTAACTCATTTTAATTTGAAAATCTCCTTTTATGATTGAACTTCACCTTTAATCTTGACCCCTGATTGAAATCAATCTCAATCATTGATGAATTTCAAGAAAGTCTATTTAAGAGACCCTCATCTGTTCATTTTGAAAGGTTGAATGAGAATTTGCATCGAATTGTTGCTAGAATTCATCCTCACATTTGTTCATATTCACATACGCAAAGATCAAGTTTGACCAAAAGTTGACCAAATTTAACCACGGTTGACTTGAGTTGACTAGTTTCGAAAAAAATTTTGAGATAATTAAATAAAATTATTTAATAAAATTTAGTACTTATTTCTAATTAATTAAACAAAGTTATTTAATTAAATGAGAAGCCATTCCTAATTAATTGAATGAAGTTATTTAATTAAATAAGAAAAGTGTCTCTAATTAATTGAAGATTATTCAATTAAATAGAAAAAGTAATTATGAGAGCATATCTTATTTTATTAAATTAAATATCTCAACAAAATTTCTCTTCAGTTTAAAAAGGGAAATTTCCAGTTCACTATTGTTCAAAAATGTGTTAAATCAGTTAACTCCTTTTTCTACTCAAATTGAATCAGTTAACTCCTTATTTTATTCAAATTAAATCCGTTAACTTCCTTTAATTTGGAAATCTTCCTTTCTGACTGAACTTCACCTTTAATCCTGACCGCTGATTGAAATCGATATCAACCATTGATGAATTTTAGGAAAGTCTATTTAAGAGACCCTCATCTCTTCATTTTGAAAGGTTGAATGAGAATTTGCATCGAATTGTTGCTGGAATTCATACTCACATTTTCTCATATTTACATATGCAAAGATCAAAGTTGACAAAAAGTTGACCAGATTTAACTACGGTTGAATTGAGTTGACTAGTTTCAAAAAAAATTTGAAATAATTAAACAAAATTATTTAAATTAAATGGAGTACTTATAATTAATTAAACAAAGTTATTTAATTAAATGAGAAGCCATTCCAAATTAATTAAATGAAGTTATTTAATTAAATAAGAAAAGTGTCTCTAATTAATTAAAGATTATTTAATTAAATAGAAAAAGTAATTATGAGAGCATATCTCATTTTATTAAATTAAATATCTCAACAAAATCTCTTTTCAGTTCAAAAAGGGAAATTTCCAGTTCACTATTGATAAAAAATGAGTTAAAGCAGTTAACTCCTTTTTTTCCTCAAATTGAATCAATTAACTCTTTATTTTACGCAAATTAAATCTGTTAACTCCCTTTAATTTGGAAATCTTCCTTTATGACTGAACTTCACCTTTAATCCGGACCGTTGACTGAAATCGATCTCAATCGTTGATGAATTCTAAGAAAGTCTATGTAAGAGACCCTAATCTCTACATTTTGAAAGGTTGAATGAGAATTTGCATCGAAGTTTTGCTGAAATTCATACTCACATTTGCTCATTTTCAGATACAGAAAGATCAAGTTTGACCAAAATTTGACTAGATTTAACCACGGTTGACTTACTTCTAATTAATGAAAAAAAATTATTTAATTAAATGAAAAGCCATTCCTAATTAATTAAATGAAGTTATTTAATTAAATAAGAAAAGTGTCTCTAATTAATTAAAGATTATTTAATTAAATAGAAAAAGTAATTATGAGAGCATATCTCATTTTATTAAATTAAATATCTCAACAAAAATTCTCTTCAGTTTAAAAAGGGAAATTTCTAATTCACTATTGATCAAAAATGAGTTAAATCAGTTAACTCCTTTTTCTACTCAAATTGAATCAATTAACTCCTTATTTTACTCAAATTAAATCCGTTAGTTCTCCCTTTAATTTGGAAATCTCAATTTATTACTGAACTTCACCTTTAATCCTGACCGCTGATTGAAATCGATCTCAACTATTGATGAATTCCAGTAAGGTCTATTTAAGAGACCCTCATCTTTTTATTTTGAAAGGTTGAATGAGAATTTGCATCGAATTGTTGCTGGAATTCATACTCACATTTGCTCATATTCACATATGCAAAGATCACGTTTGATCAAAAGTTTACCAGATTTAACCACGATTTACTTGAGTTGACTAGTTTCGAAAAGAATTTTGAAATAATTTTAAAAAATTATTTAATTAAATAGAGTACTTTCTTCTAATTAATTAAAAAAAGTTATTTAATTAAATGAGAAGCCATTCCTAATTAATTAAATGAAGTTATTTAATTAAATAAGAAAAGTGTCTCTAATTAATTAAAGATTATTTAATTAAATAGACAAAGTAATTATGAGAGCATATTTCATTTTATTAAATTAAATATCTAAACAAAATCTCTCTTCAGTTCAAAAAGAGAAAATTTCAGTTCATTATTGATCAAAAATGAGTTAAATCAGCTAACTCCTCTTTCTACTCAAATTCAATCAGTTAACTCCTTCTTTTACTCAAATTAAATCTGTTAACTACCTTTAATTTGAAAATTTCCCTTTATGACTGAACTTCACCTTTAATCTTGATCGTTGATTGAAATCATTCTCAACCGTTGATAAATTTCAGTAAAGTCTATTTAAGAGACCCTCATCTCTTCATTTTAAAAGGTTGTATGAGAATTTGCATCGAATTGTTGTTGTAATTCATACTCACATTTGCTCATATTCACATACACAAGGATCAAGTTTGACCAAAAGTTGACCAGATTTAACCACGATTGACTTGAGTTGACTAGTTTTGAAAAAAAATTTAAAATAATTAAACAAAATTATTTAATTAAATGGAGTACTTACTTGTAATTAATTAAACAAAGTTATTTAATTAAATGAGAAGCTATTTTTAATTAATTAAATAAAGTTATTTAATTAAATAAGAAAAGTGTCTCTAATTAATTAAAGATTATTTAATTAAATAGAAAAAGTAATTATGAGAGCATATCTCATTTTATTAAATTAAATATCTCAACAAAATCTCTCTTTAGTTCAAAAAGCGAAATTTCCAGTTCACTATTGATCAAAAATGAGTTAAATGAGTTAACTCCTTTTTCTACTCAAATTGAATCAGTTAAGTCCTTATTTTACTCAAATTAAATCAGTTAACTCCCTTTAATTTGGAAATCTCCCTTTATGACTGAACTTCACCTTTAATCCTGACCGTTGATTGAAATCGATCTCAACCGTTGATGAATTCTAGTAAAGTCTATTTAAGAGACCCTCATCTCCTCATTTTGAAAGTTTGTTTGAGAATTTGCATCGAATTTTTGCTGGAATTCATACTCACATTTGCTCATATTCACATATGCAAAGATCAAGTTTGACCAAAAGTTGACCAAATTTGACCACGGTTGACTTGAGTTGACTAGTTTCGAAAAGAATTTTGAAATAATTAAACGAAATTATTTAATTAAATGGCATACTTACTTCTAATTAATTAAACAAAGTTATTTAATTAAATGAGAAGCCATTCCTAATTAATTAAATAAAAAATTTGTCTCTAATTAATTAAAGATTATTTAATTAAATAGAAAAAGTAATTATGAAAGCATATCTCATTTTATTAAGTTAAATATCTCAACAAAATCTCTCTTCAGTCCGAAAAGGGAAATTTTCAGTTCACTATTGATAAAAATGAGTTAAATTAGTTAACTCTTTTTTCTACTCAAATTTAATCAGTTAACTCCTTATTTTACTCAAATAAAATCTCTTAACTCACTTTAATTTTGAAATCTCCATTTATGACTGAACTTCACCTTTAATACTGACCGTTGATTGAAATCGATCTCAACCGTTGATAAATTCCAGGAAAGTATATTTAAGAGACCCTCATCTCTTCATTTTGAAAGGTTGAATGAGAATTTGCATCGAAGTATAGCTAAAATTCATACTCACATTTGCTCATATTCACATACACAAAGATCAACTTTGACCAAAAGTTGATCAGATTTAACCACGATTGACTTGAGTTGACTAGTTTCGAAAGGAATTTTAAAATTATTTTAAAAAATTATTTAATTAAATGGAGTACTTACTTCTAATTAATTAAACAAAGTTATTTAAATAAATGAGAAGCCATTGCTAATTAATTAAATGAAGTTATTTAATTAAATAAAAAAATTGTCTCTAATTAATTAAAGATTACTTAATTAAATAGAAAAAGTAATTATGAGAGCATATCTCATCTTCTTAAATTAAATATCTCAACAAAATCTCTCTTCAGTTCAAAAAGGAAAATTTTAAGTTTACTATTGATCAAAAATGAGTTAAATCAGTTAACTCCTTTTTTTACTCAAATTGGATCAAGTAATTCCTTTTTTTACTCAAATTGGATCAGTTAAGTCCTTATTTTACTCAAATTAGATCTGTTAACTCCCTTTAATTTGGAAATGTCCCTTTATGACTGAACTTCACCTTTAATCCTGACCATTAATTGAAATCGATCTCAACCGTTGATGAATTCTAAGAAAGTCTATTTAAGAAACTCTCATCTCTTCATTTTGAAAGGTTGCATGAGAATTTGCATCAAATTATTGCTAGAATTCATACTCACATTTGCTCATATTCACATAAGCAAAAATCAACGTTGACAAAAAGTTGACTTAATTTAACCACAGTTGACTTGAGTTGACTAGTTTCGAAAGAAATTTTGAAATAATTAAACAAAATTATTTAATTAAATGGAGTACTTCTAATTAATTAAACCAAGTTATTTAATTAAATGTGAAGCCATTCCTAATTCATACTCACATTTGCTCATATTCACATACGCAAAAATCAAGTTTGACCAAAAGTTGACCAAATTTAACCACGGTTGACTTGACTTGACTAGTTTCAAAAAGAATTTTGAAATAATTAAACAAAATTATTTAATTAAATGGAGTACTTACTTCTAATTAAATCAGTTAACTCCTTTTTCTACTCAAATTGAATCAGTTACCTCTTTATTTTACTCAAATTAAATTTGTCAACTCTCTTTAATTTGGAAATCTCCCTTTATGACTAAACTTCACCTTTAATCCTGAATGTTGATTGAAATCGATCTCAACCGTTGATGAATTTTAGAAAAGTCTATTTAAGAGACCCTCATCTCTTCATTTTGAAAGGTTGAATAAGAATTTGCATCGAATTGTTGCTGCAATTCATACTCACATTTGCTCATATTCACATACCCAAAGATCAAGTTTGACCAAAAGTTGATCAGATTTAACCATGGTTGAATTGAGTTGACTAGTTTCAAAATGTATTTTGAAATAATTAAACGAAATTATTTAATTAAATGTAGTACTTCTAATTAATTATACAAAGTTATTTGATTAAATGAGATGTCATTCCTAATTAATTTAATGAAGTTATTTGATTAAATAAGAAAAGTGTCTCTAATTAATTAAAGATTACTTAATTAAATAGAAAAAGTAATTATGAGAGCGAATCTCATTTTATTAAATTAAATATCTCAACAAAATCTCTCTTCAGTTCAAAAAGGGAAATTTACAGTTCACTATTAATCAAAAAAGAGTTAAATCAGTTAACTCCTTTTTCTACTCAAATTGAATCAGTTAAATCCTTATTTTACTCAAATTAAATCTGTTAACTCCCTTTAATTTGGAAATCTCCCTTTATGACTGAACTTCACCTTTAATCTTGACCGTTGATTGAAATTGATCTCAACCATTGATGAATTTCAGGAAAGTCTATTTAAGAGACCCTCATCTCTTTATTTGGAAAGGTTGAATGAGAATTTGTATTGAATTGTTGCTGGCATTCATACTCACATTTGCTCATATTCACATATGCAAAGATCAATTTTGACAAAAAGTTGACCAGATTTAACCATGGTTGACTTGAGTTGACTAGTTTCGAAAGAAATTTTGAAGTAATTAAACGTTCTTATTTAATTAAATGGAGTAATTACTTCTAATTAATAAAACAAAGTTATTTAATTAAATGAGAAGCTATTCCTAATTAATTAAATGAAGTTATTTGATTAAATAAGAAAAGTGTCTCTAATTAATTAAAGATTACTTAATTAAATAGAAAAAATAATCATGCAAGCATATCTCATTTTATTAAATTAAATATCACAACAAAATCTCTCTTTAGTTCAAAAAAGAAAATTTTCAGTTCACTATTGATCAAAAATGAGTTAAATGAGTTAACTCTTTTTTCTAATCCAATTGAATCAGTTAACTCCTTATTTTACTCAAATTAAAACTGTTAACTCCCTTTAATTTGGAAATCTCCCTTTAATACTGAACTTCACCTTTAATCCTGACCGTTGATTGAAATCGATCTCAACCGTTGAAGAATTTCAGGAAAGTCTATTTAAGAGACCCTCATCTCTTTTTTTCTAAAAGTTGAATGAGAAGTTGCATCGAATTGTTGCTAGAATTCATACTCAAATTTGCTCATATTCACATATGCAAAAATCAAGTTTAACAAAAAGTTGACCAGATTTAACAATTGTTGACTTGAGTTGACTAGTTTCGAAAAGAATTTTGAAATAATTAAACAAAATTATTTAATTAAATGGTGTACTTATTTCTAATTAATTAAACAAAGTTATTTAATTAACTGAGAAGCCATTCCTAATTAATGAAATAAAGTTATCTAATTAAATAAGAAAAGTGTCTCTAATTAATTAAAGATTATTTAAATAAATAGAAAAAGTAATTATGAGAGCATATCTCATTTTATTAAATTAAATATTTCAACAAAATCTCTCTTCAGTTCAAAAAGAGAAATTTTCAGTTCACTATTGATCAAAAATGAGTTAAATGAGTTAACTCCTTTTTATACTCAATTTGAATCAGTTAACTCCTTATTTTACTCAAATTAAATCTGTTAACTCCTTTTAATTTGGAAATCTTCCTTTACGACTGAACTTCACATTTAATCCTAACCGTTGATTGAAATCAATCTCAACAGTTGATGAATTCTAGGAAAGTCTATTTAAGAGACCCTCATCTCTTCATTTTGAAAGGTTGTATGAGAATTGGCATCGAATTGTTCCTGGAATTCATACTCACATTTGCTCATATTCACATATGCAAAGATCAAGTTTCACCAAAAGTTGACCAGATTTAACCACGATTGACTTGAGTTGAATAGTTTCGAAAAGAAGTTTGAAATAATTAAAAGAAATTATTTAATTAAATAGAGTATTTACTTCTAATTAATTAAACAAAGTTATTTAATTAAATGAGAAGCCATTCCTAATTAATTAAATGAAGTTATTTAATTAAATAAGAAAAATGTCTCTAATTAATTAAAGATTATTTAATTAAATAGAAAAAGTATATATGAGAGCATATCTCATTTTATTAAATTAAATATCTCAACAAAATCTCTCTTCAGTTAAAAAAGAGAAATTTTTAGTTCACTATTGATAAAAAAAATGAGGTAAATCAGTAAAGACCCTTTTCTACTCAAATTGAATCAGTTAACTCCTTATTTTACTCAAATTAAATATGATAACTCCCTTTAATTTGAAAATCTCCCTTTACGACTGAACTTCACATTTAATCCTGACCGTTGATTGAAATCAATCTCAACAGTTGATGAATTTTAGGAAAGTCTATTTTAGAGACTCTCATCTCTTCATTTTGAAAGGTTGAATAAGAATTTGCATTTTATTGTTGGAATTCATACTCACATTTACTCATATTCAATTAGGCAAAGATCATGTTTGATCAAAAGTTGACCAGATTTAACCACGGTTGACCTGAGTTGACTAGTTTCGAACAGAATTTTGAAATAATTAAACAAAATTATTTAATTAAATGGAGTACTTACTTCTAATTAATTAGACAAAGTTATTCAATTAAATGAGAAGCTATTCCTAATTAATTAAATGAAGTTATTTAATTAAAAAAGAAATGTGTCTCTAATTATTTAAAGATTACTTAATTAAATATAAAAAAAAATTATGAGAGCATATCTCATTTTATTAAATTAAATATCTCAACAAAATCTCTCTTCAATTCAAAAAGAGAAATTTCCAGTTCACTATTGATAAAAAATGAGTTTAATCAATTAATTATGAGTTCCTTATTTTACTCAAATTAAATCTGTTAACTCCTTCTAATTTTGAAATCTCCCTTTATGACTGAACTTCACCTTTAATCTTGAACGTTGATTGAAATCGATCTCAACCGTTGATGAATTCCAAGAAAGTCTATTTAAGAGACCCTCATCTCTTCATTTTGAAAGGTTGAATGAGAATTTGCATCGAAATGTTGCTGGAATTCATACTCACATTTGCTCATATTCACATACGCAAAGATCAAGTTTGACCAAAAGTTGACCGGATATAACCACAGTTGACTTGAGTTGACTAGTTTTGAAAAAAATTGAAATAATTAAACGAAATTATTTAATCAAATGGAGTACTTACTGCTAATTAATTAAACAAAGTTATTTAATTAAATGAGAAGTCATTCCTAATTAATTAAATAAAGTTATTTAATTAAATAAAAAATTGTCTCTAATTAATTAAAGATTATTTAATTAAATAGAATAAGTAATTATGAGAGCATATCTCATTTTATTAAATTAAATATCTCAACAAAATCTTTCTTTAGCTCAAAAAGGGAAATTTCCAATTCACTATCGATAAAAAATGAGTTAAATTAGTTAACTCTTTTTTCTACTCAAATTGAATTAGTTAACTCTTTATTTTACTCAAATTAAATCTTTTAACTCCCTTTAATTTGGAAATCTCCCTTTATGACTGAACTTCACCTTTAATCCTGAACGTTGTTTGAAATCGATCTCAACCGTTGATGAATTCTAAGAAAGTCTATTAAACAGACCCTCATCTCTTCATTTTGAAAGGTTGAATGAGAATTTGCATCGAATTGTTGCTGGAATTCATACTCACATTTGCTCATATTCACATACGCAAAAATCAAGTTTGACTAAAAGTTGACCAAATTTAACCACGGTTGACTTGAGTTGACAGGTTTGGAAAAAAAATTTAAATAATTAAATGAAATTATTTAATTAAATGGAGTACTTACTTCTAATTAATTAAAAAAAGTTATTTAATTAAATGAGAAGCCATTCCTAATTAATTAAATTAAGTTATTTAATTACATAAGAAAAGTGTCTCTAATTAATTAAAAAGAAAAAGTAATTATGAGACCATATCTCATTTTATTAAATTAAATATCTCAACAAAATCTCTCTTTAGTTTGAAAATCTCCCTTGATGACAAAACTTCACATTTAACCCTGACTGTTGATTGAAATCAGTCTCAACCATTGATGAATTCTAAGAAAGTCTATTGAAGAGACCCTCATCTCTTCATTTTGAAAGGTTGAATAAGAATTTGCATCGAATTGTTGCTGGAATTAATACCTACATTTGTTCATATTCACATACGCAAAGATCAAGCTTGACCAAAAATTGACCAGATTTAACCACGGTTGACTTGAGTTGACTAGTTTCGAAAAGAATTTTGAAATAATTAAACAAAATTATTTAATTAAATGGACTACTTACTTCAAATAAATTAAACAAAGTTATTTAATTAAATTAGAAGCTATTCCTAATTAATTAAATGAAGTTGTTTAATTAAATAAGAAAAGTGTCTCTAATTAATTAAAGATTATTTAATTAAATAGAAAAAGTAATTATGAAAGCATATCTCATTTTATTAAATTAAATATCTCAACAAAATCTCTCTTCAGTTCAAAAAGAGAAATTTTCAATTTACTATTGATCAAAAATTAGTTAAATAAGTTAACTCTTTTTTCTACTCAAATTCAATCAGTTAACTTCATATTTTACTCAAATTAAATTTGTTAACCCCCTTTAATTTGAAAATCTCTCTTTATGACTAAACTTCAACTTTAATCTTGACCGTTGATTCAAATCGGTCTCAACTGTTGATGAATTTCAAGAAAGTCTATTTAAGAGACCCTCATCTCTTCATTTTGAAAGGTTGAATGATAATTTGCATCGAATTGTTGCTGGAATTCATACTCACATTTGTTCATATTCACATACGCAAAGATCAAGTTTGAGCAAAAGTTGACTAGAACAAAATTATTTAATTAAATGGAATACTTACTTCTAATTAATTAAACAAATTTATTTAATTAAATGAGAAGCCATTACTAATTAATTAAATGAAGTTATCTAATTAAATAAGAAAAGTGTCTCTAATTAATTAAAAATTATTTGATTAAATAGAAAAAGTAATTATGAGAGCATATCTCATATTATTAAATTAAATATCTCAACAAAATCTTTGTTCAGTTGAAAAACAAAAATTTTCAATTCACTATTGATAAAAAATGAGTTAAATCAGTTAACTCTTTTTTCTACTCAAATTGAATCAGTTAACTCCATATTTTACTCAAATTAAATGTGTTAACTCCCTTTAATTTGGAAATCTCCTTTTATGACTGAACTTCACCTTTAATCCTGACCGTTGATTGAAATCGATCTCAACCGTTGATGAATTCCAGGGAAGTCTATTAAAGAGACCCTTATCTCTTCATTTTGAAACATTGAATGAGAATTTGTATCGAATTGTTGCTGGAATTCACACTCACATTTGCTCATATTCACATACGCAAAAATCAAGTTTGACCAAAATTGAATAGATTTAACCACGGTTGACTTGAGTTGACTAGTTTCGAAAAGAATTTTGAAATAATTAAACAAAATTATTTAATTAAATAGATTACTTACTTCTAATTAAGTAAACAAAATTATTTAATTAAATGAGAAGCCATTCCTAATTAATTAAATGAAGTTATTTAATTAAATAAGAAAAATGTCTCTAATTAATTAAAGATTATTTAATTAAATAGAAAAAGTAATTATGAGAGCATATCTCATTTTATTAAATTAAATATCTCAACAAAATCTCTTTTCAGTTGAAAAAGGTAAATTTCGAGTTCACTATTAATCAAAAATGAGTTAAATCAGTAAACTCCTTTTTCTACTCAAATTGAATCATTTAACTCCTTATTTTTCTCAAATTAAATCTGTTAACTCCCTTTAATTTAGAAATCTCCCTTTGTTACTGAACTTCACCTTAAATACTGACCGTTAATTGAAATCAATCTTGACCGTTGATGAATTCCAGGAAAGTCTATTTAAGAGACCTTCATCTCTTCATTTTGAAAGGTTGAATGAGAATTTGCATCGAATTGTTGCTAGAATTCATACTCAAATTTGCTCATATTCACATATGCAAAGATTAAGTTTGACCAAAATTTGACCAGATTTAACCACGGTTGACATGAGTTGACTAGTTTCGAAAAGAATTTTGAAATAATTAAACAAAATTATTTAATTAAATGGAGTACTTACTTCTAATTAATTAAACAAAGTTATTTAATTAAATCAGAAGTCATTCCTAATTAATTAAATAAAGTTATTTAATTAAATAAGAAAAGTGTCTCTAATTAATTATAAATTATTTAATTAAATAGAAAAAGTAATTATGAGAGCATATCTCATTTTATTAAATTAAATATCTCAACAAAATCTCTTTTCAGTTCAAAAAGGAAAATTTTTAGTTCACTATTGATAAAAAATGAGTTAAATTAGTTGACTCCTTTTTCTACTCAAATTGAATCAGTTAACTCCTTATTTTACTTAAATTAAATCTGTTAACTTCCTTTAATTTGGAAATCTCTCTTTATGACTGAAGTTCACCTTTAATCCTGACCATTGATTGAAATCGATCTCAGCCGTTGATGAATTTTACGAAAGTCTATTTAAGAGACCCTCATCTCTTCATTTTAAAAGGTTGAATGAGAATTTGCATCGAATTGTTGCTGGAATTCATAGTCACATTTGCTCATATTCACATACGCAAAGATCAAATTTGACCAAAAGTTGACCAAATTCAACCACAGTTGACTTGAGTTGACTAGTTTTGAAAAGAATTTTGAAATAATTAAACAAAATTATTTAATTAAATGAAGTACTTACTTCAAATTAATTAAACAAAGTTATTTAATTAAATGAGAAGCCATTCCCAGTTAATTAAATGAAGTTATTTAATTAAATAAGAAAAGTGTCTCTAATTAATTAAAGATTAATTAATTAAATAGAAAAAGTAATTATAAGAGCATATCCCATTTTATTAAATTAAATATCTCAACAAAATCTTTCTTCAGTTGAAAAAGGGAAATTTCCAATTCAATATTGATAAAAAATGAGTTAAGTCAGTTGACTCCTTTTTCTACTCAAATTGAATCAGTTAACTCCTTATTTTACTCAAATTACATCTATTAACTCCCTTTAATTTGGAAATCTCCCTTTATGACTGAACTTCACCTTTAATCCTGACCATTCATTGAAATCGATCTCAACCGTTGGTAAATTCCAGGAAAGTCTACTTAAGAGACCCTCATCTCTTCATTTTGAAAGGTTGAATAAGAATTTGCATCAAATTGTTGTTGAAATTCATACTCACATTTGCTCATATTGACATTCGCAAAGATCAAGTTTGACCAAAAGTTGATCAGATTTAACCACGGTTGACTTGAGTTGACTAGTTTCAAAAACAATTTTGAAATAATTAAACGAAATTATTTAATTAAGTGGAGTACTTACTTCTAATGAATTAAACAAAATTATTTCATTAAATGAAAAGCCATTCCTAATTAATTAAATGAAGTTATTTAATTAAATAAGAAAAGTGTCTCTAATTAATTAAAGAGTATTTAATTAAATAGAAAAAGTAATTATGAGAGCACATCTCATTTTATTAAATTAAATATCTTAACAAAATCTCTCCTAAGTTCAAAAAGGGAAATTTTTAGTTCGCTATTGATAAAAAAATGAGTTAAATCAGTTGCCTCCTTTTTCTACTCAAATTGAATAAGTTAACTCCTTATTTTACTCAAATTAAATCTATTAACTCCCTTTAATTTGGAAATCTCCATTTATGACTGAACTTCACCTTTAATACTGACCAGTCATTGAAATCGATCTCAACCGTTGGTGAATTCCAGAAAAGTCTACTTAAGAGACCCTCATGTCTTCATTTTGAAAGGTTGAATGAGAATTTGCATCGAATTGTTGCTAAAATTCATACTCACATTTGCTCATATTCACATATGCAAAGATCAAGTTTGACCAAAAGTTGACCAGATTTAACCACGGTTGACTTGAGTTGACTAGTTTCGAAAAGAATTTTGAAATAATTAAACAAAATTATTTAATTAAATGGAGTACTTATTTCTAATTAATTAAAAAAAGTTATTTAATTAAATGAGATGCCATTCCTAATTAATTAAATGAAGTTATTTAATTAAATAAAAAAAGTGTCTCTAATTAATTAAAGAGTATTTAATTAAATAGAAAAAGTAATTATGAGAGCATATCTCATTTTATTAAATTAAATATCTCAACAAAATCTCTCTTCAGTTCAAAAAGGGAAATTTCCAGTTCACTATTGATAAAAAATGAGTTAAGTCAGTTGACTCCTTTTTTTACTCAAATTGAATTAGTTAACTCCTTATTTTACTCAAATAAAATCTGTTAACTCCATTTAATTTAGAAATCTCCTTTTATGACTAAACTTCACCATTAATCTTGACCGTTGATTGAAATCGATCTCAACCGTTGATGAATTCCAAAAACGTCTATTTAAGAGACCCTAATCTCTTCATTTTGAAAGGTTGAATGAGAATTTGAATCAAATTGTTGCTAGAATTCATACTCACATTTGCTCATATTCACATACACAAAGATCAAGTTTGACAAAAAATTGACCAGATTTAACCACGGTTGACTTGGGTTGACTAGTTTCGAAATTTTTTTTGAAATAATTAAATGAAATTATTTAATTAAATGGACTACTTACTTCTTATTATTTAATGAAAGTTATTTAATTAGATGAGAAGCCATTCCTAATTAATTAAATGAAGTTATTTAATTGAATAAGAAAAGTGTCTCTAATTAATTAAAGATTATTTAATTAAATAGAAAAAGTAATTATGAGAGTATATTTCATTTATTAAATTAAATATCTCAACAAAATCTCTCTTTAGTTCAAAAAGAGAAATTTTCAGTTCACTATTGATAAAAAATGAGTTAAATCAGTTCACTCCTTTTTCTACTCAAATTGAATCAGTTAACTCCTTATTTTACTCAAATTAAATTTGTTAACTCCTTTTAATTTGAAAATCTCCCTTTATGACTGAACTTCACCTGTAATCCTGACCGTTGATTGAAATCGATCTCAACAGTTGATGAATTCGAGGAAACTCTGTTTAAGAGACCCTCATCTCTTCATTTTGAAAGGTTGAATGAGAATTTGCATCGAATTGTTACTGGAATTCATACTCACAGTTGCTCATATTCGCATACCTAAGGTCAAGTTTGACAAAAGGTTGATCAGATTTAACCACGGTTGACTTGAGTTGACTAGTTTCAAAAAGAATTTTGAAATAATTAAATGAAATTATTTAATTAAATAGAGTAATTACTTCTAATTAATTAAACAATGTTATTTAATTAAATGAAAAGTCATTCCTAATTAATTAAATGAAGTTATTTAATTAAATAAGAAAAGTGTCTCTAATTAATTAAATATTATTTAATTAAATAGAAAAAGTAATTATGGGAGCATATCTCATTTTATTAAATTAAATATCTCAACAAAATCTCTCTTTTGTTCAAAAAGGAAAATTTTCAGTTCAGTATTGATAAAAAATGTGTTAAATCACTTTACTCCTTTTTCTACTCAAATTGAATCAGTTAACTCCTTATTTTACTCAAATTAATTCTGTTAACTCCCTTCAATTTGGAAATCTCTCTTTATGACTGAACTTCTGTAGTGCTTGCCCCTGGTTCGCATTTTGTTATCATTGCTAAACTCTTTTAGAGCTAGCTTCACGTTGATGGTTGGTAACATTATTATGAGATTATCAAATATTGTGCTATGAAGTCAGTTGATATGTGATGAGATTACTTAGACTCTACATTTCATGTATTTATAATGATTATTTTCAGTGTTTGCAGTTATTAATGATGATTAGTAAGATGATTTATTATCTTATGTATTTTCTTATGGATACTTACCCCATACTTGTATGTGTATGGTGTGCGTGTTTTCTTTGTGTGTTTGCTTTTGTATGGTGTGTCTGATGTGGTTAAGGAAGGGAGTCGTAGTCACCTGCTAGTCAGGATCTACACGATGCACCACTTCCTGCCATTGCCTGTTTAGTTTAGTATATATTGTGCTTGTCCATGCTTGATTTTTATGCAGTGTTGCAGGTACTAGATATCGACTTCCCTGAATTGCTAAGATGAGCATACCCTATCACATTATCTCAATGATAAGAGAGGGGAGATAAATTCTCAAGTCCAAATCCCAACCCTTTAAGCCATTTGTTCTAATTGAAAAATTAAGACAAGTATGTAAGTTGAGTACCTTCCGAATATGTCAGATGACATAATTCGTGATATTAAACCCCTTGATTTGATTTGTATGTATTTTGGCTATGATGGATTTTTCGTATTTTTACCTTTGTGAGTCTTTGGAGTATTTTCTATTAATTAAGCCTAATTAAAAGATTTAATTAATGGTTTAATTAAATAAAAAATTAATATAATATTTTAATATTTATTTTATTTAATTAATTGAGAAATTAATTAAATAAAATAATTAAATTGGAAGATAAAAGTTATAATATTAAATTTGGAATGTGACAACATTCATTTTAATAATAATATATTTGGAGTTCATTTTTAAATAAATGACTAAATAATATTACTATTAAAGCTAATAAATATTTTAGTAATAAAGTTTTGGAAAATGAAATTTAAAAGTGAAAAATATATTTTCAATTATTAAAAGATTCTAAATCTCATATAATTAAAATATAAATATATTAAGATTGAAAAGTGGAGATATTAAAGTTAGTGCATGAGACTTAATAAATAAATATATTAAATTGGAAAGAGTAAAGTAAATTGGAGTTATAAACTTGCATGAGAATTAACATGTGTCAACAACACGAGGGTTAGTGCATCAATTAAGCACAAGGTGTCTACAACTCTATGACTCACCAAAAAGGTGGAAAAAGACCCATGCTTAGTTGGTGACACTTTTCAGCGGTTTCAAGAAACATTCCAAAGGTTTTTTGAGAAGCTCTTTATATTTAGGCATTCTTAGAAGCTTGGGAGAGTTTTTGGAGAGCAATTGGAGCATTGAAGGATTCGAGAGTTTTTTTGGAGAGCAATTGGAGCATTAAAGGATTTGAGAGTTTTTGGAGAGCAATTGGAGCATTGAAGGATTCGAGAGTTTTTGGAGAGCAATTGAAGCATTGAAGGATTCGAGAGTTTTTTGGAGAGCAATTGGAGCATTGAAAGATTCAAGAGTTCTGAAAAAGGGAGCTTGCTCTGCGGGTTTTCTAAGAAAAAATGAATTAGCATCAGAATTCGGGTAGATTCTTGTGATTTTTCTTATGCTATTTCCGCATCATGCATTCCTATCTTCTTCATGTCTTCCATATGTCTTATGAAGAATTTCATATTTTTATTGTATGTATTTTCAATATGGGCAATCAAATTTATTTGAGAATTTTATAGATCTAAAAGGAAGATGGGGCTAGGGTTTAAATTATAGCCAAATCCATTAGAAAGTTATTAAGAAAATTTAAAAGATAAATATTTTAGAATTCGTATATATATATATATACATATACATATACACATATCTACATATATCTATATATATAAATATATTGAAAGTTCAAATGTCGTATCGCTCTGCAAATTTTGTTTCTTGTAAAACGTTTATAAATTTTTTTATTAAAATCGAATGTCGATGGTAAAATGAAACCGCAATTGAAATATATATAAAATTTCATATGGAGGGGTGGGTTATACCCCGTAACCCCCTCCCTTTTCACTGTTTATTATTATGGCAGGACTGTCGCGACGGACACGACTAACGTTGTGACCCGTATACTGTTTAGCGACAGTAGTCGCAGGCATTCACTGCAGTCGTGGGTGGTACAGACCCGACACCCGCGCCGAGTATAACCAAGCATAGGGTACGGGAGATAGCATATCGCTTATGTATAACGATTTCTTTATTCGGTTTTACATATAATGTTATTAAGTATTGTTCATTATTAGATAATGTTATTAATTATTATATATATATGAGCATATATGTATGTATATTATCAATAATTACATTATTTTAAATGATTTGTATAGATGGATCAATTTGTAAAGATAAATGATTTAAAAATATGATTAATAATTTATCAACTATTATTAAGAAATATTAATAATTAACTTAATTAAATTTAGTTTAATTAAGCATAATTATTAGAATGTGTCATAAGTCAAATTTTTGGAAATATGTAAATTTTGTTGATAATATTGAATTCATTGGAAATGTCTTTTTCAAACAAAGTTTATGTAAACAAAATATTATTAGACCAATTAGGAAATTGAGTCTAATGGAGAAATTTTTTATCTAACAAACAAATACATGGGTTAGGTAAAACTCTCCACTTGATATAGTTTGGGAAACGTAAACCGAGACTTTTGCATTTGAATTCAAAATTGAAAATTTAGCAAAACCAAAACATGTGTTTACATTGTGTATTCTTTATGCTATTATTTTTGGGTTTTGAGTTGACTTGTGTTGACCAGTTATAGGATGTCTACCAGAGGCTTGGGAGTTATGTGATTTTGATGTCATGATGATGTTTTAATCTCGATCTTTATAACCCAACCATGGTTATGTGATGGAATGCTCTATGTATTGGTTGTAATACTAATTCTTATAGATGAGACACTTAACTTAACCATTATTTTTGGTCATCAATCAGTTATCCTTGTTTATTTTCTAGTCACAATGATGGGACTAAAATGTGGATTTATCCTTGATGATGTCATGTTGTGAAATATTTGACTCAACCATTTATGGAGTCTTCGATCAACATGATTGAGATATATTTTGGTTATTAAGAACCATTGGATACTTTTGATTATCAGTGATGCTTTAGTTGCCAATAGAGAGCTGTTGTGATCATGATTTTCTATGTATATTTGCTCATGGTGATTTGATGCTTTTATGAATATTTGATGATTTTATTATGGATTATCTTTTGTGATTTTGAGATTTATGATTCCATGAGCATTAGGGTAGGATATCTGCATGTAGTGTCGGGAAGTGGCTTGCAATGGGGGTCGGGGCCCTAAGAGGCTGCTAGGGTAACTCATTGTAAGTTGGATTAATAAGTGATAACATTCACACCTAATACTAACTGAATGAACCTAAAAAGATAAGAGTTTTTGTTCTCGTCGATGCCTTGAGTGCTTGTATAGGCTAGGATGGGAGTAGTGAGAATGCATGGTTGCCACCTTGCATTCCATAGTATGCCTTGTCAGTATGAGAGGATACTAGTGGCCGCATGAGATCTGTATGGACCCGTGGAGTTTAGCTAACTGCCAGGGTAACTTGTACGAGATAAATACGATGACACTTTCTCGCTTGCATAGTAGGTTCCTACATGTCATTGTGTGCCTCTGGGAATTAGATGTCAGTTTCGTGATTGGAACCTTTGAGTTAGTATACTTTTAAGATTCTTAGATTATAGGAATTTATGCTATGTGATTTTGATAACCTCTTTGGGACTTGAGATTATCTCCTCAGCACGTTGGGAGTGGACCACTTAGGTACCACGCGGTCGGGTGGTAGTGTATTTTCCACTCTTATCATTTGAGATTCATTGAGACATTGTGGCTGATGTGTCCTTCGTGATGGTGGATATGTATCCTTTCATTGATGATTAGCATATGTTAGATGATGTTATCTTATGCTTATATTTGCATGTTAGATTACTTTCTACATATGATGTTGTATATGTTAGGAGTGACATTCTTACTATGTTAATACCGATGATTCCTTCGGTGATTTGGGATATTACGTACGAAGGGATGGCTAGGGGCCACGATGGTCTAATGATGCTATTAACAGTTGGCAGGAACCATGCACTTAGTTTATTTTGATTGATCTTTATGATAGATGTATATGTCTTCTATGATGATGTATCATGTGATTATCTCTACTTTGATGTATCATGGATTGGAATAGGATGATGTACCTTATTTCACATATGTATATTCTTTTAAGCCTTCAAACCCTGTGACATGTACAGTGGATTATTGAGCATTTGAAAATGTAATGTATGAACATTGGACTTATCATTATTATTCATATGAATGTTGTACTAGATGGATTCATCTATGTTAGTTAGTCTAGATGTAACTCAACGTTAAGAGATTCTTAAAGAATGAAATCAGTTATGTATGTTATGTTTACTTTTACATGGACATTGCTATTGCTTCCACTATTATGTACAAGTTATATGTGGTATTTACTTTCATGTTATTAAAAAAAAAAAATCTTACCAAACTTAGTGAAATTCTAGGTTAATTCTTTGGATCCCTTTGCGGAGCATTACAACTTCACCTTTAATCCTGACCGTTGATTGAAATCGATCTCAACCATTGATAAATTTTAGGAAAGTCTATTTAAGAGACCCCGATCTCTTCATTTTGAAAGGTTGAATGAGAATTTGCATTGAATTGTTGTTGAAATTCATACTCACATTTGCTCATATTCACATACGCAAAGATCAAGCTTGACCAAAATTGACTAGATTTAACGATGGTTGACTTGAGTTGACTAGTTTCGAAAAGAATTTTGAAATAATTAAACAAAAATATTTAATTAAATGGAGTACTTACTTCTAATTAGTTAAACATAGTTATTTAATTAAATGAGAAACCACTCCTAATTAATTAAATGAAGCTATTTAATTAAATAATAAAAGTGTCTCTAATTAATTAAAGATTATTTAATTCAATAAAAAAAGTAATTATGAGAGCATATCTCATTTTATTAAATTAAATATCTAAAAAAAATCTCTCTTCAGTTCACAAACGAAAATTTTGAGTTCACTATTGATAAAAAATGAGTTAAATCAGTTGACTCCTTTTTCTACTCAAATTGAATCAGTTAACTCCTTATTTTACACAAATTAAATTTGTTAACTCTCTTTAATTTGGAAATCTCCCTTTATGACTGAACTTCACCTTTAATCCTGACCGTTGATTGAAATCGATCTCAACCATTGATGAATTTCAAGAAAGTCTATTTAAGAGACCCTCATCTCTTCATTTTGAAAGGTTGAATGAGAATTTGCATCGAATTGTTGCTAGAATTCATACTCACATTTGCTCATATTCACATACATAAAGATCAAGTTTGACCAAAAGTTGACAAGATTTAACCACGGCTGACTTGAGTTGATTAGTTTCGAAATTGTTTTTGAAATAATTAAATGAAATTATTTAATTAAATGGAGTACTGACTTATAATTAATTAAACAAAGTTATTTAATTAAATGAGAAGCCATTCCTAATTAATCAAATGAAGTTATATAATTAAATAAGAAAAGTGTCTCTAATTAATTAAAGATTATTTAATTAAATAGAAAAAGTAATTATGAGAGCATATCTCATTTTATTAAATTAAATATCTTAACAAAATCTCTCTTCAATTCAAAAAGAAAAATTTCCAGTTCACTATTGATCAAAAATGAGTTAAACCAGTTGACTATTTCTTCTACTCAAATTGAATTAGTTAACTCCTTATTTTACTAAAATTAAATCTGCTAACTCCCTTTAATTTGGAAATCTCCCTTTATAACTGAACTTCACGTTTAATCGTTGATTGAAATCGATATCAATCGTTGTTGAATTCTAGGAAAGTCTATTTAAGAGACCCTCATCTCTTTATCTTGAATGTTTGAATGAGAATTTGCATCGAATTGTTGCTAGAATTCATACTCACATTTGCTCATATTCACATACGCAAAGATCAAGTTTGACCAAAAGTTGACCAAATTTAACTACGGTTGACTTGAGTTGACTAGTTTCAAAAAAAAAATTGAAATAATTTAATTAAATGGAGTACTTACTTCTAATTAATTAAACAAAGTTTTTTAATTAAATGAGAAACCATTCTTAATTAATTAAATGAAGTTATTTAATTAAATAAGAAAATTGCCTCTAATTAATTAAAGATTATTTAATTAAATAGAAAAAGTAATTATGAGAGCATATCTAATTTTATTAAATTAAATATCTCAAAAAAATCTCTCTTCAGTTCAAAAAGGAAAATTTCTAGTTCACTATTGATCAAAAATGAGTTAAATGAGTTAACTCCTTTTTCTACTCAAATTGAATCAGTTAACTCCTTAGTTTACTCAAATTAAATCTATTAACTCACTTTAATTTGGAAATCTCCCTTTATGACTGATCTTCACCTTTAATCCTGACCGTTGATTGAAATCGATCTCAACCGTTGATCAATTCCAGGAAAGTCTATTTAAGAGACCCTCATCTCTTCATTTTGTAAGCTTGAATGAGAATTTGCATCGAATTGTTGCTGGAATTCATACTCACATTTGCTCGTATTCACATACACAAAGGTCAAGTTTCACCAAAATTTGACCAGATTTAACCATGGTTGACTTGGGTTGACTAATTTCAAAAGAATTTTGAAATAAATAAATGAAATTATTTAATTAAATGGAGTACTTACTTCTAATTAATTAAACAAAGTTATTTAATTAAATGAGAAGCCATTCGTAACTAATTAAATGAAGTTATTTAATTAAATAAGAAAAGTGTCTCTAATTAATTAAAGATTATTTAATTAAATAGAAAAAGTAATTATGAGAGCATATCTCATTTTATTAAATTAAATATCTCAACAAAATCTCTCTTCAGTTCAAAAAGGGAAATTTCCAGTTCACTATTGATCAAATATGAGTTAAATCAGTTGACTCCTTTTTCTACTCAAATTGAATCAGTTGACTCCTTATTTTATTCAAATTAAATCTGTTAACTCCCTTTAATTTAAAAATCTCCCTTTATGACTGAACTTCACCTTTAATCTTGACTGTTGATTGAAATCGATCTCAACCATTGATGAATTTTAGGAAAGTCTATTTAAGAGACTCTCATCTCTTCATTTTGAAAGGTTGAATGAGAATTTGCATCGAATTTTTGTTGGAATTCATACTCACATTTGGTCATATTCGCATACGCAAAGATCCAATTTGACCAAAAGTTGATCAGATTTAACCACAGTTTATTTGAGTTGACTAGTTTCGAAAAGAATTTTGAAATAATTAAACAAAATTATTTAATTAAATGGAGTACTTACTTCTAATTAATTAAACAAAGTTATTTAATTAAATGAGAAGCCATTCCTAATTAATTAAATGAAGTTATTTAATTAAATAAGAAAAGTGTCTCTAATTAATTAAAGATTATTTAATTAAATAGAAAAAGTAATTATGAGAGCATATCTCATTTTATTAAATTAAATATCTCAACAAAAGCTCTCTATTTAGTTCAAAAAGGGAAATTTTGAGTTCACTATTGATCAAAAATGAGTTAAATTAGTTAACTCCTTTTTCTACTCAAATTGAATCAGTTAACTCCTTATTTTACTCAAATTAAATCTGTTAACTCCGTTTAATTTAAAAATCTCCCTTTATGACTGAACTTCACCTTTAATCTTGACTGTTGATTGAAATCGATCTCAACCATTGATGAATTCTAGGAAAGTCTATTTTAGAGACCCTCATCTCTTCATTTTGAAAGGTTGAATGAAAATTTGCTGTAATGCCCCGCCAAGGGATCCAAAGAATTAACCTAGAATTTCACTAAGTTTGGTAACATTTTTTTTTTTTAAAAATGACATGAAAGTAAATACCACATATAACTTGTACATAATAACGGAAGCAATAGCAATATCCATCTAAAAGTGAACATAACATACATAACCGATTTCATTCTTTAAGAATCCCTTAATGTATATTTACGTCTAAATTAACTAACATACATGAATCCATCTATTACAACATCGACATGAAATAATAATGATAAGTCCAATGTTCATGCATTACATTTCCAAATGCTCAATCATCTGCTCTACATGTCATAGGGTATGAAGGCTTAAAAGAATATACATATGTGAAATAAGGTACATCATCCTATTCTAATCTATGATACATCAAAGACAATCACATGATACTCATGATACATCATCATAGAATACATATACATTCATCATAAGATCAAACATAATTAACTAAGTGCACGGTTCCTCCCAACCGTTAATAGTATCATTAGACCATCGTGGGCCCTAGCCATCCCTTCGTGCGTAACATCCCAAATAATCGAAGAGATCATCGGTATTAACATAGTAGGAATATCACTCCTAACATATACAACATCATATGTAGAAAGTAATCTAACATGCAAGTATAAGCATAAGATAACATCATCTAACATATGCGAATCATCAATGAAAGGATACATATCCACCATCACGAAGGACGCATCAACCACGATGTCTTAATGAATCTCAAATGATAAGAGTGGAAAATACACTACCACTCGACCGCGTGATACCTATGTGGTCCACTCCCACCGTGCTGAGGAGATAATCTCAAGTCACAAATAGGCTATCCATAACACATAGCACAAATCTCTATAGTCTAGAAATCCTAAAAGTATACTAACTCAAAGGTTCCAATCACGAAATTGACATCTACTTCCCAGAGGCACACAATGACATGTAGGAACCTACTATGCAAGCGGGAAAGTGTCATCGCATTTATCATGTACAAGTTACCCTGGTAGTTAGCTAAACTCCACGGGTCCATACTGATCTCATGCAGCCACTAGTATCCTCTCATACTGACAAGGCATACTATGGAATGCAAGGTCGCAACCATGCATTCTCACTACTCCCATCCTAGCCTATTCAAGCACTCAAGGCATGGGCGAGAACCAAAACTCTTATCTTTTTAGGTTCATTCAGTTAGTATTAGGTGTGAATGTTATCACTTATTAATCCAACTTACAATGAGTTACCCTGGCAACGTCTTAGGGCCCCGCCCCCCATTGCAAGCCACTTCCCGTCACTACATGCAGATATCCTACCCTAATACTCATGGAATCATAAATCTCAAAATCACAAAAATAATCCATAATAAAATCATCAAATAAAAGCATCAAATCTTCATGAGCAAACATCTATAGAAAATCATGATCACAACAGCTCTCTAAATGCAACTGAAGCATCACTGATAATCAAAAGTATCCAATGGTTCTCAATTACCAAAATATATCTCAAACACACTGATCGAAGACTCCAAAAATGGTTGAGTCAAACATGTCACAACATGACATCATCAAGAATAAATCCACATTTCAGTCCCATCATGGCGACTAGAAAATAATGAAGGATAACTGATCGATGACCAAAAATAATGGTTAAGTCAAGTGTCTCATAAGTAAGAATCTCAACTATAACAATCAGTATTCACATCCAATACACAGAGTATTCCATCACATAAACATGGTTGGGTTAGAAAGATCGAGATTAAAACATCATCATGGCATCACAATCACATAACCCCCAAGTGTCTAGTAGACGTCCTATACTGGTCAACACTAGTCAACCCAGAACCCAAAATAATAGCATAAAGAATACACAATGTAAACACATGTTTTGGTTTTGCTAATTTTTCAAATTTGAATTCAAAAGTCTCAGTTTACATATTCCCAAATTAACATCAAGTGGAGAAATTTCACGTTTTATCTAACCCATGTATTCGTTTGATAGATAAAAGTTTCTCCATCAGACTCAATTTTCTAATTGATTTATATGACATTGTTTGAAAATTGACATTCTCAATGAATCAAAAACTTCGATTATATATTCTAATAATTAATCTTAATTAAAAACTAAGTTTAATTAAATTAATTGTTAATATCTCTTCATAATTGACAAGCTTAATAGCAATATTTTAATCATTAAAAGAGTGATCCATTAATTGAGAACTTTATAATAATCATTTATAATTAATAATATATACATATATACTTATATACATATATATACATACATAAATATATACATATATATAATAACATTGTAACTTATAAAAAAATGAAATCGAAATTCATATCCAAATCGTATATGAAATAATCGTTGCAAATATAATTTAAAACCAACACATATAACACAATGCGATTTAAAATCGCACGGGTATTAAAGTGCCGCACCGCAGGTACACTGCGGTCGCAGGTACCCTGCGATCACGCAGGCCTGTGGTGGGTGAGGTACGAAGTACCCACCTGTCCAATGTTTTATATATATATATATATTTATTTCTTAACAATTGCTTACGCGATTTCCATACAGACCTTGCGATTTGGTTTTAACGTTTTAAAAAACATTTTCGCCCACAGTATGTAATCGATTTTTTTTAACAAATATATATTAATATATACAGAATTAAAAATATCACAATATATGAACACACACACACACACAAACACACACACACACACACACACACACACACACACACACACACACATAGATATATGCATCTATGTGTGTGTGTGTGTGTGTGTGTGTGTAAGCAAATTGACAATTTATGATTACAATTCCAATTTTTCAGAATTCCTCCATAGATCTTTGATCTCCAAAATTTTCAATAATTAATCTAATGGGTTTGGCTATGAATCTCAACCCTAGCCCCATTTTCTCTTTTTTTAAATTTATGCATATGAAACTCTCAAATAAATTTAATTGCCCAAATTGAAAATGCATACAATAAAAATATGAAATTCCTCATAAGACATATGGAAGATACGAAGAAGACAGGAATGCATGATGCAGAAATAGCATAAGTAAAATCACAAGAATCTACTCAGATTCTGATGCTAATTTGCTCTTCCTCATAAAATCCACAGAGCAAGATCCCTTCTTCAGAGTTCTTGAGTCCTCCAATGCTTCAATTGCTCTCCACCCTCTCCCTAAGCTTCTATGAATGCCTGAATATAAAGAGCTCTCAAGAAACATTTGGAATGCCTTTTGAAACAGCTGGAAGGTGTCACCAACTAAGCATGGGTCTTTTCCAACATTTTTGATGAGTCATAGAGTTGTACACACCATGTGCTTAATTGATGCACTAACCTCCGTGTTGTTGACACATGAGAAATAGAAAAGTGCGTTAATTTCCATGCAAGCTTATAACTCTAATAATTTCTTTTTAAATTTTATAACTTTCATTTAAATTTTTATAAGTTTTATTATTATTATTTTATTTATAATTTTATTATTATTTTATACTTATTATTAATTTTAATTTTAAGTTTTCTTTTATTTAATTCTTTTTCCCCAATAATTCACATTCAATTAATTACAATCAAAATTCATAGAAAAAATTATACAAAATAAATCTAAAGGGTTAAAAATCACAAAATATGTCATCGGACAGATTCGGTGGGTATTCAACTTTGATACTTGTCCTAACTCGCTAGGACAAATGGTTTTTAGGTTTGGGATTTGGACTTGATAATTTATCTCCCTTCTCTTATCATTGAGATAGTATAATAGGGTACGCTCATCCTGGCAATTCAGAGAAGTCAATACCTGGTACCTGCAACTTGCAAAAAAACCATGCATGTACATACAATATATAATGCTAAGCTAAACAGACAATGGCAGGAAGTGGTGCATCATGTAGATCCCGACTAAGCAGGTGACTACGACTCCCTTCCTTAACCACATTAGAAATGCCATACAATAAGAAAACATGTACACCATACACATGCAAGTATGGGGTAAGTAACCATAATAAAACACATGAGATAATAAACCATCTAACTAATCATCATTAATAACTAAAAACAATGTAATAATCATCATACATACATGAAATGTAAAGTCTAAATGATCTCATCATATATCAACTGAATCCCTATCATAATATCTAATAGTGTCAAAACAACACCACTAAACCATCAACATAAAACTAGTCTACATAGTCTGATAATAATAGCAACAATAAGTCTAGAAAAGATGTGAACGAGGGTAGGCACTACATTCGCATCGAATTGTTGTTAGAATTCATACTCACATTTGCTCATATTCGCATATGCAAAGATCAAGTTTGACCAAAAGTTGATAAGATTTAACTACGATTGACTTGAGTTTACTAATTTTGAAAAGAATTTTGAAATAATTAAATGAAATTATTTAATTAAATGGAGTACTTACTTCTAATTAATTAAAAAAAGTAATTTAATTAAATGAGAAGTCATTCCTAATTAATTAAATGAAGTTATTTAATTAAATAAGAAAAGTGTCTCTAATTAATTAAAGATTATTTAATTGAATAGAAAAAGTAATTATGAGAGCATATCTCATTTTTTTAAATTAAATATCTCAACAAAATCTCTCTTCAGTTCAAAAAGGGAAATTTTGAGTTCACTATTGATAAAAAATGAGTTAAATCAATTAACTCCTTTTTCTACTCAAATTGAATCAGTTAACTCTTTATTTTACTCAAATTAAATCTGTTAACTCCCTTTAATTTGGAAATCTCCCTTTATGACTGAACTTCACCTTTAATACTAATCATTGATTAAAATCGATCTCAACCGTTGATGAATTCCAGGAAAGTCTATTTAAGAGACCCTCATCTCTTCATTTTGAAACGTTGAATGAAAATTTGCATCGAATTGTTGCTGGAATTCATACTCACATTTGCTCATATTCGCATACGCAAAGATCAAGTTTGACCAAAAATTGACCATATTTAACCACAGTTGACTTGAGTTGACTAATTTCAAAAATTGTTTTGAAATAATTAAACGAAATTATTTAATTAAATGGAGTACTTACTTCTAATTAATTAAACAAAGTTATTTAATTAAATGGGAAGTCATTCCTAATTAATTAAATGAAGTTATTTAATTAAATAAGAAAAGTGTCTCTAATTAATTAAAGATTATTTAATTAAATAGAAAAAGTAATTATGAGAGCATATCTCATTTTATTAAATTAAATATCTCAACAAAATCTCTTTTCAGTTCAAAAAGTGAAATTTCCAGTTCACTATTGATCAAAAATGAGTTAAATCTGTTGACTCCTTTTTCTACTCAAATTGAATCAGTTAACTTCTTATTTTAATCAAATTAAATCTATTAACTCCCTTTAATTTGTTAATCTCCTTTTATGACTAAACATCACTTTTAATCCTGACCATTGATTGAAATCGATCTCAACCATTGACGAATTCCAAGAAAGTCTATTTAAGAGACCCTCATCTCTTCATTTTGAAACGTTGAATGAGAATTTGCATCGAATTGTTGTTGGAATTCATACTCACATTTGCTCATATTCACATACGCAAAGATCGAGTTTGACCAAAAGTTGACCAGATTTAACCACGGTTGACTTGAGTTGACTAGTTTCAAAAAAAAAATTGAAATAATTAAATGAAATTATTTAATTAAATTGACTACTTACTTCTAATTAATTAAACAAAGTTATTTAATTAAATGAGAAGCCACTCCTAATTAATTAAATGAAGTTATTTAATTAAATAAGAAAAGTGTCTTTAATTAATTAAAGATTATTTAATTAAATAGAAAAAGTAGTTATGAGAGCATATCTCATTTTATTAAATTAAATATCTCAACAAAATCTATTTTCAGTTGAAAAAGGGAAATTTTCAGTTCACTATTGATAAAAAATGAGTTAAATCAGTTGACTCCTTTTTCTACTCAAATAGAATCAGTTAATTTCTTATTTTACTCAAATTAAATCTGTTAACTCTCTTTAATTTGTTAATCTCTCTTTATGACAAAACATCACCTTTAATCCTGACCGTTGATTGAAATCGATCTCAACCACTGACGAATTCCAGGAAAGTCTATTTAAGAGACCCTCATCTCTTCATTTTGAAACATTGAATGAGAATTTGTATCGAATTGTTCTTGGAATTCATACTCACATTTGCTCATATTCACATACGCAAAGATCAAGTTTGACCAAAAGTTGACCAGATTTAACCACGGTTGACTTGAGTTGGCTAGTTTCAAAAAAAAAATTGAAATAATTAAATGAAATTATTTAATTAAATTGACTACTTACTTCTAATTAATTAAACAAAGTTATTTAATTAAATGAGAAGCCACTCCCAATTAATTAAATGAAGTTATTTAATTAAATAATAAAAGTGTCTTTAATTAATTAAAGATTATTTAATTAAATATAAAAAGTATTCATGAGAGCATATCTCATTTTATTAAATTAAATATCTCAACAAAATCTATCTTCAGTTGAAAAAGGGAAATTTCCAGTTCACTATTGATCAAAAATGAGTTAAATGAGTTAACTCCTTTTTCTACTCAAATTGAATCAGTTAACTCCTTATTTTACTCAAATTAAATCTGTTAACTCCATTTAATTTGGAAATCTCCGTTTATGACTGAACTTCACCTTTAATCCTGACCGTTGATTGAAATCGATCTCAACTGTTGATGAATTCCAGAAAAGTCTATTTAAGAGACCCGCATCTCTTCATTTCGAAAGGTTGAATGAGAATTTGCATCGAATTCTTGCTAGAATTCATACTCACATTTGCTCATATTCACATACGCAAAGATCAAGTTTGACCAAAAGTTGACCAGATTTAACCACAGTTGACTTGAGTTGACTAGTCTCAAAAAAAATTTTGAAATAATTAAATGAAATTATTTAATTAAATGGAGTACTTACTTCTAATTAATTAAAGAAAGTTATTTAATTAAATGAGAAGCCATTCTTAATTAATTAAATAAAGTTATTTAATTAAATAAGAAAAGTGTGTCTAATTAATTAAAGATTATTTAATTAAATAAAAAAAGTAATTATGAGAGCATATCTCATTTTATTAAATTAAATATCTCAACAAAATCTCTCTTCAGTTCAAAAAGGGAAATTTCGAGTTCACTATTAATAAAAAATGAGTTAAATCAGTTAACTCTTTTTTCTACTGAAATTGAATCAGTTAACTCCCTATTTTACTCAAATTAAATCTGTTAACTCCCTTTAATTTGAAAATCTCCCTTTATGATTGAATTTCACCTTTAATCTTGACCGTTGATTGAAATTGATCTCAACCGTTGATGAATTCTAGGAAAATCTATTTAATTAAATAGAGTACTTACTTCTAATTAATTAAATAAAGTTATTTAATTAAATGAGAAACCATTCCTAATTAATTAAATAAAGTTATTTAGTTAAATAAGAAAAGTGTCTCTAATTAATTAAATATTATCTCAACAAAATCTCTCTTCAGTTCAAAAAGGGAAATTTCCAATTCACTATTGACAAAAAATGAGTTAAATCAGTTAACTCCTTTTTCTACTCAACTTGAATCAGTTAACTCCTTATTTTAATCAAATTAAATCTGTTAACTCCCTTTAATTTGGAAATCTCCCTTTATGACTGAACTTCACTTTTAATCCTGACCGTTCATTGAAATCGATCTCAATCACTGATGAATTCTTGGAAAGTCTATTTAAGAGACCCTCATCTCTTCATTTCGAAAGGTTGAATAAGAATTTGCATCGAATTGTTGCTGGAATTCATACTCACATTTGCTCATATTCACATACGCAAAGATCAAGTTTGACCAAAATTTGACCAAATTTAACCACGGTTGACTTGAGTTGACTAATTTCGAAAATAATTTTGAAATAATTAAACAAAATTATTTAATTAAATCGAGTACTTACTTCTAATTAATTAAACACAGTTATTTAATTAAATGAGAAGCCATTCTTAATTAATTAAATGCAGTTATTTAATTAAATAAAAAAAGTGTCTCTAATTAATTAAAGATTATTTAATTAAATAGAAAAACTAATTATAAGAGCATATCTCATTTTATTAAATTAAATATCTCAACAAAATCTCTCTTCACTTCAAAAAGGGAAATTTTCAGGTCACTGTTGATCAAAAATGAGTTAAATGAGTTAACTCCTTTTTCTACTCAAATTGAATCAGTTAACTGAGTTTATTCAAATTAAATCTGTTAACTCCCTTTACTTTGAAAATCTTCCTTTATGACTGAACTTCACCTTTAATCCTGACTGTTGATTGAAATCGATCTCAACCGCTAATGAATTTAAGGAAAGTCTATTTAAGAGACCCTCATCTCTTCATTTTGAAAGGTTGAACGAGAATTTGCATCGAATTGTTGCTGGAATTCATACTCACATTTCCTCATATTCACATACGCAAAGATCAAGTTTGACGAAAAGTTGACCAGATTTAACCACAGTTGACTTGAGTTGACTAGTTTCGAAAAGAATTTTGAAATAATTAAATAAAATTATTTAATTAAATGGAGTACTTACTTCTAATTAATTAAATAAAATTATTTAATTAAATGAGAATCCATTCCTAATTAATTAAATAAAGTTATTTAATTAAATAAGAAAAGTATCTCTAATTAATTAAAGATTATTTAATTGAATAAAATAAATAATTATGAAAGCATATCTGATTTTATTAAATTAAATATCTCAACATCTCTCTTCAGTTCAAGAAGGGAAATTTCCAGTTCACTATTGATCAAAAATGAGTTAAATCAGTTAACTATTTTTTCTACTCAAATTTAATTAGTTAACTCCTTATTTTACTTAAATTAAATCTGTTAACTCTCTTTAATTTGGAAATCTCCCTTTATGACTGAACTTCACCTTTAATCCTGACCGTTGATTGAAATCGATCTCAACCATTAATGAATTGCAAAAAACTCTATTTAAGAGACCCTCATATCTTCATTTTGAAAGGTTGAATGAGAATTTGCATCGAATTGTTGCTGGAATTCATACTCACATTTGTTCATATTCACATACGCAAAGATGAGGTTTGACCAAAAGTTGACCAGGTTTAACCACGGTTGACTTGAGCTGACTAATTTTGAAATTTTTTTTGAAATTATTTAATGAAATTATTTAATTAAATGGAGTACTTACTTCTAATTAATTAAACAAAGTTGTTTAATTAAATGAGAAGCCATTCCTAATAAATTAAATGAAGTTATTTAATTAAATAAGAAAAGTGTCTCTAATTAATTAAAGATTTTTTGATTAAATAGTAAAAGTAATTATGAGAGCATATCTCATTTTATTAAATTAAATATCTCAAGAAAATCTCTCTTCGGTTCAAAAAGGGAAATTTCTAGTTCACTATTGATCAAAAATGAGTTAAATCAGTTAACTCTATTTTCTACTCAAATTGAATTAGTTAACACCTTATTTTACTCAAATTAAATCTGTTAACTCCCTTTAATTTGGAAATCTCTCTTTATGACTGAACTTCACCTTTAATCGTAACTGTTCATTGGAATCGATCTCAACCGTTGATGAATTCCAGGAAAGTCTATTTAAGAGACCCTCATCTCTTCATTTTGAAAGGTTGAATGAGAATTTGCATCGAATTGTTGCTGAAATTCATACGCACATTTTCTCATATTCACATACGCAAAGATCAAGTTTGACCAAAAGTTGACCAAATTTAACCATGGTTGACTTGAGCTGACTAGTTTCGAAAAGAATTTTGAAATACTTAAATGAAATTATTTAATTAAATGGAGTACTTACTTCTAATTAGTTAAACAAAGTTATTTAATTAAATGAGAAGCCATTCTTAATTAATTAAATGAAGTTATTTAATTAAATAAGCAAAGTGTCTCTAATTAATTAAAGATTATTTAATTAAATAGAAAAAGTAATTATGAGAGCATATCTCATTTTATTAAATTAACTATCTCAACAAAATCTCTCTTCAGTTCAAAAAGGATAATTTCTAGTTCACTATTGATAAAAAATGAGTTAAATCAGTTAACCCCATTTTCTACTCAAATTGAATCAGTTAACTCTTTGGAGTGGCAGTATTAGCTTGGGTTCAAAACAATGAGCGATGAGATGATGGCTTTAGAATTTCAGTTGGGGCTATTTTCTTTGGGATGATTTGCATTTTTCTAGGATATAATACTTACTGTATCAGAATTCCACAGACAAGTCCCCTTACTTAAATTCTATAGGTATTCATAGTTGCATTCAAGAGCAAAATCTTAAAATGCCAGAGGATCCCAAAGATCTTTACGAGCTGGTTGGCAAGGAAACAAATTTGATTACTGATAGGCTTTCTCATACAAATCGATTCAAATTCCTTGACAAAGCCTGCAAACTTTTTAATGGAATTGCCCAGATCCGACATTCCTTAGCACAAATGAATTTTTTTAATGGACATTATAGTTGATTAATCATTCAATAGATTTGGGCTCTGGATTGTAGAAGAGCAGAGTGGAATGAGTAAGAATTGGGATGAGATGTCCGAGCAAGATATCTTTTTAATTTCTCCAGTTCAGACATAAATGAGACCACATTGCTTAAATTTCATTCACAATCATTTTCCACGCATGATGCAAGCATAGTCATAGATATGGTGAAGGTGTGAAGATTAAGTTTCAAGTCATTCTTGGTTAATTTTCTTGAGGTTAATTAACCCTCCAAAATTATGTATTTTGGAGGTGGTTATTAACCACAAAAAGGTAGTTATTAACCTCTATGTCTATATAAGGACGCCTTTTGGCTGTGTAAAGGGACTTTTTGGTTGAAAAAATAAGGGAACACTATGCTGAAATTTTGATCTAGGGATAAATTTTGGAAAGTATGTACACTTTTTATCTCTGAATTGAAAAATCTCTATTACTTTCTTGGTGCAAGGAAATGAAATGAGATGTTCTTTGGGTTTCTTATTTTAAAATCCAAATTGTTATACGCGTTAGTAGACATTCTCATGGTGCTATGTGAGTGTTTATGAAAGATTATGAATGTGCTTAATAATACTAGTTGCTTTCAAGCGTAGCTCTTGAGCACCTCTGTTATTGATTTTGTTATTGATTTTGTTTATCGAAGAAGGCTGTGAAGGCATGTGGTGCATTCATCCTGAATGACTTTCTCTTGAAATTTGAAGTTTTAGATTCCTTTAATTGAAAAATCCCTTTAAAAACTATATCTTACGAGGGAGCTGCCCCTCCCAACGCAGAGGAAGGCTGGATATCAAGGGCCTATCCAACTGTTGTGAACAGTTTGCCACACATTCCGTTAGGCAATTCTACTGTGACAAATCTGTTTACCAACAAATTCATACTCACATTTGCTCATATTCACATACGCAAAGATCAAGTTTGACCAAAAGCTGGCCAGATTTAACCATGATTGATTTGAGCCGACTAGTTTCGAAAAGTATTTTGAAATAATTAAACAAAATTATTTAATTAAATGGAGTACTTACTTCTAATTAATTAAACACAGTTATTTAATTAAATGAGAAGCCATTCCCAATTAATTAAATGAAGTTATTTAATTAAATAAGAAAAGTGTCTCTAATTAATTAAAGATTATTTAATTAAAAAGAAAAAGTAATTATGAGAGCATATCTCATTTTATTAAATTAAATATCTCAACAAAATCTCTTTTCAGTTCAAAAAGGGAAATTTCAAGTTCACTATTGATCAAAAATGAGTTAAATCAGTTAACTCCTTTTTCTACTCAAATTGAATCAGTTAACTCCTTATTTTACTCAACTTAAATCTGTTAACTCCCTTTAATTTGAAAGTCTCCCTTTATGACTGAACTTCACCTTTGATCCTGACCGTTGATTGAAATCGATCTCAACCATTGTTAAATTCTAGGAAAGTCTATTTAAGAGACCCTCATCTCTTCATTTTGAAAGGTTGAATGAGAATTTGCATCGAATTGTTCCTGGAATTCATACTCACATTAGCTCATATTCACATACGCAAAGATCAAGTTTGACCAAAAGTTGACCACATTTAACCATGGTTGACTTGAGTTGACTAATTTCGAAAAGAATTTTGAAATAATTAAATGAAATTATTTAATTAAATGGAGTACTTACTTCTAATTAATTAACCAAAGTTATTTAATTAAATGAGAAGCCATTCCTAATTAATTAAATGAAGTTATTTAATTAAATAAGAAAAGTGTCTATAATTAATTAGAGATTATTTAATTAAATACAAAAAGTAATTATCAAAGCATATCTCATTTCATTAAATTAAATATCTCAACAAAATCTCTCTTCATTTCAAAAAAGAAAAATTCGAGTTCACTATTGAACAAAAATGAGTTAAATGAGTTAACTCCTTTTTCTACTCAAATTGAATCAGTTAACTCCTTATTTTACTCAAATTAAATCTGTTAACTCCCTTTAATTTGAAAATCTCCCTCTATGACTGAACTTCACCATTAATCCTGATCGTTGATTGAAATTGATCTCAACCGTTGATGAAGTCCAGGAAAGCCTATTTAAGAGACCCTCATCTCTTCATTTTGAAAGGTTGAATGAGAATTTGAATCGAATTGTTGCTAGAATTCATACTCACATTTGCTCATATTCACATACGCAAAGATCAAATTTGACCAAAAGTCGACCAGATTTAACCACGGTTGACTTAAGTTGACTAGTTTTGAAATTTTTTTTGAAATAATTAAACAAAATTATTTAATTAAATGGAGTACTTACTTCTAATTAATTAAACAAAGTAGTTTAATTAAATGAGAAGACATTCTTAATTAATTAAATGAAGTTATTTAATTAAATAAGAAAAGTGTCTCTAATTAATTAAAGATTATTTAATTAAATAGAAAAAGTAATTATGAGAGCATATCTCATTTTATTAAATTAAATATCTCAAAGAAATTTCTCTTCAATTCAAAAAGGAAAATTTCCAGTTCACTATTGATAAAAAATGAGTTAAATTAGTTAACTCCTTTTTCTACTCAAATTGAATCAGTTAACTCCTTCTTTTACTCAAATTAAATCTGTTAACTCCCTTTAATTTAGAAATCTTCCTTTATGACTGAACTTCACCTTTGATCTTGACCGTTGATTGAAATCGATCTCAACCATTGATGAATTCCAGGAAAGTCTATTTAAGAGACCCTCATCTCTTCATTTTGAAAGGTTGAATGACAATTTGCATCGAATTGTTGTTGGAATTCATACTCACATTTTCTCATATTCAGATACATAAATATTAAGTTTGACTAAAAGTTGACTAGATTTAACCACGGTTGACTTGAGTTGACTAGTTTCAAAAAGAATTTTGAAATAATTAAATGAAATTATTTAATTAAATGGAGTACTTACCTCTAATTAATTAAACAAATTTATTTAATTAAATGAGAAGCCATTCTTAATTAATTAAATGAAATTATTTAATTAAATAAGAAAAGTGTCTATAATTAATTAAGGATTATTTAATTAAATAGAAAAAGTAATTATGAGAGCATATCTTATTTTATTAAATTAAATATCTCAACAAAATCTCTCTACAGTTCAAAAAGGGAAATTTCCAGTTCACTATTGATAAAAAATTAGTTAAATCAGTTAATTCCTTTTTCTACTCAAATTGAATAAGTTAACTCCTTATTTTACTCAAATTAAATCTGTTAACTCCCTTTAATTTGAAAATCTCCCTTTATGACTGAACTTCACCTTTAATCTTGACCGTTGATTGAAATCGATCTCAACCGTTGATGAATTCCAAGAAAGTCTATTTAAGAGACCCTCATCTCTTCATTTTGAAAGGTTGAATGAGAATTTGCATCGAATTGTTGCTGAAATTCATACTCACATTTGGTCATATTCACATACACAAAGATCAAGTTTGATCAAAAGTTGACCAGATTTAACCACGATTGACTTGGGTTGACTAGTTTCAAAAAGAATTTATAAATAATTAAATGAAATTATTTAATTAAATGGAGTACTTACTTCTAATTAATTAAAGAAAGATATTTAATTAAATGAGAAGTCATTTCTAATTAATTAAATGAAGTTATTTAATTAAATAAAAAAAGTGTCTCTAATTAATTAAAGATTATTTAATTAAATAGAAAAAGTAATTGTGAGAGTATATCTCATTTTATTAAATTAAATATCTCAACAAAATCTCTCTTCAGTTCAAAAAGGGAAATTTTCAGTTCACTATTGATTAAAAATGAGTTAAATCAGTTGACTCCTTTTTCTACTCAAATTGAATCAGTTAACTCCTTATTTTACTCAAATTAAATTTTTTAACTCCCTTTAATTTAAAAATCTCCCTTAATGACTGAACTTCACTTGTAATCCTGACCGTTGATTGAAATCGATGTCAACTGTTGATGAATTTGAGGAAAGTCTGTTTAAGAGACCCTCATCTCTTCGTTTTGAAAGGCTGAATGAGAGTTTGCATCGAATTGTTGCTGAAATTCATACTCACATTTGCTCATATTCGCATACCTAAGGTCAAGTTTGACAAAAATGTAATGCCCCGCCAAGGGATCCAAAAGAATTAATCTAAAGTTTCTCTAAGTTTGCTAAACAATTTTTTTTTAAAGTAAGAAAGTATGACATACACATCAAACACATAGTAGCGGAAGCAATAACATGTAATCATCGACAAACATACATTGCAAGTTACATTTCTTAAAGATCCCAAGACGTTGAGTCACGTTTAAATAATTAATTCTAAGTCTAACAAATACCACTTAAATATGAAAGAATAATCAGAAGTCCCATGTCCATATTATACATTTGTTCTGAATGCCTCTCGGCAAATTAATTCAGAATGCTCAATCATCCACTGTACAAGTCACAAGGTATGAAAGGCTTAAAAGAATATACATATGTAAAGATCAAGATACAACATCCTTAAATCCATGATACAAAGTGCAGTAAAAATATATGAAACTATTCACCATACATGATACATCCATACATCCATAATGATAAAACATCTATCATAAAATCTAACCATCCATCATAATAATCCAAGAACATAGTGAAGGTAAATGCCAATCCCGAAATCTCCAGCCACGGTGACCACGAAACGGATCTCAATGGTAAGAGTAAAAGCACTACCACCTGACCGTGTGGAACCTAAATGGTCCACTCCCACCGCGCTGAGGAGATAGTCTCAAGTCCCAAATAGGATAACAAAACCTATAATCATAAATACTCTCTAAGTCCAGGAAATCCTATAAGTATGCTAACTCAAGGGTTCCTAAAAAGATCGACATCTAAATCCCAGAGGTACCACAAAACACGTAGGAAACCTAATATGCAAGCGAGAAAGTGTCATCGCAAAAGTCACGTAGAAGTTACCCGAGCAATCCCTTAGGAATCCCAGGTCCCTACTGATCCTGCGGCCACTAGTATCCTCTCGTACTAACGAGGCATACTATGGAATGCAAGGTCATAACCAAGCGTTCTCTCTACCCTATCCTAGTTTGTACTAGCACTCATGGCATGGGAGAGAACATACAATTATCTTTTTAGGTTCATTTTCTCTCATTTAGTGTAAATGTTTTCACTTATTAAAAATGACTTACAATGGGTTTCTCAAGGCAGCCTCTTAGGGCTCCGACCCCCATTGCAAGCCACTTCCCGACTTGACACATAGATAACCTACCCTAGCTCATGAACTCATAAATCAAAGAATCATAATAAAACCATCTCAGTCCTATACGAGCAACTGAAAAACATCATAAAAAAGATAATCCACAAAATTACATCAGTTCTTCATGAGCAACGGATAACATCAAATAGTAATCATGTAATCACGACAGTCCTCTATCAGCAACTGAAGGCATCAATGATAAGTCACAAAATCCAATGGTTCTCTAATGAGCAACCAGAAAGTAATACAAGTATAACTGTTCGAGACTCAGAAATGGTTATCAAATATAACTGATCGAGACTCAAAAATGGTTAAGCTAGGTATTCTCAAATACATACACCTCAGCTTCACACAAAGAAACTGGAAAGCAATAACAAATAGTAAACACAATCATGTCATAGAGCACTTCATCACATTACCATGGTCAGGTTAAGAAAGATCGAGACCAAATCATCATGACATCACATTCACAACCCCGAGCCTCTGGTAACAACCTGAACTGGTCAACGCTAAACCAACCCCAAAACATTCAAAGTACAAAGGCAACATCAAAGTCTCAGAGATTGGATCTGAAAGTATATTATTTGAGTTAAGGTAAGGTTTATGTTTTAGTTTAATGTCGAATTCAAGTAACAAAGTTTTCACAACTACCCTTTTACGAATAACCCATTTCTATAATAACTTTCATTAAATCAATATCCAACTTTATAATTTAGTCAAATAAAATTCATTATTAATTAACTTAATTAAACTAATTTTAATAAAATTAATCAATATTCGTTTGATCTAATTACTTATTTTTAATCTAACTAATAATTGTTAATTTATTAATTTTTAAGCAAAATTATTAATAAATTAAAATTTACAACTATATCTATGCATTTAATATTTATTTATTAAATATTAAAAAAATTTAATCTATTATAAAATTGAATATATTATAATTTTATTATTTAAAAATTTTAAATAAATAAAATTTGTTTTTAATAATTTTAAAAAAATTATAAAAAATAAAAAAATAAAAAAAAAATGAAAACAAAGTTTTATATTTTATTTTCTTACCACACCACGTTTATAGCCCGTCGGCTTTGGCCGCAGGCCTGCGGTCGCAGGGCCTGCGGCGGTAGGTACTCTGTACCTGCCGTCGTAGTACCTGCGACGCAGGTACTGTTGGCCTCCGACAGTGGGGGGCGAGTACGGGGTGATTCCCTCCCCCCCCACTATAATATAAATATATTTTATATATATATATATATTTTTTAGTTTTATTTTATTTAATTTTAATATAAATAAAATAAATCAAGTTTTATTTTTAAAAATTAATTTTGTTTAATTTTCAATAAAACAATTTCTCCCAAAGGATAAATATATAATATATATATATATATATATTTATTTATTTATTTTTATCTAAAACTTTTCAATTTCAAAAAAAATCAAAACCCCTACTAAATAAAATGTTAATTTCTAAATCGAGAAAACAAGGGTTCTAAAAATTCATCCAGTCTCCATGGATACAGAAATTATTGAAGAGCAATTAATAAAATTTACAATATTGAACAGTTAAAACTTTCATCACAGCGAATTTAGATCTACAAACCCCAGACACAAAGAAGACAGGAAGGGATAATTGCATATTTAATGGATAGTCAAAACACAAGACCCTACCTGATCTTGATGCTATTATGCAATCTCCAGGAACTGTATGCGAATTCGCTCCTATCAATAACCTTCCCCTCGAAGACTTTCTTCGTATCAACCTTCTGAAATTTGCTTCCAATAATTGTCTCCCAAAAATTCTCGTCCAAATTCGTCTATCTCAAAAATGAACCCCCAAAGTTGTGATAAGCAATTTCTCCTCAATTCGGGGCACTAATTGTGCGTTTACCCAAGAAGACTCTTTGCACAACTCAGTTAACTCCAATTTAACTTTTATTATCTTTTCTTATTCTTTTGCATTCAACTTTCATGCACATTAAGTTGAATTATTAAATAACTTTATTTAAAAATTTCACTTGACTTCAATTCTTAATTAATTTATTACTTTAAATCTTATGTGCACTTTTAAGAAATTAAAATAACATTATTAATTTTTATAATTTAATCTTTTAATTTAATTCTTATATTTAACTCATGTTTAGATCATGCGATCTAGAATTCTTAATAAATTAATATCTTTCAACTTTTTAATTTATTTTAGAACTTAATTGATAACATATTTAATTAATTTAAATAATAATAATATTTAGCATTTATTTAAAAATGAACTCCAAATATATTATTATTAAATTAAATTAATATTATCCTGTTCTAAATATATCTTTGAACTTTAATCTCCAACTTTAATTCTCTTATTAAATTAATTAATTAATTAAATATAAAGATATCATAATAATTCTTTATTAAATTAAATCATTAATTAATCTTTTTAATTAGACTTAATTAATAGAAAAATACACCAAGGACTCATAAAGCAATATACGAAAATCCATCATAGAAAAATACATACCAAATCAAACAAAAGGGTTATAATCACGAAATTACATCATTTGATGCATTCGGAGGGTACTTAACTCAGATACTTGTCCTAATTATCAATTAGGACAATTGGCTAAAGGGTTTAGGATTTGGACTTAAGAGTTTATCTCCCCTCTCTTACCATTGAGACAGTGCGATAGGGTACGCTCATCCTGACAATTCAGGGAAGTCGATACCCGGTACCTGCAACCTGCATAAAATCCACGCATGTACAAACACAATATTCTAAGCTAAACAGACAATGGCAGGAAGTGGTGCATCGTGTAGATCCCGACTAGCAGGTGACTACGACTCCCTTCCTTAACCATATCAGAAACACCATACATAAATAAAATAGCACGCACACCATACACATGCAGTATGGGGTAAGTATCCGTAAGAAGCACATGGAATATTAAGCCATCTAACTAATCATCATCGATAACTGAAACCATTGAATAATCATCACACATGCATGAAGTATAGATTACCAAGTAATCTCATCATATAATAAACTGAGTGTAAACATCATCTGATAATCTCTAAAATAATAATACTACTCATCAAACATAAATTGGCCTAAAAGAGTTTGGCAATCATATCATAAATATAGCTCGAAAATGTAAACTAGGGGCAGGCACTACAAAAAAGTTGATCAGATTTAACCACGGTTGACTTGAGTTGACTAGTTTTGAAAAGAATTTTGAAATAATTAAATGAAATTATTTAATTAAATGGAGTAATTACTTCTAATTAATTAAACAAAGTTATTTAATTAAATGAGAAGCCATTGCTAATTAATTAAATGAAGTTATTTAATTAAATAAGAAAAGTGTCTCTAATTAATTAAAGATTATTTAATTAAATAGAAAAAGTAATTATGAGAGCATATCTCATTTTATTAAATTAAATATCTCAACAAAATCTCTCTTTAGTTCAAAAAGGGAAATTTCCAGTTCAGTATTGATAAAAAATGAGTTAAATCACTTGATTCCTTTTTCTACTCAAATTGAATCAGTTAACTCCTTATTTTACTCAAATTAATTCTGTTAACTCCCTTTAATTTGGAAATCTCTCTTTATGACTGAACTTCTATAATGTCTGCCCCTGGTTCGTATTTTGTTATCATTGCTGAACTCTTTTAGAGATAGTTTCATGTTGATGGTTAGTAACATTATTATGAGATGGTCAAATATTGTGCTATGAATTCAGTTGATATGTGATGAGATTACTTAGACTCTACATTTCATGTATGTATGATAATTAATTTCAGTGTTTGCAGTTATTAATGATGATTAGTAAGATGATTTATTATCATATGTGTTTTCTTATGGATACTTACCCCATACTTGCATGTGTATGGTGTGCATGTTTGCTTTGTGTGTTTTCTTTTGTATGGTGTGTCTGATGTGGTTAAGGAAGGGAGTCGTAGTCACCTGCTAGTCGGGATCTACACGATGCACCACTTCCTGCCATTGCCTATTTAGTTTAGTATATATTGTGCTTGTACATCCATGATTTTTATGTAGGGTTGCAGGTACCGGGTATTGACTTCCCTGAATTGCTAGGATGAGCATACCCTATCACATTATCTCAATGATAAGAGAGGGGAGATAAATTCTCAAGTCCAAATTCCAACCCTTTAAGCCATTTGTTCTAATTGAAAAATTAAGACAAGCATCTGAGTTGAGTACCCTCTGAATATGTCAGATGATATAATTCGTGATATTAAACCCCTTGGTTTGATTTGTATGTATTTTGGCTATGATCAGTTTTTCAAATTTTTACCTTTGTGAGTCTTTGGAGTATTTTCTATTAATTAAGCCTAATTAAAAGATTTAATTAATGGTTTAATTAAATAAAAAAGTAATATGGTATTTTAATATTTATTTTATTTAATTAATTGAAAAATTAATAAAATAAAATAATTAAATTGAAAGATAAAAGTTATAATATTAAATTTGGAATGTGACAACATTCATTTTAATAATAATATATTCGGAGTTCATTTTTAAATAAATGACTAAATAATATTACTATTAAAGCTAATAAATATTTTAGTAATAAAGTTTTGAAAAATTAAATTTAAAAGTGGAAAACATATTTTCAATTATTAAAAGCTTCTAAATCTCATATGATTAAAATATAAATATATTAAGATTAAAAAGTGGAGATATTAAAGTTAGTGCATGAGACTTAATAAATAAATAAATTAAATTGAAAAGAGTAAAGTAAATTGGAGTTATAAGCTTGCATGAGAATTAACATGTGTCAACAACATGAGGGTTAGTGCATCAATTAAGCACAAGGTGTCTACAACTCTATGACTCACCAAAAAGGTGGGAAAAGAACCATGCTTAGTTGGTGACACCTTTCAGCGGTTTCAAGAAATATTCTAAAGGTTTCTTGAGAAACTGTTTATATTCAGGCATTCTTAGAAGCTTGGGAGAGTTTTTGGAGAGCAATTGGAGCATTGAAGGATTCGAGAGTTTTTTTGGAGAGCAATTGGAGCATTAAAGGATTCAAGAGTTTTTGGAGAGCAATTGGAGCATTGAAGGATTCGAGAGTTTTTGGAGAGCAATTGGAGCATTGAAGGATTCGAGAGTTTTTTGGAGAGCAATTGGATCATTGAAGGATTCAAGAGTTCTGAAGAAGGGAGCTTGCTCTGCGGGTTTTCTGAGGAAAAGCAAATTAGCATCGGAATTCGGGTAGATTCTTGGGATTTTTCTTATGCTATTTCCGCATCATGCATTCATGTCTTCTTCGTGTCTTCCATATGTCTTCTAAGAAATTTCATACTTTTATTGTATGTATTTTCAATATGGGCAATCAAATTTACTTGAGAATTTTATAGATCTAAAAGGAAGATGGGGCTAGGGTTTACATTATAGCCAAATCCATTAGAAAGTTATTGAGAAAATTTAAAACGTAAATATTTTACAATTCGTATATATATATATATATATATATATATATATGATCTTAGAACTACATTTTTAATGCATATTTATATATATGTTTATAAAATTTTTGCATATATATATATATATATATATACATATACACATATATACATATATGTATATATATAAATATATTGAAAGTTCAAATGTCATATCGCTCTGCGAATTTTGTTTCTTGTAAAACGTTTATAAATTTCTTTATTAAAATCGAATGTCGGTGGTAAAATGAAACCGCAATTGAAATATATATAAAATTTCATATGGAGGGGTGGGTTATACCCCGTAACCCCCTCCCTTTCCACTGTTTATTATTATGGCAGGACTGTCGCGGTGGACACGACTAACGTCGTGACCCGTATACTGTTTAGCGACAGTAGTCGCAGGCATTCACTGCGGTCGTGGGTGGTACAAACCCGACACCCACGCCGAGTATAACCAAGCACGGGGTATAGGCGATAGCATATCGCTTATGTATAACAATTTCTTTATTCAGTTTTACATATAATGTTATTAAGTATTGTTCATTATTAGATAATGTTATTAATTATTTTATATATATATATATATATATATATATATATATATATATATATATATATATATATATATATATATATATATATATATATATATATATATATATATATGAGCATATATGTATATATATTATCAATAATTACATTATTTTAAATGATTTGTATAGATGGATCAATTTGTAAAGATAGATGATTTAAAAATATGATTAATAATTTATCAACTATTATTAAGAAATAGTAATAATTAACATAATTAAATTTAGTTTAGTTAAGAATAATTATTAGAATGTGTTATAAGTCAAATTTTTGGAAATATGTAAATTTTGTTGATAATATTGAATTCATTGGAAACGTCTTTTTCAAAAAAAGTTTATGTAAACAAAATATTATTAGAGCAATTAGGAAATTGAGTCTAATGGAGAAACTTTTTATCTAACAAACAAATACATGGGTTAGGTAAAACTCTCCACTTGATATAGTTTGGGAAACGTAAACCAAGACTTTTGCATTTGAATTCAAAATTGAAAATTTAGCAAAACCAAAACATGTGTTTACATTGTGTATTCTTTATGCTATTGTTTTTGGGTTTTGGGTTGACTAGTGTTGACCAGTTATAGGACGTCTACCAAAGGCTTGGGGGTTATGTAATTGTGATGTCATGATGATGTTTTAATCTCGATCTTTATAACCCAACCATGGTTATGTGATGGAATGCTCTATGTATTGGTTGTAATACTGATTGTTATAGATGAGACACTTGACTTAACCATTATTTTTGGTCATCGATCAGTTATCCTTGTTTATTTTCTAGTCACCATGATGAAACTAAAATCTGGATTTATCTTTGATGATGTCATGTTGTGAAATATTTGACTCAACCATTTTTGGAGTCTTCGATCAATATGATTGAGATATATTTTGGTTATTAAGAACGATTGGATACTTTTGATTATCAGTGATGCTTCAGTTGCCAATAGAGAGCTGTTGTGATCATGATTTTCTATGTATATTTGCTCATGGTGATTTGATGCTTTTATGCATATTTGATGATTTTATTATGGATTATCTTTTGTGATTTTGAGATTTATGATTCCATGAGCATTAGGGTAGGATATCTGCATGTAGTGTCGGGAAGTGGCTTGCAATGGGGGTCGGGGCTCTAAGAGGCTGCTAGGGTAACTCATTGTAAGTTGGATTAATAAGTGATAACATTCACACCTAATACTAACTGAATGAACCTAAAAAGATAAGAGTTTATTTTCTCGCCCATGCCTTGAGTGCTTGTATAGGCTAGGATGGGAGTAGTGAGAATGCATGGTTGTGACCTTGCATTCCATAGTATGCCTCGTCAGTATGAGAGGATACTAGTGGCCGCATGAGATCTGTATGGACCCGTGGAGTTTAGCTATCTGCCAAGGTAACTTGTATGAGATAAGTGCAATGACACTTTCTCGCTTGCATAGTAGGTTCCTACATGTCATTGTGTACCTCTGGGAAGTAGATGTCAGTTTCGTGATTGGAACCTTTGAGTTAGTATCCTTTTAGGATTTCTGGATTATAGGGATTTATGCTATGTGATTTTGATAACCTGTTTTGGACTTGAGATTATCTCCTCAGCATGGTGGGAGTGGACCACTTAGGTACCACGTGGTCGGGTGGTAGTGTATTTTCCACTCTTATCATTTGAGATTCATTGAGACATTGTGGCTGATGCGTCCTTCGTGATGGTGGATATGTATCCTTTCATGGATGATTAGCATATGTTAGATGATGTTATCTTATGCTTATATTTACATGTTAGATTACTTTCTACATATGATGTTGTATATGTTAGGAGTGACATTCCTACTATGTTAATACTGATGATCCCTTCGGTGATTTGGGATGTTACGCACAGAGGGATGGCTAGGGCCCATGATGGTCTAATGATGCTATTAACGGTTGAAAGGAACCATGCACTTAGTTTATTTTATTTGATCTTTATGATAGATGTATATGTCTTCTATGATGATGTATCATGTGATTATCTCTACTTTGATGTATCATGGATTGGAATAGGATGATGTACCTTATTTCACATATGTATATTCTAATAAGCCTTCATACCCTGTGACATGTATAGTGGATGATTGAGCATTTGAAAATGTAATATATGAACATTGGACTTATCATTATTATTTATATGAATGTTGTATTAGATGGATTCATGTATGTTAGTTAGTTTAGATGTAACTCAACATTAAGGGATTCTTAAAGAATTAAATTAGTTATGTATGTTAAGTTTACTTTTAGATGGACATTGCTATTGCTTCCATTATTATGTACAAGTTATATGTGGTATTTACTTTCATGTTATAAAAAAAATAAAAAATGTTACCAAACTTAGTGAAATTCTAGGTTAAATCTTTGGATCCCTTTGCGGGGCATTACAACTTCACATTTAATCCTGACCATTGATTGAAATCGATCTCAACCATTGATGAATTTTGGGAAAGTCTATTTAAGAGACCCTGATCTCTTCATTTTGAAAGGTTGAATTAGAATTTGCATCGAATTGTTGCTGAAATTCATACTCGCATTTGCTCATATTCACATACGCAAAGATCAAGCTTGACCAAAATTGACTAGATTTAACCATGGTTGACTTGAGTTGACTAGTTTCGAAAAGAATTTTGAAATAATTAAACGGAATTATTTAATTAAATGGAGTACTTACTTCTAATTAATTACACAAAGTTATTTAATTAAATGAGAAGCCATTCCTAATTAATTAAATGAAGTTATTTAATTATATAAGAAAAGTGTCTCTAATTAATTAAAGATTATTTAATTAAATAGAAAAAGTAATTATGAGAGCATATCTCAACAAAATCTCTCTTCAGTTCAAAAAGGGAAATTTCCAGTTCACTATTGATCAAAAATGAGTTAAATGAGTTAACTCCTTTTTTTACTCAAATTGAATCAGTTAACTCCTTATTTTACTCAAATTAAATCTGTTAACTCCCTACAATTTGGAAATCTCCCTTTATGACTGAACTTCACCTTTAATATTGATCGTTGATTGAAATCGATCTCAACTGTTGATGAATTCCAAGAAAGTCTATTTAAGAGACCCTCATCTCTTCATTTTGAAAGGTTGAATGAGAATTTGCATCGAATTGTTGCTGGAATTCATACTCACATTTGCTCATATTTGCATGCGCAAAGATCAAGATTGACCAAAAGTTGTCCAGATTTAAACACAGTTGACTTGAGTTGACTAATTTCGAAAAGAATTTTGAAATAATTAATTAAAATTATTTAATTAAATGGAGTACTTACTTCTAATTAATTAAACAAAGTTATTTAATTAAATCCGAAGCCATTCCTAATTAATTAAACGAATTTATATAATTAAATAAGAAGTGTCTCTAATTAATTAAAGATAATTTAATTAAATAGAAAAAGTAATTACGAGAGCATATCTCATTTTATTAAATTAAATATCTCAACAAAATCTCTCTTTAGTTCAAAAAGGGAAATTTTCAGTTCACTCTTGATAAAAAAATGAGTTAAATCAGTTGACTTCTTTTTCTACTCAAATTGAATCAGTTAACTCCTTATTTTACTCAAATTAAATCTGTTAACTTCCTTTAATTTGGAAATCTCCCTTTATGACTAAACTTCACCTTTAATCCTGACCGTTGATTGAAATCAATCTCAATTGTTGATGAATTCTAGGAAAGTCTATTTAAGAGACCCTCATCTCTTCATTTTGAAAGGTTGAATGAGAATTTGCATCGAATTGTTGTTGGAATTCATACTCACATTTGCTCATATTCACATACGTAAAGATTAAGTTTGACCAAAAGTTGATCAGATTTAACCACGGTTGACTTGAGTTGACTAGATTTGGAAATTTTTTTGAAATAATTAAACAAAATTATTTAATTAAATGGAGTACTTGTAATTTATTAAACAAAGTTATTTAATAAAATGAGAAGCCATTCCTAAATAATTAAATGAAGTTATTTAATTAAATAGAAAAAGTAATTATGAGAGCATATCTCATTTTATTAAATTAAATATCTCAACAAAATCTCTCTTCAGTTCAAAAAGAGAAATTTCTAATTCACTATTAATCAAAAATGAGTGAAATTAGTTAACTCCTTTTTCTACTCAAATTGAATCAGTTAACTCCTTATTTTAATCAAATTAAATCTGTTAACTTCCTTTAATTTGAAAATCTTCCTTTATGACTGAACTTCACCTTTAATCTTGACCGTTGATTGAAATCGATCTCAACCGTTGATGAATTCCAGGAAAGTCTATTTAAGAGACCCTCATCTCTTCATTTTGAAAAGTTGAATGAGAATTTGCATCGAATTTTTGCTGGAACTCATAATCACATTTGCTCATATTCACATACGCAAAGATCAAATTTGACCAAAATTGACCAGATTTAACCATAGTTGACTTGAGTTGACTAGTTTCGAAAAGAATTTTGAAATAATTAATCGAAATTATTTAATTAAATTGTGTACTTACTTCTAATTAATTAAACAAAGTTATTTAATTAAATGAGAATCTATTCCTATTTAATTAAATGAAGTTATTTAGTTAAATAAGAAAATTGTCTCTAACTAAATAAAGATTATTTAATTAAATAGAAAAAGTAATTATGAGAGCATATCTCATTTTATTAAACTAAATATCCCAACAAAATCTCTCTTCAATTCAAAAAGGGAAATTTTCAGTTCACTATTGATAAAAAATGATTTAAATCAGTTAACTCCTTTTTCTACTCAAATTGAATCAGTTAACCCCTTATTTTACACAAATTAAATCTGTTAACTCCCTTTAATTTTGAAATCTCCCTTTATGACTGAACTTCACCTTTAATATTGATAGTTGATTGAAATCGATCTCAACCGTTGATGAATTCCAGGAAAGTCTATTTAAGAGACCCTCATCTCTTCATTTTGAAAGGTTGAATGAGAATTTGCATCAAATTGTTGCTGGAATTCATAATCACATTTGCCCATATTCGCATACGCAAAGATCAAGTTTGACCAAAAGTTGTCCAGATTTAACTACAGTTGACTTGAGTGGACTAATTTCGAAAAGAATTTTGAAATAATTAAATGAAATTATTTAATTAAATGGAGTACTTACTTCTCATTAATTAAACAAAGTTATTTAATTAAATAAGAAAAGTGTCTCTAATTAATTAAAGATTATTTAATTAAATAGAAAAAGAAATTATGAGAGCATATCTCATTTTATTAAATTAATTATCTCAACATAATCTCTCTTCAGTTCAAAAAGGGAAATTTCCAGTTCACTATTGATCTAAAATGAGTTAAATCAATTGACTCTTTTTTCTACTCAAATTGAATCAACTAACTCCTTATTTTACTCAAATTAAATCTGTTAACTTTCTTTAATTTTGAAATCTCTCTTTATGACTAAACTTTAGCTTTAATCTTAACCGTTGATTGAAATCGATCTAAACCGTTGATGAATTCTACGAAAGTCTATTTAAGAGACCCTCATCTCTTCATTTTGAAAGGTTGAATGAGAATTTGCATCGAATTGTTGCTGAAATTCATACTCACATTTGCTCATATTCACATACGCAAAGATCAAGTTTGACCAAAAGTTGACCAAATTTAACCACGGTTGACTTGAGTTGACCAATTTCGAAAAGAATTTTAAAAAAATTAAACGAAATTATTTAAATAAATGGAGTACTTACTTCTAATTAAGGAAACAAAGTTATTTAATTAAATGAGAAGCCATTCCTAATTAATTAAATGAGGTTATTTAATTAAATAAGAAAAGTGTCTCTAATTAATTAAAGATTATTTAATTAAATAGAAAAATTAATTATGAGAGCATATCTCATTTTATTAAATCAAATATCTCAACAAAATCTCTCTTCAGTTCAAAAAGAGAAATTTCCAGTTCACTATTGATCAAAAATGAGTTAAATGAGTTAACTCCTTTTTCTACTCAAATTGAATCAGTTAACTCCTTATTTTACTCAAATTAAATCTGTTAACTCCCTTTAATTTGGAAATCTCCCTTTATGACTGAACTTCACCTTTAATATTGATCGTTGATTGAAATCGATCTCAACTGTTGATGAATTCCAGGAAAGTCTATTTAAGAGACCCTTATCTCTTCATTTTCAAAGGTTGAATGAAAATTTGCATCGAATTGTTGCTGGAATTCATACTCACATTTGCTCATATTTGCATATGCAAAGATCAAGTTTGACCAAAAGTTGTCCAGATTTAACCACAGTTGACTTGAGTTGACTAATTTCGAAAAGAATTTTGATATAATTAACTGAAATTATTTAATTAAATGGAGTACTTACTTCTAATTAATTAAACAAAGATATTTAATTAAATGCGAAGCCATTCCTAATTAATTAAATGAAGTTATATAATTAAATAAGAAAAGTGTCTCTAATTAATTAAAGATTATTATATTAAATAGAAAAAAGTAATTATGAGAGCATATCTCATTTTATTAAATTAATTATCTCAACATAATCTCTCTTCAGTTCAAAAAGGGAAATTTTCAGTTCACTATTGATAAAAAATGAGTTAAATCAGTTGACTTCTTTTTCTACTCAAATTGAATCAGTTAACACCTTATTTTACTAAAAATTAAATCTGTTAACTCCTTTTAATTTGAAAATCTCCCTTTATGACTAAACTTCACCTTTAATCCTGACCGTTGATTGAAATCGATCTCAATTGTTGATGAATTCTAGGAAAGTCTATTTAAGAGACCCTCATCTCTTCATTTTGAAAGGTTGAATGAGAATTTGCATCGAATTGTTGTTGGAATTCATACTCACATTTTCTGATATTCACATACGCAAAGATCAAGTTTGACCAAAAGTTGACCAGATTTAACCACGATTGACTTGAGTTGACTAGTATCGAAAAGAATTTTGAAATAATTAAACAAAATTATTTAAATAAATGGAGTACTTACTTGTAATTTATTAAACAAAGTTATTTAATAAAATGAGAAGCCATTCCTAAATAATTAAATGAAGTTATTTAATTAAATAGAAAAAGTAATTATCAGAGCATATCTCATTTTATTAAATTAAATATGTCAACAAAATCTCTCTTCAGTTCAAAAAGGGATATTTTTAATTCACTATTAATCAAAAATGAGTTAAATCAGGTGACTCCTTTTTATACTCAAATTGAATCAGTTAACTCCTTATTTTAATCAAATTAAATCTGTTAACTTCCTTTAATTTGAAAATCTCTCTTTATGACTGAACTTCACCTTTAATCCTGACTGTTGATTGAAATCGATCTCAACCATTGATGAATTCCAGGAAAGTCTATTTAAGAGACCCTCATCTCTTCATTTTGAAAGGTTGAATGAGAATTTGCATCGAATTGTTGCTAGAATTCATACTCACATTTTCTCATATCCACATACACAAAGATCAAATTTGACCAAAATTGACCAGATTTAACCACGGTTGACTTGAGTTGACTAGTTTTGAAAAGAAATTTGAAATAATTAATCAAAATTATTTAATTAAATGGTGTACTTATATCTTATTAATTAAACAAAGTTATTTAATTAAATGAGAATCCATTCCTATTTAATTAAATGAGAATCCATTCCTATTTAATTAATTGAAGTTATTTAGTTAAATAAGAAAATTGTCTCTAACTAATTAAAGATTATTTAATTAAATAGAAAAAGTAATTATGAGAGCATATCTCATTTTATTAAATTAAATATCTCAACAAAATCTCTCTTCAATTGAAAAAGGAAAATTTCAAGTTCACTATTGATGAAAAATGAGTTAAATCAGTTGACTCCTTTTTCTACTCAAATTGAATCAGTTAATGTTAACTCTCTTTAATTTGGAAATCTTCATTTATGACTGAACTTCACCTTTAATTCTGACCTTTGATTGAAATCGATCTCAACCGTTAATGAATTTCAGGAAAGTCTATTTAAGAGACCCTCATCTCTTCATTTTGAAAGGTTGAATGAGAATTTGCATCGAATTGTTGCTGGAATTCATACTCACAAAAGTTGATCAGATTTAACCATGGTTGACTTGAGTTGACTAGTTTCGAAAAGAATTTGGAAATAATTAAACAAAATTATTTAATTAAATGGATTACTTACTTCTAGTTAATTACACAAAGTTATTTAATTAAATGAGAAGCTATTCCTAATTAATTAAATGAAGTTATTTAATTAAATAAGAAAAGTGTTTGTAATTAATTAAAGATTATTTAATTAAGTAGCAAAAGTAATTATGAGAGCATATCTCATGTTATTAAATTAAATATCTCCACAAAATCTCTCTTCAGTTCAAAAAGGGAAATTTCTAGTTCATTATTGATAAAAAATGAGTTAAATCAGTTGACTCCTTTTTCTACTGAAATTGAATCAGTTAACTCTTTATTTTACTCAAATTAAATCTGTTAACTCCCTTTAATTTGAAAATCTCCCTTTATGACTGAACTTCACCTTTAATCCTGACCATTGATTGAAATTGATCTCAACCGTTGATGAATTTCAGGAAAGTCTATTCAAGAGACCCTCATCTCTTCATTTTGAAAGGTTGAATGAGAATTTGCATTGAATTGTTGCTGGAATTCATACTTACATTTGCTCATATTCACATACGCAAAGATCAAGCTTGACCAAAAGTTGACCAAATTTAACCATGGTTGACTTGAGTTGACTAGTTTTGAAAAGAATTTTGAAATAATTAAATGAAATTATTTAATTAAATGAAGTACTTACTTCTAATTAGTTAAACAAAGTTATTTAATTAAATGAGAAGCCATTCCTAATTAATTAAATGAATTTATTTAATTAAAGAAGAAAAGAGTCTCTAATTAATTAAAGATTACTTAATTAAATAGAAAAAGTAATTATAAGAGCATATCTTATTTTATTAAATTAAATATCTCAACAAAATTTGTTTTTTAGTTCAAAAAGAGAAATTTCCAATTCACTATTGATCAAAAATGAGTTAAATCAGTTAACTCTTTTTTCTACTCAAATTCAATCATTAAACTCCTTATTTTACTCAAATTAAATCTGTTAACTCCCTTTAATTCGGAAAACTCCATTTATGACTGAACTTCACCTTCAATCCTGATCGGTTATTGAAATCGATCTCAAGCGTTGATGAATTCTAGGAAAGTCTATTTAAGAGACTTGAGTTGACTAGTTTCAAAAACAAATTAGAAATAATTAAACGAAATTATTTAATAAAATGGAGTACTTACTTCTAATTAATTAAACATAGTTATTTAATTAAATGAGAAGCCATTCCTATTTAATTAAATGATGTTATTTAATTAAATAAGAAAAGTGTCTCTAATTAATTAAAGATTACTTAATTAAATAGAAAAAGTAATTATAAGAGAATATCTCATTTTATTAAATTAAATATCTCAACAAAATCTCTCTTCAGTTCAAAAAGGGAAATTTCTAGTTCACTATCGATCAAAATTGAGTTAAATCAGTTAACTCCTTTTTCTACTCAAATTGAATCAATTAACACCTTATTTTACTCAAATTAAATCTGTTAACTCCCTTTAATTTGGAAATCTCCCTTTATAACTGAACTTCACCTTTAATTCTGACCGTTGATTGAAATCGATCTCAACCGTTGATGAATTCCAAGAAAGTCTATTTAAGAGAATTTCATCTCTTCATTTTCAAAGGTTGAATGAAAATTTGCATCGAATTGTCGCTGAAATTCATACTCACATTTGCTCATATTCACATACGCAAAGATAAAATTTGACCAAAAGTTGACCAGATTTAACCATGGTTGACTTGAGTTGACTAGTTTTGAAAGGAATTTTGAAATAATTAAATGAAATTATTTAATTAAATGGAGTACTTACTTAGAATTAATTAATTAAAGTTATTTAAATAAATGAGAAGTCATTCCTGATTACTTAAATGAAGTTATTTAATTAAATAAGAAAAGTGTTTCTAATTAATTAAAGATTACTTAATTAAATAGAAAAAGTAATTATGAAAGCATATCTCATTTTATTAAATTAAATATCTCAACAAAATCTCTCTTTAGTTCAAAAAGGAAAATTTTCAGTTCACTATTGATAAAAAATGAGTTAAATTAGTTAACTCCTTCTTCTACTCAAATTGAATCAGTTAACTCCTTATTTTACTCAAATTAAATCTGTTAACTACCTTTAATTTGGAAATCTCCCTTTATGACTGAACTTCACCTTTAATCTTGACCGTTGATTGAAATCGATCTCAACTGTTGATGAGTTCCAGGAAAGTCTATTTATTAGACCCTCATCTTTTCATTTTGAAAGGTTGAATGAGAATTTGCATCCAATTTTTGCTAGAATTCATACTCACATTTGCTCATATTCACATATGCAAAGATCAAGTTTGACAAAAAGTTGACAAAATTTAACCACGGTTGAGTTGAGTTGACTAGTTTCGAAAAGAATTTTGAAATAATTAAACAAAATTATTTAATTAAATGGAGTACTTACTTTTAATTAATTAAATAAAGTTATTTAATTAAATGAGAAGCCATTCCTAATTAATTAAATAAAGTTATTTAATTAAATAAAAAAAGTGTCTATAATTAATTTAAAATTACTTAATTAAATAGAAAAAGTAATTATGAGAGCATATCTCATTTTATTAAATTAAATATCTCAACAAAATCTCTCTTAAGTTCAAAAAGGGAAATTTTCATTTCGCTATTGATAAAAAATGAGTTAAATTAGTTAACTCCTTTTTCTACTCAAATTGAATCAGTTAACTCCTTATTTTACTCAAATTAAATCTGTTAACTCCCTTTAATTTGGAAATCTCCCTTTATGACTAAACTTCATCTTTAATACTGACCATTGATTGAAATTGATCTCAACCGTTGATGAATTCCAGGAAAGTCTATTTAAGAGACCCTCATCTCTTCATTTTGAAAGGTTGAATGAGAATTTGCATCGAATTGTTGCTGGAATTCATACTCACATTTACTCATATTTGTTAGGAAAAACCACGGACAGAAATAAAAACTACATGCAAATATAACCAATAACAGAAAATAATAGAACACACAGAAATGAACACAAGGCACCAAGATTTAACGTGGTTCACCCAATCCCTGGGGTACGTCCACCAAACAACAAGTCCAATCTTATTACAATCTAGTGATTACAACCTGATTACAATCCGTAATCCCTTACAGCTCAATACCGCCGCAAGAACCAATTTCGTATCACCACTTATGAAAAATACCCAACCCTAAGCCCTTTTTATACAAGTATTAAACTGCTTTAGGGTTATAATATGTCGGCCATATGTTGGCCATAATATGTCGGCTACCATGTTGGCTACTTCCCAAAAAAAAAAATTTATGAAGTATGTACAGTACTTTCCTGATCAGTCACCACAATCTAACAATCTCCCACTTGGGGATTGATCAGGCTCCACACTAAACAACAATCTCCCACTTGGAGACTGATCCTGTAGCAATACAACTACCGCATGGGGCTCCCACTAGATCAAACCACCCTAGACTCTACTGTTCTTTTATTCACATTTAGTCTAAAAGGCCAACTAAAGCTGAAGAGGAGTTCAGCTTCTCCCTTGTTACAACCTTTGTCAACATATTTGCTAGATTTTCATTGGTATGTATCTTCTCCAGCTTTAACTGTCTATCCTCCAAAACTGACCGAATGAAATGGTACCGCAACTATATGTGTTTGGTCTTAGAATGCAAAGCTGATTTCTTAGCAAGATGAATGGCACTCTGACTATCTGTGAACAAATAATTATCCTTCTGAGGATGTCTCAATTCTTCCAAGAAGAACTGAAGCCATATCATCTCTTTGGCTGCCTCTATAGCAGCAACATACTCTTCCTCTGTAGTCGAGAGAGCATTAATCTTCTGTAGCCTAGAAACCTAGCTCATAGCTGCCCCACCAACAGTAAAGACATAACCTATAGTACTCCACTTGGTATCAATATCCCCAACCAAATTTGAGTCAACATAGCCCTGTAAATCAGTAGTAGAGCCCCCAAAGTGTAAACACTTATTGGATGTTCCTCTCAAATATCTGAGAATCCACTTGACAGCATTCCAATGCTCAAATTCTAGATGACTCATATACCTGCTAACGACTCCCACTGCATGTGCAATATCTGGCCTAGTGTATACCATAGCATACATCAAACTTCCTACAGCTGAAGCATAGGGTACCTTGGACATCTTATCCTCATCTTCCCGTGTCTTGGGACACATCTCCTTAGTCAATTTCAAATGACCAGGTAAAGGTGTGCTGACAGCTTTAGCATTCTCCATAGAGAAACGTTGCAACACCTTCTCAACATAATCAGCTTGAGATAGCATCAATGTTCTATTCTTCCTATCTCTGTAAATCTTCATACCAAGGATTTGTTTTGCTGCCCCGAAATCCTTCATAGCAAATGCATGTGCTAATTGGCATTTCAGCCCCTTAATATGATCCATGTTAGACCCAACTATAAGCATATCATCAACATATAAAAATAAAATAATGTAGCTATCATCATCCAACCTCTTAAAATAAACACAGTAATCTGAATGACACCTATTATATCCATGCTCATGCATAAAACTGTCAAATTTCAGATACCATTACCGAGGTGCTTGCTTCAAGCCATATAAACTTTTCTTCAATTTGCACACTAAGTTCTTCTTACCTTTGACCTCAAAACCCTGTGGCTGAGCCATATATATTTCTTCATCCAAATCACCATGAAGAAAGGCTATTTTAACATCCATCTGCTCTAAATGAAAATCTTCAGTAGCCACAAGACTTAAAATAGTATGAATAGAAGTCACTTTAACAACAGGAGAAAATATCTCATCAAAATCAATTCCCTTTTTCTGTGCAAATCCTTTTACAACTAACTTGGCCTTAAATCTTTTCTTACCTCCTTCCTCTTCTTTCAACCTGTAAACCCATTTATTTTGTAAAGCCTTTTTACCTGCAGGCAACTTGCACAAATCCCATGTCTTATTTTTCAGCAAAGAGTCCATTTCATCTTTCATTGCAGACCCCTAATGGATCTTAGTATCCACCTACATAGCTTCATCATAACTTTCAGGTTCACCAGCATCAGTAAGTAAAATAGAATACAAAGAGGGAGAAAACCTTTGTGGAGGTCTAATTGGCCTTGTTGACCGTCTAACATTCACTGGTGTGTGTGGTATTTGTTGTTGCAGTTGTTGCACATCATGAGGAATGGCTAGAACATCAGCTTTTGGAGTATCATCCAGCACTACATAATCATCTTCTTTCTTCTCATGTTGCTGCAACAGATCTTTGTACAACACTTTTTCATTGAATATGACATCCCGGCTTCTTATAATTTTATGATTTTCAAAATCCCAAAGCCTATAGCCAAATTCATTAATGCCATATCCAACAAAGACACATTTCTTTGATTTAGCTTCTAGCTTGGTTCTATTTTCAGAGTCTATATGAGAAAAAGCTTCACAACCGAAGGTCTTGAGAAAAGAATAACTCACCTTCTTACCAATCCATGCTTCCTCTGGAATACCACAACCCAAAGGAGTAGAGGGACCTCTATTAATCAAATATACTTCAGTATTGATAGCCTCTGCCCACATGTGTAAGGGCAACCCAGCATGCAACCTCATGCTCCTTGCGCGCTCCATTATAGTCATGTTCATGCATTCAGCCACTCCATTTTCCTGTGGAGTCCTTGGAACAATTTTTTGTCTACGAATACCATTAGTGGAGCAATAATCTTCAAATTCATGACTGCAATACTCACCACCATTATCAGATCTAAGACATTTTAATTTCTTACTAGTCTCATTTTCAACCAAGCATTTCCATTTCTTAAAAGTTTGAAATACATCAGATTTCTGTCTAAGGAAATAAAACCATACTTTTCTAGTTGCGTCATCAATAAATGTAACATAATAATGAGAGCCACCAAGGGAAGATACCTAAGCCGGTCCCCATACATCTGTATGCACAAGCTCTAATTTCTCCTTTTTGTTTTCCTTCCCTGTCTTTACAAAACTCACTCTCTTTTGTTTTCCATACACACAACTTTCACAGAAATCCATATTCACACATTTTAGACCTGGTAAAAATTTCCTTGAATGAAGTAATTTCATACCTTTCTCAATCATGTGCCCAAGTCTATTGTGCCACAGCGCTGTATCAGAATCTACAGCAGCTATTTGTTCTCCCTGCTCAACTGCAGTAATTGTTCCTGAATATTCATTTTTCTCTGAAACAATCAAAGTAGAAGGAACAATATGACCTATAAAAAGATATAAGGTGCCTACTTTCACACCTTTTGCTACTACAAGGGAACCTTTTGAAACCTTCCAATTTTTATCATTAAAAGTAACTACACAACCCTCATCACCGAGTTGCCTTGCTGAAAATAAATTTTTACTGAGTTTTGGAACATGCCTTACCTCATGTAGTAGCCAATGATTCCCATTTTGCAACTTAATCTTAATTTTTCCCTTTCCAATAATCTGACAGGGCTCATTATCCTCCAAATAAACAAGCCCAAAATCCCCTTGGACATAATCAATGAAATAACCTCTATGAGGTGTAGCATGAAAAGAAGCACAGAATCTAAAACCCATGAATCATCAACACTCTCTAAAGACAGAAGCAAAGCATCCTCTTTGGATTTGTTAGTTACCACATTTGCCTCTTTGTCTCCATCTGATTTATCTCCTTCATTTTTCTTTCAAGTCCAGCAATCTTTCTTTTTGTGCCCTGATTTCCCACAGTACCAGCAATCATTTGGTCCTCTCGATTGAGACCTCCTCCCCTTTGACTTTCCTCTTGATTTCCCATGATTTCCAGAGTTACTTCCTCTTTCAGTCATTCTGCCCCTGCTTTGTGCATTTAAAGCACTTCCTGATGTAGATCCACCTGAAGATTTTCTATGAGTTTCCTCACTTAAAATAACACCGATCACATCATCATATTTTAGGGTACTAGATCCAGGAATAGAATTACTCACCGCCATTACCAAGCCATTCCAGCTTTTAGGCAAAGAACACAAAATCAAGAGAGCCCTAATTTCTTCATCAAAATTGATACCCACAGAAGATAATTGACTAGTAATAGTATTAAACTCATTTAAATGATCTGCAACAGATCCACCTTCTGCTATTTTCATATTAAATAAATGCTTCATGAGAAATACCTTATTTGAAGCGGAGGGCTTTTCATACGGTGTCGCTAGGATTTTCATCAAATCTTTTGTCGTCTTTGCTTTTGTAATATTAAATGCCACCGATGGTGCCAAGCATAACCGAATGCTTCCGAGTGCCTTTCTGTCCAAAAGATCCCATTCAGCCTCTGACATAGTTCCCTGATTCTTGGCTTTTCCTTCCAACGGCTTCCATAAATCCTTCTGATATAAATAGTCTTCCATTTGCATCTTCCATAACTGAAAGTTTTGCCCATTAAACCTATCAACCCTCAACTTACCCTCATCTGCCATCGCTCCCACTCAACTGTGAGACTCCCACTTAACCGTGAGACTTTCCTGCAGAGGATAACTGAAAGACAACCTTGCTCTGATACCACTTGTTAGGAAAAACCACGGACAGAAATAAAAACTACATGCAAATATAACCAATAACAGAAAATAATAGAACACACAAAAATGAACACAAGGCATCAAGATTTAACGTGGTTCACCCAATCCCTGGGCTACGTCCACCAAACAGCAAGTCCGATCTTATTACAATCCAGTGATTACAACCTGATTACAATCCGTAATCCCTTACAGCTCAATACCGCCGCAAGAACCAATTTCGTATCACCACTTATGAAAAATACCCAACCCTAAGCCCTTTTTTAACAAGTATTAAACCGCTTTAGGGTTATAACATGTCGGCCATATGTCGGCCATAATATGTCGGCTACTTCCCAAATTTTTTTTTTTATGAAGTATGTACAGTACTTTCCTAATCAGTCACCACAATCTAACAATATTCACATACGCAAAGATCAAGTTTGACATAAAGTTGACCAGATTTAACTACGGTTGACTTAAGTTGACTAGTTTCGAAAAGAATTTTGAAATAATTAAATTTTATTATTTAATTAAAAGGAGTACTTACTTCTAATTAATTAAACAAATTTATTTAATTAAATGAGAAGCCATTCCTAATTAATTAAATGAAGTTATTTAATTAAATAAGAAAACTGTCTCTAATTAATTAAAGATTACTTAATTAAATTGAAAAAGAAATTATGAGAGCATATCTCATTTTATTAAATTAAATATCTCAACAAAATCTCTCTTCAGTTCAAAAAGGGAAATTTTCAGTTCACTATTGATCAAAAATGAGTTAAATCAGTTAACTCCTTTTTATACTCAAATTGAACCAGTTAACTACTTATTTTACTCAAATTAAATCTGTTAACTCCCTTTAATTTGGAAATCTCCCTTTATGACAGAACATCATCTTTAATCCTGACCGTTGATTGAAATCGATCTCAACCGTTGATGAATTCCAAGAAACTATATTTAAGAGACCCTCATCTCTTCATTTTGAAAGGTTGAATGAGAATTTGCATCAAATTGTTGTTGGAATTCATACTCACATTTTCTCATATTCACATACGCAAAGATCAAGTTTGACCAAAAGTTGACCAGATTTAACCACGGTTGACTTTAGTTGACTAGTTTCGAAAAGAATTTTGAAATAATTAAACAAAATTATTTAATTAAATGGAGTACTTACTTCTAATTAATTAAACAAAGTTATTTAATTAAATGAGAAGCCATTCCTAATTAATTAAATGAAGTTATTTAATTAAATAAGAAAAGTGTCTCTAATTAATTAAAGATTATTTAATTAAATAGAAAAAGTAATTATGAGAGCATATCTCATTTTATTAAATTAAATATCTCAACAAAATCTTTCTTCAGTTCAAAAAGGGAAATTTCCAGTTCACTATTGATAAAAAAGGAGTTAAATTAGTTAACTCCTTTTCCTACTCAAATTGAATCAGTTAACTCCTTATTTAACTCAAATTAAATCTGTTAACTCTCTTTAATTTGGAAATCTCCCTTTATGACTGAACTTCACCTTTAATCCTGACCGTTGATTTAAATAAATCTCAACAGTTGATAAATTCCAGAAAAGTCTATTTAAGAGACCCTCATCTCTTCATTTTGAAAGGTTGAATGAGAATTTGCATCAAATTGTTGTTGAAATTCATACTCATATTTGCTCATATTCACATACGCAAAGATCAAGTTTGACCAAAAGTTGACCAGATTTAACCACGGTTGACTTGAGTTGACTAGTTTCGAAAAGCATTTTGAAATAATTAAACGAAATTATTTAATTAAATGGAGTACTTACTTCTAATTAATTAAACATAGTTATTTAATTAAATGTGAAGCCATTCCTAATTAATTAAATGAAGTTATTTAATTAAATAAGAAAATTGTTTCTAATTAAATAAAGATTACTTAATTAAATAGAAAAAGTAATTATGAGAGCATATCTCATTTTATTAAATTAAATATCTCAACAAAATCTCTCTTCAGTTCAAAATGGGAAATTTCTAGTTCACTATTGATAAAAAATGAGTTAAATCAGTTAACTCCTTTTTCTACTCAAATTGAATCAGTTAACTCCTTATTTCACTCAAATTAAATCTGTTAACTCCCTTTAATTTGGAAATCTACCTTTATGACTGAACTTCACCTTTAATCCTGACTGTTGATTGAAATTGATCTCAATCATTGATGAATTTTAAGAAAGTGTATTTAAGAGACCCTCATCTCTTCATTTTGAAAGGTTGAATGAGAATTTGCATCGAATTGTTGCTGGAATTCATACTCACATTTGCCCATATTCACATATGCAAAGATCAAGTTTCACCAAAAGTTGACTAGATTTAACCATGGTTGACTTGAGTTGACTAGTTTTGAAAAGAACTTTGAAATAATTAAACGAAATTATTTAATTAAATGGAGTAATTACTTCTAATTAATTAAACAAAGTTATTTAATTAAATGAGAAGCCATTCCTAATTAATTAAACGAAGTTATTTAATTAAATAAATAAAGTATCTCTAATTAATCAAAGATTACTTAATTAAATAGAAAAAGTAATTATGAGAGCATATCTCATTTTATTAAATTAAATATCTCAACAAAATCTCTCTTCAGTTCAAAAAGGAAAATTTCTAGTTCACTATTGATCAAAAATGAGTTAAATCAATTAACTCCTTTTTCTACTCAAATTGAATCAGTTAACTCCTTATTTTACTTAAATTAAATCTGTTAACTCCCTTTAATTTGGAAATCTCCTTTTATGACTGAACTTCACCTTTAATCCTGACCGTTGATTGAAATCGATCTCAACTGTTGATGAATTCCAGGAAAGTCTATTTAAGAGACCCTCATCTCTTCATTTTGAAATGTTGAATGAAAATTTGCATCGAGTTGTTGCTGGAATTCATACTCACATTTGCTCATATTCACATACGCAAAGATCAAGTTTGACCAAAAGTTGACTAGATTTAACCACGGTTGACTTGAGTTGACTAGTTTCGAAAAAAATTTGAAATAATTAAACGAAATTATTTCATTAAATGGAGTACTTACTTCTAATTAATTAAACAAATTTATTTAATTAAATAAGAGAAGTGTCTCTAATTAATTAAAGATTACTTAATTAAATACAAAAAGTAATTATGAGAGCATATCTCATTTTATTAAATTAAATATCTCAACAAAATCTCTCTTCAGTCCAAAAAGGAAAATTTCCAGTTCACTATTGATCAAAAATGAGTTAAATCAGTTAACCCCTTTTTCTACTCAAATTGAAGCAGTTAACTCCTTATTTTACTCAAATTAAATCTGTTAACTCCCTTTAATTTGGAAATCTCCCTTGATGACTGAACTTCACCTTTAATCCTGACCGTTGATTGAAATCGATCTCAACCGTTGATGAATTCTAGGAAAGTCTATTTAAGAGACCTTCATCTCTTCATTTTGAAAGGTTGAATGAGAATTTGCATCGAATTGTTGCTAGAATTCATACTCACATTTGCTCATATTCACATACACAAAGATCAAGTTTGACCAAAAGTTGACCAGATTTAACCATAGTTGACTTGAGTTGACTAGTTTCAAAAAGAATTTTGAAATAATTAAACAAAATTATTTAATTAAATGGAGTACTTACTTTTAATTAGTTAGATAAAGTTATTTAATTAAATGAGAAGCCATTCCTAATTAATTAAATGAAGTTATTTAATTTAATAAGAAAAGTGCCGCTAATTAATTAAAGATTACTTAATTAAATAGAAAAAGTAATTATGAGTGCATATCTCATTTTATTAAATTAAATATCTCAACAAAATCTCTCTTTAGTTCAAAAAGGGAAATTTCTAGTTCACTATTGATCAAAAATGAGTTAAATCAGTTAAGTCCTTTTTCTATTCAAATTGAATTAGTTAACTCCTTATTTTACTCAAATTAAATCTGTTAACTCCCTTTAATTTGAAAATCTCCCTTTATGACTGAACTTCACCTTTAATCCTGACCGTTGATTGAAATCGATCTCAACCGTTGATGAATTCCAAGAAAGTCTATTTAAGAGACCCTCATCTCTTTATTTTGAAAGCTTGAATGAGAATTTGCATCGAATTGTTGCTAGAATTCATACTCACATTTGCTCATATTCACATACGCAAAGATCAAGTTTGACCAAAAGTTGACTAGATTTAACCACGATTGACTTGAGTTGACTAGTTTTGAAAAGAATTTTGAAATAATTAAACGAAATTATTTACTTAAATGGAGTACTTACTTCTAATTAATTAATGTAATGCCCCGCCAAGGGATCCAAAGAATTATCCTAGAATTTCACTAAGTTTAGTAGCATTTTTTGTTTTGAAAAATAAATACCATATATATAACTCATGCACAATAATAAAAGCAATAGAATTGTCCATCTGTCATGCGCAAAAAGTAAGGGGCAGTAACACACACAATTTTTTTTTTTTTTTTCATGATTAATTTCTTTCTCTATTATTCATCCTGGTTCAAGGCTCCATCGGGAAATAACCAGTAAGAAAACCCGATGTCTTTGCCACTACATCAAATTCAATTACAATTTACACAATATTACAATTCAAGGAGATTTCTTCAAGGATTGCATAATAGAACTTTTATCAACTGACTTCATTGCATCAAGAGTAAACATGGAAAATACAAGAAACAACATGGAGATAACATCACAAGGAGATAAGTAAAATGAACATACATTCCCAGCCAGTTGCACAATAGGTCCAACAATGAACCAATATAGGGGAAAGGTAGATTTTCTCAATAGGAGAAGGCAATCACCATACCTTCACTTAGCCTTTTTGGGGCTTAAAACTTCAAGAATTTCCATTCTTTCTCAAGGCCCTTTCGAGGCTACATCCACAAGGATTTTCATTCTTTACCATATTCAATAATTCTCAATAACAACAAGGTATGGGATGACAAGTAGGGGCTCATACACCCTACCCTTTCTCCCTCCTCCCTCCATGAGAGGAGACTCTACACTATTGAGGTCCAACTAATGCCCTTTCTCCAAGAATGGCCACTTCTTCCCTACCCAAGGGTGAGTGTTGCCAAATACATCCCCATGAAAATCTCTCAAAAACAATCAACACACCAAGAAGGCATAAGAATAACTTCAAAGAAAACAAGATAAAATCCCTCCCAATACCACCCTCAACACACAAGCAAGAAATGCATATCTACACATTGTCTCCAACATGATTCAACAAGATTCAAAACATGAACACACACAAGGAACCATTCATGGAGTGAAGAACTCCTACCTTCAAAAAAAGGGTTATGGCAATGGTGGTTTGAGAAGAGCTTCCTTTTCTTCCTTCAATCTTCAAGACTTTCTCCAAAATTAGAGGATTGGGTGACCCCCAAAAGGCCTCTAAGTATGGTCCTTAACTCCAATAGGATTCCAGTAACTCAAGATGGAGGTTGGTTTTACTAACCCAAGTAAAGGACAACCCATTTTCGAAATCAGCCTATAATAGGGTTTTTAAGAGACCCTAAGAGTCAACCGAGGAGGCTAGAGGGTTGGAAAGTACCCCCACCCATACCCTTATCCATAGGGGTGCTTAAATTTAATGTTTCTAAGCCTTAAAGGCTTATTAGGAACAATTTAAAATTTAGGAGGATGGCAAGAACAATTTACAACCTTTAAAGAATTACAATATAAGGTTAGCACAAAATTAATAAGTAGTTTAGGTTCACTTTTCTGTTGATTTGTCTCGGCTAATTTTCCTACACACTCATTGCACACATCAGTAGGTCCAAAACCATATGCATAATGTGAATTACATATTAGGGGGATTATATAAATTAAAGCATCCATTTCTAAGAATTAGTTGTTCATCTAATTCTACTCATATTTCTAACCTTCTGACTTGCATAACCAAATGTGTTAGCATTGCATACATTTTCTTTCATCATTATACATATTTATAAGCATTAAATAGCAAAATCAAATAACTGAAGTAAGCATCATACATCGCAAAATAGCATAACAATGTTCAGTGTATCTAATAATGTTCTGACATGTTAGCATGAGTATCAAAATAACAATGTGTCATCAGTGCTAGGATGGGTTGGGGTGAGGCCTCACATCCTCCCCCACTAGGCATGAACTTCCTCCTGGAGTTCATCAAAAAGATAAGGGTACTGTGCTCGCATTTGCGTTGTATCCTCCCAAGAAGCTGTAACCTCATTGTAGCAATCCCACTGGACTCTAACCTAGTCCAGCTCTCGGCCTCGAAGTGCTAGGGTCCGTCGAGCAATAATACGGATGGGCTGTAGCGCTAACTAGCCGTCTGACTCCACCTGCAAAGCATCCCAATCTATAATATGAGTCTCATCATAAATATATCCTCTGAGTACGAAAATGTGAAACATATCGTGGATGCGTGACAGGCTAGGTGGTAGGGCTAAACGGTAGGCAATTGGTCCTATCCTCTCTAGGATCTCGAACGGTCCAACAAATCGGGGCGCCAACTTAGAGCCCTTTCCAAATTGAATCGGAATCTTATGTGGCCGCACCCTCAAGAAAACTCTATCGCCAACCTAATATTCCCGATCTATCCTCTTTGCATCTGCATACTTCTTCTGTTGATCCTGTGCCTCCCTCAGGCGCTTTCTAATCAGAGTCACCTGCTGCTCCATCTCCTTAACCAACTGAGGGCCAATAGTTACTCGGTCCTCGATCCTGTCCCAACCCATCCTAGCACCGATGACACATTGTTATTTTGATACTCATGCTAACATGTCAGAACATTATTGGATACACTGAACATTGTTATGCTATTTTGCGATGTATGATGCTTACTTCGGTTATTTGATTTTGCCATTTAATGCTTATAAATATGTATAATGATGAAAGAAAATGTATGCAACACTAACACATTTGGTTATGCAAGTTGGAAGGTTAGAAATATGAGTAGAATTAGATGAACAACTAATTCTTAGAAATGGATGCTTTAATTTATATAATCCCCCTAATATGTAATTCGCATTATGCATATGGTTTTGGACCTACTGATGTGTGCAATGAGTGTGCAAAAAAATTAGCCGAGACAAATCAACGGAAAAGCGAAGCTAAACTACTTATTAATTTTGTGCTAACCCTATATTGTAATTCTTTAAAGGTTGTAAATTGATCTTTCCATCCTCCTAACTTTTAAATTGTTCCTAATAATCCTTTAAGGCTTAGCAACATTAAATTTAAGCACCCCTATGGATAAGGGTATGGGTGGGGGTACTTTCCAACCCTCTAGCCTCCTAGGTTGACTCTTAGGGTCTCTTAAAAACTCTATTATAGGCTGATTTCGAAAATGGGTTGTCCTTTACTTGGGTTAGTAAAACCAACCTCCATCTTGAGTTACTGGAATCCTATTGGAGTTAAGGACCATACTTAGAGGCCTTTTGGGGGTCACCCAATCCTCTAGTTTTGGAGGAAGTCTTGAAGATTGAAGGAAGAAAAGGAAGCTCTTCTCAAACCACCATTGCCATAACCCTTTTTTTGAAGGTAGGAGTTCTTCACTCCATGAATGGTTCCTTGTGTGTGTTCATGTTTTGAATCTTGTTGAATCATGTTGGAGACAATGTGTAGATATGCATTTCTTGCTTGTGTGTTGAGGGTGGTATTGGGAGGGATTTTATTTTGTTTTCTTTGAAGTTATTCTTATGCCTTCTTGGTGTGTTGATTGTTTTTGAGAGATTTTTATGAGCATATATTTGGCAACACTCACCCTTGGGTAGGGAAGAAGTGGCCATGCTTGGGGAAAGGGCATTAGTTGGACCTCAATAGTGTAGAGTCTCCTCTCATGGAGGGAGGAGGGAGAAAGGGTAGGGTGTATGGGCCCCTACTTGTCATCCCATACCTTGTTGTTATTGAGAATTCTTGAATATGGTAAAGAATGAAAATAATTAAATGAAATTAGTTACTTAAATGGAGTACTTAATTCTAATTAATTAATGTAATGCCCCACCAAGGGATCCAAATAATTATCCTAGAATTTCACTAAGTTTAGTAGCATTTTTTTTTTTGAAAAATAAATACCATATATATAGCTCATGCATAATAATAGAAGCAATAGCATTATCCATCATAACATACATAATAGATTACATTCTTTCAGGTCCCTTAACGTTGTATTACATACATGAATCCATCTAGTACAACATGCACATGAAACAATAATGATAAGTCCAATGTTTATACATTACATTTCAAATACTCAATCATCCATTGTACATGTCATAGGGTATGAACAACCTCAAAATAATATACATACATTGAATAAGGTACATCATCCTATTCTAATCCATTATACATCAAAATAAAGATAATCACATGATACACATGATACATCATCATAGAAAACATATACATCCATCATAAAGATCAAACATAATAAACTAAGTGCATAGCTCCTCCCAACCGTCAATAGCATCATTAGACCATCGTGGATCCTAGCCATCCCTCCATGCGTAACATTCCAAATCACCGAAGAGATCATCGGTATTACATAGTAGGGATGTCACTCCTAATCAATACAACATCATATGTATAAGTAATCTATCATGCAAATAAAAGCATAATATAACATCATCTAACATATGCTATTCATTAATGAAAAAAGATACATATCCACCATGATGAAGGACGCATCAGCCACGATGTCTCAATGAATCTCAAAATGATAAGAGTGGAAAACACACTACCACCTGACCGCATGGTACCTAATTGGTCCACTCCCACCATGCTAAGGAGATAATCTCAAGTCCTAAATAGGCTATCAAAATCACATAGCACATATTTCTATAAGTCTAAGAATCCTAAAAGTATACTAACTCAAGGTTCCAAACACAAAATTTGACATTTAATCCCAGAGGCACACAATGACATGTAGGAACCTACTATGCAAGCGAGAAAGTGTCATCACAATTATCATGTACATGTTACCCTGGCAGTTAGCTAAACTCCACAGGTCCATACTGATTTCATGCGGCCACTAGTATCCTCTCATACTGACGAGGCATAGTACGAAATGCAAGGTCGCAACCATGGGTCTCACTACTCCCATCCTAGCCTATACAAGCACTCAAGGCATGGACGAGAAAAAAACACTTATCTTTTTAGGTTCATTCAATTAGTATTAGGTGTGAATGTTATCACTTATTAATCAAACTTACAATGAGTTACCCTGGCAGCCTCTTAGGGCCCCGGCCCCCATTGTAAGCCACTTCCTGTCACTACATGAAGATATGCTACCCTAATGCTCATGGACTCATAAATCTCAAAATCACAAAAGATAATCCATAAAATCATCAAATATGCATAAAAGCATCAAATCTCCATGAGCTAACATCCATAAAAAATCACGAACACAACAGCTCTCTATTGGCAACTAGAGTATCACTGATAATCAAATATCCAATGGTTCTCAATAATATATATATATATATATATATATATATCTCAATCATACTGATTGAAGACTCCAAAAATGGTTGAGTCAAACGTGTCACAACATGACATCATCAAAAATAAATCCACATTACAGTCCCATCATGGCGACTAGAAAATAAACGAAGGATAACTGATCAATGTCCAAAATAATGGTTAAGTCAAGTGTCTCATACATAAGAATCTCAACTATAACAATCAGTAATCACATACAATACATAGAGCATTCCATCACATAACCATGGATGGGTTTATAAAGATCGAGATTAAAACATCATCATGTCACCACAATCACATAACCCCCAATCCTCTGGTAGATGTCCTATACTGGTCAACACTAGTCAACCTAATACCCAAAACAATAGCATAAAGAATACACAATGTAAACACATGTTTTGGTTTTTACAACTTGAATTGTAGAGATCTCAGTTTAAGTTCCCAAGTTTGAAGAATGAATGGAGGAACACATACATTGTTTTTGGATATAAGTTTTCCTTAACAGATCTAAAAATCCATCTTCCAATTTATAATATTTGTTTGATACATCCCCCACCAAACTATCAACTCTTTATTTAATAGTTTAAAACAATTAAATTATTAAATAGTTGAAAATTATTAAATAGTTGAAGATTATTAAAGAGTCACCTTTATGAAAATAAATCATCAATATAAGTCATTGATCAAATAATAATATTTATAATAACTTATTTACATATTACATTTATATATATATATATATATGTATGTATGTATGTATGTATGTATGTATGTATGTATAAATTATATATATATATATATATATATACATATGTAAATATATTAATCTGTTTTCATAAAATTGATTTAACAATTTTGATTGACACCATATTATATAGCAATGTGAATCGATTGTTTATAAATGTTTTAACATAACATTTTTTTTTGCATAACATTAACATCAATTAAACCCCCCCAAACTCTTGCTATGGTACGTAGTACCTACGGTCGCAAGAACTGCGCCGACAGCGGGTACGTAGTACCCCTTTCGCCGCAGACCTGCAATGGCAGGTCTTTGCCTTCCACAGGCGTGGGGTACGAATCATGCCCACGGCATTATAATATACACTTGTTTCATGCGATATGAATCGCGATGCAATTTATTAAATTTTCCACTGCGATTTTATCAATCGCTCAATTCGGTGCATTATATACATAGGTATATATATATATGTATCAGTATATATATATGTATGTATGTATAAATATAAATTTGAATTTTATAATTGATTTATAATAATTGTATATATATATATATATATATATAAGTATATGTATGCAGATTTGAACATATAACCATTTAATTCTTTTTTTTTCACAAAGATTATATCTACAATTAAGAATAAAATATTTGCATATAAAATTCTCCAATAAAAATAATCTACCCACATTGAGAATGCATATAAATATGAAACTTCTCGGAAGACATATGGAAGACACGAAGAAGACAGGGAATGCATAATGTGAAAATAGCATAAGTAAAACCACAAGAATCTACTCAGATTCTAATGCTAAATTGCTCTTCCTCAAAAAATCCCTAGAGCAAGCTCCTCCCTTCTTCAGAATTCTCGAGTCCTCCAATGCTCAAATTGCTCTCCCAACGCTATTTCTAAGCTTCTATGAATGCTTGAATATAAAGAGCTTTCAGAAAACATCTAGAATGCTTCTAGAAACAGCTGGAAGGTGTCACCAACTAAGCATGGATCTTTTCCAACCTTCAAGATGAGCCATAGGGTTGTAGACACCATGTGCTTAATTGATGCACTAACCCCCGTGTTGTTGACACTTGAGAAATAGAGAAGTGCGCTAACTCCCATGCAAGCTTATAACTCCAATTCACTTTTTATATAATTTCTATTTAAATATTAATAACTTTCATTTTAACTTTATAAATTTTATTATTATTATTTATTTGTTACTTTACTATTATTTTATTATTATTATTAATTTTAATTTCTAATTTTCTTTTATTTAATTTATTTTTCTTCAATAATTTACATTTAATTAATTACAATCAAAATATCAAATAACATGATATTTCATATTAATTTTCTCAAATAATTAATGTATTAATTAAATCTATTTATTAAGACTTAATTAATAGAAGATTCACCATAGACTTCCAAGATAAAATATGAAAACCCATCATAGAGAAAATCACTCAAAATCAGTCTAAAGGGTTAAAAATCATGAATTATGTCATCCGAAACATTCGGTGGGTAAAATATACAGATACTTGTCCTACCTCACTAGGACAATTGGCTTAAAGGTTTGGGATTTGGACTTGAGAATTTATCTCCCTCCTCTTATCATTGAGATAGTATAATAGGGTATGCTCATCCTGGCAATTCAGGGAAGTCGATACCTGGTACCTGCAACCTGCAGAAAAACCATGCATGTACATACAATATTTATAATGCTAAGCTAAACAAACAATGGCAGGAAGTGGTGCATCGTGTAGATCCCGACTAAGTAGGTGACTACGACTCCCTTCCTTAACCACATCAAAAACACCATACAATATGAAAACACGCACACCATACACATGCAAGTATGGGGTAAGTATCCATAATAAAGCACATAAGATAATAAACAATCCAACTAATCATCAATAATAGCTTAAAACAATATAATGATTATTATGTATGCACAAAATGTAAAGTCTAAATGATCTCATCATATAACCATTGAATCCATAACATAATGTCTGATAGTCTCAAAACAATACCACTAATCCATCAATATAATACTAGTCCATCAAAGTCTGATAATAACAACAAAAATGTCCAGAAAAGATGTGAACGATGGTAGGCACTACATCCACCCCCCCTTGGGTTAGGCTTACTCTTGGAAGCCTACAAAAAATTAGGGATATAACTCCCTCAATCTAGCTGCATCCTTCGAAGTAGCTGAAGAATCATCAGTAGGGTCCCATTGGACCCTTACCTGCTCAATGGTTTGACCCCTGAGGGTCAACCTCCACTGCTCCAAAATATGAACCAGCTGCAAAACCAGCTACCCATCCTCTACTTGCAATGCATTCCAATCAAGAACATGTACAATATCAAGAATATACTGTCAAAGCATTAAAACATGGAAAACATCATGAATGCGAGCTAGGCTGGGTAGTAGAGCAAGATGGTCATACTAGGTCAAATGCTCCCTTTGGCCAGAAGTTCCTCTAGCTGAAGACGTAGCTCACCCAATTCCTGAGTAGTCATGCGATAAGAAGCTTTAGAGATAGGCTCCGCTCCAGGAATTAGATCAATACTAAAGTCAATGTCCCTCTTTGGAGGCATGCCTGAAATCTCACTTGGAAAAACATCTGCGTACTCCTACAAAATTGGGTGATCTAAAGTCTCCCTCATGGAATCTTCCTCATCAAGATCATTTACCATAACAGCAAATATCTGACATCCCTTACGAAAACTTCACTTCAAATGCATAGGAGAAATCATCCGCAGAGATATAGGCCTTGGTATCCCAACTATCTGCACATCATTCCCTTGGTCATCTTGGCACATAATAATCTTCTTCCTGCAATCTACACTGGCTCTATGAGATCCAAGCCAGTCCATGCCTAAAACCACATCATAAGAACCAAGGGGTATGATTCAAAGATCCACTGCAGTATCAAAGCTTCCTAAGCTAAGCCCACACTTATGAACTATAGAATCTGTGGAGACCTTAATGCCTGAGGCTAGTTCCACTTGCTAACCACGATCTTGCTTCACCACATCTAGCTTACAATTAGAAACTATAGATGGTGAAATAAATGAATCTATAGCTCCTGAATCAAACAATACTAAAATAGATATACCTCTAATAGCACTTGTGGTGTCGACCATTGTTCAATGATGATTTTCCTGACGCTGATCAACTACTACAAAAACTCTATGAGCTCTACCTGCATCACCAATTGTAGGCTCTAAAATGGTAGGTCTAGGTCCTAAAAACTGAGGTGCTCGCTGAGGACACTGAGCTACATAATGTCCAATATGACCACATGAAAAGCATTCTTTATTTCTGCCAGAACCTCTTCCCATAGGTGGTATATTTGATTGCTAGCGACTATTCGTGCTCACAAAAGACTGGCTACTCTGAGCTGGCTGATTGGACTGATTCTGTTTATTGCGTTGACCATTGCAGTTGTTCTTGGTGTTAGCACCTTTGCCACCGCCTTGAGCTTGAGAATTCGATCCCTTCTGTTGCTGTGTCTATTGAGACTGCTGCTGATACTATTTCCCCTTAGAGAAAGAAAACTTCTTGTTACCACCTAAATTGTAGTTGCTTTTATATCCTGATGCTGTTGGCGCTCCTACAAAACCACCTTGACCAATGTTGACACTTTGCTCAACAAGTATAGCTTGATGCACCGCATCCTTGAGAGTTTTTGGCTCAAATACCTTAACTCCCCTAATAATACGGTTATTCAAACCCCTAATAAAATGTTGTGTCAACTGAGTTGAATTTTCACTGAACCCTAAAAAAGGCACAAGCTCATAAAACTTACACTCATACTCGGTCACTGACAAAGTGTACTGTCTAAGATTATGAAATTCATCATCCCTTTGTTGTTTCCATTCCTCTGGTAGGAATCATTCATGAAAACTTTCTAGGAATAATTCCCATGTAACACTGCTCATATGGATTCCCAACTTCTTCTCCTCAATCGTCCATCAAGTGGCCCCAAAATTCTCTAGATTAGTGATCGTAAACCTTGCCTTAACATTGCTGTCGAACTCTTGCATGGCAAAAATGCTGTCGAGGGAAATAAGCCACTGCTCAGCCACATAATTAGAACCTTGCCCATTGAAAGGCTTAACCTTGGATCTTGAAAGATCCTTCATCTGAGTGGACACAATGAACCTCTGACATTCCTTTCGAGGACTTCTAGATCTGGGTCTATGCTCTTGTTTTGTCTAATGCACTTTAGGCTATTCTTGAATAGGAGGTATACGTTCTAGAATAGTCTACATCATCTACCTCAAATGGACCTCTTAAGACTCAGCTTGGTCCTCTCTACGGCTATCTTCTTGCTACCTACTAGAGTGCTCTTCTCTGCTCTCTACATGAGCCAATCCCTCATGGGCAGACTCATGGACACTAATAGTTCTGCCACGACAACGACCTCTAATAGAAGACCTAGTCCTAGATACCATCCTACAATAGTTTAAGGTACTAAGTTCAGTTCTATGTCTAGGTTTAAGTAAAATTTCCAGTTTTGAAACTAAGTGTTGAAGTATGAAAAATATTCAAGTAACAGTTTGAGTCCTGTTTCAATTCACCTAGATCAAGTTTGGAAAGTTACACTTAATAGTTCATAGTCCTACTTGTTCCAAAATACCCAGAGCTCCCAATGTAGAAACTCGGGCTCTGATACCAAATATAATGCCCCGCCAAGGGATCCAAAGAATTATCCTAGAATTTCACTAAGTTTAGTAGCATTTTTTTTTTTTTGAAAAATAAATACCATATATATAACTCATGCACAATAACAGAAGCAATAGCATTGTCCATCATAACATACATAATAAATTACATTCTTTAAGATCCCTTAACGTTGAATTACATACATGAATCCATCTAGTACAACATCCACATGAAACAATAATGATAAGTCCAATTTTTATACATTACATTTCAAATACTCAATCATCCACTGTACATGTCACACGGTATGAACAACCTCAAAAGAATATACATACATAGAATAAGGTACATCATCCTATTCTAATCCATGATACATCAAAGTAAAGATAATCACATGATACACATGATACATCATCATAGAAAACATATACATCCATCATAAAGATCAAACATAATAAACTAAGTGCACGGTTCCTCCCAACCGTCAATAGCATCATTAGACCATCGTGGATCCTAGCCATCCCTCCATGCGTAACCTTCCAAATCATCGAAGAGATCATCGGTATTACATATTAGGAATGTCACTCCTAATCAATACAACATCATATGTAGAAGTAATCTATCATGAAAATAAAAGCATAAGGTAACATCATCTAACATATGCTATTCATCAATGAAAAAAGATACATATCCACCATCATGAAGGACGCATCAGCTACGATGTCTCAATGAATCTCAAAATGATAAGAGTGGAAAATACACTACCACTCGACCACGTGGTACCTAATTGGTCCACTCCCACCATGCTAAGGAGATAATCTCAATTCTCAAACAGGCTATCAAAATGACATAGCACATATTTCTACAAGTCTAGGAATCCTAAAAGTATACTAACTCAAGGTTCCAAACATAAAATCTGACATCTAATCCCAGAGGCACATAATGACATGTAGGAACCTACTATGCAAGCGAGAAAGTGTCATCACAATTATCACGTACAAGTTACCCTGGCAGTTAGCTAAACTCCACAGGTCCATACTAATTTCATGCGGCCACTAGTATCTTCTCATACTAACGAGGCATACTACGAAATGCAAGGTCGCAACCATGCATCTCACTACTCTCATCCTAGCCTGTACAAGAACTCAAGGCATGGGCAAGAACAAAACACTTATCTTTGTAGGTTCATTCAGTTAGTATTAGGTGTGAATGTTATCACTTATTAATCCAACTTAGAATGAGTTACCCTAGCAGCCTCTTAGGGCCCCGGCCCCCATTGCAAGCCACTTCCCGTCACTACAGGTAGATATCCTACCCTAATGCTCATGGACTCATAAATCTCAAAATCACAAAAGATAATCCATAAAATCATCAAATATGCATAAAAGCATCAAATCTCCATGAGCTAACATCCATAGAAAATCATGAACACAAAAGCTCTCTATTGGCAACTGGAGTATCACTGATAATAAAATATTCAATGGTTCTCAATAAATTATATATATATATATATATATATATATATCTCAATCATACTAATCGAAGACTCCAAAAATGGTTGAGTCAAACATGTCACAACATGACATCATCAAAAATAAATCCACATTACAGTCCCATCATGGCGACTAGAAAATAAACCAAGGATAATTGATCGATGTCCAAAATAATGGTTAAGTCAAGTGTCTCATACATAAGAATCTCAACTATAACAATCAGTAATCACATACAATACATAGAGCATTCCATCACATAACCATGGATGGGTTTATAAAGATCGAGATTAAAACATCATCATGTCACCACAATCACATAACCCCCAAGCCTCTGGTAGACATCCTATACTGGTCAACACTAGTCAACCCAAAACCCAAAACAATAGCATAAAGAATACACAATGTAAACACATGTTTTGGTTTTTACAACTTGAATTGTAGAGATCTCAATTTAAGTTCCCAAGTTTGAAGAATGAATGGAGGAACACATACATTGTTTTTGGATATAAGTTCTCCTTAACAGAACTAAAAATCCATCTTCCAATTTATAATATTTGTTTGATACATCCCCCACCAAACTATCAACTCTTTATTTAATAATTTAAAACAATTAAATTATTAAATAGTTGAAAATTATTAAAGAGTCACCTTTATGAAAATAAACCATCAATATAACTCATTGATCAAATAATAATATTTATAATAACTTATTTACATATTACATATATATATATATATATATGTAAATATATTAATCCGTTTTCATAAAATCGATTTAACAATTTCGATTGACACCATTTTATATAGCAATGTGAATCGATTGTTTATAAACGTTTTACCATAACATTTTTTTTGCATAACATTAACATCAATTAAACCCCCCCAAACTCTTGTTGCAGTACGCAATACTTGCGATCGTAGGAACAGCATCGACAGCGGGTACGTAGTACCCCTATCGCCGTAGACCTATGACAGAAGGTCTCTTCCTTCTGCAGGCGCGGGGTACGAATCGTGCCCACAACATTATAATATACACTTGTTTCATGCGATATGAATCACAATGCGATTTATCAAATTTTCTACTGTGATTTTATCAATCGCTCAATTTGATGCATTATATACATAGGTATATATATATGTATGTATGTATGTATATATATATATATTTGAATTTTATAATTGATTCATAATAATTGTATACATATATATATATGTGTATGAAGATTTGAACATATAACCATTTAATTCTTTTTTTTTCACAAGGACTATATCTACAATTAAGAATAAAATATTTGCATTATAGAATGCATATAGAATTCTCCAATAAAATTAATCTACCCACATTGAGAATGCATATAAATATGAAACTTCTCGGAAGACATATGGAAGACATGAAGAAGACAGGGAATGCATAATGCGAAAATAGCATAAGTAAAATGACAAGAATCTACTCAGATTTTGATGCTAAATTGCTCTTCCTCAGAAAATCTGCAGAGCAAGCTCATCCCTTCTTCAGAATTCTCGAGTCCTCCAATGCTCCAATTGCTCTCCCAACACTATATCTAAGCTTCTATGAATGCCTAAATATAAAGAGCTTCCAAGAAATATCTAGAATGCTTCTAAAAATAGCTGGAAGGTGTCACCAACTAAGCATGGGTCTTTTTCAACCTTTAAGATGAGCCATAGGGTTGTAGAGACCATGTGCTTAATTGATGCACTAACCCCCCATGTTGTTGACACTTGAGAAATAGAGAAGTGCGCTAACTCTCATGCAAGCTTATAACTCCAATTCACTTTTTATATAATTTCTATTTAAATATTAATAACTTTCATTTTAACTTTATAACTTTTATTATTATTATTTATTTGTTACTTTACTATTATTTTATTATTATTATTAATTTTAATTTCTAATTTTCTTTTATTTAATTCATTTTTCCTCAATAATTCACATTTAATTAATTACAATCAAAATATCAAATAACATGATATTTCATATTAATTTTCTCAAATAATTAATTTATTAATAAAATCTATTTATTAAGACTTAATTAATAGAAGATTCACCATAGACTTTCAAGATAAAATATGAAAACCCATCATACAACAAATCACTCAAAATCAGTCTAAAGGGTTAAAAATCATGAATTATGTCATCTGACATATTTGGTGGGTAAAATATCCAGATACTTGTCCTACCTCACTAGGACAATTGGCTTAAAAGTTTGGGATTTGGACTTGAGAATTTATCTCCCTCCTCTTATCATTGAGATAGTATAATAGGGTACACTCATCCTGGCAATTCAGGAAAGTCGATACCTGGTACCTGCAACCTGTAGAAAAATCATGCATGTACATACAATATTTATAATGCTTTAAGCTAAACAAACAATGGTAGGAAGTTGTGCATCGTGTAGATCCTGACTAAGTAGGTGACTACGACTCCCTTCCTTAACCACATTAGAAACGTCATACAATATAAAAATACGCACACCATACACATGCAAGTATGGGGTAAGTATCCATAATAAAGCACATAAGATAATAAACCATCCAACTAATCATCAATAATAGCTAAAAACAATATAATGATTATTATGTATGCATGAAATGTAAAGTCTAAATGATCTCATCATATAACCACTGAATCCATAACATAATGTCTGATAGTCTTAAAACAATACCACTAATCCATCAATATAATACTAGTCCATCAAAGTCTGATAATAACAACAACAATGTCTAGAAAAGATGTGAACGACGGTAGGCACAAAAATTAAACAAAGTTATTTAATTAAATAAGAAGCCATTCCTAATTAATTAAATGAAGTTATTTAATTAAATAAGAAAAGTGTCTCTAATTAATTAAAGATTTCTTAATTAAATAGAAAAATTAATTATGAGAGTATATCTCATTTTATTAAATTAAATACCTCAACAAAATCTCTCTTCAGTTCAAAAAGGGAAATTTCAAGTTCACTATTGATAAAAAATGAGTTATATCAGCTAACTCCTTTTTCCACTCAAATTGAATCAGTTGACTCCTTATTTTACTCAAATTAAATCTGTTAACTCCCTTTAATTTGGAAATCTCCCTTTATGAATGAACTTCACCTTTAATCCTGACCGTTGATTGAAATCGATCTCAACCGTTGATGAATTCCAAGAAAGTCTATTTAAGAGACCCTCATCTCTTAATTTTGAAAGATTGAATGAGAATTTGCATCGAATTGTTGTTTGAATTCATACTCACATTTGCTCATATTCACATACGCAAAGATCAACTTTGACAAAAAGTTGACCAGATTTAACCACGGTTGACTTGAGTTGACTAGTTTCGAAAAGAATTTTGAAATAATTAAACAAAATTATTTAATTAAATGGAGTACTTACTTTCAATTAATTAAACAAAGTTATTTAATTAAATGAGAAGCCATTCCTAATTAATTAAATGAAGTTATTTAATTGAATAAGAAAAGTGTCTCTAATTAATTAAAGATTACTTAATTAAATAGAAAAAGTAATTATGAGAGCACATCTCATTTTATTAAATTAAATATCTCAACAAAATCTCTCTTCAGTTCAAAAAGGGAAATTTCTAATTCACTATTGATCAAAAATGAGTTAAATCAGTTAACGCCTTTTTCTACTCAAATTGAATCAGTTAACTCCTTATTTTACTCAAATTAAATCTATTAACTTCATTTAATTTGTAAATCTCCCTTTATGACTGAGCTTCACCTTTAATCCTGGCCGTTTATTGAAATCGATCTCAACCGTTGATGAATTCCAAGAAAGTCTATTTAAGAGACCTTTATATCTTCATTTTGAAAGGTTGACTGAGAATTTGCATCGAATTGTTGCTGGAATTCATACTCACATTTGCTCATACTCACATACGCAAAGATCAAGTTAGACCAAAAGTTGACCAGATTTAACCACGGTTGACTTGAGTTGACTAGTTTCTAAAAGCATTTTGAAATAATTAAACGAAATTATTTAATTAAATGGAGTACTTACTTCTAATTAATTAAACATAGTTATTTAATTAAATGAGAAGCCATTCCTAATTAATTAAATGAAGTTATTTAATTAAATAAGAAAAGTGTGTCTAATTAATTAAAGATTACTTAATTAAATAGAAAAAGTAATTATAAGAGCATATCTCATTTTATTAAGTTAAATATATCAACAAAATCTCTCTTCAGTTCAAAAAGGGAAATTTCCAGTTCACTATTGATCAAAAATGAGTTAAATCAGTTAACTCCTTTTTCTACTCAAATTGAATCAGTTAACTCCTTATTTTACTCAAATTAAATCTGTTAACTCCCTTTAACTAGGAAATCTCCTTTTATGACTGAACTTCACCTTTAATCCTGACCATTGATTGAAATCGATCTCAACAGTTGATGAATTCTAGAAAAGTCTACTTAAGAGACCCTCATCTCTTCATTTTGAAAGGTTGAATGAGAATTTGCATCGAATTGTTGCTGGAATTCATACTCACATTTGCTCATATTCACATATGCAAAGATCAAGTTTGACCAAAAGTTGCCCAGGTTTAACCACGGTTGACTTGAGTTGACTAGTTTTGAAAAAAAATTTGAAATAATTAAACGAAATTATTTAATTAAATGGAGTACTTACTTCTAATTAATTAAACAAAGTTATTTAATTAAATGAGAAGCCATTCCTAATTAATTAAATGAAGTTATTTAATTAAATAATAAAATTGTCTTTAATTAATTAAAGATTACTTAATTAAATCGAAAAAGTAATTATGAGAGCATATCTCATTTTATTAAATTAAATTTCTCAACAAAATCTCTCTTCAGTTCAAAAAGGGAAATTTCCAGTTCACTGTTGATAAAAAATGAGTTAAATTAGTTAACTCCTTTTTCTACTTAAATTCAATCAGTTAACTACTTATTTTACTCAAATTGAATCTGTTAACTCCCTTTAATTTGAAAATCTCCCTTTATGACAGAACTTCACCTTTAATCCTGACCGTTGATTGAAATCGATCTCAACCGTTGATGAATTCCAGAAAAATCTATTTAAGAGACCCTCATCTCTTCATTTTGAAAGGTTGAATGACAATTTGCATCGAATTGTTGCTAGAATTCATACTCACATTTGCTCATATTCACATACGCAAAGATCAAGTTTGCCTAAAAGTTGACTAGATTTAACCACGGTTGACTTGAGCTGACTAGTTTCGAAAAGAAATTTGAAATAATTAAACAAAATTATTTAATTAAATGGAGTACTTACTTCTAATTAATTAAACAAAGTTATTTAATTAAATGAGAAGCCATTCCTAATTAATTAAATGAAGTTATTTAATTAAATAAGAAAAGTGTCTCTAATTAATTAAAGATTATTTAATTAAATAGAAAAAGTAATTATGAGAGCATATCTCATTTTATTAAATCAAATATCTCAGCAACATCTCTCTTCAGTTCAAAAAGAGAAATTTCCAGTTCACTATTGATAAAAAATGAGTTAAATCAATTAACTCCTTTTTCTACTCAAATTGAATAAGTTAACTCCTTATTTTACTCAAATTAAATCTGTTAACTCCCTTTAATTTGGAAATCTCCCTTTATGACTGAACTTCACCTTTAATCTTGACCGTTGATTGAAATCGATCTCAACCGCTGATGAATTCCAAGAAAGTCTATTTAATAGACCCTCATTTCTTCATTTTGAAAGGTTGAATGAGAATTTGCATCGAATTGTTGTTGGAATTCATACTCACATTTGCTCATATTCACATACGCAAAGATCAAGTTTGACCAAAAGTTGACCAGATTTAACCACGGTTGACTTGAGTTGACTAGTTTCAAAAAGAATTTTGAAATAATTAAACAAAATTATTTAATTAAATAGATTACTTACTTCTAATTAATTAAACAGAGTTATTTAATTAAATGAGAAGTCATTCCTAATTAATTAAATGAAGTTATTTAAATAAATAAATAAAGTGTCTCTAATTAATTAAAGATTACCTAATTAAATAGAAAAAGTAATTATGAGAGCATATCTCATTTTATTAAATTAAATATCTCAACAAAATCTCTCTTCAGTTCAAAAAGGGAAATTTGCAGTTCACTATTGATAAAAAATGAGTTAAATTAGTTAACTCCTTTTTCTACTCAACTTGAATCAGTTAACTCATTATTTTATTCAAATTAAATTTGTTAACTCTCTTTAATTTGGAAATCTCCCTTTATGACTGAACTTCACCTTTAATCCTGACCGTTCATTGAAATCGATCTCAACCATTGATAAATTCAAGGAAAGCCTATTTAAGAGACCCTCATCTCTTCATTTTGAAAGGTTGAATAAGAATTTGCATCGAATTGTTGTTGGAATTCATACTCACATTTGCTCATATTCACATACGCAAAGATAAAGTTTGACCAAAAGTTGATCAGATTTAACCATGGTTGACTTGAGTTGACTAGTTTCAAAATTCTTTTCAAAATAATTAAACGAAATTATTTAATTAAATGGACTACTTACTTCTAATTAATTAAACAAAATTATTTAATTAAATGAGAAGCCATTCCTAATTAATTAAATGAAGTTATTTAAATAAATAACAAAAGTGTCTCTAATTAATTAAATATTACTTAATTAAATAGAAAAAGTAATTATGACAGCATATCTTATATTTTTAAATAAAATATATCAAAAAAATATCTCTTCAGTTCAAAAAGAGAAATTTCTAGTTCACTATTGATAAAAAATGAGTTAAATCAGTTAACTCCTTTTTCTATACAAAGTGAATCAATTAACTCCTTATTTTACTCAAATTAAATCTGTTAACTCCCTTTAATTTGGAAATCTCCCTTTACGACTGAACTTCACTTTTAATCCTGACCGTTGATTGAAATCGATCTCAACCGTTGATGAATTCCAGGAAAGTCTATTTAAGAGACCCTCATCTCTTCATTTTGAAAGGTTCAATGAGAATCTGCATCGAATTGTTGGTAGAATTCATACTCACATTTGCCTATATTCACATACGCAAAGATCAAGTTTGACCAAAAGTTGACCAATTTTAACCACGGTTTACTTGAGTTGACTAGTTTTGAATTTTTTTTTGAAATAATTAAATGAAATTATTTAATTAAATGGAGTACTTACTTCTAATTAATTAAACAAAGTTATTTAAATAAATGAGAAGCCATTCCTAATTAACTAAATGAAGTTATTTAAATAAATAAGAAAAGTGTCTATAATTAATTAAAAATTACTTAATTAAATAGAAAAAGTAATTATGAGAGCATATCTCATTTTATTAAATTAAATATCTCAACAAAATCTCTCTTCAGTTCAAAAAGGGAAATTTCCAATTCACTATTGATGAAAAATGAGTTAAATCAGTTAACTCCGTTTTCTACTCAAATTGAATCAGTTAACTCCTTATTTTACTCAAATTAAATCTGTTAACTCCCTTTAATTTGGAAATCTCCCTTTATGACTGAACTTCACCTTTTCTCCTGACAGTTGATTGAAATCGATCTCAACCGTTGATGAATTTCAAGAAAGTCTACATAAGAGACCCTCATCTCTTCATTTTGAAAGGTTGAATGAGAATTTGTATCGAACTGTTGCTCAAATTTATACTCCCATTTGCTCATATTCACATATGCAAAGATCAAGTTTGACCAAAAGTTGACTAGATTTAACCACGGTTGACTTGAATTGCCTAGTTTCGAAAAAAAATTTGAAATAATTAAACGAAATTATTTAATTAAATGGAGTACTTACTTCTAATTAATTAAACAAAGTTATTTAATTAAATGAGAGTCCATTCCTAATTAATTAAATGAAGATATTTAATTAAATAAGAAAAGTGTCTCTAATTAATTAAAGATTATTTAATTAAATAGAAAAAGTAATTATGAGAGCATATCTCATTTTATTAAATTAAATATCTCAACAAAATCTCTCTTCAGTTCAAAAAGGGAACTTTCGAGTTCACTATTGATCAAAAATGAGTTAAATCAGTTAACTCCTTTTTCTACTCAAATTGAATCAATTATCTCCTTATTGTACTCAAATTAAATCTGTTAACTCCCTTTAATTTGGAAATCTCCCTTTATGACTGAACTTTACCTTTAATCCTAACCATTGATTGAAATCGATCTCAACCGTTGATGAATTTCAGGAAAGTCTATTTAAGAGACCCTCATCTCTTCATTTTGAAAGGTTGAGTGAGAATTTGTATTGAATTGTTGTTGGAATTCATACTCACATTTGCTCATATTCACATACGCAAAGATCAAGTTTGACCAAAAGTTGACCAAATTTAACCACGATTGACTTGAGTTGACTAGTTTCAAATTTTTTTTGAAATAATTAAACGAAATTATTTAATTAAATGGAGTACTTACTTCTAATTAATTAAATAAAGTTATTTAATTATATGAGAAGCCATTCCTAATTAATTAAATGAACTTATTTAATTGAATAAGAAAAGTGTCTCTAATTAATTAAAGATTATTTAATTAAATAGAAAAAGTAATTATGAGAGCATATCCCATTTTATTAAATTAAATATCTCAACAAAATCTCTCTTCAGTTCAAAAAGATAAATTTTCAGTTTACTATTGATAAAAAATGAGTTAAATCAGTTAACTCCTTTTTCTACTCAAATTGAATCAGTTAACTCCTTATTTTACTCAAATTAAATCTGTTAACTCCCTTTAATTTGGAAATCTCCTTTTATGACTGAACTTCACTTTTAATCCTGACCGCTGATTGAAATCGATCTCAACCGTTGATAAATTCTAGGAATGTCTATTGAAGAGACCCTCATCTCTTCATTTTGAAAGGTTGAATGAGAATTTCCATCGAATTGTTGTTGGAATTCATACTCACATTTTTTCATTTTCACATACGCAAAAATCAAGTTTGACCAAAAGTTGACCAGATTTAACCACGGTTGACTTGAGTTGACTACTTTCGAAAAGAATTTTGAAATAATTAAACGAAATTATTTAATTAAATGGAGTACTTACTTCTAACTAATTAAACAAAGTTATTTAATTAAATAAGAAGCCATTTCTAATTAATTAAATGAAGTTATTTAAATAAATAAGAAAAATGTCTCTAATTAATTAAAGATTATTTAATTAAATAGAAAAAGTAATTATGAGAGCATATCTCATTTTATTAAATTAAATATCTCAACAAAATCTCTCTTCAGTTCAAAAAGGGAAATTTTCAGTTCACTATTGATAAAAAATGAGTTAAATCAGTTAACTCCTTTCTCTACTCAAATTGAATCAGTTAACTCCTTATTTTACTCAAATTAAATCTGTTAACTCCCTTTAATTTGGAAATCTTCCTTTATGACTTAACTTCACCTTTAATCCTGACCGTTGATTGAAATTGATCTCAACCGTTGATGAATTCTAAGAAAGTCTATTTAAGAGAACCTTATCTCTTCATTTTGAAAGGTTGAATGACAATTTCCATCAAATTGTTGTTGGAATTCATACTCACATTTGCTCATATTCACATACGCAAAGATCAAGTTTGACCAAAAGTTGATCAGATTTAACCACGGTTGACTTGAGTTGACTAGTTTTGAAAAGAATTTTGAAATAATTAAACGAAATTATTTAATTAAATGGAGTACTTACTTCTAATTAATTAAACAAAGTTATTTAATTAAATGAGAAGCCATTCCTAATTAATTAAATGAAGTTATTTAATTAAATAAGAAAAGTGTCTCTAATTAATTAAAAATTATTTAATTGAATAGAAAAAGTAATTATGAGAGCATATCTCATTTTATTAAATTAAATATCTCAACAAAATCTCTCTTCAGTTCAAAGAGAGAAATTTCTAGTTCACTATTGATAAAAAATGAGTTAAATCAGTCAACTCTTTTTTCTACTCAAATTGAATCAGTTAACTCATTATTTTACTGAAATTAAATCTATTAACTCCCTTTAATTTGAAAATCTCCCTTTATGATTGAACTTCACCTTTAATCCTGCCTGGTGATTGAAATCGATCTCAACCGTTGCTGAATTCTAGGAGAGTCTATTTAAGAGACCCTCTGTAGTGCCTACCCTCATTCACATCTTTTCTGGACATTGTTATTATTATCAAACTTTGATGGACTTGTTTTATGTTGATGGTTTAGTGATATTGTTTTGACACTATCAGATATTATGATATGGATTCAGTTGATATATGATGAGATCATTTAGACTTTACATTTCATGTATGTATGATGATCATTACATTATTTTTAGTTATTAATGATGATCAGTTAGATGGTATATAATCTCATGTGTTTTATTATGGATGCTTACCCCATACTTGCATGTGTATGGTGTGCGTGTTTTCATATTGTATGGCATTTCTGATGTGGTTAAGGAAGGGAGTCGTAGTCACCTTCTTAGTCAAGATCTACACGATGCACCACTTCCTGCCATTGTCTATTTAGCTTAGTATTATATATATTTTATGTACATGCATGGTTTTTGTGCAAGTTGCAGGTACCAGGTATCGACTTCCCTGAATTGCCAAGATGAGCGTACCCTATTATACTATCTCAATGATAAGAGAAGGGAGATAAATTCTCAAGTCCAAATCCCAAACCCTTAAACAATTTGTCCTAGTGAGTTAGGACAAGTATCAGAGTTGAGTACCCACCGAATGTGTCGGATGACATATTTCATGATTTTTAACCCTTTGGACTGATTTTGTATGATTTGTTCTATGATGAGTTTTCATATTTTATCTTGGAGGTCTATGGTGAATTTTCTATTAATTAAGTCTTAATAAATGGATTTAATTAATAAATTAATTATTTTGGAGAAAATTAATATAAAATATTATGTTATTTGATATTTTGAGTATAATTAATTAAATGAGAATTAATTGAGAGAAATGAATTAAATAAAAGAAAATTAGAAATTAAAATTAATAATAATAAAATAATAATAAATCAATAAATAAATAATAAAAATAAAAGTTATAAAGTTAAAATAAAAGTTATAAATATTTAAATAGAAATTATATAAAAAGTGAATTGGAGTTATAAGCTTGCATGGGAATTAACGCACTTTTCTATCTCTCATGTGTCAACAACACGAGGGTTAGTGCATCAATTAAGCACATGGTGTCTACAACCCTATGGCTCATCTTGAAGGTTGGAAAAGACCCATGCTTAGTTGGTGACACCTTCTAGCTATTTCTAGAAGCATTCTAGATGTTTCCTGAAAGCTCTTTATATTCAAGCATTCATAGAAGCTTAGATATAGCGTTTGGAGTGCAATTGGAGCATTGGGGGATTCGATTAGAAAATTGAGTCTAATAGTTTTGGAGAGAAACTTTTATCTATCAAACAAATACATGGGTTAGGAAAAACGTAAAATTTCTCCACTTAATATAATTTGGAAAAACGTAAACTGAAACTTTTAAATTCAAATTTGAAAACTTAGCAAAACCAAAACATGTGTTTACATTGTGTATTCTTTATGCTATTGTTTTGGGTTTTGGGTTGACTAGTGTTGAGCAGTATAGGACGTCTACCAGAGGCTTGGGGGTTATGTGATTTTGATGTTATGATGATGTTTTAATCTCGATCTTTATAAACCCAACCATGGTTTGTGATGGAATGCTCTATGTATTGGATGTGATTACTGATTGTTATAGTTGAGATTCTTGTGTATGAGACTCTTGACCTAACCATTATTTTGGTCATCGATCAGTTATCCTTGATTATTTTCTAGTTGCCATGATGGGACTAAGATGTGGATTTATTCTTGATGATGTCATGTTGTGACATGTTTGACTCAACCATTTTTGGAGTCTTCGATCAGTATGATTGAGATATATATTTTGGTTATTGAGAACCATTGGATATTTGATTATCAGTGATACTTCAGTTGCCAATAGAGAGCTGTTGTGTTCATGATTTTCTATGGATATTTGCTCATGGAGATTTGATGCTTTTATGCATATTTGATGATTTTATTATGGATTATCTTTTGTGATTTTGAGATTTATGAGCCCATGAGCATTAGGGTAGGATATCTGCATGTAGTGATGGGAAGTGGCTTGCAATGGGGGCCGGGGCCCTAAGAGGTTGCCAAGGTAACTCATTGTAAGTTGGATTAATAAGTGATAACATTCACACCTAATACTAACAAAATGAACCTAAAAAGATAAGTGTTTTTTTTTCGCCCATGCCTTGAGCGCTTGTACAGGCTAGGATGGGAGTAGTGAGATGCATGGTTGCGACCTTGCATTGTGTAGTATGCCTCGTTAGTATGAGAGGATACTAGTGGCCGCATAAAATCAGTATGGACCCGTGGAGTTTAGCTAACTACTAGGGTAACTTGTACGTGATAAATGCGATGACACTTTCCCGCTTGCATAGTAGGTTCCTACATGTCATTGTGTGCCTCTGGGATTAGATGTCAGTTTTGTGATTGGAACCTTTGAGCTAGTATACTTTTAGGATTCCTAGACTTATGGAGATTTGTGCTATGTGATTTTGATAGCCTATTTGGGACTTGAGATTATCTCCTCAGCACGGTAGGAGTGGACCACTTTGGTACCACGCGGTCAGGTGGTAGTGTATTTTCCACTCTTATCATTTTGAGATTCATTGAGACATCGTGGTTGATGTGTCCTTCATGATGGTGGATATTTATCCTTTTTCATTGATGATTAGCATATGTTAGATGATGCTATCTTATGGTTTTATTTGCATGCTAGATTACTTCTACATATGATGTTGTATTCATTAGGAGTGACATTCCTACTATGTTAATACCGATGATCTCTTCGGTGATTTGGGATGTTACGCATGGAGGGATGGCTAGGATCCACGATGGTCTAATGATGCTATTAACGGTTGGGAGGAACCGTGCACTTATGTGAGGCCTCACCCTGACCCTTCATAGCCTTAGTTGTTACTTAATTATTTTGATACTCTCGACTCGAGATGTCGAGACATGATTTGATACTTAGAACATATGATATTATTTCATGATGTGTGATGTTACTTTCAAATATTTGATGCTTGTCATTTAATGTTTTATGTATAGGTATGTTGATGAATTAAGTAAAATGTAGGATTAACATATTAATTTTGGAATCTTTATGATGAAGGATATAAGTAGGATGCACGAAACCCTGATTGATGTATGTTTCAATTTATGTGAATTTCTGATACGTATATATGTACATGTGATTTTACGGGACTACTGATGTGTGCAATGAGTGTGCAGATATTTTAGCCGAGGAAACCGATGGAGGAACATAACTGATCTCTATGTGTTAATTTTGAAAACCTTGTTGTTCATAATTCAAGTATTTTAATTGTGAGATGTATGTATGTATTTTCCTTCTGTGTTCAGTAAATGTTAATGTTTATAACTATGTTCTTTTAGTGTCGCTTGACACTCATGAATTATTTGTGCTCTTTAGCATGCTAGTTAGGGTTAGCTGTGTAACCCTTGGACCTAAGCTGGATTAAGATAGTATCTTTTGCTAATTGGGTTCTTAATCAAGTTTAGCCATCCCTAATCTGAATTAGTGCTTAATCTGCATTTCTTGAGTTGTTAGTTGGTCCTAATTATTTCCTGACTTTTGTTTGGCTCTAAACCTATTCCTAAGGCTTTAAAACATGGAATAATTATACCCAAGGGGTATGGGTATGGGTTGGGGGTCTTTTCCAACCCCTAAGCCCCTTTTGTTGACTTTGGAGATCACTCAAAAAGTCTCATTTTACTTTTGTGCGAAAATTGCAAGTGGTTACCATGAGTTGCCTTACCTCACCTCCACTTAGTGTTTAACCATAGTATGGGTTTAGTTAGGAGTTTCTAGAATTGCTAGTGGGTGGAAATAGTTATTGCTCCTTTTGGTGGTTGAGTTTGAGGCTTATTTAGAGGCCCTTCTTGGACTTGTAGAGGTGGTTACCCAATCTCTACATTTAGAGAGGAGTTCTTAAAGATTGAAGCAAGGAGAAGGAAACTCTACTCAAACTTGTTCATTACCATTACCTCTTTGTGAAGGTTGGAATTCTCATGCCCCTTGTTCAGATTTCATTCTTGTATTCATGCTTATGCTACCTTGTTGTTGTTTAAACGGTTGTATGTTTGTGGGTATGTTGGGAAGATTTGAAAAAAAAAAAACATGTTATTTTTGGGTGATTTCCTTTCATGTTTATGTTTGCAATTTTGAGATTTTCTTGCATGGGTGTTTTGGTATTACTCACCCTTGGAGAGGGCAGAAGTGACCAATTTTGGGAAAGGTCTATTTAGTCGAACTCCAACCGGTGTAGAGTCTCTTCTCAGGATGAGAAGAGGGAGAAAGGGTAGGGTGTTATGGGCCCCTACCTATCAGCACAAACCTTGTATGATTCTGGTATGTTGAAATGGAAGAACGAAAGTTCTTGGTATATAGCCCTGATTGGGCATCTGTTTGGTGTTGTGGTTGACTTTTCCTAGTTGGAAGAATCCACCTTTCCCTAGTTTTGATTCATTGCAAATTCAATTGTGTAAACCATGTATGAGTTTGTATGTTGATTGTCTCTTGGTTATGATTGGTTGTCACCCAATCAGATTTTGTTCCCTCAATTGTTCTAGAAATGTGTCGCAGAATTGGATATGGAGCCCTTGTTGATGGTCATGAAGGAAATTTCATTTAAGTGTTGTAGTTTAGGATTGAAATTCCTATGTAAATTTTATCTCAAAACTTTGTTGTAAAGGAAACGATGCCGAGTTTTCTTCCTGGTTCTTTCCCGGCTGAGCCTTTGAATTAGGTTTGCCAATGAAATTGGTGATTGAGTATTATTGCTTATCTGGTGGTTTAATTGTAATTTCAGTTATTTGAATTGCACATCAAAAATAGGATGAATAATAGAGAAAAGAAAATATTATGGAAACCTCCTTGCTTTGTTCTCATGTGATTTCAAAAATTTGCATATGTAGGTGAGAAAATGGATTAATAGATAATACCCTTGAATTCTAAATTTCCAAGTTTCAATTATGTAATGAAAAGCAATTGGATATGTTAAAGCTTTCAATTTGATGTTATAGGTATTAAGAGGAAATGGAAATACTACATTGTAAGCACAAAGTTAATTCTCTCATTGTTAAGTTCCATAGTTGACACAATCGAATTTGATTAAGAAACTCTGCACCACTTTGTATTCTAAAATAAGGAACATACACTTTTTTTATATGATGATTGTTAAGAACATAAATTATAGAAAGAAATAAGAATAACCATATTCACATTCTGGTACGAGCATGTTGTCCCTAAGAAGAGAAGTTGATAAATCTATGTAACACATGGACTTCCCATATGTGAGTGATTATGTCTTTTCATCAACCTAGTTTATGCTTGATACTGTGATGAGAATAATTTGAAGGAAGAACTGTGTACCTTGATACTCCTTTAAGAATGATCAAAACATTATCATCTTGATATTTTTTTTTATCTTCTCAGTTGACTTAAGAATAGGTTCAGTTGCAATGTTTTCTAGTTATGTGTTCAATCCATCATAATAGATAGTTAATGGGTATGCAAATGGTTAAATTAGTAGTATGGATATCACTGAAGTGCATTACTTTTGATGTTTCATGAAATTTGTTAACCAAGAATTCTTGTAAGATCCATGTAGACTTATGTTGAAATTTCAATAATGGTTTATATTAAGATTTCTTAATTAAAATGAGATTTCTATCATTAATGCAATGTTAGAACATTAACAACTTGAAAATTAATTTGGTCATAGAGAGAGGAGGGAATAAGTTTAATGTAAGTTTTATCAAATATACATATTTGAGAGACCTGTAGAAGTATTTTTAACATTCTGGAAAATGTATGGGTTGTCAAAAAGGGGAAAACTCAATCTATTACAGACATATAAAATAATAGCCTAATTAAAATATCATTACTTTGATAGCAAGTGGAAGATATTTCTTTCAAACAAAAAAAAACTCACCTTAATTAAATAACAAAGTTAGACTTTGATCCCTCCATGATGCGACCCCATTGGTGGGATAGTTGCACAATAAATGTGATTCGAAATGCATAATATCTCTTCATGCATCTGCCAAGTCGAATCCTTCTCCAAGGCCATCCAATCAACATTAAATTTTGAGAAATGTGTATGTCACCAATTACACAGGCATAAATGCCTTGATATGTATGGAAACTTTTCTTTCTAAACCTTGTGTTGGATTTGACTTGTGTCAGGCTATTCAACAGTCTCTTTGCGTGAGCAGACTGGAGCTCCAAAGTTAGGTACTTTGTTGAATTTTCGTACACCTCCTCACGGCCAGCGAAGCTCCTTGTCTCATGATTTAATGAGATAGGTGGAGAGAGATTTCGACTTTATGGGATTGGGTGAGGAGGTGTATAAAGTGCAGATTGTAATTATGAAGATCTGATTTGTGTAGGGCACATGAGTTGCCATTTTCCAAACAAAAGTTAGTTTTCCAAACCTCAGCGTGGAGGAGAGTAAATGCATGCTTGTAGGAGCTTAAGCCAAGGAAATATTCAATTAGTTAGTTAGCTAAATTGTTTATGAAGTATGTTTCCATTTAAATATAAGTTTGAAGTATAATTAGAGTTAGTTTAATTTTGTTATGGTTAGTTTAAATTTTATGTTATTAATGTATGATTTTTTTAGAAATGGTTGAATTAGATGTTGAGAAATTTAGTTAGGTTAAGTTATTTTATTGTTAAATTTAGTTAGTATTTTAGTTAGTTTAAGATTTAGTTAGATTTAGTTAATGAAGTTAATATTGTTTAGAGAATTGTAAATATTTATATTTATATTTTAATAGTTTTAATTTAGTTGGTTTGTTTTGTTTTAAAAATTAGTTATTAATTATGCTAGTTTTAGGTTAGTAATTTTTGTTAGTAGAGTTTGTTTAATTATAAATTAAGTTTGGGTGTTAGTGTTCGTTAAATTTAGTTAGATTAACTTTTCTTTTATTATGGCAATAATTTTCACTTTAGTTTTGCTTTAATTAAGTAGTTGTATAAATTAATTTAATTTCTATGTTTTGCTTTAGTTCATTTTTATCCTATGGTTGATAGTTAATTTAGAACTTATGATAATTAAATTTCAATAGTTTAGGTTTCTTTTATTCAAAGTTTGTTTTAATGAAGATTAATGTTTAAATGATTTTATAGTGAATATTGATTGATAGTTAAGAGTTTACTGAGCAAAGTATTAGAATTTTAGAACCTTCGTAAATTTGTTGTTAGATTAATAGATTATGATATTTCCTGAGCATATTTAATCTATATTGTTATTCAAAATAATTTCAAAATATCATTGTAAACTAATTGAAATAAGGAAAATCAAAAGTGATACTGATTTAATGACGAATATTTAACTATAGAAATGGTTTTCTTCTCATGATGATAAACTTTTGATGAACGTAGTAAATCTGTTGTTGCTTTTCAACTCTTAAACCTTGGTGAATTTTATTATTATTAATTTTTTTAAAAAAATTGTTGTGTGTTTTTGCGCTCGTATTTTTGGGCATGACAACTTAGTTTATTATGTTTCATCTTTATGATGGATGTATATGTTCTCTATGATGCTGTATCATGTGATTATCTCTACTTTGATGTATCATGGATTAGAATAGGATGATGTACCTTATTCTACATATGTATATTCTTTGTGCCTATCATACCCTATGACATGTACAGCGGATGATTGTGCATTCTGGAATGTAATTCAAAAAGGACATTTGTATATTGGATGTATCATTATTATTTCATGTGGATGATGTACTAGATGGATTCATGTATGTAAGGGATCTTTAAGAATGTAATCTGTTATTTATGTTATGTTTACTTTCAGATGGACAATGCTATTGCTTTCGTTATTGTGCATAAGTTAACGCACTTTTCTATTTCTCATGTGTCAACAACACGGGAGTTAGTGCATCAATTAAGCACATGGTGTTTACAAACCTATGGCTCATCTTGAAGGTTGGAAAAGACCCATGCTTAGTTGGTGACACCTTCTAGCTGTTTCTAGAAGCATTCTAGATGTTTCTTGAAAGCTCTTTATATTCAGGCATTCATAGAAGCTTAGATATAGCGTTTGGAGTGCAATTGGAGCATTGGAGGATTCAATCATTCTGAAGGAGGGAGCTTGCTCTGCGGGTTTTTTGAGGAAGAGTGAATTAGCATCAGAATCCGGGTAAATTCTTGTGATTTTACTTATGTTATTTCTGCATCTTGCATTCCCTGTCTTCTTCGTGTCTTCCATATGTCTTCTGAGGAATTTCATATTTTTATTGTATGCATTCTCAATATGGGCAATTGAATTTATGTGGAAATCTTTATATGCATAGATCTAAAAGAAAACGGGGCTAGGGTTTAAATTCATAGCCAAACCCATTAGATTATTTATTGGATAAATTTGAAGATCAAAGATTTAAAGGAAAATTTTGAAAATTAGAATTTCTAAGTAAATTGTGTATATTCTTGAATCTGCATACACATATACGTATATATCATTATATATATATATATATATATATATATATATATATATATATATATATATATATATATATATATATATATATATATATATATATATATATATATATATATATATATATATATATATATATATATATATATATATATATATGTATGTATGTATGTGTTGTGATGGTGATAAACTTTGCATGTATATATATGTACACACACACACACACATATATATATATATGCATATATATATATATATATATACATACATATGTATATACATACATATACATATATTTATTTATTTATATAATAATCGAATGTCAAATCGCGATACAGTTTCATGTTAATATATATCATATCGCATGGGAACGTTTTTATAAAAAATGTTATTGAAAATTGCGTTTTAAAAAAAATATATATGATGTTGGGCAGGTGTTATATACCCCACCCACCGCAGGCCTGCGAGGACCGCAGTGTACTTGCAGTCCGGATGTATTGGGCCGCGCAATTTTAAAATCGCATTGCGATTTGAGTTTGATTTTAAATTATATAAAGTTTTATTTGCAATGTTATTTCATATGAGATTTGGATATGAATCTCAATTTTGTTGCAATATCATTAATTATTAAATGTTATTATATATATATATATATTTATGTATGTATATATATATATATATGTATATAGGTATATATGTATATATAATTAATTATAAATAAATATTATAAAGTTCTAAATTAATGGATCACTCTTTTAATGATTTAAAATATTGATATTGAGCTTGTCAATTATGAAGAGATATTAATAATTAATTTAATTTAACTCAGTTTAATTAAGATTAGTTATTAGGATATATAATTGAAGTTTTGATTCATTGAGAGTGTCAATTTTCAAACAATGTTATATAAAAAAAATATTATTAGATCAATTAGAAAATTGAGTCTAATAGTTTTGGGGAGAAACTTTTATCTATCAAACAAATACATGGGTTAGGAAAAATGTGAAATTTCTCCACTTAATATAATTTGGAAAAAACGTAAACTGGAAATTTTAAATTCAAATTTGAAAACTTAGCAAAACCAAAACATGTGTTTACATTGTGTATTCTTTATGCTATCGTTTTGGGTTTTGGGTTGACTAGTGTTGAGCAGTATAGGACGTCTACCAGAGGCTTGGGGGTTATGTGATTGTGATGTCATGATGATGTTTTAATCTCGATTTTTATAAACCCAACCATGGTTTGTGATGGAATGCTCTATGTATTGGATGTGATTACTGATTGTTAAAGTTAACATTCTTGTGTATGAGACTCTTGACCTAACCATTATTTTGGTCATCAGTCAGTTATCCTTGATTATTTTCTAGTCACCATGATGGGACTGAGATGTGGATTTATTCTTGATGATGTCATGTTGTGACATGTTTGACTCAACCATTTTTGGAGTCTTCGATCAGTATGATTGAGATATATATTTTGGTTATTGAGAACCATTGGATATTTGATTATCAGTGATACTTCAGTTGCCAATAGAGAGCTGTTGTGTTCATGATTTTCTATGGATATTTTCTCATGGAGATTTGATGCTTTTATGCATATTTGATGATTTTATTATGGATTATCTTTTGTGGTTTTGAGATTTATGAGTCCATGAGCATTAAGGTAGGATATCTGCATGTAGTGATGGGAAGTGGCTTGCAATGGGGGTCGGGGCCCAAAGAGGATGCTAGGGTAACTCATTGTAAGTTGGATTAATAAGTGATAACATTCACACCTAATACTAACAAAATGAACCTAAAAAGATAAGTGTTTTGTTCTCGCCCATGCCTTGAGCGCTTACACAGGCTAGGATGGGAGTAGTGAGATGCATGGTTGTCACCTTTCATTCCGTAGTATGCCTCATCAGTATGAGAGGATACTAGTGGCCGCATGAAATCAGTATGATCCCATGGAGTTTAGCTAACTACTAGGGTAACTTGTACGTGATAAATGCGATGACACTTTCCCGCTTGCATAGTAAGTTCCTACATGTCATTGTGTGCCTCTGGGATTAGATGTCAGTTTTGTGATTGAAACCTTTGAGTTAGTATACTTTTAAGATTCCTGGACTTATGGAGATTTGTGTTATGTGATCTTGATAGCCTATTTGGGACTTGAGATTATCTCCTTAGCATGGTGGGAGTGGACCACTTAGGTACCACACGGTTGGGTGGTAGTGTATTTTCCACTCTTATCATTTTGAGATTCATTGAGACATCGTGGTTGATGCATCCTTCATGATGGTGGATATGTATCCTTTTTCATTGATGATTAGCATATGTTAGATGATGTTATCTTATGCTTTTATGTTAGATTACTTTCTACATATGATGTTGTATATATTAGGAGTGACATTCCTACTATGTAATACCGATGATCTCTTCAGTGATTTGGAATGTTACGCATGGAGGGATGGCTAGGATCCACAATGGTGTAATGGTGCTATTAACGGTTGGGAGGAACCGTGCACTTAGTTTATTATGTTTGATCTTTATGATGGATGTATATGTTCTCTATGATGTTGTATCATGTGATTATCTCTACTTTGATGTATCATGGATTAGAATAGGATGATGTACCTTATTCTACATATGTATATTCTTTGTGCCTATCATACCCTATGACATGTACAGTGGATGATTGTGCATTCTGGAATGTAATTCAGAAAGGACATTTGTATATTGGATGTATCATTATTATTTCATGTGGATGATGTACTAGATGGATTCATGTATGTAAGGGATCTTTAAGAATGTAATATGTTATTTATGTTATGTTTACTTTCAGATGGACAATGCTATTGCTTCCATTAATGTGCATAAGTTATATGTGATGTTTACTATCATGAAAACAAAAAAATTATTTCTAAACTTAGTGAAATTCTAGGTTAATTCTTTGGATCCCTTGGTGGGGCATTACATTTGGTATCAGAGCCCGAGTTTCTACATTAGGAGCTCTGGATATTTCTGAACAACTAGAACTTTGAACTATCAAGTGTATGTGTTCAATTTGAAACTAGGTGAACTGAAATAGAACTTGAACTATTACTTGAATATTTTTCATACTTCAACACTTAGTTTTCAAAACTAGAAATTTTACTTAAACCTAAACATAGAACTGAACATAGTCTATGGCAACATGTGATTTCACTAATACATTAGAGGTCAATTTGCGACGGTTGGAAAAGGTAATGTGTTTTTGGCTTTTTTTTTCAATTTTAGCCCGATGCCGTCGCAATTGTGACGTCAGGAGTCGCAATTGTGACGACCACGGGATATAAGAGAAAAAAAACCAAAAACCCTCATTTGAAATAAATCGCGTGAGAGATCATAGGGTTCTTCCAGAAAGGAAAGGCGAGAGATCACTTTAGCAGAAAGGAAAAGAGGGGCATTGAGCAAGGCGAACTCGACGCATTGAAAGGGCCGGGCACAGACCCGCATTGGCAAAGTGCAAAACAAACAAATAGACATTCACCTTATGGAAATTTTTCATTTTTTTTCCTTTCCCAAGTTTGATCTTGTAGATTGACTAATTTAAGTTCATTTTACTTTTTTTTGTTCTTCCTTTGGAGGGAAAATGGGAAATGCTAGTTTAAATGTCAAAATTCTAGTAAGGAAATTTGTCATCACACATATTCCTTTGTTTTTCTTTACCTCAGTCTAAGTCTCGGTTCCTCCTTTCTTGTGGGCTCCCACAATCTCCCACTCTACTATCGAAGTTTTCTACTAACTTCTACTATCTAATTACCACTATTGGGTTTCATACCCGCTCTCCACTCTTCCATTCTCGAGCTCCCTCTATCGGGTTTCTCCCCTCATTACACATTATCTTTTGCATATTAAATCTCCCAAAAATACTCTTACCGGCCTCCAAAACTAGTAGAGTATCAACCAATTTTAAGAACAACCTCTCACTCCATTGTTATTGGGCTCAGCCTCACATGCACCACTATGTCTCCCTTCCAAGTCAGGCTTTCACTTTTTTGCTATCCTGACATTTCTCAACCATTTTTCACAGTGATAGGATGAAAATTGATTGTAAATTAGAGTAGATACAATTCAGACATGTCCTTCAGAATTACATAATCATGAATGTTGGCAATTAGTGATTAATCAAAAAATCACATTTTTTGGCTTCATCAACACATTCCTCGCAGCATCATATGAAGTTCCTTACACAATTGGCAAATGTGGGCTTAGCAAAAACTTTGGTAAATTAAAAATTGCTTAAGTTTATTTAAAAACAACTTTTTGTTATACATAACAATTTTTCTGCTATCCAATATTTTACTTGATGTTGTTTCTAGAAGAGATTGTATATGTTTTTTGAATCATAATGTTTCAAATCTCACTCTATGATCTATCATCTAGATGTTAGAGAGCAGAAGGTTGCTGTGCTTGCTGGCACATTTTGGCATGAGGGAGCAAGTACCAAAGTGTTGGGCCTATCATTCTTGCAGAGGGTGCTCTTGAGCTTCCCATTTCTACAAATGGTGTAACACTTGTTTAATTGCATGTTTAGTTTGGCATGCAGATGAGCATGTGTAATATTTTTCTTGTAGATCTATTTATTTTTCTTGCAGGGAGACATAGCATAATAAAAGGAAATATGGTTAAAAGTACTTGTTCAAAGCTCATTTTCAAATTGTTTGAAAGATCACTCAAGTCATTCTTTAAATGTATGGATTTGTGGTTTTTTCTGTCAATGCAAATCATGTTGTTGTTAGTAGGCTTAATTCCTTTTGATTACTATCTATGGCATTTTTTCATCTTCTTCATAGGGGTAGGAAAAGCCATACAAAAAGTTTCAAGCAGTCAGTGTAGCTTCTGTTATTGCTCAACTAGTTAACAATATACCAAACAAATGCATCATTTATCCATCTATATATTTTTACTATTTTTCTTAAGTTGACAATGCTTCCTTTTGAATCTATTTATGTTAAAGCAGGATGTATCAGCATTGACTGTAGTAGAAAAACAAGTTACATAGATGGAAACTTGCATTGTTGCACTTACAGCTGACATTTGACACTTGGAGTTGATATGCACGTTTACATGAAATGCTGAAGTAAGATGCATATCAAATATATTGTCTTGAGTATTTCATGCCAAATTATGGGCTCTCTTGTTAAATGAGCATACACAGTTTAAATGGTATACTCTTACAAACTATTAGCTCTTTTGTTGCTCGCTTACCTAATTTCCCTACAGCTACGAGCAAAAATTAACAATAAATATTTGACATATTATTAGTGTTGATCTTCTTAAGTTGGGCACTGATTTCAACCCATTCTAATTGATTTGTACAAATTCTTATAACTAGTTCCATATATTTAATTACATTTAGACACTATCTTTTAATGCTTTATTTTAGTGTGCTACATATTCTATTTCATATTTGTGATATATGATGAAAGTATTATAACATATGGAGGAACAGTCCATGAGTGGCGTGGCCAATTGAAATGGTTTTAGTTTCAATTTTACACCATTTGATACAAATAATCAGTTTACCAATCCACCCCTAGGTTCATTCCATTTGCAGTAAAATCTTCATTACATAGAAAATGTTCACAAAATCTATGTCAATGCTCACACATCTTCTTGGACTTACGCAAATCTATGTTAATCCTCACACATTTTCTTGGACTTACGCAGGAACTATGCTGCCCTGCAGCTCTTGTTAAATATGTTATCAACTTGACTTTTCTATTAAAGGCTCTCATGCTGAATTGAAAGCCAGGTAAAGAAAAAGATATTATACACTATTTTTTTGGTACCCTGTGTAGCATTGCAGATCTTTTGCTTGCATGGAGGTCTTTCCCCATCATTGGACACACTTGATAACATTCAAGCTTTGGATCGCATACAGGAAGTGCGTCTATACACATAAGTATAAAATTCTTCTTTTCCTGCAACACATTTAACAACAATTTTAAGTGCTTGCAAGGTATATACTTATGAATAAATATTACATCCTTATTTAAATGTATAAAAACAATTTTCATTCCTTTTAAGCTTCATTCATCTCAAGGTGCAATTCACAAACTCAAGAATAGTGGCTTTTGTTCTTCAAGATACCTTTAGGGGAAGAGTATGTGAATGCCCCCTCGTGTTTGGAGTCCAGTTTAGAGGAGATGGCTATTTACACTGCTAAGGTTTGTTGAATCTAATTCTGAATAACATTGCTTGCTATTGTTGAATCTAATCTAATGTATATTTTAACTAGACTTGTAGCTTATATGTTTTGAAATTTTTGTTAGGCCTTGTAGTTTGTATAATTTGATTGCTGGAGAGCTTCTACAGCTAAGCAAGAAGGCCGTTGCACGAGTTATAGCCGCGCGCTCGGGTATGAAAATTGTTTTTTTTTATTCTAATGTATATTTTAACTAGACTTTTAGCTTATATGTTTTGAAATTTCTTTCGTGGCTTAATGTTGTAAGGTCTCTTGAAATAAGACCTTCAGGCGGTTGGTCAAAGTTTTACAAATAATCTTAGGAATAAAGTCAAAGAAACTATTTTTAAAATATTCAAGTATTTAGCTAGGTCTAAGAAGATTTGTGTACTTTTGACAATTTTTCTTAGTTTTTGAAAGTTGTAGACCGAAGTTTTCATAGCCCAATTTTTGCTTCCTGCAAAGAACGATCATGTCAGATAATATAAGTGAAGAACAAAATAGGGAGACAATCGCTAGATTGTGGTCTAACTTGAAAAGAAAAGGTGATGGAAAATGTTATTGTCCTTGCAATATTTGTAAGGGCTTAAACCGTAGAAGACTGCTAATCAAAACAGTTAAGAGACATTGTAGGGAGAATGGTCACATTGAAGGGGTGCATGACTATCATCCACTGGTAAGTCGTTCATTATATCATTTTAACAATTTATATTCATATGAAATCACTTGATGATGAGTTGATGATCATGGTTTATTTATGTTAATCAATTTTATATAGGTTGATCTTCCCAGGGAAGTACATGATATGAACCACAACAATCCGAAGAATATGGTTTTCGAAGTGGAGGAACATGGAGGTGCAAATATCCAAGGTGAAGATAATGATCCCATGGAAGATGACGATCATGCGCCAGAAAACACAATTGAAGAGGATGGTATAAATACATTGATCCATGACACATCTAGTCCAAGCGTATTTGATGATGATGATGATGATAGCCTCGATGTACCTCTACTTCAGAAGGCATACGAGCCCCTATACAAAGACTCCCAAACAACTCTTCTCTCTACTGTATTGTTGTTGTTGAACTTGAAGGTTATGAATGGTTTATCCAACATAAAAATGTCACGTATGTTAAGGTATGTCATATATGTCTTTATAGTTAACAAAGGGTGAATAATGTACCACTAATATTGTTTATATTAACAACTTATATTTTTTGTTGTAGATTGATAGGCGAGTTTCTATTACCATCATCAAATATTCTACCTCGCTCATATCAAAAATTAACTGCTGTTATGAAAGATATTGGAATGGAGTATGAAGCAATACATGCTTGTCCCAATGATCATATTATATATTATAAAGAACATGAATTTTCAACACAATTCCCTGTATTTCATACGAGTAGATATTGAATAGATCGACTAACAAAAGAGGTGCCCCAAAAGGTTCTTCGTTACATCCCCATTATTCCACGGATGCGACAATTATTCAGGTGTAGTAGCTTGGCTCAAATTATGGATTATCATGCACGCAATAGAAGTCAAGATGACATTATTCAAATCCATGTGGATGGTTTTGTATTTATGCACATAGAGGAAAAGTGGCAACACTTCAAAGAAGAACCTCGTAATCTCAGGCTTTCATTGGTAGCAGACGGTGTTAATCCATTTGGAGAGATGAGATCTGTTTACTCGGTGTGGCCTATTTTTGTTATCATCAATAACATTCCTCTGTGGATGTCAATAAAGAGGGAGCACATTATGTTGTCAAATGATTGTTCCAGGTATCTTATCATTTGATAGTTATTAATTTACACGTACTTACAAATCTTGCAGTAAAACAGTCACAATAACTATGTAATGTTACTGTTCATTCAAGTAGGTAAATATCAAGTAAAAGATATGAATGTATATATTGAGCCTCTTATCGACGAGTTGGTGGAGTTATGGAACAATGTCACTATGTATGACGTGTCTAGACCAATACCACAAAGACAATTTCAATTCCATGCAATACTTGCATAGACAATACATGATGCCCCAGGGCTAACACATTTTTGTGGTATGTTATAGTGAATTCAAGTTGCGCACAATAATTCTAATTATAAAAATCAACATATTTAATAATCCAATTACATCATTATCTTGTAGGTCTTCAAATAAAGGGAAAATTTGCATGTCCAGTTTGTGGTCCAAAGATGAAATCTCGTCATTCAAAAAGTTTAGGAAAGCAGGTGCTTGATGAGTGTAGACACTTCCTCCATAGGAATCATAAGTATCGAAGTACGAAAAAACATCTTTTCAATGGGAAAGAAGAGACTACATCAAAGCCACGAAGAATGACACCTCGCCTATGGAAGTTGGAATATAATAGAATTAATCGTCGAGGTAATGTCGTTCCACCTAATGGTTTATGTTTGTAATTTATATATTTCTATTGTGATTTTTGTTGACTAATTGTGTAATTGATGATCGTGAAGGTCGTCAAGGCAATACTGACAACCTTCCAAAGGGACTAAAAAGCTATCCCAGACAATTTAGTAGGTTGCCCTACTATGAGAACTTACAAATTGTGCATTTATTTGATACTATGCATATTGGAAAGAATATAATAGAGACATTGTGGAAAATATTGGATGGAAGGCGTGACAAAGAAAAAATTGTCAAAATTTGTAATGACATACATGAATCCAATCATGCATTGAAAAATTTCATTCACTCAAATAGCAACAGAGATCAGATTAATATAAGTGCCCTTCCATGGTTATTAACGAAGCAGCAAAGTGATGCCATAAAAGAAGTCATACGAAAAATTTGATTTCCCACAGGATTTGCTGCGAATATAAAATATCTCATATAAAAAAAAAGTGAATTTGGACCAGGGCTCAAAACACATGATTGGCATACTTTCGTCAAGGTAAGTTATGTTCTTCTGTATTTACAATATATTCATAAACTACGTGAATTGTTCATTATGTTATGTTAGAAAACAATGAAATGATTGGTTTATAATTACTGTAGTACGTGCTTCCTCTATCTCTTCCAGAGCACTTCAACAATAACATCAAACAAGTGATATACGATCTTGGAAAATATATGAGGTAAGTAGTAATATCTGTTCAACTTGTTGTATATATTTATTATATTCATGATTTGTTTTTCTTGCTATGTAATCTATTATATATTATTTTGTAAAGTCTCATATCTAGATTTTTTTGTGACTTGAATCTCTTAATGTAGGTGGTTGTCATCTAAAGAAATCCATAAAGAAGATATAAACTATTGGAAGAGAAGAATTCCTCATTTACTATGTGAAATGCAAAAGTGTCTACCTCCAACTTTTTTCAATGCATAGGAACACTACCTCATACACCTAGTTGAGGAGATTGAATTGTGTGGACCTGTACACACTAGGTCAATGTGGATGGTTGAGAGGCATTTGAAATCTTTGAAAGCTTTGGTTCGACAAAGAGCACATCCTGAGGGTTCTATGGTATACCAGACTATGGTGTACATTACTGAATATCTTCCTAAGTTTGCATCAAATATCCATGTAGATCGCATTTGGGATCTCAAGCCTTTTAAAAAATTAGAAGGGGAGTACTTGATGGGGAAAGGTACATTGAGGAAAGTGAGAGGTAATAAATTATAAGATGTTATTGTAATAAATTATTTCTTAATCTTCAAAATAAATCGGTTGTAAGTTGTCTATTTTTTTTTTGTATAGGTGCTCGAGAGTGGGATGCACTACATTTGTATATTGCAAACAATCTTGATTGGATGACGGTATGGATTGAAAGATGTCAACATTCTGGTCGCACATTAACATGGAAAGGTGTATCTTCATTGGTTAAAGAAGCTCATTGTAATGGAGATTCCAATGTTACGCAAAGGGAAATAGATTTAGCACGTGGTTCAAGAGATTTCTAGGTATGTACAAATTTATTAATCACCCGTATGTTTATCAACTCTCGATACAATAATTTTGATATGTTTCACATATTTTTGCAGGTTAAACACCACAAGGCTATGTTCTGTAATGGTCATAAATTTCGTGTCAAAGTGTTGGATGACACGAAGAAAACTTGTGATTCAGGAATAACTACAGTCTTTCAAGTGACTAATATTTCATCTAGAAATGACTTACATCCTCAAGAGTTTGAAAATCGATACTATGGCATTTTGGATGAGATAATTGAGTGTGACTTTAGTTCCTTCAAATTAGTACTCTTCATTGTCAAATGGTACAAGCTACGACTTAATCCAAATGATCCCGATAGAACTGTTATTAAACATGATAATAGATTTACAATGGTTAATACAAGGTCATTTGAGCCAGTTGGGGATGAGCCTTATGTTCTTCCAAGCCAATGTGAGTAGGTAGTTTACTCAGAGGTTCCACATAAACCGGGTTGGTCATTTGTTGTTAGACATGAACTGAGAGGAAGGCCAATAAAGTATAATGCGATGGAAGAAGATACCGAAGAAGTAGAAGATGATGTAGATGGTGATCACGATCGATAGTTATTGGATGATGTTCCTGACACAAATTTTCATGAAGAAGAAGAAGAAGATGATGATGACGATGATGCTGCTACTAATGATGATGATGAAGATGATGTTGATGTTGATGATGATGTTGATGATGACGACGACGACGATGATGATGGCGAGGAGGATGATGATGATGACGACGATGATGATGACGAGGACGATGATGATGATGATGATGATGACGACAACGAGGATGATGATGATGAAATTTAGAGGTATGCCATCAATCCTTAATCTATTTAATATTCATTTCTTGATAGAAATATATTTGTCTTATATATATGGTTACATAGTTTATTCATTATCTATTTAAAAGCTACAAGTTTCAACTACAAATAGAATACTACTAATCTAAATTAACTATTAATCTAAATTAATTAAATAAAACTATTTAAAACACATATTGATGTGTGAATGTATTGAGCCTTATTTTCTTTCAGGTCAAAAGCATTTGTAAGTGTTTAGTTTAGAAAAGGGAATTCATTAAATATCTTTAAAAGGGAGTTGTACCTAGAATAAAATTCATAGGGAAAACATAATATAAGTGCTTACCCAATTTGTTGGTTAATAATTCACGTATCTCTAACATTTCATTTTAGAATAGGAATAACATTGTATCAGTATGTTGATTTACAGACTAAAACTAGAAAACTTATTTCAGTACATGTATTTGGATCTATGGGATTTACATGGTAAGTAAAAAGAAACCAGTAATCCATTTTAAAATTATTATAATGGGTTTTGGAAGAAATTACAGTTATCTTAATTAATATAAAATATCTAACTGAATTTCAAAATGTTATGCAAGTGGCTTTAGTCTAGGTGTTTCCTCCACCTCCACACACATCAAACAACTTCAAATAGCATGTCCCCAAGGTGACTAAGCCATCAACTCATCAGCTGATACAAAAACCCAGTTTTAGCCCTTCACTAGGCATACTTCCCTAGTAGGCTTATAATGTGAGCCTGATTTAAATGTTTTATTGTGTACCTTTTAATGTTTTTAATTTGTATGTGATGCTAATGATGGATGTGATTATGATTATGATGTGATTATGCTCACAATAATTGAATTACATTTGCAAGAAATTGAACCCCTTTCAGGAGCATCCCGCATAGTCTCATGGATTGACAGGTATAAGTCAATACTCCTTATAGACAGTCTATTTAATACAGTTATCAATAGTAAGATTGATGTCTTCTAATATCTCTCCCATTTGCAAGTACCAGCGAATAGGTATTTGTCAGAAGTGTCTTCCTCAAGTGAGGGAAATATAGGAATAGAAGAGGAAAGTGAGACATGCAGTTTATCTAGAACAGGGAGATTAACTAGAGGTCAAAGGACTAGAAGGAAATTCAATAAATGCATGAAATTGGGGTCATGTTCTTATGATGATGAGATGGAAGGCGACATCGAGGTGCCCTTAAGGTACCAACATCTATAGAAACATTGGGTACCCAAGGAACTTCCTCCAATAAACACTGACTTTTGTGTTAACGAGAGGATATATCGCATAGCACCATCATCACTACATGGTTTGGGCCTATTTTCTATGGACGGCATAAAGGTGTCTTACAACAAAGTTTATGAATTGATGGAGTATGTTGGACCATGTTACGATTACAAAAGTTGGATGCATATTGTTAAATATAAAAAAAGTATGCGTAGGTATGCCCTCTCAGCAAATTATATACAACAACAAGACAATAATCAAAGTAAAAGTGTGGCTATATACATTGATGGAAGGCCAAAAGCAACAGGGAATTTGTGGGTTTTATAAATAGTACACGACCTGGGTCAACTATAAAGCAACCCAATTGCATATTTGAGGTGCGCGAGGCAAATCGTGTATTCATCTGTGCGATAAAATCAATACGTGCAGGGGAAGAGCTTCTTATTGATTACAATTTGAACCGCATAGATACAAATGAGGCTACTATCATGGGGGTGGTACATACTATTAAACCAACTTCTAATCAATGACTCCAACATACCATTTAGTCAATAAATTTTTGGCTAACATTTTTATACTTCATCTTTGACACAGGGGCACAATATGTAGCAACCGCCCAGAGGGGATGCTGACAATGCTCTTGGCTCATCTACACATGAGCAGGTAAAACTCATTTGTAATTGTGCAAACTAGATAGAAGCAAAATGTTATTTTTTTAATGTTGTTTTCTTTATTGTTTTGGAGTAATTTTGATAATACTAATACTATTGTTGTCACAGAGGGCTAGTGGTCAGAGGGAGGGAAAGGAACCTACAGTCCCTCAACAAGCCCCCCTTGAGGAGGACCCTTTCTATATTAATTTAGCAGAGACCGATGACCCGATCAATTCGATTAAAATTAATTTAAAGAAAATGAGCAAAGAAATTCTATGTTTGGCAACCATAAAGCCTATGACTCAACAAATAAAAGATAGGGCATCTAAATTGTTGCACACCTCTGAGTCCTTAAAAGTAAGTATTAATGAAATTTTTAATTATAACAAGAGTTCAATAATGGTTTTTATGTTATGCTCTTTTATGGCATTAATTAAAATATGGATGTGTTGTCTTTACAAAGTTTTTTGCTTGATTTCAAGCCCCGTTCCCATGATGAGGGTGCTGCAGGTGGTTCAGGTAGATCGCATGTTCCATTCCCCACTTCTGTTTTCCACTGAATATATATAGGAATGATCATACTCATTGACAATACATGCTCGAACAATCCTTTTTTTTAATGCTCTAACAATCTTGTCCATGCTAGTCCACGCGTTCTATATTTATGCATGCTCTAACAATTTTATTCTTCAACTTCACATCAATTGAATCCTACGATGATGCCGCCTCCATCCAGGACAACCACAAATCTCTTTCTGACTGCTGATTTAGCAACACACAACTTACATGCATCGACTATTGCACCATCTGCTGGTACACAAATCCCTCTTTTTCTCTCTTATGAAAGCAACAAACAATTTCTTTTTTACAACTTTATAACATCAATTATCATTTGTTCTTTTATACTTCGATCATGACAAAGACTTATGAAACTTATGAAACTTTTTGCAATAGGACCTGCAACATCATTTCCTGGATGTTCCTATGTTCCTAGTACGGGAACGGTGAAGGATGTCACATTGATCGTCAGCGATGATGAAGGCATTCCATTAAAAGTAGCCAAAGTTCCAGGTACTTTAAAGTTATTATTATTCTATAGTGATATAATAGTAATTTAGTTTTTGATCACTCTTCATCGACTAATGATCCCATGATTGTTTTGTAGGGAATGATCTATTTTGGAGAAAACTTGGTAATGAGTGTTTGTGAATATTTGGGCCCACCATGCGTACTTGGTGGAACATCATATCCTAACTAAAACCCCAAACCACTATTTTGATTTCATATCATTGCTATAATAGTTTTCCTTTTCGTCCATTTCTTGAACTATATTAAAGTTAGCTTCACTTCATTTATGAGTCTAACATGATTTTTTTTACTTAAAAGGTGGAATCACCAACGCAAACCGTTGAAGGATGATCTTATAGAGAGCATGACCCAACTCTTTGGATCTCGTGCATTCAAGAGAAACAAGCTCCTTGAAAAAGCTGGTTTATGTTTAAAGTATATTAGGGACTAGTACAGAAAAAATTTACGGGATAACCCCAGGTACAAGCATCCGCCCTATGTTCCTGAGGCTGAGTGGTAGGCTCTGATTTTGGATGAAAAGTATAAAGCTGACAAGAAAAATAATATTACACCAGTGGAGAGTACAACAAGGTATGTGATACTGTTGAGAATCTAATTATGTACTAACTAACCTCCATATTTATACTATCTAACATATTTCAAACTTCTCATAGATTGCCTGACACATCAAAGGCAAAAAGGCAAGACTAGAAAAGCACGGGACACACAAGCTCAGCTCTGGTAGTTTTTTGAAACTTCAAGCAAGAGTTGTAAGTATTAGTAAATGAAAAATTGTATCAAATTTTTTATATAATGTGAAGGGAAATGCTAGGACTCCCTTATTTAGCTCATCAATTATAAATAGGTCAATATAATATAATAACAGTAGTGGATTTTCATATTCAATATAAACAATTCAACAATTGAAGTCAAGACTCTGCAATCTAGATTAGTGAAGAAAACTTGTGATTCACTAATATGACATTATTTAAAATCTCACCCTTGACTGAATTTTCCTCCAATAGTTGAGAATAAAGGCAGTGATTGAAAGAATGAGGGAATGCAACAGCACTTGCAACCATTTTTATTTCCAAAGAGCTGAACTAACTCTTACTCGACTTAAGAATTTGGAGAAAATATGTTGGTACAAGCAAAGCATACAAACACGCAACATTTATATAGTAGATTACTCCATCAAAACTGCTCGATTTTTCTCCTATTATATTGTGATGGATATAGATGATTTTCTGTTGATATTTTAACTACCCTCCATTGGTTGATGAAACAATGCAAGTAAAATTCACCATACCACTCAAAAATGTAGGGCTCAAAGTTCAAGATATGCCTCACAGAAGACGATAAGAGAATTGGCTTCCAACAAGGCTATAGAGCCGTGGTTGAATGGCTACGAGCTGAAATTAGTGTGGAAGGTTCTAATATTGATGCATCTGAGCCACAGGTAAATAAGCTAAATGAAATTTATTTCAAATTGAATACTTTACCAATTAGTCTATTTGATGTTAAGTTCCAATATAAAGTGAGTATATCTGTTTTAAGCAAGCAATGATAACAACGCGTAGGATGTTGGAATTCAGCCTGACAATCCTTCTACACAATCTGTGGATGTCGAAGGTTCGCATGATGTGCATCCCAGTGGTGGAGGTATACATTTGCTATTAAATTTTTTATATGTAATTGCAATTGGTGTTTGGATTAATGTAACATTTTGTATAGTAGTTGTAGAGGATCGAGGGGTCGATGTTCATGACCGTGTTGACGTTGAGTCCAGACAAAATGATATGGTCAGATCAGGTAAAGAGACACAGTTATGTTATTTAAAATAATTAAATTCTTGTAACAATTATAATAAATTATTTTTAATTTAATTCTTTTATTTGTTATTGCAGAGGACCCCCCTTTGCAACAGCATAGGAATTTGAGATCATCAAGAACAGAGAACAGAACAACTGATGAGGGGGGAATTGATGATGACACTAATGCTCCTCTTAGAGCTTACATAGAAAAAAGAAATAGAAAGAAAAAAAAGAAATGATTGTCACTACATACCTTAATTGATAATGACTGTATTTTATGTCTCAATGAATTTAATTATGTGCTAATGAATGTTCATGAATTATGTGTTAATGCAGAATATTGATGAATGTTGCATGTTAATGAATCTAATGTGTTAATGAATGTTATCATGTGATATTGATTGAATGTTACATTTTATTAATGGTTGAAAGAATGAATGAATGTTAGATGTTAACGGGGAGTGTAGAGTGATGTTAGGGGGAGGGGGGTGGGGCCAAATGAGCTTCCACCTTCACGTGGTTGGCCATGTTTAGTAGAGAATATTAAACTATTCTCAAAACAAAGTGAAGCTCAATAAGATACTTTTTATTACATTTTTTTAAAAAAAATTGTGTGCTTTAGCCTTAATTTTTGAGCATGACATTAACCTTTAAAAAACTCCATGGTTAAGAACATTTGGGTTGGAGTGGTGCTTGGGTGGGTAACATCTCGAGAGAGCCCAACGCTTCACCTCCGTGAGCAAACCTAGATGCAATGAGTATTTAGTGTTCTATTCATTCTAATGAGAAAGAAGTTATTGTGAAACACTACTCATAAACATAGACCAATGAGTTTGACCGAAAACTACACAATTGAATCCTGATAGCAACATCACAACATTAAAAAAACTTATAACTTCTTAATGCACAAGAAAATTTTGTGTCAATAACAATAGTTTTTGGCTAGTTGAAAGTAATACTTATCTAAGTTGTTTGTACTTCCTCATGTAAGACATTTGATATTTACTTTATTGATACTAGAAGAAAATATAATGAACTCCTCCTTAGACCATTGAAGATAATAATGCAACAAAACCAAATATATAAAAATTAAGAAGAGTGTTGACATAAGAGAAAACAAGAGGAGAAAAGAAACATAAGATATATACTCAAATAACCACCCTACCCCAAAACGCACGAATGTGTGTTAATTCTCCATTTAGGTTGTGATACACTCATAAACTCCAACGCTTCATAAGAGATCACCACTCTAATTTCTTATGAGTTCAAAAACCATTTCCTTAAAAAAGCCAAATAAAATTGTCCATTCAATCTTCATCCAAGCCTTCAATATGTAGGCCAAAGAACCTACATTAATTTTCCAAAGCCATAAGCCAATACTTGGTTGAGATAGCTCAATTTACTTATGTGATCCAATGCTTCATAAGGGATCTATGTTTGATAAGTATGGTGTTTCATAGCATACGCCTGGTATTATGCTAGGAACACCGGTGCATGATGATGCAGTGGACTGAATTTTATGTTACAAAATTTGTTGTAGCTTAAGAGGGGAGACAACCAAATTTTAAGTTGAAGCTTCTGCAATTGTCAATTTTGAGATGAAAAAATCTATTATAGGGAATTTAATGTTATTATGGTGAATAAAGCAAAGATGATGTTATTTTTCAAGAGTGGTTTTGAAAGATTTGATTAGAATATGATTGAAAGAATACAAATGGAAGTGCATGTATTTCCATTACTCATTTGTTTGAGGATCTGATAAATTGTCCTAAATCACTAGATAAGAGAAATATCCCCAAGATACTCATGGAAAACTATCCTCATCCTTCAAAGAATGTTATCACAATGCTGAACCGGCATATTCTTACAAAAGAGGTTCAAACTTCCATTACATTCATAGGAAGTTGAGGGGTAGTGCTACTATTGTGAAATCATTCTAGAATGTCATTGGATGACTTGAGAAAATTTTCAGAGCTATTCTTTTGAATGCATTAATTTAGTGATTGCATGATGAGATAATTCATGTGTCATTAACTTCATCAACCCTAGAAGAGGAATGTCAAAAATGTTATTAATGATTGTCAAAGAATGAAAAAAAATATTGTTCCCGTGTTGTAGTGTTTTGTTGAGTGGTTGTCAATTAGAGCATTATGAAATATAGGCGATCAAACAAGTCCTAAAGTTTATAAGCGGCACACTTATACTTCCCCTACAGGCCATTCAAAACATTTGATGATTCCTTCCAGCTTGAACCTCCACTTCCTCGCAGTTTGACATGTTACTTGGATGGTCTGGCCTTTTAGTCAAGCTTCAAATTATTACAAAAATTGTGTTATGGCAAGCCCTAGGCTCATAGCATTGTCTCTATCTATACCTTAATCAATCTGCAAGCTCAATTTAGGATGCAATTTTCTAAAGTCTGCCCAACTAAACTTCCCAAGAAGACCACCCCGCCGAAAGGGATGAGACTCTTCTAACAAATGTGTGTACTATATGCCTAAGGTGGAATAAGGTTTTACCATGGAAGCCCTCTCGACACATACAGCAATATTCTGCTCCTCCCCACCAATCACAACAGTGAATGGATCCATTCTTGTGGTCTAAGATCTATAAGCCGGGGTGTAATTTATTTTTGGCTGGTATGCCCACATTCTTTGGCAGCTGCTCAAATTAAACAACAATTGTTTTCAACATCATCAATGGCTACTTCCACGTCAGTTTGGTCCCATCTCCTGGCAATAAGAACTATTTCATCAAAACCCCAAATCTTGCATGGACATTGTATTTTTATTTTGCCATATTTTGTGCAGCTTAATCCTCGATTCCTTCACTTGCCACACAAATTGTGCCAATAAGGGCCTGGTTTTCTTTGGTTGTTTCTACATTGATATTGGTTATTTTTTGTGACATGTCAGGATAAATTTGGGCAACCAATACGCTATTGATTTTGGGAGGATGTAAGATGCTACATGCCTATCAACCCCAAATACTACAAAATATATTTAATTTATAAATAAAAATGTGCACGGTTGGGGTTAACGAGTAGTTCATCCATGTGCTTGGTTTTGATTTGATGAAAACTAAATCTCTTAATAACCTGCCTCAAAAAACAATTTGGCAATTGAGATTGGATATTAAAAACCACATATCTGGCTATTTGGATGGTTTTCTTGTAACTATGTAATTAATGCATTGGATTTCGATTGGATCAGAATTTTGCTAATACCCATTTTGTCTGAATTGTTAAGGTAGCTCTTCCACAAGAATTTTTTTCTGCTTTAGATAACTTGCATTTCATTGCAGGTTTCTGCGGTGTATTGATTGGAAAGCAATAGTGGCTCATTTCAAAAAATTATCAAATTTGTGTGATACTCAACTTCAGAACCTGCACAAACATACTCATGTTAAATATTTTTATGGATATGTCCAAAGATTTCTCTTAGAGATTGCAAGTTCTTGTAATCCATACTACTAAACGGAATTGCTTCTGCGAAGATTGTGCAACAAGTGGATTTAAAGAACTAATAAAATTTAGAATAGATAAGTGTGATTGTTGTCATTTGGAAAGAATGCATGTTTTTTTCTTCTCAATAAATTTTCTTACATCATTCTTTGTTACCTCTTACAGGAACTAGGACGACAGTAGGAGAGGTGGACAATAGTGTTTGGAGTTCTCTTCGCTGATTTAGGTAAAATGCCATTATGTGATTCCATGCTCTATGGTGTTCTGATTTGGTTTGATAGCTTATTTTGTTGTGAAATTTGGATTTTTAGCCTTCGTCCCTGTTTAATACTGGTGTACAAATTTGTTATAGATTTGGAGTCTCGATTTTACTATTGAGTTTGTGTTCCTTATCTCTTTTGTGCTCTTTAACCTTGAGCAGTCAAATGATGAAAACATTGACAATATCCAGTTAGGGTTGTGTAATATTGTTCCATGCCTTCACTGGCCTAAATTTAGTTGTTGTAGGTATTGGTCTCTTGGATTGTTTAGTTCTACCAATCCACCCTTCTACATTGTTATTCTGCAGGATCCTTGAGGTTGTCAGCCTCTGAAAACTTATACCAAAACCATTCTGCCCTGAAATCCTCACGTTGCTACTTGTGATGGCCGGGAAATTTAGTTTGCCTATCTTTACTAGTGGCTGTGTCAGATTGCATGACCTCCAAGTGAGCTGTTGTTTCACACTGGGGTCTTTCTGACAGGATCCATTAAAGTTCGGATAAATTACATCTACATAGGCGGGTGTATGAGCCACTTCATTGAACTTCATATTTTGCATTGCAAAATTTGCTTTAGGTGTTTTTTAATTAATTAGCATCTCATCATCTTATTCAAATTCCATTTTTATTCTTTAATTGTAACAAGCTCGATTTTACATATAATGATGTGTGTGTTCTGTTCTTCTGTTTAAGATAGTATGGTCCTGTAATTCACTAACTTCAATGTCTGATTCCTATTACTATGATTTAATTTGACACTTGGTTATTGATATAAATTAAAGAAAGCTTGTATATATCTCTATTGGCACAACCCATGGAGCTTCATCATCATACCAGTGATTCTTTAGCAAGCTACACCTTATGAGAATTACAATGTTATAGTAAAAAGTATAAATTCTAGAAGCATGGGTAGCAAAAAGGCAAGAATATATATTTCATTTAGCCGTGTAATGGAGTTAGAAGACCATCTCCAACACCAGAAGAGGGAGCAATAACAGGGCACCGACAAACAATATGTGTATAACCAACCTCCACGATAAGAAGAGCAAATGGAATGGAAGTTTCTCGGTGCGCCATCCAATTGCTTGATATGACTCATAGGCCCATTGATCTGACGCTTTGGGGCTCAGCAGCCGAGGGTGTGGGCAGTAAATTGCAACAAAGCTACTACTTGCAAGACACTACAGTTCTAGTGGTTAAGGGAGGCCATGTTACTGAGTTCAATGGAAGAGTACTCAACACCACAGGCAATACACAACTGATGATCAATCTCCAAATTCCAAAGACAGTGGAGTTAAAGTCATGGTTCGATGACAATGTTAAGGACAATGGTGAGCCATCGATTAGCTATGCCCCACAACCTCCTGCAGTATTGAGAATGACAATTCATGACATACATGATCAAACTCTGCGTTCTACTTGTGCTATAAAGTGCATCATGAAAGCAACCATTATAGAGGTCAACACAGACAAGCTATCCTACCCAGCTTGCCCCAACCAAGTGGCAGGAAAGCAATGCAAGAAAAAGTTGTCTGAAAATGCAAATGAAGAATGGTACGGTAAAAAATGCGACAAGAAATTTACAGAATGCAATTATAGCTACATGGTCCACCTATAATTGCAAGACCACACTGGGGAGCTATGGGCAACCGCATTTGATGAAGGAGCAATAAAACTGCTTGACATGACTGCGAACACATTGCTAGAGCTAGCAACTAAAGATGATGCTTGTGGCAGGGCCGCTGTGGCGGCGATGGCAGTTAGCGTCACCGCCATAGCAAACCTGCCATATTGCTAACCACAGACGTCACAATTGCAATGTCCACACGTGTATTGCGATGAAATAAGCATCGTGTGCATAGCGACGCCATTACAATTGATGATTTTGCGTCGCAATTGCGGCACATTCACAAACATTGCGACGGCCAGCGACATCGACAGCCGCGCTACCATGCCGCTAGCATCATCGCAAGTTTCCATGGACATCGCAAGTGCGATGCCCATGGAAGAGCTATAAAAGCTCCCGCCTCAGCAAACCCGTGGGCAGATGCCGATGCCACCCCGTCGCAATGCGTGATGAAGATGTCAGAATTGCGACGGGAACCACATCCATTGCGACAGGAGCAATGCTGGGTTAGAATGTTGAGCTTGCGATGGATAGGCATCGAAATTGCGACGTCCAAGAATAGACATTGTAATTTGTGACTAAAAAGCAACGACGTCTACTGCTGTCGTAGTGGCGACACATTTGCGTCACAATTCTGACACATGGCCGTCGCAAATTGATGCCAAATATATTAGTGTTTTAATAGTACTTTATACTATTGTAGGATGGTATCTCAGACTAGGTCTTTTGTTAGAGGCCATGGTAGAAGCCATGGAAGAGGTCGTGGTCATGGCAGAGCTGTCAGTGCCCATGAGTCTGCCTATGAGCGATCGGCTCGTGTAGAGAGCAAGGAAGAGCACTCTAGTAGGCAATAGGAAGAGAGCCGTAGAGAGGACCAAGATGAGTCTGAAGAGGTTGGTTTGAGACAAATGATGCAGACTATTCTAGAATGTCTACCTCCTATTCAAGAATAGCCTAAAGTGCATCAGACAAAACAAGAGCATAGACCCAGGTCTAGGAGTCCTCGAAAGGATCGTAAGAGGTCCATTGTGTCCACTCAGATGAAGGATCTTTCAAGATCCAAGGTTAATCCTTTCAATGGGCAAGGTTCTGGTTATGTGGCTGAACAGTGGCTTATTTCTCTCGATAGGATTTTTGCCATGCAGGAGTTCAACAGCAATGTTAAGGCAAGGTTTGCAATCACTAATTTAGAGGATTTTGGGGCCACTTGATGGACAATTGAGGAGAAGAAGTTGTGAATTGATATGATCAATGTTACATGGGAATTATTCCTAGAGAGTTTCCATGAACGATTCCTACCAGAGGAATGGAAACAACAAAGGGCTGATGAATTTCATAATCTTAGACAGTATACCTTGTCAATGACTGAGTATGAGCGTAAGTTTTATGAGCTTATGCCTTTTTCAGGGTTCAGTGAAAATTCAGCTCAGTTGACACAATATTTTATTAGGGGTTTGAATAACTGTATTATTGGGGGAGTTAAGGTATTTGAGCCAAAAACCCTCAAGGATGCGGTGCATCGAGCTATCCTTGTTGAGAAAAGTGTAAATAGAATCAGACTGATTAGCCAACTCAGAGTAGCCAATCTTTTGTGAGAAGGAATAGTCGCCAGCAATCTAATGTACCACCTATGGGTAGAGGATCTGGTAGAAATACGGAATTTTTTTCATGTGGTCAGATTGGACATTATGCAGCTCAGTGTCCTCAACAAGCACCTTAGTTTTTAGGACCTAGACCTACTGTTTTAGAGCCTACAGTTGGTGATGCAGGTAGAGCTCATAGATTTTTTGCAGCAGTTGATCAGCGTCAAGTAGATCATCAAGGAACAGTGGTTGAGACCATAGGTGCTATTAGAGGTATATCTCTTTCAATATTGTTTGATTCAGGAGCTACAGATTCATTTATTTCACCATCTATAGTTTCTAATGTAAGTCTGATTCGATGAAGCAAGATCATGGTTGGTAAGTGGAACTAGCCTCAAGCATTAAGGTTTTCACAGATTTTGTAGTTCATAAGTGCGGGCTTAGCTTAGGAAGCTTTGATACGACAATGGATCTTCGAGTCATACCCCTTGGTTCCTATGATGTGGTTTTAGGCATGGACTGGCTTGGATCTCATAAAGCCAGTATAGATTGTAGGAAGAAGATTATTTTGTGCCAAGATGACCAAGGGAATGATGTGCAGATAATTGGGATACCGAGGCCTATATCTTTGCGGGTGATTTCTGCTATGTAATTTAAGCGAAGATTTCGTAAGGGATGTCAGATATTTGTTGTTATGCTAAAAGATCTTGATGAAGAAGATCCCATGAGGAAGACTTTGGATTACTCAATTTTGCAGGAGTATGCGGATGTTTTTCCAAGTGAGATTCCAGGCATGCCTCCTAAGAGGGACATTGATTTTAGTATTGATCTGATTCCTGGAGTGGAGCCTATCTCTAATGCTCCCTATCACATGACTACTGAGGAATTGGGTGAGCTATGTCTTCAGCTAGAGGAACTTCTAGCCAAAGGGAGCATTCGACCTAGTGTATCACCATGGGGAGCTCCAGTGCTCTTTGTGAAGAAGAAAGATAGTTCTTTGCGCCTTTGTATCGACTATAAACAGTTGAATAAGGTGACTATTAAGAATAGGTATCCTTTGCCTACGATTGATGACTTATTTGATCAGATCAAGGGAGCTATAGTATTCTCCAAGATTGCCCTTAAGTCAGGATACCACCAGCTTCATATTAAGGAAGCAGATATTCACAAGATCACTTTTCGAACTCGTTATGGGCATTATGAGTTCACAGTGGTACCTTTTGGATTGACTAATGCTCCATTTATTTTCATGAGTTTGATGAATGGTGTTTTTTTATCATATCTTGATAGGTTTGTACTCACATTTCTTGATGACATATTGATATATTCTAAGACTCAGAAGGAGCATGAGGAAAACCTACGGTTGGTATTACAGGGTTTAAGGGACAATCGGCTTTATGCCAATGCAGCTAAGTGTGAATTCTTCGAATCAAAGATTCAGTATTTAGGGCATGTTATTTCAAGTGATGGTATTTCAGTGGATCCTGCAAAGATTCAAGTGATAATAGATTGGCCTACACTGACTAATGTGTCAAAGATTCGTAGTTTCATGGGTTTAGCTGGTTATTATCACAGATTTGTCCAAAACTTCTCTAGGATAGCACATCCTATCACTTCTCTTCAAAGGAAAGGAAATAAGTTTGTATGGACAAAGAAATGTGAGGAATCTTTCCAAAAGCTCAAGGAGCTTTTGACCAGTGCACCGATTCTAGCTATACCAGATCCAGAAGGTGATTTCATGGTATGTACAGATGCTTCTCTTAAAGGGATTAGGGCAGTATTGATGCAGAATGGACGGGTGATTGCATATGAATCATGCAAGCTCAAGGATCATGAGTTAAATTATCCTACACATGATCTTGAGTTAGCAACAGTAGTTCATGCTTTGACAAGGTGGAGACATTTCTTGTTGGGGTACAGATTTGAGCTACATAGCGATCATTGTAGTCTTCAGTACATTTTTACTCAGCCTAATTTGAATGCTTTCTAGAGGCGATGGATGGAGTTTCTATGCGAGTATGATTTTGAGGTTAAGTACATTCAGGGTAAGGAGAATTTGATGGCGGATGCTTTGAGTCGCAGGAGACATGTGTTATCATCGATCACTCTTAGTCTGGATTTGAGGAGTCAGATTCTTCAGGCACTTCCTACGGATTCCTGGTATCAAGAAGTGTGCAGAGAGATAGATTCAAGAAGATCTTTGGAAGGTAAGTTTGCAGGTTATGTTCGAGAATCAAATGGTCTTTTGAGACATTTGGGGAGGATTTATGTGCCATTTTCGGATGAGCTTCACACCTTGATACTAGAAAAAGCCCATCATACACCTTACTCAGCACATCCAGGTGTCAAGAAGATGCATGCTGATTTGAGACGTTTGTTCTTTTGGTCTAGGATGAAGTGAAATATTGCTGATTTTGTGGCTAGGTGCCTTGAGTGTTAGAGAGTTAAGGCAGAACATCAGCACCCAGCTGGACTTTTGCAGCCTAATCTCATTCCTTCTTGGAAGTGGGATATCATCTCCATGGATTTTATTGTAGGATTACCTATGATAGTTCGGCGTCATGATGCTATCATGGTCACCATTGATCGTTTGACTAAGGTGGTGCATTTTTCATCGATTAGGTCTTCCTACACAGCAACTTCTGTAGCTAATGTCTTTATGCGTGATATTGTGAGGTTACATGGTATTCTTAGAAAGATCATTTCTGACAGGGATCTTGTATTCACATCTGCATTCTGGACATCCCTGCAGCATGAGCTTAGAGTGCAGCTAAACTTTAGTTTGGCATATCATCCAGAGACTGATTGTCAAACAGAGAGGGTGAATCAGGTTTTGGAGGATATGTTACAGATGTATGTGATGGATAGGCATACACATTGGGAGGATTATCTCTACCTAGTGGAGTTTTCTTACAACAACGGATATCACAGTTCTATTGGTATGGCACCATTTCAGGCATTATATGGGCATCCTTGTCGTACACCATTGAGTTGGGACAGTCTTGAGGATCGCATCTTGTTGGGTCCTGAGATGCTTTGTGATATGGAGCAATAGGTAGTGCGTATCCGTGAGCACTTGACTATGGCACATGATAGGCAGAAGAAGTATGCTGATGCTCATAGGATTGATAAGCAGTCTACTATGAGAGATAAGGTTTTCTTGAGAGTGCGACCGCGAAAGAGTCCGATCCGATATGGAAAGGGTTATAAGCTAGCACCTCGTTTTGTGGGACCATTCAAGATTCTAGAGAGGATTGGCCCAGTTGCTTACCCTCTTGGTCTACCGCCCAACCTAGCTCACATTCATGATATTTTCCATGTTTCAACGCTTAGGCAATATATTCCTGATATTGTGCATGTTCTTGATTGGAATGCGTTGCAGGTAGAGGACGGGCAGCTGGCTTTGGAGCCGGTTCATAATCTGGAGTAGCAGGGGTTGACCCTCAAGGGTCAAACCATCGAGCAGGTAAGAGTCCAATGGGACCCTACTGATGATTTTTCAGCTACTTGGGAGGATGCAGCTAGATTGAGGGAGTTATATCCCTTCTTGTTTCTAGGCTTCCAGGAGTAAGCCTAACCCAAGGAGGGGTGGATGTAGTGCCTACCCTTGTTCACATCTTTTCTGGACATTGATGCTATTATTATCAGACTTTGATGCACTAGTTTTATGTTGATGGTTTAGTGGTATTGTTTTGACACTATCAGATATTATGATATGGATTCAGTTGATGTATGATGAGATCATTTAGACTTTACATTTCATGTATGTATGATGATCATTACATTGTTTTCAGTTATTAATGATGATTAGTTAGATGGTATATTATCTCATGTGTTTTATTATGGATACTTACCCCATACTTGCACGTGTATGGTGTGCGTGTTTTCATATTGTATGGCATTTCTGATGTGGTTAAGGAAGGGAGTCATAGTCACCTACTTAGTCAGGATCTACACGATGCACCACTTCCTACCATTGTCTTTTTAGCTTAGCATTATATATATTGTATGTACATGCATGGTTTTTCTACAGGTTGCAGGTACTGGGTATCGACTTCCTTGAATTGCCAGGATGAGCGTACCCTATTATACTATCTCAATGATAAAAGAAGGAAGATAAATTCTCAAGTCAAAATCCCAAATGCTTAAACCATTTGTCCTAGTGAGTTAGGACAAGTATCAGAGTTGAGTACCCACCGAATGTGTCGGATGACATATTTCATGATTTTTAACCCTTTAGACTGATTTTGTATGATTTGTTCTATGATGGGTTTTCATATTTTATCTTGGAAGTCTATGGTGAATTTTTTATTAATTAAGTCTTAATAAATTGATTTAATTAATTTAAATTAATTATTTTGGAGAAAATTAATAAAATATCATGATCTTTGATATTTTGATTGTAATTAATTAAATGTGAATTATTGAGAAAAAGAATTAAATAAAATAAAATTAGAAATTAAAATTAATAATAATAATAAAATAATAATAAAGTAATAAATAAATAAAATAATAAAAGTTACAAAAATTAAAATAAAAGTTATAAACATTTAAATAGAAATCATATAAAAGTAAATTAGAGTTATAAGCTTGCATGGGAGTTAATGCACTTTTCTATTTCTCATGTGTCAACAACACGGGGGTTAGTGCATCAATTAAGCACATGGTTTCTACAACCCTATGGCTCATCTTGAAGGTTGGAAAAGACCCATGCTTAGTCGGTGACACCTTCTAGCTATTTCTAGAAGCATTCTAGATGTTTCCTGAAAGCTCTTTATATTTAGGCATTCATAGAAGCTTAGATATAGCATTTGGAGTGCAATTGGAGCATTGGAGGATTCAAGAATTCTGAAGGAGGGAGATTGCTCTGTGGTTTTTCTGAGGAAGAGGGAATTAGCATCAGAATCTGGGTAGATTCTTGTGATTTTACTTATGCTATTTCCGCATGTTACATTCCCTGTCTTCTTCGTGTCTTCCATATGTCTTCTAAGGAATTTCATATTTTTATTGTATGCATTCTCAATATGGGCAATTGAATTTATGTGGAAATCTTTATATGCATAGATCTAAAAGAAAATGGGCCTAGGGTTTAAATTCATAGCCAAACCCATTAGATTATTTATTGGATAAATTTGAAGATAAAAAATTTAAAAGAAAATTTTGAAAATTAGAATTTCTAAGTAAACTGTCTATATTCTTGAATCTGCATACACATATATGTATATATCATTATGTGTGTGTGTGTGTGTGTGTGTGTGTGTGTGTGTGTGCTGTGATGGTGATAAACTCTGCATGTATATATATATACACACATATATATATATATACACACACATATATATATATATATATATATACATATATATACCCATATATATATACATACATATGTATATAGATACATATATTTATTTATTTATATAATAATCGAATGTCAAATCGTGATAGAGTTTCATGTTAATAGTATATCATATCACATGGGAACGTTTTTATAAAAAATGTTATTGAAAATTGCATTTAAAATATATATATATATATATATGATGTTGGGCGGGTATTATATACCCCACCCACCGCAGGCCTGCGAGTACCTGCGGTGCGGATGTATTGGGCTGCGTGATTTTAAAATCGCATTGCGATTTGAGTTTGGTTTTAAATTATATAAAGTTTTATTTGCAATGTTATTTCATATGAGATTTGGCTATGAATCTCGATTTTGTTGCAATATTATTAATTATTAAATGTTATTATATATATATATATATATATATATTTATGTATATATATATGTATATAAGTATATATGTATATATAATTAATTATAAATGAATATTATAAAGTTCTAAATTAATGGATTACTCTTTTAATGATTTAAAATATTGATATTGAGCTTGTCAATTATGAAGAGATATTAATAATTAATTTAATTTAACTCAGTTTAATTAAGATTAGTTATTAGAATATATAATTGAAGTTTTGATTCATTGAGAGTGTCAATTTTCAAACAATGTTATATAAACAAAATATTATTAGATCAATTAAAAAATTGAGTCTAATAGTTTTGGGGAGAAACTTTTATCCATCAAACAAATACATGCGTTAGGAAAAATGTGAAATTTCTCCACTTAATATAATTTGGAAAAACGTAAACTGAAACTTTTAAATTCAAATTTGAAAACTTAACAAAACCAAAACATGTGTTTACATTGTGTATTCTTCATGCTATTGTTTTAGGTTTTGGGTTGACTAGTGTTGAGCAGTATAGAACGTCTACCAGAGGCTTGGGGGTTATGTGATTGTGATGTCATGATGATGTTTTAATCTCGATCTTTATAAACCCAACCATGGTTTGTGATGGAATGATCTGTGTATTGGATGTGATTACTGATTGTTAAAGTTGAGATTCTTTTGTATGAGACTCTTGACCTAACCATTATTTTGGTCATCGATCAGTTATCCTTGATTATTTTCTAGTCGCCATGATGGGACTGAGATGTGGATTTTTTCTTGATGATGTCATGTTGTGACATGTTTGACTCAACCATTTTTGGAGTCTTCGATCAGTATGATTGAGATATATATTTTGGTTATTGAGAACCATTGGATATTTGATTATCAGTGATACTTCAGTTGCCAATAGAGAGCTGTTGTGTTCATGATTTTCTATGGATATTTGTTCATGGAGATTTGATGATTTTATGCATATTTGATGATTTTATTATGGATTATCTTTTGTGGTTTTGAGATTTATGAGTCCATGAGCATTAAGGTAGGATATCTGCATGTAGTGACAGGAAGTGGCTTGCAATGGGGGCCGGGGCCCTAAGAGGATGCCAGGGTAACTCATTGTAAGTTGGATTAATAAGTGATAACATTCACACCTAATACTAACAAAATGAACCTAAAAAGATCAGTGTTTTGTTCTCACCCATGCCTTGAGCACTTATACAAGCTAGGATGGGAGTAGTGAGACGCATGGTTGCGACCTTTCATTCTGTAGTATGCCTTATCAGTATGAGAGGATACTAGTGGCCGCATGAAATCAGTATGGACCTGTGGAGTTTAGCTAACTACCAGGGTAACTTGTACATGATAAATGTGATGACACTTTCTCACTTTTATAGTAGGTTCCTACATGTCATTGTGTGCCTCTGGGATTAGATGTCAGTTTTGTGATTGGAACCTTTGAGTTAGTATACTTTTAGTATTCCTGGTCTTATGGAGATTTGTGCTATGTGATTTTGATAGCTTGTTTGGGACTTTAGATTATCTCCTCAACATAGTGGGAGTGGACCATTTTTGTACCACGTGGTCCGGTGGTAGTGTATTTTCCACTCTTATCATTTTGAGATTCATTGTAACATCGTGGTTGACGTGTCCTTCATGATGGTGGATATGTATCATTTTTCATTGATGATTAGAATATGTTAGATGATGCTATCTTATGCTTTTATTTGCATGTTAGATTACTTCCACATATGATGTTGTATTCATTAGGATAGACATTCCTACTATGTTAATAACGATGATCTCTTCGGTGATTTGGGATGTTATGCACGGAGGCATGGCTAGGATCCACGATGGTCTAATGATGCTATTAACGGTTGGGAGAAACCGTGCACTTAGTTTATTCTGTTTGATCTTTATGATGGATGTATATGTTCTCTATGATGCTGTATCATGTGACTATCTCTATTTTGATGTATCATGGATTAGAATTGGATGATGTACCTTATTCTACATATCTATATTCTTTGTGCCTATGATACCCTGTGACATGTAAAGTGGATGATTGTGCATTCTGGAATGTATTTCAGAAAGGACATTTGTATATTGGATGTATCATTATTATTTCATGTGGATGATGTACTAGATGGATTCATGTATGTAAGGGATCTTTAAGAATGTAATCTGTTATTTATGTTATGTTTACTTTCAGATGGTCAATGCTATTGCTTCTGTTATTGTGCATCAGTTATATGTGATGTTTACTATCATAAAAAAACAAATTGTTTCTAAACTGAGTGAAATTCTAAGTTATTTCTTTGGATCCCTTGCCGGAGCATTACACACTCATCTCTTCATTTTGAAAGGTTGAATGAGAATTTGCATCGAATTGTTGCTGGAACTCATACTCACATTTGCTCATATTCACATACACAAAGATCAAGCTTGACCAAAAGTTGACCAGATTTAACCATGGTTGACTTGAGTTGACTAGTTTTGAAAAAAAATTTGAAATAACTAAAACAAATTATTTAATTAAATGGAGTACTTACTTCTAATTAATTAAACAAAGTTATTTAATTAAATGAGAAGTCATTCCTAATAAATTAAATGAAGTTATTTAATTAAATAAGAAAAGTGTCTCTAATTAATTAAAGATTATTTAATTAAATAGAAAAAGTAATTATGAGAGCATATCTCATTTTATTAAATTAAATATCTCAACAAAATCTCTCTTCAGTTCAAAAAGGAAAATTTCCAGTTCAGTATTGATAAAAAATGAGTTAAATCAGTTAACTCATTTTTCTACTCAAATTGAATCAGTTGACTCCTTCTTTTACTTAAATTAAATCTGTTAACTCCATTTAATTTGGAAATCTCCTTTTATGACTAAACTTCATCTTTAATCCTAACCGCTGATTGAAATCGATCTCAACCGTTGATGAATTTCAGGAAAGTCTATTTAAGAGACCCTCATCTCTTCATTTTGAAACGTTGAATGAGAATTTGCATCGAATTGTTGTTGGAATTCATACTCACATTTGTTCATATTCACATACGCAAAGATAAAGTTTGACCAAAAGTTGACCAGATTTAACCACGGTTTACTTGAGTTGACTAGTTTCAAAAAGAATTTTCAAATAATTAAACGAAATTATTTAATTAAATGGAGTACTTACTTCTAATTAATCAAACAAAGTTATTTAATTAAATGAGAAGCCATTCCTAATTAATTAAATGAAGTTATTTAATTAAATAAGAAAAGTGTCTCTAATTAATTAAAGATTATTTAATTAAATAGAAAAAGTAATTATGAGAGCATATCTCATTTTATTAAATCAAATATCTCAACAAAATCTCTCTTCAGTTCAAAAAGGAAAATTTTTAGTTCACTATTGATAAAAAATGAGTTAAATTAGTTAACTCCTTTTTCTACTCAAATTGAATCAGTTAACTCCTTATTTTACTCAAATTAAATCTATTAACTCGCTTTAATTTGGAAATCTCCCTTTAGGACAGAACTTGAACTTTAATCTTGACCATTGATTGAAATCGATCTCAACCGTTGATGAATTCCAAGAAAGTCTATTTAAGAGACACTCATCTGTTCATTTTGAAAGGTTGAATGAGAATTTGCATCGAATTGTTGTTGGAATTCAGACTCACATTTGCTCATATTCACATACGCAAAGATCAAGTTTGACCAAAAGTTAACCAGATTTAATCATGATTGACTTGAGTTGACTAGTTTCGAATTTGTTTTTGAAATAATTAAACAAAATTATTTAATTAAATGGAGTACTTACTTCTAATTAATTAAAAAAATTTATTTAATTAAATGAGAAGCCATTCCTAATTAATTAAATGAAGTTATTTAATTAAATAAGAAAAGTGTCTCTAATTAATTAAAAATTATTTAATTAAATAGAAAATATAATTATGAGAGCATATCTCATTTTACTAAATTAAATATCTCAACAAAATCGCTCTTCAGTTAAAAAAGGGAAATTCTCAGTTCACTATTTATCAAAAATGAGTTAAATCAGTTAACTCCTTTTTCAACTCAGATTGAATCAGTTAACTCCTTATTTTACTCGAATTAAATCTATTAACTCCCTTTAATTTGGAAATCTCCCTTTATGACTGAACTTCACCTTTAATCCTAACCGTTGATTGAAATCGATCTCAACCGTTGATGAATTCCAGGAAAGCCTATTTGAGGGACCCTCATCTCTTCATTTTGAAAGGTTGAATGAGAATTTGCATCGAATTGTTGCTAGAATTCATACTCACATTTGCCCATATTCACATACGTAAAGATCAAGTTTGACCAAAAGTTGATCAGATTTAACCACGGTTGACTTTAGTTGACTAGTTTCGAAAGAAATTTTGAAATAATTAAACAAAATTATTTAATTAAATGGAGTACTTACTTCTAATTAATTAAACAAAGTTATGTATTTAAATGAGAAGCCATTCCTAATTAATTAAATGAAGTTATTTAATTAAATAAGAAAAGTGTCTCTAATTAATTAAAGATTATTTAATTAAATAGAAAAAGTAATTATGAGAGCATATCTCATTTTATTAAATTAAATATCTCAACAAAATCTCTCTTCAGTTCAAAAGAGAAATTTCGAATTCACTATTGATAAAATATTAGTTAAATCAGTTAACTCCTTTTTCTACTCAAACTGAATCAGTTAACTCCTTATTTTACTCAAATTAAATCTGTTAACTCCCTTTAATTTGGAAATCTCTCTTTATGACTGAACTTCACCTTTAATCCTGACCGTTGATTGAAATCGATGTCAACCATTGATGAATTTTAGGAAAGTCTATTTAAGAGACCCTCATCTCTTCATTTTGAAAGGTTGAATGAGAATTTGCATTGAATTGTTGCTGGAATTCATACTCACATTTTCTCATATTCACATACGCAAAGATAGTTTTACAAAAACTTGACCAGATCTAACCACAGTTGACTTGAGTTGACTAGTTTCGAAAAAAAATTTGAAATAATTAAACGAAATTATTTAATTAAATGGAGTACTTACTTCTAATTAATTAAACAAAGTTATTTAATTAAATGAGAAGCCATTCCTAATTATTTGAAAGAAGTTATTTAATTAAATAAGAAAAGTGTCTTTAATTAATTAAAGATTATTTAATTAAATAGAAAAAGTAATTATGAGAGCATATCTCATTTTATTAAATTAAATATCTCACCAAAATCTATCCTCAGTTCAAAAAGGGAAATTTTTAGTTCACTATTGATAAAAAATGAGTTAAATCAGTTAACTCCTTTTCTACTCAAATTGAATCAATTAACTCCTTATTTTACTCAAATTAAATCTATTAACTCCTTTTAATTTGGAAATCTCAATTTATGACTGAACTTCACCTTTAATCCTGACCGTTGATTGAAATCGATCTCAACCGTGGATGAATTCCAAGAAAGTCTATTTAAGAGACTCTCATCTCTTCATTTTGAAAGGTTGAATGAGAATTTGCATCGAATTGTTGCTAGAATACATACTCACATTTGCTCATATTCACATATGCAAAGATCAAGTTTGACCAAAAGTTGACCAAATTTATCCACGGTTGACTTGAGTTGACTAATTTCGAAAACAATTTTGAAATAATTAAACGAAATTATTTAATTAAATGGAGTACTTACTTATAATTAATTAAAACAAGTTATTTAATTAAATAAGAAGCCATTCCTAATTAAATAAATGAATTTATTTAATTAAATAAGAAAAATGTCTCTAATTAATTAAAGATTATTTAATTAAATAGAAAAAGTAATTATGAGAGCATATCTCATTTTATTAAATTAAATATCTCAATAAAATCTCTCTTCAGTTCAAAAAGGGAAATTTCCAATTCACTATTGATCAAAAATGAGTTAAATGAGTTAACTCCTTTCTCTACTCAAATTGAATCAGTTAACTCCTTATTTTACTCAAATTAAATCTGTTAACTCCCTTTAATTTGGAAATCTCCCTTTATGACTGAACTTCACCTTTAATCCTGACCGCTGATTGAAATAGATCTCAACCGTTGATGAATTTCAGGAAAGTCTATTTAAGAGACCCTCATCTCTTCATTTTGAAAGGTTGAATGAGAATTTGCATCGAATTGTTACTGGAATTGATACTCACATTTTCTTATATTCACATATGCAAAGATCAAGTTTGATCAAAAGTTGACCAGATTTAACAACGGTTCTCTTGAGTTGACTAGTTTCGAAAAGAATCTTGAAACAATTAAATGAAATTATTTAATTAAATGGAGTACTTACTTCGAATTAATTAAACAAAGTTATTTAATTAAATGAGAAGCCATTCCTAATTAATTAAATGAAGTTATTTAATTAAATAAGAAAGGTGTCTCTAATTAATTAAATATTATTTAATTAAATAGAAAAATTAATTATTAGAGCATATCTCATTTTATTAAATTAAATATCTCAACAAAATCTCTCTTCAGTTCAAAAAGAGAAATTTCTAGTTCACTATTGATAAAAAATGAGTTAAACCAGTTAACTCCTTTCTCTACTCAAATTGAATCAGTTATCTCTTTATTTTACTCAAATTAAATCTGTTAACTCCCTTTAATTTGGAAATCTCCCTTTATGACTGAACTTCACAATCCTGACCGCTGATTGAAATCGATCTCAACCATTGATGAATTCTAAGAAAGTTTATTTAAGAGACCCTCATCTCTTTATTTTGAAAGGTTGAATGAGAATTTGCATCGAATTGTTGGGGGAACTCATACTCACATTTGCTCATATTCACATACGCAAAGATCAAGTTTGATCAAAAGTTGACCAGATTTAACTACGGTTGACTTGAGTTGACCAGTTTCGAAAAGAATTTTAAAATAATTTTAAAAAATTATTTAATTAAATGGAGTACTTATATCTAATTAATTAAACAAAATTATTTAATTAAATGAGAAGCCATTCCTAAATAATTAAATGAAGTTATTTAATTAAATATGAAAAGTGTCTCTAATTAATTAAAGATTATTTAATTAAATAGAAAATGTAATTATGAGAGCATATCTCATTTTATTAAATTAAATATCTCAACAAAATCTCTCTTCAGTTCAAAAAATGAAATTTTCAGTTCACTATTGATAAAAAATGAGTTAAATCAGTTAACTCCTTTCTCTACTCAAATTGAATCAGCTAATTCCTTATTTTACTTAAATTAAATCTATTAACTCATTTTAATTTGGAAATCTCCCTTTATGACTAAACTTCACCATTAATCCTGACCGCTGATTGAAATCGATCTCAACTATTGATGAATTCCAAGAAAGACTATTTAAGAGACCCTCATCTCTTCATTTTGAAAGGTTGAATGAGAATTTGCATCGAATTGTTGCTGGAATTCATACTCACACTTGATCATATTCACATACACAAAGATCAAGTTTGACCAAATGTTGACCAGATCTAACTATGGTTAACTAGTTTCGAAAAGAATTTTGAAATAATTAAATGAAATTATTTAATTAAATGGAGCACTTACTTCTAATTAATTAAACAAAGTTATTTAATTAAATGAGAAGCCATTCCTAATTAATTAAATGAAGTTATTTAATTAAATAAGACAAGTGTCTCTGATTAATTAAGAATATTTAATTAAATAGAACAAGTAATTATGATAGCATATCTCAAATTATTAAATTAAATATCTCAGCAAAATCTCTCTTTAGTTCAAAAAGGGAAATTTCCAGTTCACTATTGATCAAAAATGAGTTAAATCAGTTGACTCCTTTTTCTAATGAAATTGAATCACTTAACTACTTATTTTATTCAAATTAAATCTGTTAACTCCCTTTAATTTGAAAATCTCCCTTTATGACTGAACTTCACCTTTAATCCTGACCGCTAATTGAAATCGATCTCAACTGTTGATGAATTTCAGGAAAGTCTATTTAAGAGATACCAATCTCTTCATTTTGAAAGGTTGAATGAGAATTTGCATCAAATTGTTTCTGGAATTCATACTCACATTTGCTGATATTCACATACGGAAAGATCAATTTTGATCAGATTTAACCACAGTTGACTTGAGTTGACTAGTTTCGAAAAGAATTTTGAAATAATTAAATGAAATTATTTAATTAAATGGAGCACTTGCTTCTAATTAATTAAACAAAGTTATTTAATTTAATGAGAAGCCATTCCTAATTAATTAAATGAAGTTATTTAATTAAATAAGAAAAGTGTCTCTAAATAATTAAAGATTATTTAATTACATAAAAAAAGTAATTATGAGAGCATATCTTATTTGATTAAATTAAATATGTCAACAAAATCTTTCTTCAGTTCAAAAAGGGAAATTTCAAGTTCACTATTGATCAAAAATGAGTTAAATCAGTTAACTCCTTTTTCTATTGAAATTGAATTAGTTAACTCCTTATTTTACTCAAATTAAATATGTTAACTACCTTTAATTTGAAAATCTCTCTTTATGACTGAACTTCACCTTAAATCCTGACCACTGATTGAAATCGATCGCAACCATTATTGAACTCCATTAAAGTCTACTTAAGAGACCCTCATCTCTTAATTTAGAAAGGTTGAATGAGAATTTGCATCGAATTGTTGTTGGAATTCATATTCACATACGCAAAGATCAAATTTGACCAAAAGTTGACCAGATTTAGCGACGGTTGACTTGAGTTGACTAATTTTGAAAAAAAAATTGAAATAATTAAACAAAATTATTTAATTAAATGGAGTACTTACTTCTAATTAATTAAAATAAGTTATTTAGTTAAATGAGAAGCCATTCCTAATTAATTAAATGAAGTTATTTAATTAAATAAGAAAAGTGTCTCTAATTAATTAAAGATTATTTAATTAAATAAAAAAAGTAGTTATGAGAGCATATCTCATTTTATAAAATTAAATATCTCAACAAAATCTCTATTCAGTTCAAAAAGGGAAATTTCCAGTCCACTATTGATCAAAAATGAGATAAATCAGTTAACTCCTTTCTCTACTCAAATTGAATCAGTTAACTCCTTATTTTACTTAAATTAAATCTGTTAACTCCCTTTAATTTGGAAATATCCCTTTATGACTAAACTTCACCTTTAATCCTGGCCGCTGATTGAAATTTATCTCAACTGTTGATGAATACCAAGAAAGTCTATTTAAGAGACCCTCATCTCTTCATTTTGAAAGGTTGAATGAGAATTTGCATCGAATTGTTGCTGGAATTCATACTCACATTTGCTCATATTCACATACGTAAAGATCAAGTTTGACCAAGAGTTGACCAAATTTAATCACGGTTGACTTGAGTTGACTAATTTCAAAAAGAATTTTGAAATAATTAAACAAAATTATTTAATTAAATGAGAAGCCATTCTTAATTAATTAAATGAATTTATTTAATTAAATAAGAAAAGTGTCCCTATTTAACTAAAGATTATTTAATTAAATAGAATAAGTATATCTCAATTTATTAAATTAAATATCTCAACAAAATCTCTCTTCCGTTAAAAAGGGAAATTTTCAGTTCACTATTGATAAAAAATGAGTTAAATCAGTTAACTCCTTTCTCTACTCAAATTGAATCAGTTAACTCCGTATTTTACTCAAATTAAATCTGTTAACTATCTTTAATTTGGAAATCTCCCTTTATGACTGATGTTCAACTTTAATCCTGACCGCTAATTGAAATCGATCTGAACCGTTAATAAATTCCAATAAAGTCTATTTAAGAGACCCTCATCTCTTTATTTTCAAAGGTTGAATGAGAATTTGCATTGAATTTTTGCTAGAATTCATACTGACATTTGCTCGTATTCATATACACAAAGATCAAGTTTGACAAAAAGTTGACCAGATTTAACCACGGTTGACTTGAGTTGACTAATTTTTAAAAGAATTTTAAAATACTTAAACGAAATTATTTAATTAAATGGAGCACTTACTTCTGATTAATTAAACAAACATATTTAATTAAATTAGAAGCCATTCCTAATTAATTAAATGAAGTTATTTAGTTAAATAAGAAAACTGTCTCTAATTAATAAAAGATTATTTAATTAAATAAAAAAAGTAATTATGAGAGCATATTTTATTTTATTAAATTAAATATCTCAAAAAAATCTCTCTTCAGTTCAAAAAGGGAAATTTTCTGTTCACTATTGATAAAAAATGAGTTAAACAGTTAACTCCTTTTTCTACTCAAATTGAATTAGTTAACTCATTATTTTACTCAAATTAAATATGTTAACTCCTTTTAATTTGAAAATCTCCCTTTATGACTAAACTTCACCTTTAATCCTGACCGCTGATTGAAATCGATCTCAACCGTTGATGAATTCCATGAAAGTCTATTTAAGAGACCCTCATCTCTTCATTTTGAAAAGTTGAACAAGAATTTGCATCGAATTATTGCTGGAATTCATACTCACATTTGCTCATATTCACATACGCAAAAACCAAGTTTGACTAAAAGTTGACAAGATTTAGCTACGGTTGACTTGAGTTGACTAATTTGTAAAAATATTTTGAAATAATTAAACGAAATTATTTAATTAAATGGAGTACTTAATTCTAATTAATTAATGTTATTTAGTTAAATGAGAAGCCATTTGTAATTAATTAAATGAAGTTATTTAATTAAATAAGAAAAGTGTCTCTAATTAATTAAAGATTATTTAATTAAATAGAAAATGTAATTATGAGAGCATATCTCATTTTAGTAAATTAAATATCTCAACAATATCTCTTTTCAGTTCAAAAAGAGAAATTTTTAATTCACTATTGATCAAAAATGAGTTAAATGAGTTAACTCCTTTCTCTACTCAAATTGGATCAGTTAACTCTTTATTTTACTCAAATTAAATCTGTTAACTCTCGTTAATTTGGAAATCTCTATTTATGACTAAACTTCACCTTTAATCCTGACCGTTGATTGAAATCAATCTCAACCATTGATGAATTTCACAAAAGTCTATTTAAGAGACTCTCATCTCTTCATTTTGAAAGGTTGAATGAGAATTTGGATCGAATTGTTGCTGGAATTCATACTCTCATTTGCTCATATTCACATACACAAAGATCAAGTTTGACCAAAAGTTGACCATATTTAACCACGGTTGACTTGAGTTGACTAGTTTAGAAAAAAAATTGAAATTATTAAATGAAATTATTTAATAAAATGGAGTACTTACTTCTAATTAATTAAACAAAGTTATTTAATTAAATGAGAAGCCACTCCTAATTAATTAAATGAAGTTATTTAATTAAATAAGAAAAGTGTCTCTAATTAATTAAAAATTATTTAATTAAATAGAAAAAGTAATTATGAGAGCATATCTCATTTTATTAAATTAAATATCTCAACAAAATCTCTCTTCAGTTTAAAAAGGGAAATTTTCAGTTCACTATTGATCAAAAATGAGTTAAATCAGTTAACTCCTTTCTCTACTCAAATTGAATCAGTTAACTCCTTATTTTACTCAAATTAAATCTGTTAACTCCCTTTAATTTGGAAATCTCCCTTTATGACTGAACTTCACCTTTAATCCTGACCATTGATTGAAATCGAACTTAACCGTTGATGAATTCTAGAAAAGTCTATTTAAGAGACCCTCATGTCTTCATTTTGAAAGGTTGAATTAGAATTTGCATCGAATTGTTGCAGGAATTCATACTCACATTTGCTCATATTCACATACGCAAAGATGAAGTTTGACCAAAAGTTGACCAGATTTAACCAAGGTTGACTTGAGTTGACTAGTTTCAAAAAGAACTTTGAAATAATTAAACGAAATTATTTAATTAAATGGAGTACTTATTTCTAATTAATTAAATAAATTTATTTAATTAAATGAGAAGCCATTCCTAATTAATTAAATGAAGTTATTTAATTAAATAAGAAAAATGTCTCTAATTAATTAAATATTGTTTAATTAAATAGAAAAAGTAATTATGAGAGCATATCTCATTTTATTAAATTAAATATCTCAACAAAATCTCTCTTTAGTTCAAAAAGGGAAATTTTCAGTTCACTATTGATCAAAAATGAGTTAAATCAGTTAACTCCTTTCTCTACTCAAATTGAATCAGTTAACTCCTTATTTTACTCAAATTAAATCTGTTAACTCCATTTAATTTGGAAATCTCCCATTATGATTGAACTTCACTTTTAATCCTAACTGCTGATTGAAATCGATCTTAACCGTTAATGAATTTCAGTAAAGTCTATTTAAGAGACCCTCATCTATTTATTTTTAAACATTGAATGAGAATTTGCATCGAATTGTTGCTAGAATTCATACTCACATTTGCTCATATTCACATACGCAAAGATCAAGTTTGACCAAAAGTTGACTAGATTTAACCATAGTTGACTTGAGTTGACTAGTTTCGAAAAGAATTTTGAAATAATTAAACTAAATTATTTAATTAAATGGAGTACTTACTTCTAATTAATTAAACAAAATTATTTAATTAAATGAGAAGCCATTCTTAATTAATTAAATGAAGTTATTTAATTAAATAAGAAAAGTGTCTCTAATTAATTAAAGATTATTTAATTAAATAGAAAAAGTAATTATGAGAGCATGTCTCATTTTATTAAATTAAATATCTCAACAAAATCTTTCTTCAGTTGAAAAACAGAAATTTTCAGTCTACTATTGATAAAAAATGAGTTAAATCAGTTAACTCCTTTCTCTACTCAAATTGAATCAGTTAACTCCTTATTTTACTTAAATTAAATATGTTAACTCCCTTTAATTTTGAAATCTCCCTTTATGACTGAACTTCACCTTTAATCCTGACCGCTGATTGAAATTGATCTCAACCGTTGATGAATTCCAAGAAAGTCTATTTAAGAGACCCTCATCTCTTCATTTTGAAAGGTTGAATGAGAATTTGCATCAAATTGTTGCTGGAATTCATACTCACATTTGCTAATATTCACATACGCAAAGATCAAGTTTGACCAAGAGTTGAACAAATTTAACCACGGTTGACTTGAGTTGACTAGTTTCGAAAAAAATTTTAAATAACTAAACGAAATTATTTAATTAAATGGAATACTTACTTGTAATTAATTAAAAAAAATTATTTAATTAAATGAGAAGCCATTCCTAATTAATTAAATCAAGTTATAAGAAAAGTGTCTCTAATTAACTAAAGATTATTTAACTAAATAGAACAAGTAATTATGAGAGCATATCTCAATTTATTAAATTAAATATCTCAACAAAATCTCTCTTCAGTTCAAAAATGGAAATTTCTAATTCACTATTGATCAAAAATGAGTTAAATCAGTTAACTCCTTTCTCTACTGAAATTGAATCAGTTAACTACTTATTTTACTCAAATTAAATCTGTTAACTCCCTTTAATTTGGAAATCTTTTTTTATGACTAAACTTCACCTTTAATCCTGACCGCTAATTGAAATCGATCTCAACCGTTGATGAATTCCAGGAAAGTCTATTTAAGAGACACTCATCTCTTCATTTTGAAAGGTTGAATGAGAATTTGCATCGGATTGTTACTGGAATTCATAATCACATTTTCTCATATTCACATACGCAAAGATCAAGTTTGACCAAAAGTTGACCAGATTTAGCTATGGTTGACTAATTTCAAAAAGAATTTTGAAATAATTAAACGAAATTATTTAAATAAATGGAGTACATACTTCTAATTAATTAAAATAAGTTATTTAGTTAAATGAGAAGTCATTCCTAATTAATTAAATGAGGTTATTTAATTAAATAATAAAAGTGTCTCTAATTAATTAAAGATTATATAATTAAATAGAAAAACTAATTAAGAGAGCATATCTCATTTTATTAAATTAAATATCTCAACAAAATCTCTCTTCAATTCAAAAAGGGAAATTTTCAATTCACTATTGATCAAAAATGAATTAAATCAGTTAACTCCTTTCTCTACTCAAATTGAATCAGTTAACTCCTTATTTTACTAAAATTAAATCTGTTAACTCCTTTTAATTTTGAAATCTCCCTTTATGACTGAGCTTCACCTTTAATCCTAACCGTTGATTGAAATCGATCTCAACCATTGATGAATTCCAGGAAAGTCTATTTAAGAGACCCTCATCTCTTCATTTTGAAATGTTGAATCAAAATTTGTATCGAATTGTTGCTGAAATTCATAGTCACATTTGCTCATATTCACATACGCAAAGATCAAGTTTGACCAAAAGTTGACCAAATTTAACCACGGTTGACTTGAGTTGACTAATTTCAAAAAGAATTTTGAAATAATTAAACGAAATTATTTAATTAAATGGAGTACTTACTTCTAATTAATTAAAGAAAGCTATTTAATTAAATGAGAAGCCATTCCTAATTAATTAAATGAAGTTATTTAATTAAATAAGAAAAGTGTCTCTAATTAATTAAAGATTCCTTAATTAAATAGAAAAATAAATTATGAGAGCATATCTCATTTTATTAAATTGAATATCTCAACAAAATCTCTCTTCAGTTCAAAAAGGGAAATTTCCAGTTCACTATTGATAAAAAATGAGTTAAATCAGTTAAATTCTTTCTCTACTCTAATTGAATCAGTTAACTCCTTATTTTACTCAAATTAAATCTGTTAACTCCCTTTAATTTGAAAATCTCCTTTTATGACTGAACTTCACCTTTAATCGTGACCGCTGATTGAAATCGATCTCAACAATTGATGAATTCCAAGAAAGTCTATTTAATAGACCCTCGTCTCTTCATTTTGAAAGGTTGAATGAGAATTTCTATTGAATTGTTGCTGGAATTCATACTCACATTTGCTCATATTCACATACCCAAACATCAAGTTTGACCAAAAGTTGACCAAATTTAACTACAGTTGACTTGAGTTGACTAGTTTCGAAAAAAAAATTGAAATAATTAAACAAAATTATTTAATTAATTGGAGTACTTACCTCTAATTAATTAATCAAAATTATTTATTTAAATGAGAAGCCATTCCTAATTAATTAAATGAAGTTATTTAATTAAATAAGAAAAGTGTCTCTAATTAATTAAAGAATATTTAATTAAATAGAACAAGTAATTATAAGAGCATATCTCTATTTATTAAATTAAATATCTGAATAAAATCTCTCTTCAATTCAAAAAGAGAAATTTCCAGTTCACTATTGATTAAAAATGAGTTAAATCAGTTAACTCCTTTCTCTACTCAAATTGAATCAGTTAACTCCTTATTTTATTCAAATTAAATCTGTTAACTCCCTTTAATTTTGAAATCTCCCTTTATGACTGAACTTCACCTTTAATCTTGACCGCTAATTGAAATCGATCTCAACCGTTGATGAATTCCAGGAAAGTCTATTTAAGAGACCCTCATCTCTTCATTTTGAAAGGTTGAATGAGAATTTGCATCGAGTTGTTGCTGGAATTCATACTCACATTTGCTCATATTCACATACGCAAAGATTAAGTTTGACCAAAAGTTGACCAGATTTAACCAAGGTTGACTTGAGTTGACTAGTTTTGAAAGGAATTTTGAAATAATTAGACAAAATTATTTAATTAAATGGAGCACTTCTAATTAATTAAACAAAGTTATTTAATTAAATGAGCAGCCATTCCTAATTAATTAAATGAAGTTATTTAATTAAATAAGAAAAGTGTCTCTAATTAATTAAAGATTATTTAATTCAATAAAAAATGTAATTATGAGAGCATATTTTATTTTATTAAATTAAATATCTCAACAAAATCTCTCTTCAGTTCAAAAAGGGAAATTTCCAGTTCACTATTGATCAAAAATGAGTTAAATGAGTTAACTCATTTTTCTACTCAAATTGAATCAGTTAACTCCCTATTTTACTCAAATTAAATATGTGAACTCCCTTTAATTTGAAAATCTCCCTTTATGATTGAACTTCACCTTTGATCCTGACCGCTGATTGAAATTGATCTCAATCGTTGATGAATTCTAGGAAAGTCTATTTAAGAGACCCTCATCTCTTCATTTTGAAAGGTTGAATAAAAATTTGCATCGAATTGTTGCTGAAATTCATACTCACATTTGCTCATATTCACATACGCAAAGATCAAGTTTGACCAAAAGTTGACCATATTTAACCACAGTTGACTTGAGTTGACTAGTTTCTAAAAGAATTTAAAAATAATTAAACAAAATTAGTTAATTAAATGGAGTACTTACTTCTAATTAATTACAAAAAATTATTTAATTAAATGAGAAGCCATTCCTAATTAATTAAATGTAGTTATTTAATTAAATAAGAAAAGTGTCTCTAATTAATTATAGATTATTTAATTAAACAGAAAAAGTAATTATGAGAGCATATCTCATTTTATTAAATTAAATATCTCAACAAAATCTCTCTTTAGTTCAAAGTTTTGGGCAAAAAATAAATTTTTTATTTATTTTGAGTTTTTTGGTCAATTTATTAATTAAATAATTAATAAATAAGGAAATAATGTTGAAATAAGATTTAAACATTTTTGAGAGGGATTCTTTAATTAATTTTTTTTATTAAGATAAAGGAATTTAATGGCAGAAAAATAAATAAATAAATAAAATAATTAATTAATTAATAAATGATGATGTCATCAGGAATTTTTCAGAAAATAAAAATACTTTATTTTCTAAAGTTTTTAGGTGTCTACATTTTGCCCCTCTTTGATGTGATGCCGCAAGTGGCATGGCATCAAAGATAAGAAAATAAGATGCCCAAGGCTAGAGCAGAAGAGGAGAGAATGGACTACAAGATGCCCCCTCAAGAAGGCAGTGGGGAGAGAAAGCGAGGCTTGACGACTTCTTGAAAAGTACAAGAATCTGAGATGAGCAAGAAGACTCATATTGGCTTAAGAGAAGAGGCTGAATTAGCTAAAACTCTCACTATGGGAGAATGATAAAGGAGAATTAGATGCACAAGAGGAAGCAAGCTTAAGACCTCAGGGATTGCAGAGGATGAAGGAGCGGAGCGGTATAAAAGAAATCTAGGATGGGGAGATGGATGAGGGGATTAAAAAGCTGATGCAACAGGATTTCAAAGAGTTAAATTGGTGGAAGATGGGTTTCGGAGATCCCTAAGACTAGGATTGTGGATCTCGAAAGATGAGGCTTGGTGGATTGATTTGGATTGGTGGATCCCTAAGACTAGGATTGTGGATCCCTAAAGCTAAAGGTGAGGACTGATTCAAAGAGATACTGATGCATAAGCTGAGGTAGGAGAGACAAATGTTGGATATGGATGGGGGATAATGGAGATGAAGGAAAACCATTGAAGCTTTTTGAGCGAGGGGATACTTCAAAGAGAAGTACCACCATGTAGTTGAGCACTAGATTTGCTATAGGATTGTTGGTTAATTGCCAAGGTTACCAAGAACATCAAGGCCTTTTCACTAACTATTAAGAGGATTGACGAACTGACTCAAAACAAACACGCAAGGATTGCCTCAGTATCACACATGAATCCCAGAGGAAGCAGTGTGGAAACGACACTGGGTAACCCACAAGCAGAAAAGAAAATAAGCAAAAGACATGATCAAAACCTTACGCTCTGATTGCCCCATTCGCAGTATACCATGATATGGAAGATCATGGAAACCTTGAGGAGGGAACAAGGAGATTTCTTGGAAAAGATATTTCAAGACCCAACAGGGAAGAGTCCAAATCAAAAGAGAGCGAAAATCCAAAAGAGAACTATTTGTCAATGAGATGGGTAGGATGAGGTACTAATGGACCAAGATCAGACATGAGAAAAGCTATATCCTGCAAGGACCTATCAGAGAGCACCTAAGCTGGTGGATTTGGATGAGTGATGCGTCTGGCAAGCTAAACTAAGAAAGATAACACTTTGGTGATAGGAAATCTAGCTAAAGGATGCATTGGAATAGCTAACCAAGATGTGCGATGGGTGCAAGATGCTGATCAAGGATGAACTAACATGAATGCTGGATAGGTACAATGGTACTAAGCTAAAGAGGATGTACAAGTTGATGGACCAAGATATGTTACAAATGTACAAGTTTGTTCATGTTTTGGTTTTTGTGAGATGGAAATGTTTGTGAAGGATGGGATGTCTATAATAGGTGATAGGTGGATAGGTAGATGGTTTGCGAAAAGCTTAAGTGAAAATGGGGTTTTGTGTGTGCACGTGATAGTATACAAGCTAGGATACAAGATTATTTACAAGTTGGAATATGGTACAAACTTTGGACAAGATTTGGATATACAAGGTATGGTACAAGATTTACAAGGTATAATACAAGCTTTGATACAAGATTTTACAAGCTGTATAGGAGGTATTTACAAGCTCCATTAGATTTTGAATATTTGGTTGGAACACGAAGGGAACAAGCAGGTGTTTTATGGGATGGTGGGTGAATGGATGAGGGATAGGATAGTGATAGATAATGGATTAGTCTTAGTACACAAGGCACCTGAATTACCAAGTTTTCACCAAGGTACCTATCCAAGGCGCTTGAATTGCCAAGTTTTCACCATTGGACGCTTATTTCTCTTTACTATTTTTTTTAATATTTTTCAAAAGCTGGGTATACCAAGGATCTTCAAGCATAGAACTTCTTGAGATGAATGATGTAAGTAGGATCATTCAAGAGTTCTCCTTCCGGTGTAGATAGCTGATAGGCTCCAGAGCCAAAGGAAGTAGTGACAACATAAGGACCAAGCCATGTAGGTTCAAATTTGCCTTTCTTTTCTCGATCTACTTGGAATTTCATGTTTTCTTTGAGGACCATGTCACCTAGCTGAAAGTGTCGTGGAAGCACCTTCTTGTTGAAATTCCTTTTGAGATGAGTTTGATAGACTAAGAGATTATCATAGGCTTGTTGTCGCTTCTCGTCTAAGAGATCTAGCTGGGTGAGCCGAGCTACTTTGTATTTTTCATCTAATATTTGCCCTTGCAAAGATATGTGCAAGGAGGGAAGTTCAACCTCTATAGGTAGTACCACTTTGGCACCATAGACTAGGGAGTATGGAGTTGTGCCTATGGATGTATGGAAGGAAGTTCGATAGGCCCATAGGGATGGATTTATTTTTAGGTGCCAATCACGGCCGAAATCATTAACAACTTTCTTTAGGATTTTGAGGAGGGTTTTGTTAGTTGCCTCTGCCTGGCCGTTACCTTATGGGAAATATGGGCTAGAAAAGTAGTGATGGATGCGGAGGGAAGTGCATAATTCTTCAATGTTGAGATTTTCAAAGTTACCTCTGTGGTCGGTGAAGATGGTGGATGGGATGCCGAAGCGGCAAACAATGCGGTACAAGATGAACTTGGAGACCTGAACTCCTATAGCTGAGACTAGGGGGACTACTTCCACCCATTTAGTGAAATAGTCTATAGCTGTTATTATCCATTTATGTCCATCAGATGTGAGGGGTGTGATAGTTCCAACTAGATCAAGGCCCCAACAAGCGAAAGGCCAAGGTGGTGCAATAGGCTGTAGATCCTGTGCTGGAGCGTGCACAAGATTTGCATGCTGCTGACATGGGAGACACTTTCTGACAAAGTCACAGGAGTCTTCTTCAATGGTAGGCCAATAGTAGCCTGCTCTAAGGATTTATCACGCTAGGACAATACCACTCGTGTGGACACCACAAAGTCCAGAGTGTACTTCCTTTAATACCATCACAGCCTCATTTTGGTCTAAACATCGAGGGAGAGTATCGTGATAACCCCGAAGATATAGGGTATTGGCTATGATAACATAGCGGGATGATTTTCAGATGAGGTTCTGGCGTTGGGTATGTGTGAGGTGAGGGGATATGATACCATCGTTAAGGTAAGCGTGAATCTCATGGTACCAAGGGGATTGGGGACCAACCAAGATACAAACACATTTTGAATCCTCATTCGCATAAGCGGGTGTGAGGAGCTGCTTCACTAAAAACTCATACTGTATAGCTGCTTGGGGAATTTCCAAGAGCGAGCCTATAGTAGCCATAGCATCTGCTGCTTTGTTCTGTATTTGAGGCACTTGTGTAAACTAAAGCCTTGTAAAATGCTAGGTTAGCTGATCAACTAGCTCTTTGTAGGGTAATAGCTTTTCATCTTTGGTTTGATATTCATTTACGGCTTGCTTGATGATGAGCTGAGAATCGCCAAAGATTTGTAGCTCAGCAATGTTCCATTCTGCAACTATCTTTAATCCTGCTATGAGGGCCTCATATTCAGCTATATTGTTGGTGTTAGGGAATTGTAGCTTGAAGACTTTTGGAATGTAATCTCCTTGAGGTGTGACCAACAATATTCCAACCCCTGATCCATGAGATGTGTATGAGCCATCAAAATAAAGTTTCCATGGGGGTTGTTCTTCAATTAGACAGATATGCTCATTTGGAAATTCTATGATCAATGGATAAGCATCTATTAGAGGTGCATCAACTAGGTGATCTGCTATAGCTTTCCCTTTGATTGCCTTTCTGTCCACATACTGGATGTCAAATTCGCTAAGAAGCATAACCCATTTGGCCAAATGGCTTGTAAGTGTTGTTCTAGAGAGCATATACTTGAGAGGGTCAATCTTGGAGACTAGTTGGATGGTATGACTTAGCATGTAATGGCGAAGCTTTTGAGTTGAGAAAATAACTACCAAAAAATCTTTTTCCATAGGAGTGTAATTGAGTTCATAACCAACTAGGGTTCTACTGATGTAGTAGATGGCTCTTTCTCTATTGTAGTCATCGAGCTGTGCTAGAAGTGCCCCTAGAGCAGTAGGTGTTGCTAATATGTACAAAATCAGGGGATGACCAGGAACTGGTGGAACCAAGATAGGGGGAAATTCGTGTCCCCCAAAAATGAACCCCCAAGTTGTGATAAGGAGTTTTCTCCTCAAATCAGGGCACTAATTGTTCGTTCACCCGAGAGGACTCTTTGCTCAACTGAGTTAACTCCAAAATTAACTTTTATTAATTCTTTGCTTTATCTTTTAATGCACATTAAATGAATTATCAAATAACTTTATTCAATTTTCACTTAACTTCTATTTTTAATTAACTTATTACTTTAATCTCATGCACACTTTATGAAATTAAAATAATATTATTATATTCACTTATTTTATCTTTTAATAAATTTCTTTTATTTAATCTCATGCTTATATCATGTGATCTAGAAACTTTAATAATTTAATATCTTTCAACTTTTAATTTATTTTAGAAACTTAATTGATAAAATATTTAATTAACTTAAATAACAATAATATTTAGCATTTATTTAAAAATGAACTCTAAATATATTATTATTAAATTAAATAAATATTATCACGTTCTAAATTTATCTTTGAACTTTTATCTCCCAAATTTAATTCTTTTTATTTAATTAATTTCTCAATTAATTAAATATAATTAAATATTAAAATGTCATAATAATTTTTCATTAAATTAAATAATTAATTAATCCTTTAATTATACTTAATTAATAGAAAAATACACCAAGGACTCATAAAATAACATACGAAACCCATCATAGAAAAATACATACTAAATCAAACAAAAGGGTTATAATCACGAAATTACATCATTTGATGCATTCGGAAGGTACTTAACTCAGATACTTGTCATAATTATCAATTAGGACAATTGACTAAAGGGTTTAGGATTTGGACTTAAGAGTTTATCTCCCCTCTCTTACCATTGAGATAATGCGATAGGGTACGCTCATCCTGGCAATTCAGGGAAGTCGATACCCAGTACCTGCAACCTGCATAAAATCCACGCATGTACAGACACAATATTCTAAGCTAAACAGACAATGGCAGGAAGTGGTGCATCGTGTAGATCCTGACTAGCAGGTGACTACGACTCCCTTCCTTAACCACATCAGAAATACCATACATAAAGAAAACAAACACGCACACCATACACATGCAGTATGGGGTAAGTATCCATAAGAAAGCATATGTGATAATAAACCATCTAACTAATCATCATCGATAATTTAAAATATTGAATAATCATCATACATGCATGAAATATAGAGTACCAAGTAATCTCATCATATAATAAATTGAGTGTAAAATAAAATCTGATAATCTGAAAGTAATGCTACTAGACATCAAGTATAAAACTAGCCTAAAAGAGTTTGGCAATTAAAATAAAATGTGAACTAGGGGCAGGCACTACATCCACCCCCCCAGACTTAAGCTTACTCCCGAAAGCGTACATGAATGATAAAACTAAGGGTCTCACTGTGTGGGTCCCATGGGAACCTTTCCCCTGCAGGAGGATATGTCTCCACTAAGAACACTCTTTGGGATCTACCCATATCGCCAACCGTAGGTTCTAAAGCTGCAGGTCTCTGATCCAAGGGTTGAGGTTTCCTTTGAGGACAATGAGACACCTTGTGTCCATGTTGTCCACATATGAAACACTCTCCATCAAAGCTCCTTTGAACTTTAGGTGCACTGGACTACAAGAAACTACCCCCACTAGGATAAGGCTGAACACTCTGAGACGGTCGATCATACTGGTTGGGCTTGTTGCGATGAACCTTGTGATAGTTCCTAGCATTGGAACCATCACCACCACACTGTGCTGGAGGATAAGTACCTTCTTGCCACTGGTTACCCCCTGAAGGAGGTTTCCTATTGCCACCTACACCTTGATTACCCAGATATTGCTGGTAATACTGGTGGCGCTTATTACGCCATGCATTACGAGCTTGACAAGAGTTCATGCTTTTAGGTCTATGCTCAAGTCCTGCCCGAGGTGCTCTATCATGGTCATGAACAGGAGGTAGGCGATCAATGATGGTCTACAACATTTTCCTCAGATCAACCTCCTCAGAGACAACTTGTTGCTCTCTATAGTACTCTTCCTGATGCTCACTGACATGCTCTTCTCTATTCCCATCTTGGATAGGTTCTTCATGGATAGACTCATGGAAATTGATAGCTCTATCTCATCCATGGCCTTCACCATGGTCTGGGCTATGGCTTATAACAGAAGATCTCGCCCCAGATATCATCCTACAATAATATCCAGATACAAGATGGTATCATAAGCATACACATATTACTTTAAATCACTTAGAGTAATATAATTCTGGTTTAATAGTAAACCGAAAACCATATTGATCCAACATGCATCCTTCCTAACAAATATTGAAATTGATCACCTAAACTCTCTAAACAAAATCAACATAATACTCCCAAGGATAATCAAAAGCACACTACTTTAAAACATAGACAATAGATACATGTTTTACAAACAAGCTAATTTCAATTTCCAGTTTGACTATAATTTTGGTTTAAGTATAACTTTAGTTTTGAAGTCTAAGTGTTGAAGTATGAAAAATATGCAACTAACAATTTAAGTTATGTTTTAGTTCAACTAGTTTCAAGTTTTAGTTTGAAAGAGATACACATAATAGTTTAAATTTTTCATTTTTGTTCAACTAGTTAACACTAGTGGCGTTCCAATATACCCAGAGCTCCCAATGTAGAAACTGGGCTCTGATACCAGATGTAACGCCCCGCCAAGAGATCCAAAAGAATTAACCTAAAGTTTTACTAAGTTTGCTAAAAAAAAAATTTTTAAAGTAAGAAAGTATAACATACACATCAAACACATAGTAGCGGAAGCAATAACATGTAATCATCAACAAACATACATCACAAGTTACATTCCTTAAGGATCCCAAGACGTTGAGTTACTTTTAAATTTAATTAATTCTAAGTCTAACAACTACCACATCCACATGAAAGAATAATACTAAAGTCCAATGTCCACAATACACATTTGTTCCGAATGCCTCTTGGCAAATTAATTCGAAATGCTCAATCATCCACTGTACATGTCACAAGGTATGAAAGGCTTAAAAGAATATACATATGTAAAAATAGAAATACATCATCCTCAAATCCACAATACAAAGTATAGTAAAATAAATGAAATCCTCCTCCATACATGATACATCCATAATGATAAAACATCTATCATAAAATCTAACCATCCATCATAATAATCAAAAAACATAGTGAAGGTAAGTGTCAACCAAGAAAGCTCCAGCCATGGCGACTACAGATGGATCTCAATGGTAAGAGTAAAAGCACTACCACCCGACCACGTGGAACCTAAATGGTCCACTCCCACCACGTTGAGGAGATAGTCTCAAGTCCCAAACAAGGTATCAAAACACAAAACAAAAGTACTCTCTAAGTCTGGGAAATTCTAAAAGTATACTAACTCAAAGGGTTTCAACACATAGATCGACATCTAGACCCAAAGGCACCACAAAGACATGTAGGAAACCTACTATGCAAGCGGAAAAGTGTCATCGCAAAAGTCACGTAGAAGTTACCCGAGTAATCCCTTAGGAATCCTGGGTCCCTAGTGATCCCTGCAGCCACTAGTATCCTCTCATATTGACGAGGCATACTACAAAATGCAAGGTCGTAACCAAGCGTTCTCTCTACCCCATCCTAGCCTGTACTAGCACTCAAGGCATGGGGGAGAACATACAATTATCTTGTTAGGTTCATTTTCTCTCATTTAGTGTAAATGTTTTCACTTATTAAAATAACTTACAATGGGTTTCTCCAAGCAGCCTCTTAGGGCCCCGACCCCCATTACAAGCCACTTCTTGACTCTACACACAGATAACCTACCTTAGGCTCATGAAATCACAAATCAAACAATCATAATAAAACCACATCAGTCCTATACAAGTAATTGAAAAACATCATAAAAGATAAGCCACAAAAATTACATTTGTTCTTCATAAGCAACTGATAAGCATCAAATAATAATCATATGATCACAACAGTTCTCTATTAGCAACTTAAGGCATCAATGATAAATCACAAAATCCAATGGTTCTCCAATGAGCAACTAGAAAGTATCCCAATAGTAAATCACAATACTAATCGAATACTCCAAAATGGTCAAGTCAAAACATGTCACAACATGAAATCATCAAGATCTAAACAAACACTTCAGTCATCTCAAAGCAACCAGAAAGTAATACAAGTATAACTGATCGAGACTCAAAAATGGTTATCAAATATAACTGATCGAAACTCGAAAATGGTTATCAAATATAACTGATCGATGACTCAAAAATGGTTAAGTCAGATATCACATAAACATACACCTCAGCTTCACACAAGGAAACTAGAAAGCAATAACAAACAATAAATACATCCATCATATAGCATACTATCACATTACCTTGGTGGGGTATAAAGATCAAGAACAAAATCACCATAACATCACACTCGCACAACCCCTGAGCCTTCGATAACAACCTAGGACTGGTCAACACTAAGACAACCCTGAAAACCCCCAAAAAAAACATAGATAGTACAATCAGAACAATACAATTTCATAGTTTGGGTTGATTTGGAAAAATGTTAAACAATAAGATTTTAGTTTCCAATGTTTGTGTTCAAGTAAATAGTCTCATAGTTCAATTTGATTGATGATATACTATTGAGTTAATGCAATGTTTCCATTTTCAGTTGAACGTATGTTTTCAAGTTTATAAGGTTCTTAGTTAAATCCACCCAATAACTTATCCATTTATTCGACTCAATTATATAAAGTTACCCTTTTTATAAAGATCAATTTCTAAAATAATCTAACGACAAGTTACTTATAAAAGTAAATAAGTAGTTCCAATCTAACAATATTATTAAAATAATATTAAGATAACTTACAATTTTCATTTAACTATATTCATCATTAATTAAATTTAATTAACTAAGTTTTAATTAATTTATTTAATGATTATCCAACTAAATACTTATATTAATATCTCAATGAATATCAGTAATTAATAATTAATAAAATTATCCATAATTTAATTAACTAAAAATTAATTATATTTAAAAGTTCTATAAAATACTAAAACTTATAACTATTATTACATAATAAAAAAGTAAAATAAATATTATTAATAAAATACTAATTATCAATAATATTACAATCTTAATATAAATACAGTCAATAACTATTAATTAAATTTATAATAACTAAATTAATATTCAATTAAAACTTTTATTAATTATTAACTAAAACTTTTATTAAATCCATTAGTAATTAATATTAAATAAACTTGAACATCCCTTACAAAGTGTATGCAATTCAAAAAGATCACATGCTGCCAGCTTATCAATATAGTCGTGCGGCCAGTTCATTCGTTGCTGGCACTACGTACTGCGAATTCGCAGGCAGCGATCGGCCAAAACAAAAAGGTAAGTGGGGGGTGAGGGTTGGTGGCCCCGCCCACCCCAATTTTTATATTATAATTTTTATTTTTATTTTAATAGAAATGTATTATTTATTTTTATTTAAAGTTTATGAAATATATTTTAAAATAATTTATTTAAGAGTTATCCAATATGCCTTAAAACAATTCATTTAAGAATTCTAATATATGTTTTAAAAAAATTTCTCTCCTAACAAGGATTTAATGTATTTTAACTTTTATTTATATATATATTTTAAAAAATTTAATTTTTGTTTTTATTATTATTATTATTTTTAATTTAAAAATTTCAACGATAATCTAATAGGAAAGATTCTTTAACCATCTGAATTTCTAAATTAAAATTTTATTTTCTTAAATCTCAAACCCTTTTCGAATGGATTCTAATTTCTTCCAGCTACAAAACAAGGATTTCCAGTTGATTTACTTTTCTTTGATCTCTTTGCACATGCATATTAGGATTTTCTAAAAATTACAGGATTGAAGGATTTGTTGCAACAATATACAACCACTCAGATTCACAGTCACAAAGAAGACATAATTATTTAAATAACACAATTTTCACTGGGTGCATAAAACTCAAGAGACTGCATGAACCTGATGCTAACATGAAACCAACCGAGAATTGTGAGAACATTCGCTTCCAAAATTTGAGTCCAATTCGTCTCTCCAAAATTCGTTCTCAAAATTTTGTCTCCCCCAAAATCTCTGTCCAAATTTGTGTCCCCCAAAAATGAACCCCCAAGTTGTGATAAGGAGTTTTCTCCTCAAATCGGGGCACTAATTGTGCGTTCACCCGAGAGGACTCTTTGCTCAACTGAGTTAACTCCAAAATTAACTTTTATTAATTCTTTGCTTTATCTTTTAATGCACATTAAATGAATTATCAAATAACTTTATTCAATTTTCACTTAACTTCTATTTTTAATTAACTTATTACTTTAATCTCATGCACATTTTATGAAATTAAAATAATATTATTATATTCACTTATTTTATCTTTTAATAAATTTCTTTTATTTAATCTCATGCTTATATCATGCGATCTAGAAACTTTAATAATTTAATATCTTTCAACTTTTAATTTATTTTAGAAACTTAATTGATAAAATATTTAATTAACTTAAATAACAATAATATTTAGCATTTATTTAAAAATGAACTCTAAATATATTATTATTAAATTAAATAAATATTATCACGTTCTAAATTTATCTTTGAACTTTTATCTCCCAAATTTAATTCTTTTTATTTAATTAATTTCTCAATTAATTAAATATAATTAAATATTAAAATGTCATAATAATTTTTCATTAAATTAAATAATTAATTAATCCTTTAATTATACTTAATTATTAGAAAAATACACCAAGGACTCATAAAATAACATACGAAACCCATCATAGAAAAATACATACTAAATCAAACAAAAGGGTTATAATCACGAAATTACATCATTTGATGCATTCGAAAGGTACTTAACTCAGATACTTGTCCTAATTATCAGTTAGGACAATTGGCTAAAGGGTTTAAGATTTGGACATAAGAGTTTATCTCCCCTCTCTTACCATTGAGATAATGCGATAGGGTACGCTCATCCTGGCAATTCAGGGAAGTCGATACCCGGTACCTGCAACGTGCATAAAATCCACGCATGTACAGACACAATATTCTAAGCTAAACAGACAATGGCAGGAAGTGGTGCATCGTGTAGATCCCGACTAGCAGGTGACTACGACTCCCTTCCTTAACCGCATCAAAAATACCATACATAAAGAAAAAAAACACGCACACCATACACATGTAGTATGGGGTAAGTATCCATAAGAAAGCATATGTGATAATAAACCATCTAACTAATCATCATCGATAATTGAAGACATTGAATAATCATCATACATGCATGAAATATAGAGTACCAAGTAATCTTATCATATAATAAATTGAGTGTAAAACAACATCTAATAATCTGAAAGTAATGCTACTAAACATCAAGTATAAAATTGGCCTAAAAGAGTTTGGCAATTAAAACAAAATGTGAACTAGGGGCAGGCACTACAATGTGCTGACATAAAGGATCCCACTTGAAGTTCTCATCCTTATTCAGTAAATGTGAAAATGGTGTACACTTATTTGCAAGTTGGGAGATGAAGCGCAGAACAGATTGAAGCTTTCCTTGAAGATAACGAAGTTGTCGCAGTGTCTGGGGAGGAGGCATGTCTAAGATAGCCTTGACCTTCTTGGGGTCGATCTCTATACCTCATTTAGAAACTATAAAGCCTAGAAGCTTGCCAGATGTGACCCCAAAGATACATTTCTTGGGATTCAAAATGAGATGATATTTGGTTAACCTATCAAAGACTTTCTCCAAGTCAACAAGATGATCCATGAAGGTATGAGACTTGACCAAGATATCATCCACATAATCCTCCAAAATGCTATGGATGAGATCATGAAAAATGGTTGTCATAGCTCTTTGATAGGTAGCCCCAACACTCTTTAGGCCAAAAGGCATCATGTTGTAGCAAAAGGTTCCCCAAGGGGTACTGAATGTTGTCTTATGTTGATCCTCTTCTGCAATCTTGATTTGATTATACCCAGAAAATCCATCCATGAGGGACAAAATTTCATGTCTAGCTGTAAGATCTACAATCATATCTATGTTGGGCAAGGGAAAATTATCTTTTGGACAAGCTTTGTTAAGATCTCTGAAATCATTGCAGATTCTAATGTCACCAGAAGGCTTAGTGACGAGGACCATGTTGGAGATCCACTCTGAATAGTCAATAGGTTGGATAACCTTAGTAGCAAACATTCTTTCTAACTCAGCTTTGACCAGTAATGCCACCTTGGGGTGCATTTTTCTAAGCTTTTGTCTGACAGGCTTGATCTGTGGATTGACTGCAAGATGATGAACTACAATCTTTGGATCAAGCCTTGGCATCTCCTAATTTGACCATGCAAATTGGCCAATGTTCTCTCTTAAGACCTCAAAGAGGAGATCAACTTGGTCTTGTGATAGGGATGTAGCAATGTGAACAAGCCTAGGGATCTCTGAAGAACCGATGTTGACTTCCCTAGTATCCTCAATTAGAATAGAAGATATCTCTGGTCGATTATCTTGAGGAGGTAATGCTAAATCCTCATGTTCTGCTTGTGGCTCTGGATGTTCTTGCTGAGGGGTTCTCTTCGTTACCTTAGCTAGTCTCAGATTCACCTTAGTTCTAGTTTTGGGTGTATCGGAACTAGGTTGGGGATTTTCTCCAAAATACGCCTTGGGATCTAGCTTGTAGATATAGGCAGAATCTGGTTTTGTTTTCTTGTGAGATGTTTTAGCTCCCATGAATCTCAAAAGCACCTCCTTTGATGTGAACTCATCAATGTGTATGATGCTTGGTTGGTCCCATTCTATGAGTTGTGGATGGGTGAGTGGTAGGTCAATGAGGTGGATGGATAGTTCTTGGAGAACAAAGTCTCCGAGGGAGATTTGGTCTAGGATATCGTTGTAGGCTCTCTTTCCAACTTCCTCAGGAATGTCTTTGATATTGACAAGGTCGCAGTGAATGTTGAAAAAAGTGTGACCGTCCATATTGGTGCCCTCAGTTGTGGGTATGCCAAAGCCAAGACCTGACTTTGATTTTCCACTTGTGTGCATTGATGGGGCACTGCATGCCTCTTTCTTTTTGTCCTAGACCACCACCTTGATAGTTCCATTTGTCAGTGATGAGGTTATGTTCTTGGGGATACTTCTGGCTGAAGTGATCAAGGCGTGCTTGATTCCTTTAAGGTGCATCCTTATGTAACCAATTGTTGATATTTGGAGTGAGCTCCTCATGAAGAGGGATTTTCGAGGATACAAAGGTTGTTGGGCCAAACTGTTTGTATCGAGGTGGTGGAATCTCCTTAGCTTTGTGATATGTCGGTCATCCATGGGCATGTGGATCAAGTGGGAGTGCCCCGACAGCAAATGCATCCGACAGACTATACTCTCCGTAGCCCTTGTTATTGATCTTCATGGTAGACAGGGTAGAGACGAGGATGGTTTCTCAGTCATTACAAGTGTGGGATGAGCTGGCGATGGATATGCCGATATCAATTCCAGGGCAATGGTTTGTATATGAAGCTTCAACCGCATTGCAGTAAGCACAGGGTTTTGGATCAACATGGATGGTTACCTTAGTGCCTTGATGTAGAAATTTGATGCATTGATGGTAAGTGGATGGAACGGCTTTCTGGGCATGAATCCATGGGTGATCGAGGAGGATGTTGAATGGTAGGTTTAAATCAATAACATGGCAGAGTGTTTCTTGGATGACTGGCCCAACCTTGATTGGCAGAAAAATAGTTGCTTCTGTGGTTCTTTCCAAGTTGTCATAAGCTTTGATGGTGATAACCTCACTGATGATATCTGCCTCAGTATACCCAGCTTGTTTTTATGAATTTTAGGGTGCAAATATTCAAGGTTGATCCATTATATATCATTACTCTTTTCACAGAAAAATTGGATACCATGATGGCTATGCGAAGCGGAAGGGTGTGATCTGGCTCAACAATGGGTATGTCGGTGGGTTTGAATGATAGGGCACATGAAGATGAAAGGTGTCCAACAAGATTATGAAAATTGGTAGCATTGATATCAGAAGGGAGATGGGACTCTATGAGAGCACTGTCAAGGATGTTCTTGTACATAGGACTAGTGCGAAGAAGGTCTAAAATGGAGATTTGGGCTGGCATGTTCCCAAGGTGTTCCAAGATATTGTACTAGCTTTTTGATGGAGCTGATGGTGCTGGTGAAACGGGTGGGCCTGTGATGTTAAATCAGGCTCTTCGAGTGGTGACTACACACTCATTGTTTGGTCCTTGGATATTGATAACATTGACAGAAGGCTCTTTCTCAAATATACAACCTATAAGGCTACCATAGTCTATATAGGATGAAGTGTGGTCATTGTTCTTCCCATGCTGTTGGTTTGGTTGATGGTTGTTGGTGTTGTTGTTGTTGGTTTGGATAGGTGCTTTTTTAGGATTTTGATTGTTGTGAGGAGAAAAAGCATTTTGATAGATCTGTAAGCCTACATTGGGAGAAGTTTGGGAACCAACAGTGATTTCCTTCTTATCAATGAGGTCCTGCACATAGTTTTTAAGTTTCATGCATCTGAGGGTAGTGTGACCTTTTACCCTATGAAATTTGTAGTACTCATTGTCTTTGTACCATGCAGCTTTGGATTGGCTTGGGTCAATTTGCTGGGTAGGAGGAAATTTGATGAGGTTTTCCTTGACTAATTTCTCAAAAATGACATCCAATGGCTCACCAAGGGGTGTATAGTTTCTAGGTGTAGGTTGGAATCTGGGCTTTTGTCCTGCAGCTACATTGATGGCATTAGCTTGATTGCTAGACCCTTGAAAGTTTGGTCTTGGATTGTGGTTTTGATAGCTATGGTTATTCTGCTATTGGTAGTTGATAGCTTGCTAATTGTTTGGTTGATAGGGTGGGTTGGACTGGTTGTGAGAAGGACCAATAATATTCACATGTCTGGTGTCAGTGACACCATCTATTGCAACATGCTTGTTTTTGTTCCAATACCTAGACTTGTCATTGGAATGTGATTGATTTTGGTTGGCTTCCTTGTAAATCTTGACCACACCATCTTTAATGAGTCCTTGCTCAAGGATCATTCCTTTCTCTTTGATATCTTTGTAGGTCTGCAAATAGTTCATGGTCATGTGGTGAGCCAAGCTAGGATGGGCATTATCAATAAACATTTTCACCAAATGGCACTCTGGCAAGGTGCAAGATATGCGGGTGGTAAGGGTTTGCCATCTTTGCAGATATTCGGGAAGGCTTTCTCCACCTTTTTGCTTGGTGTGGACAAGATCAACTATTGATAGCTCTGTTTCAACAAGATGGGCATATTGGGCTACAAATGCCTTAGATAATTCAGCAAAAATTTTAATTGTGCCATAGGAGATTCTATAAAACCATTCAAGAGCTGGTCCGACCAAGCTTTTAGGAAAGAGACGCAAGAGGAAGACGTCATCATATGCCACTTCTTGGAAATGCATGTAAAATTCTTTGATATGTGTGACAGGGTCTCCTTTTCCTCTAAATTTGTCAAATTTGGGTGTCTCAAAATGCTTGGGGAATGGTGTCATGGTAATGGCTCTGTCAAATGGGTAAGGGGACACATTCTCAAACTTGAAAGTTTTTGGATCATTTCCCTCTTGGATGTTCTTCAAAGCTATTTTCATGGCTTCCCATTCTGAATTAATGGGTGATGGCTGGGGTGCCCCCAATGTAGGAGTGCCTTGAGGTAGGTATGCACTAGATGGGGCCACTGAATATGGATGGCTGTGAGGAATTTGCTGATAGGGATTGTACATTGTTTGGTCAGCTGCATGGTGGATGATGGTTTGCTGAGGGGGAGGTGGTGCATAGTGTTGCATGTGCTACGAGGCTTGTTTTTGATATGGGATTTGAGGTTAGGATTGAGGAACATAAGCTAGCTATGGGATAAATTAATTGCTTTGTGGAGGTAAGGTATAAGATGGTTGTGAAGCTTGGGGAAAGGTTCAGGGGGCTTGTGGGGTTTGACCAAGGTATGTGGGCTACGCCCCCATTTGGGATGGTACCTGCAAATAATTGGTGGTTGGCTGGATTGGTGGGTTACCTCCTAGAAGTGGCATTGAAAAGTTGTTGGTAATAGGAGGTAATGGAATAGTTGGTGGTGGAGGTGGTGGGAATTGAAAGCTAGGAAATGGAATTGATGGGGTTTGATAGCTTGGTGGCTTGATTTGGAAGCTTGGTAGAGTGGTGGCAGGAGCTTGGGTCACTTGAGAGCTGGGCAGAACATTGGTAGTAGCTTGTGGGGTTTGATGGCTTTGTGGAGTGATGGTAGTAGCTTGTGGATTTGTGGCTGATGGCACTGAGCTCCCAAGACCTAATGGAAATGATGGGATTGTGCTTTGGGCTGTGGTAAACAAGCTCGGGGTGATGAAAGGTTGATTACTTGGCCCCACGGGTGGCATCCCTATTGTATATTTTTGAGGTTGGCCAAAGATGCTAGCACTGATTTGGGAGATGGGTGGATTTGGAAGGTTGGGTTGGGGAGCAGCAGCAACAATAGTGAAGGGCATGAACGGTGAGGTGTTTTGGGTAAAGGGAGTTTGGAGCAGAGAGGTATGAACCAAGGATGGAGTGGTGGTGGTTGGGTTGGCTTGGGGCATGGAGATTTCAACTTGGGTGGATGATGGTATGTTTGGGTCTGTTGGATCATATGGATTGGCTGGAGGCTCTTCTTTTGGCATATATTGAGGATAATTTGGATCATAAGAGCCTATTGGTGGTGGCAGCTGCCCAAACAACGGGTGAGATGGATCTGATAATTGAGGGGGTCTTCCAAAGTCAAAGGTTCCTACATTGTCCCTTCAAAAATTAGCCATGATTGTCTCTTTGTTCTTTTCTATAATGGCATTTACGAATACTACATTTTCTGGTTGGTTCATGAAAGCTTCAATATCAATAGATGATGGCATAGCTTTCTCTGGGTTGAAGGATGGCTAAGTGCTCAAGGGGGGTGAGGCTATTCGATCCAAATGATAGGGCTCCATTGTTTCTTTCTTCTTGGCTAAGTGAGTGACAGGTGGCATGAAAAATGCTCCTAGGGATGAGATGCAACAAATGCTGGTGGATGCAAAAGGGAGGAAGGCTTTTCTATGCAAATGATTTCCTAAGTTGAGGCAAAGCTATATGACAAAACCTAAGGAGGATTGAGTTGGGGATTCTAACTTCAAAAATATGTTGCCAAAGCACAAAAGGTCTACTTTCCTATGTGCAAACTTGGTGGTGATTGTGTCAACTTAAGGATAGATTGATGATCCTTTAGGAAGAACATGAGATTGACCACTTGTGGATCCCAACCTTTAGCTCAAGGTGATGAGGGATAACAAGTGGTAAAGCTAGATTACCCTAGACAAAGCTTTGTCAAAGGGATAACCTTGGTGAGATTGGTGGTTTTGAAAGATTTTAGGAATGGCAAACTTTTAGCAAATTGACAACAATTTTTGAAGGCTTGCATGTGAAGATTTTGGATTGCTGGCTAGATGGTTTGGTCCTAAATGAGATGGATGAGCTAATAATTCTTAAGGGGATAACCTAAGATGGTTGACTTTTCTACAAAGATGACTCTAAGGTGAAGCTTATCTAAGAAGGTGAGGAGAAACAAGGGTGTCTAATCATAGAAATCATGCCTAGTTGGTAAGGCATAAGCAGGATTAACTCCTGGATGTTGGCTAAATTTGATGGTGCACTCTAACGAGGCCTCTTGAAGTGCTTCTTCGGTAGTTTTATCCTCTGCTTTGTGGAGTTTGGAAATTTGAGGACTTGGTGTTAGTTCCTTTCTCTTGGCTGAAAGTTCTTGGTATGCCTGAGATGGTTTGAGTTTAACTTTGTGGAACTTCTGTTTGGGTTTGGGTTGCTCTAACATCAATTCTTGAATATGCTTTGCTTTGAGAGACCTCTATTATTTTGCTTCAAAACTTGTTCAACTTATGGAATAGGCAGTGACTACACTAAGTGTGCCCTAAGCTAGGATTGACCAAGTTTGGAAAATATGCATTCAATAAGTAAAAGACCAAGCAATAGATAGAAACAACCAGATAGAAGTTTTGATTCGCAGAATGTGATTCTTGTGCCAATGAGTGTGTATGTTTTACAAATGTTTTGATCAGTCACTTCAAACACATTAACATCTTAGATGGTTGTCTACAAGGCTGACAGTTGGTTTAGCTAGGGAGTCCTCGATATACCCAAGGTATGTGAGGCCCAAATCCATAAATGAAACCAAAAAGATGTCACACAACCGAGAGGAGCGGTAACCCACTTCTCCTCTTTCACTTCTCAAGGGTATAAAGTTCCTTGAGGCTTAGCCCGAGTGACAAAATCTTGATCCCAAGAGAGGTGTCTTTCAATTCACCTCCAGGTTCTTATACTCCATCGGAACACTGGAGTTGAGGTCGTCCAAGGGGTGATGAAATCTCCAAGTAGGCCTCCTAAAAAGAAACAAGGTTTTGGATCCTAATCTTATGCACCCAAGATGGCCTCGAAAGATGACAAGGGGAGAGAAGACTTGGATGACCTTGGGCTAAAAAAAATGCTTGTTCTTTTTACCAAATGACTCTTATGTGTGCTGATCTAGACTTTGCAAGCACTCATGTTTAAGAGATAATGTTCAATTCAAACTTTGAAATGCGCCAACAAAGCAAAATTGAGCAAAGAATGAATACAAGAATAAGAGTTAGGGTCAACAACAAAGTAAATCCGTGTGCTCGGAGGCCCTCCACGTCAAGTATCGATTAATTTTCTTTAAGGCATTCAAGAGTTGGTGTGATTTTGTTTTTAAGTCCAAAACAAAGATGTGTGAGATTCGATTTCAAGCGTGCATCCAAAGGCCCTCCACGTCAATATTTATTCAATTTTAGTGCCCAAACTTGAAGTGTGATCGATTTAGTCTAGATTTTTGGTCATTTAAGAATTTTGATAAAGTTAAAGCAAACGTTCAAAGACCAAGTGAGTGAGTTAGATTGTGGAACATTTAACACCTTTTTCAAGTAGACCCATCCCCATAGATGGCGCTGAAATTGCAACCAATGGATAAATTGATGGGTGATTAAAGAGGGTGAGTCCAAATACAAACTTACTCAAAGTGTCTTTATTAATTTTTATAACTTAGAAGATTTCAAAAATATGGATTCTTTTATGCCCCAAAAGATGATTATTTGATCTATGGCATTCAAGATTGGATTTGTTGTTTTAATCATGCATTCATAAAAAAAAAAACTTGATTTTAATCCATGGCACTCAAGAGTGATTTTAGCAACATACATTCAAAGACAAGTGATTAACATTCAAATTTTTTCCTTTGAGCATTCAAGATTGAGATTTTGTGTGTTATTTTAAGAACTTTGAAGTGCTTTGTTTTAACCTTAGATCATTCAAAATTGTTTTGGATTCAAAAGTGAAAATGAATATTTGGATTTTGGTTTTCATTCAAGATTTTGTGTTCTAATTTGCATATTTTAAGCCCAAAAATGATATTCCTAGATTGTTTTGATGCATGAAAAACCTAAGAAACTAAGAAACATTCAAGATTTTGCAACAATACATTTGTTTGGAACAAATAACAAAGCTTTTAGGGAAATTTTTGGCAACCATTTAGGACTCTTAGTTTTCATGAGATTTTTTTAAAAGAACTTTAAAATATTTGCAAATGAGGTTCATTTTATCCTTGATTGATGCTTTGAGTTTGATTTAGATTTTAGTGTGCACTTAGTGTTGATTTTGAACCTTTTGAAATGGAAACTTGAAGTTCTTTTTAAATTTCCAAAAATGAAGTGTTCATAACTTTGCATGAATGCATCTAAAACCTTGATGTTGCAAGGATGCAAATGATTGGATTGGTTTAGTTTCACTTGTTAAAAGATTTTTTCTTTTTTGCAAATTTTTAATTTTTTAATGGATTTAAGTATGATTTGGGGGTTCATTTTAAGCACTAAAAAGAAGTGTGTATGATTTTTCTTCCTTAAAAAAAATGGCCAAGATCTCCCACAAGAAGAAGAAGAAGAAGTAGATGGTATAAAAAGAATATAGACAAGAAGAGGAAGAAGAATTCCAAGTGCTTTATCCACCTATAAGCTTGAAAAATTTGCAAATACTATGAGATAGACTATGAGTTCCTTTGTCTTCTTTATGCTCATGTGGACCTACAAAATCAATTTATACAATCCTACCAATCACAAAAACAAGCAAAATTAGCCAAAATTAGCAAATGACATAAAAAACTTGACTAAAAAAGATAATGAAGATGACCCATGCGAGGTCCCCTACCTGGCGCGCCAAAATGTATATGAGCAATGTTAGTATGGTAATAGAAACCAAATTTAAATAAAGCTTCTACAAACTAAACAAAATTCATAAACTTCAAGATAGACTAAGATGAGCTCTTAATTGAGAATATGAACCATTAATGGGCTCTCTCAATAAGAAGCTCTCTTGTTGAGTGACTTTGTCTAAATAGATAGGATGTATGCTCAAGCTTATGCTTCAAAAAGGGCTTCAAATGGAGTTGGAATTTGGGTCTGAGTGTATGTTTTTGATGTAAAATGGCTTCTTAAAATGGCATTATGACTTTAATTCATAGATTGTGTTGTTTTGCAAAGGGGAAGGATCCAATTTATAGGCAAGAGGCTTGAGGGATTCAGGACTAAGATGCAAGAATGGGAAAAAGCTCATGGAGGGCTCAGATTGCATGAGAAGAGAGCACATGGATTGTGCTTCCTTACAACCAATCAGGGAGTAACACATGTCACAGGGTGAGAGGATGGAGGAAAGTGGAAGGATGAGTCAAGAAAGGTAGCTCAAGGGATAAAATCTTCATAAAGACCCTCAAAATGGCTTGTAAGAGCAATAAAAGGGCTTGGAAGAGTCATTTATGGCCTAGTGGGCTTCATAAAGTTTTATGGTTGAGATATTTTTAGGGAGATGAGAGCAATTTTAACTTGGGCTTGATTAGGAGGGTTTTAAGCTTGCTTAGGATTGTGCAAATGATTAGAGGATCGATTAGGATAATTTAGGATTAGCTTAGGGATAGGCAAGTGGATAACATTTGATGAGGCTGGGTGAAGGAGGAGACATTTGTTAACTTTGGCTTGGGTTAGTAAGTCTTAACCCATTTTTAGAGAATGTGACAAGGTTAGGAGGGGATTAGGATTAGGTTTAGAGACATCTTCTAGAAGAGTCTAAACTTTGGATGAGGATAAAGACTTTCTAGAATAGTCTAGAACTTCCTAGGATGAGGATGAAGACTTTCTAGAAGAGTCTAGAACTTCTTAGGATGAGGATAATTTAGATTTTTAAGAAATAAATAAAGTTTTATTTATGTCAAGGGTTTGGGTTAAGGAGATATTTATTAAAACTTTTTTAATAAACATGAAGATTAATATTTAATCTTAATTAAATATTTTGAGTTGGGATTAGGGGTAGGAAATGATGGGATTAGCCTTTAATCAAAATTAAAGAAGGATTAGAAGATTTTGGAAGAGGTTAGTGGTCTTAAGGAAATTGGCCAAGTTTTGGGCAAAAAATAAACTTATTATCTATTTTGGATTTTTTGGTCAATTTATTAATTAAATAATTAATAAATAAGGAAATAATGTTTAAATAAGATTTAAACATTTTTGGGAGGGATTCCTGAATTAAATATTTTTAATTAAGATAAAGCGATTTAATGGCATAAAAATAAATAAATAAATTAATAAATGATGATGTCATCAGAAATTTTTCAAAAAATAAAAATACTTTATTTTCTAAAGGTTTTTAGGTGTCTACAGTACTTACTTCTAATTAATTAAACAAAGTTATTTAATTAAACGAAAAGCCATTCTTAATTAATTAAATGAAGTTATTTAATTAAATAAGAAAAGTTTCTTTAATTAATTAAAGATTATTTAATTAAATAGAAAAATTAATTATGAGATCATATCTCATTTTATTAAATCAAATATCTTAACAAAATCTCTCTTCAGTTCAAACAAGGAAATTTCCAGTTCACTATTGATAAAAAATGAGTTAAATCAGTTAACTCCTTTTTCTACTCAAATTGAATCAGGTAACTCCTTATTTTACTGAAATTAAATCTGTTAACTCCCTTTAATTTGGAAATCTCCCTTTATGACTGAACTTCACCTTTAATCCTAACCGTTGATTGAAATTGATCTCAATCGTTGATGAATTCTAGGAAAGTCTATTTAAGAGACCCTAATCTCTTCATTTTGAAAGGTTGAATGAGAATTTGCATCGAATTGTTGTTGGAATGCATACTCACATTCGCTCATATTCACATACGCAAATATCAAGTTCGACCAAAAGTTGACCAGATTTAACCACGGTTGACTTGAGTTGACTAGTTTCGAAAATAATTTTGAAATAATTAAACTAAATTATTTAATTAAATTGAGTACTTACTTCTAATTAATTAAAAAAAGTTATTTAATTAAATGAGAAGCCATTCCTAATTAATTAAATGAAGTTATTTAATTAAATAAGAAAAGTGTCTCTAATTAATTAAAGATTATTTAATTAAATAGAAAAAGTAATTATGAGAGCTTATCTCATTTTATTAAATTAAATATCTTAACAAAATATCTCTTCAGTTCAAAAAGGGAAATTTCCAGTTAACTATTGATAGAAAATGAGTTAAATCAGTTAACTCTTTTTTCTACTCAAATTGAATCAGTTAACTCCTTATTTTACTCAAATTAAATCTGTTAACTCCCTTTAATTTAGAAATCTCCCTTTATGACTGAACTTCACCTTTAATCCTATCCATTGATTGAAATCGATGTCAATCGTTGATGAATTCGAAGAAAGTCTATTTAAGAGACCTTCATCTCTTCATTTTGAAAGGTTGAATGAGAATTTGCATCGAATTGTTGCTAGAATTCATACTCACATTTGCTCATATTCACATACGCAATGATGAAGTTTGACCAAAAGTTGACCAAATTTAACCACAGCTAACTTGAGTTGACTAGTTTCGAAGAGAATTTTGAAATAATTAAACGAAATTATTTAATTAAATGGAGTACTTACGTCTAATTAATTAAACTAAGTTATTTAATTAAGTGAGAAGCCATTCTTAATTAATTAAATGAAGTTATTTAATTAAATAAGAAAAGTGTCTCTAATTAATTTAAAATTATTTAACTAAACAAAATAAATAATTATAAGAGCATATCTCATTTTATTAAATTAAATATCTCAACAAAATCTCTTTTCAGTTCAAAAAGGGAAATTTTCAGTTGACTATTGATAAAAAATGAGTTAAATTAGTTAACTCCTTTTTCTACTCAATTTGAATCTGTTAACTCCTTATTTTACTCAAATTAAACCTGCTAACTCCCTTTAATTTGGAAATCTCCCTTTATGACTGAACTTCACCTTTAATCCTGACCGTTGATTGAAATTATTTAATTAAATGGAGTACTTACTTCTAATTAATTAAACAAAGTTATTTCATTAAATGAGAAGCCATTCCTAATTAATTAAATGAAGTTATTTAATTAAATAAGAAAAGTGTCTCTAATTAATTAAAGAATACTTAATTAAATAGAAAAAGTAATTATGACAGCATATCTCATTTTTTTAAATTAAATATCTTAACAAAATCTCTCTTTAGTTCAAAAAGGGAACTTCATAGTTCACTATTGATAAAAAATGAGTTAAATGAGATAACTCTTTTTTTTACTCAAATTGAATCACTTAACTCCTTATTTTACTCAAATTAAATCTGTTAACTCCCTTTAATTTGGAAATCTCCCTTTATGACTAAACTTCACCTTTAATCCTGACCGTTGATTGAAATCGATCTCAACCGTTGATGAATTCCATAGAAGTCTATTTAAGAGACCTTCATCTCTTCATTTTGAAAGGTTGAATGAGAATTTGCACCGAATTGTTGCTGAAATTCATACTCACATTTGATCCTATTCACATACGTAAAGATCAAGTTTGACCAAAAGTTAACCAGATTTAACCACGGTTGACTTGAGTTGACTAGTTTCAAATTTTTTTTTGAAATAATTAAATGAAATTATTTAATTAAATGGAGTACTTACATCTAATTAATTGAACAAAGTTATTTATTTAAATGAGAAGCTATTCCTAATTAATTAAATGAAGTTATTTAATTAAATAAGATAAGTGTCTCTAATTAATTAAAGATTATTTAATTAAATAGAAAAAGTAATTATGAGAGCATATCTAATTTTATTAAATTAAATATGTCAGCAAAATCTCTCTTTAGTTGAAATAGGGAAATTTCTAGTTCACTATTGATAAAAAATGAGTTAAATCAGTTAACTCCTTTTTCTACTCAAATTGAATCAGTTAACTCCTTATTTTACTCAAATTAAATCTGTTAACTATTTTTAATTTTGAAATTTCCCTTTATGACTGAACTTCACCTTTAATCCTGACCGTTGATTGAAATCGATCTCAATCGTCGATGAATTTCAGGAAAGCCTATTTAAGAGACCCTCATCTCTTCATTTTGAAAGGTTGAATGAGAATTTGCATTGAATTGTTGCTGGAATTCATACTCACATTTGTTCATATTCACATACGCAAAGATCAAGTTTGACCAAAAGTTGACCAAATTTAACCATAGTTAACTTGTGTTGACTAGTTTCGAAAAGAATTTTGAAATAATTAAATAAAATTATTTAGTTAAATGGAGTACTTACTTCTAATTAATTAAACAAAGTTATTTAATTAAATGGGAAGCCATTCCCGATTAATTAAATGAAGTTATTTAATTAAATAAGAAAAGTGTCTCTAATTAATTAAAAATTATTTAATGAAATAGAAAAATTAATTATGAGAGCATATCTCATTTTATTAAATTAAATATCCCAACAAAATCTCTCTTCAGTTCAAAAAGGGAAATTTCTAGTTCACTATTGATCAAAATTGAGTTAAATTAGTTTACTCCTTTTTCTACTCAAATTGAATTAGATAACTCCTTATTTTATTCAAATTAAATCTGTTAACTCCCTTTAATTTGAAAATCTCTTTTTATGACTAAACTTAACCTTTAATCCTGACCATTGATCGAAATTGATCTCAACCATTGATGAATTCTAAGAAAGTCTATTTAAGAGACCCTCATCTATTCATTTTGAAAGGCTGAATGAGAATTTCCATCGAATTGTTGCTGGAATTCATACTCACATTTGCTCATATTCACATACGCAAAGATCAAGTTTGACCAAAAGTTGACTAGATTTAACCACGGTTGACTTGAGTTGACTAGTTTTGAATATTTTTTTGAAATAATTAAACAAAATTATTTAATTAAATGGAGTACTTACTTCTAATTAATTAAACAAAGTTATTTAATTAAGTGAGAACCCATTCCTAATTAATTAAATGAAGTTATTTAATTAAATAAGAAAAGTGTCTCTAATTAATTAAAGATTATTTAATTAAATAGAAAAAGTAATTATGATATCATATATAATTTTATTAAATTAAATATCTCAACAAAATCTCTCTTCAGTTCAAAAAGAAAAATTTCCAGTTCACTGCTGATAAGAAATGAGTTAAATGAGTTAACTCATTTTTCTACTCAAATTGAATCAGTTAACTCCTTATTTTGCTCAAATTAAATCTGTTAACTCTCTTTAATTTGGAAATCTCCCTTTATGACTGACCTTCACCTTTATTCCTGACTGTTGATTGAAATCGATCTGATCCGTTGATGAATTTCAAGAAAGTCTATTTAAGAGACCCTCATCTCTTCATTATGAAAGATTGAATGAGAATTTGCATCAAATTGTTGCTGGAATTCATACTCACATTTGCTCATATTCACATACGCAAAGATCAAGTTTGACCAAAAGTTGACCAGATTTAACCACGATTGAATTGAGTTGACTAGTTTCGAAAAAAAATTTAAAATAATTAAACAAAATTATTTAATTAAATGGAGTACTTATTTCTAATTAATTAAATAAAGTTATTTAATTAAATGAGAAGCCATTCCTAATTAATTAAATGAAGTTATTTAATTAAATAAGAAAAGAGTCTCTAATTAATTAAAAATTATTTAATTAAATAGAAAAAGTAATTATGAGAGCATATCTCATTTTATTAAATTAAATTTCTCAACAAAATCTCTCTATAGTTGAAAAAGGGAAATTTTTAGTTCACTATTGATAAAAAATGAGTTAAATTAGTTCACTCCTTTTTCTACTCAAATTGAATCAGTTAACTCCTTATTTTACTCAAATTAAATCTGTTAACTCCTTTTAATTTGGAAATCTCCTTTTATGACTAAACTACACCTTTAATCCTAACCGTTGATTGAAATCAATCTCAACCGTTGATGAATTCCAAGAAAGTCTATTTAAGAGACCCTCATCTCTTCATTTTGAAAGGTAGAAGGAGAATTTGCATCGAATTGTTCCTGGAATTCATACTCACATTTACTCATATTCACATACGCAAAAATCAAGTTTAAACAAAAGTTGACCAGATTGAACCATGGTTCACTTGAGTTGACTAGTTTCGAAAAGAATTTTGAAATAATTAAACGAAATTATTTAATTAAATGGAGTACTTACTTCTAATTAATTAAACAAAGTTATTTAATTAAATGAGAAGCCATTCCTAATTAATTAAACTAAATTATTTAATTAAATAAGAAAAGTGTCTCTAATTAATTAAAGATTATTTAATTAAATTAAAAAAGTAATTACGAGAGAATATCTCATTTTATTAAATTAAATATCTCAACAAAATCTCTCTTTAGTTCAAAAAGTTATATTTCCAATTCACTATTGATAAAAAATGAGTTGAATCATTTAACTCTTTTTTCTACTCAAATTGAATCAGTTAACTCCTTATTTTACTCAAATTAAATCTGTTAACTCTCTTTAATTTGCAAATCTCCCTTTATGACTGAACTTCACCTTTAATCCTAACCGTTGATTGAAATTGATCTCAACCGTTGATGAATTCCAATAAAGTCTATTTAAGAGACCCTCATGTCTTCATTTTGAAAGGGTGAATGAGAATTTGCATCGAATTGTTGCTGAAATTCATACTCACATTTGCTCATATTCACATATGCAAAGATCAAGTTTGACTAAAAGTTGACCAGATTTAACCACGGTTGACTTGAGTTGACTAGTTAATAAAGGAATTTTAAAATAATTAAACGAAATTATTTAATGAAATGGAGTACTTACTTCTATTTAATTAAACAAATTTATTTAATTAAATGAGAAGCCATTCCTAATTAATTAAATAAAGTTATTTAATTAAATAAGAAAAGTGTCTCTAATTAATTAAAGATTATTTAATTAAATAGAAAAAGTAATTACGAGAGCATATCTCATTTTATTAAATTAAATATCTCAACAAAATCTCTCTCTAGTTCAAAAAGGAAAATTTCCAGTTCACTATTGATAAAAAATGAGTTAAATCAGTTAACCCCTTTTTCTACTTCTAATTAATTAAACAAAGTTATTTAATTAAATGAGAACCCATTCTTAATTAATTAAATGAAGTTAGTTAATTAAATAAGAAAAGTGTCTCTAATTAATTAAAGATTATTTAATTAAATAGGAAAAGTAATTACGAGAGCATATCTCATTTTATTAAATTAAATATCTCAATAAAATCTCTCTTCAGTTCAAAAAGAGAAATTTTCAGTTCACTATTGATCAAAAATGAGTTAAATCAGTTAACTCTTTTTTCTACTCAAATTGAATCAGTTAACTCTTTATTTTACTCAAATTAAATTTGTTAACTCTCTTTAATTTGGAAATCTCCCTTTATGACTGAACTTCACCTTTAATCCTGACCGTTGATTGAAATTGATTTCAACCGTTGATGAATTCTAGGAAAGTCAATTTAAGAGACCCTCATGTCTTCATTTTGAAAGGTTGAATGAAAATTTGCATCGAATTGTTGCTAAAATTTATACTCACATTTGCTCATATTCACATATGCAAAGATCAAGTTTGACCAAAAGTTGACCAAATTTAACCACGGTTGACTTGAGTTGATTAGTTTTGAAAAGAATTTTGAAATAATTAAACTAAATTATTTAATTAAATGGAGTACTTACTTCTAATTAATTAAACAAAAATATTTAATTAAATGGGAAGCCATTCCTAATTAATTAAATGAAGTTATTTAATTAAATAAGAAAAGTGTCTCTAATTAATTAAAGATTATTTAATTAAATAGAAAAAGTAATTATGAGAGCATATATCATTTTATTAAATTAAATATCTCAACAAAATCTCTCTTCAGTTAAAAAAGGGAAATTTTCAGTTCACTATTGATAAAAAATGAGTTAAATCATTTAAATCTTTTTTCTACTCAAATTGAATCAATTAACTCCTTATTTTACTCAAATTTTATCTGTTAACTCCCTTTAATTTGGAAATCTTCCTTTATGACTGAACTTCACCTTTAATCCTGAGCATTGATTGAAATCGATTTCAACCGTTGATGAATTCCAAGAAAGTCAATTTAAGAGACCCTCATGTCTTCATTTTGAAAGGCTGAATGAGAATTTGCATTGAATTGTTGCTAGAATTCATACTCACATTTGCTCATATTCACATACGAAAAGATCAAGTTTGAACAAAAGTTGACCAAATTTAACCACGATTGACTTGAGTTGACTAGTTTCGAAAAGAATTTTCAAATAATTAAACGAAATTATTTAATAAAATGGAGTACTTACTTCTAACTAATTAAACAAGGTTATTTAATTAAATGAGAAGCCATTCCTAATTAATTAAATGAAGTTATTTAATTAAATAAGAAAAGTCTCTCTAACTAATTAAAGATTATTTAATTAAATAGAAAAAGTAATTATGAGAGCATATCTCATTTTATTAAATCAAATGTCTCAACAAAATCTCTCTTTAGTTCAAAAAAGGAAATTTCTAGTTCACTATTGATAAAAAATAAGTTAAATCAATTAACTCCTTTTTCTACTCAAATTGAATTAGTTAACTCTTTATTTTACTCAAATTAAATCTGTTAACTCTCTTTAATTTAAAAATCTCCCTTTATAACTAAACTTCACCTTTAATCTCTTCATTTTGAAAGGTTGAATGAGAATTTGAATCGAATTGTTGCCGGAATTCATACTCACATTTGCTCATATTCACATACACAAAGATCAAGTTTGACCAAAAGTTGACCAGATTTAACCACAGTTGACTTGAGTTGACTAGTTTCCATAAGAATTTTGAAATAATTAAATGAAATTATTTAATTAAATGGAGTACTTACTTCTAATTAATGAAACAAAGTTATTTAATTATATCAGAAGCCATTCTTAATTAATTAAATGAAGTTATTTTATTAAAAAAGAAAAGTATCTCTAATTAATTAAAGATTATTTAATTAAATAGAAAAATTAATTATGAGAGCATATCTCATTTTATTAAATTAAATATCTCAACAAAATCTATCTTGAGTTCAAAAAGGGAAATTTTCAGTTCACTATTAATAAAAAATGAGTTAAATCAGTTAACTGCTTTTTCTACTCAAATTGAATTAGTTAACTCCTTATTTTACTCAAATTAAATCTGTTAACTCCTTTTAATTTGGAAATCTTCCTTTGTGACTGAACTTCATCTTTAATCTTGACCGTTGATTGAAATCGATCTCAACCATTGATGAATTCTAGGAAAGTCTATTTAAGAGACCCTCATCTCTTCATTTTGAAAGCTTTAATGAGAATTTGTATCGAATTGTTGCTCGAATTCATACTCACATTTTCTCATATTCACATACGCAAAGATCAAGTTTGACCAAAAGTTAACTAGATTTAACAACGGTTGACTTGAGTTGACTAGTTTCAAAAAAAAAATTGAAATAATTGAACAAAATTATTTAATTAAATGGAGTTCTTACTTCTAATTAACTAAACAAAGTTCTTTAATTAAATGAGAAGCCATTCCTAATTAATTAAATGATGTTATTTAATTAAATAAGAAAAGTGTCTCTAATTAATTAAATATTATTTAATTAAATAGAAAAAGTAATTATGAGAGCATATCTCATTTTATTAAATTAAATATCTCAAAAAAATCTCTCTTGAGTTCAAAAAGGGAAATTTCCAGTTCACTATTGATAAAAAATGAGTTCAATCAGTTAACTCCTTTTTCTACTCAAATTGAATAAGTTAACTCCTTATTTTACTCAAATTAAATCTGTTAACTCCCTTTAATTTTGAAATCGCCATTTATGACTGAACTTCACCTTTAATCTCGATCGTTGATTGAAATCGATCTCAACCGTTGATGAATTGCAAGAAAGTCTATTTAAGAGATCCTCATCTCTTCATTTGAAGAGGTTGAATGAGAATTTGCATCGAATTGTTGCTAGAATTCATACTCACATTTGCTCATATTCACATACGCAAATATTAAGTTTGACCAAAAGTTGACTAGATTTAACCGTGGTTGACTTTATCTGACTAGTTTCAAAAAGAATTTTGAACTAATTAAACAAAATTATTTAATTAAATTGAGTACTTACTTCTAATTAATTAAATAAAGTTATTTAATTAAATGAGAAGCCATTCCTAATTAATTAAATGAAGTTATTTAATTAAATAAGAAAAGTGTCTCTAATTAATAAAAGATTATTTAATTAAATAGAAAAAATAATTATGAGAGCATATCTCATTTTATTAAACTAAATATCTCAACAAAATCTCTCTTCAGTTCAAAAAGGTAAATTTCTAGTTCACTATTGATAAAAAATGAGTTAAATCAGTCAACTCTTTTTTCTACTCAAATTGAATCAGTTAACTCCTTATTTTACTCAAATTAAATCTGTTAACTCCCTTTAATTTATCCAATAAATAATCTAATGAGTTTGGCTATGAATTTAAACCCTAGCCCCGTTTTCTTTTAGATCTATGCATATAAAGATTTACACATAAATTCAATTGCCCATATTGAGAATGCATATAATAAAAATATGAAATTTCTCAGAAGACATATGGAAGACACGAAGAAGACAGGGAATACAAGATGCGGAAATAGCATAAGTGAAATCACAAGAATCTACCCGGATTTTGATGCTAATTCGCTCTTCTTCTAAAAATTCACAGAGCAAGCTCCCTTCTTCAGAATTCTCGAGTCCTCCAATGCTCCAATTGCACTCCAAATGCTATGTCTAAGCTTCTAGGGATGCCTGAATATAAAGAGCTCTCAGAAAACCTCTGAAATGTTTCTAGAAATAGCTAGAAGGTGTCACCAACTAAGCATGGGTCTTTTCCAACCTTCAAGATGAGCCATAGGGTTGTAGACACCATGTGCTTAATTGATGCACTAACCCCCGTGTTGTTGACACATGAGAAATAGAAAAGTGCGTTAATTCTCATGCAAGCTTATAATTCCAATCCACTTTTTATATAATTTCTATTTAAATATTTATAACTTTTATTTTAATTTTTGTAACTTTTATTATTTTATTTATTTATTACTTTATTATTATTTTATTATTATTATTAATTTTAATTTCTAATTTTCTTTTATTTAATTCATTTTTTTCTCAATTAATTCCATTCAATTAATTATAATCAAAATATCAAATAACATGATATTTTATATTAATTTTTTCAAATAATTAATTTATTAATTAAATCCATTTATTAAGACTTAATTAATAGACAATTCACCATAGACCTCCAAGATAAAATATGAAAATCCATCATAGAGAAAATCACTCAAAATTAGTCTAAAGGATTAAAAATCACGAATCATGTCATCCGACACATTCGGTGGGTAAAATATCCAGATACTTGTCCTACCTCACTAGGACAATTAGCTTAAAGGTTTGGGATTTGGACTTGAGAATTTATCTCCCTTCTCTTATCATTGAGATAGTATAATAGGGTACGCTCATCTTGGCAATTCAAGAAAGTCAATCTACGGCACCTGCAACCTGCAAAAAAACCATGCATGTACATACAATATATAATGCTAAGCTAAACATACAATGGGGTAAGTATCCATAATAAAACACATAAGATAATAACCATCCATCTAATCATCAATAATAACTAAAAACAATATAATGATCATCATGTATGCATGAAATGTAAAATCTAAATAATCTCATCATATAACCATTGAATCCATAACATAATGTCTGATAGTGTCAAAACAATACCACTAATCCATCAACATAAAACTAGTCTATCACAGTCTAATAATTATAACAATGTCCGAAAAAGATGTCAATAAGGGTAGGCACTACATCCACCCCCCCTTGGGTTAGGCTTACTCCTAGAAGCCTACAAAAAAGTAGGGATATAACTCCCTCAATCTAGCTTCATCCTCCCAAGTAGTTGAAGAATCATCATTAGGGTCCCATTGGACCCTTACTTTCTCGATGGTTTGACCCCTAAGGGTCAACCCCCACTACTCCAGAATATAAACCGGCTCCAAAGTCAGCTGCCCATCCTATACCTACAATGCATTCCAATCAAGAACATGCACAATATCAGGAATATACTGCCTAAGCACTGAAACATGGAAAACATCATGAATGCGAGCTAGGCTGGGCAATAGAGCAAGATGGTAAGCAACCGGGCCAATCCTCCCTAGAATCTCAAATGGTCCCACAAAACGAGGTGCTAGCTTAGAACCCTTTCCATATTGGATCAGAATCTTTCGCGGTCGCACTCTCAAGAAAACCTTATCTCCCACAGCAAACTGCTTATCAGTCCTATGAGCATTGGCATACTTCTTCTGCCTATCCTGTGCTGTAGTGAAATGCTCACGGATACACACTACTTGTTGCTCCATATAATGAAGCATCTCAGGACCCAACAGGATGCGATCCTCAAGACTATCCCAACTCAATGGTGTATGACAAGGATGTCCATATAATGCTTGGAAAATTGCCATGCCAATAGAACTATGATACCCATTGTTGTAAGAAAACTCGACTAGGTAGAGATAGTCCTCCCAATGTGTCTGCCTATCCATCACATACATCTGTAACATATCCTCCAAAACCTGGTTCACCCTCTCTCTCTAACCATCAGTCTCTGGATGATATGCCGAACTGAAGTTTCACTCCGCTCCAAGCTCATGCTGCAGCGATGTCCAGAATGCAGATGTGAATATAGGATCCTTGTCAGAAATGATCTTTCTAGGAATACCATGTAACTTCACAATATCACACATGAAGATATTAGCTACAGAAGTTGTTGTGTAGGAAGACTTAATCGGTGAAAAATGCACCACCTTAGTCAACTGATCAATGGTGACCATGATATCATCATGACGTCAAACTTTCATAGGTAATCCTACAATAAAATCCATGGAGATGATATCCCACTTCCAAGAAGGAATGAGATTATGTTGCAAAAGTCCAGCCGAGTGCTGATGTTCTGCCTTAACTCTCTGACACTCAAGACATCTAGCCACAAAATCAGCAATATCTCACTTCATCCCAGACTAAAAGAACAAACGTCTCAAATTAGCATGCATCTTCTTAACACTTGGATGTGCTGAGTAAGGTGTACGATGGGCTTCTACTAGTATCAAGGTGTGAAGCTCATCCAAAAATGGCACATAAATCCTCCCCAAATGTCTTAAAAGACCATCTGACTCTCGAACATAGCCTGCAAACTAACCTTCCAAAGATCTTCCTGAATCAATCTCTCTGCACACTTCCTGATACCAGGAATCTGTAGGAAGTTCCTGAAGAATCTGACTCCTCAAGTCCACACTAAGAGTCATCGATGATACCACATGTCTCCTACGACTCAAAGCATCTACCACCACATTCTCCTTACCCTGAATGTACTTAACCTCAAAATCATACTCGCATAGAAACTCCATCCATCACCTCTGGCGAGCATTCAAATTAGGCTGATTAAAAATGTACTGAAGACTACGATGATGGTTGTGTAGCTCAAATCTGTGCCCCAACAAAAAATGTCTCCACCTTGTCAAAGCATGAACTACTGCTGCTGACTCAAGATCATGTGTAGGATAATTTAACTCATGATCCTTGAGCTTGCGTGATTCATATGTAATCACCTGTCCATTCTGCATCAACACTGCCTCAATCCCTTCAAGAGAAGCATCTGTACATACCATGAAATCACCTTCTGGATTAGGTACAGCTAGAATTGGTGCATTGGTCAAAAGCTCCTTGAGCTTCTGGAAAGCTTCCTCACATTTCTCTATCCATACGAACTTCTTTCCTTTCCTTTGAAACACAAGTACAAACCTGTCAAGATATGATCAAAAAACACCATTCATCAAACTCATGAAAACCGATGGAGCATTAGTCAATTCAAAAGGTACCACTGTGAACTCATAATGCCCATAGCACATTCGAAAAGCAGTCTTGTGAATATCTACTTCCTTAATGCGAAGCTAGTGGTATCCTGACTTAAGATCAAACTTGGAGAATACCGTAGCTCCCTTGATCTGATCAAATAAGTCATCAATCATAGGTAAAGGATATCTGTTCTTAATAGTCACCTTATTCAACTCTTTGTAGTCAATACAAAGGCACAAAGAACTGTCTTTCTTCTTCACAAAGAGCACTGGAGCTCCCCATGGTGATACACTAGGTCGAATGCTCCCTTTGGCTAGAAGTTCCTCTAGTTGAAGACATAGCTCACCCAATTCCTTTGTAGTCATATGATAAGGAGCTTTAGAGATAGGCTTCACTCCAGGAATCAAATCAATACTAAAATCAATGTCCCTCTTAGGAGCCATGTCTAGAATCTCACTTGGAAAAACATCCGCGTACTCCTGCAAAATCAGGTGATCCAAAGTCTTCCTCACAGGATCTTCCTCACCAAGATCATTTACCATGACAACAAATATCTGACATCCCTTACGAAAATTTTTCTTCATTTACATAGCAGAAATCATTCGTAGAGATATAGGCCTCGGTATCCCAACTATCTTCACATCATTCCCTTGGTCATCTTGGCACATAATAATCTTCTTCCTACAATCTATACTAGCTCTATAAGATCCAAGCTAGTCCATGCCTAGAACCACATCATAGGAACCAAGGGGTATGACTCGAAGATCCATTGTCATATCAAAGCTTCCTAAACTAAGCCCACACTTATGAACTACAAAATCTGTGGAAACCTTAATGCCTGAGGCTAGTTCCACTTGCCAACCACGATCTTGCTTCACCGCATCTAGCTTACTATAGATGGTGAAATAAATGAATCTGTAGGTCCTAAATCAAGCAATACTAAAAGATATATACCTTGAATAGCACCTGTAGTCTGAACTACTATTCCCTGGTGATCTGCCTGACGTTGGGGTAAAAGCATAGATCTGTGTCACCATTTGTGATACAAAAATCTATTTTTCTCAAATCTCATTTCTCTATCAAAACTCAATTTTAAAAAAAAACTAAAAATACCCTTTTATAGATTTCAGATTCAATATCATCATTATATAAATTTTTGAGTGTTTTGATTAGTTATAATATGTTATAATCTAAAAATATTATAAGTCGATATTTCAACATTTCAGAAGATGCTCTCTCAAAAAATTAAAAAAAATAGTAAATCATATCAAAAAAATTAAAAATATATATTTATCACTAGAGGAGAGAATCCTCTTCATGAATATGTAATTTTTTTTCCAGAAGGTATAGATTTGATAGGGAAGTTTTGACGGGAGGAAAAAATTGTTGGATTCTGACAAGGTCGAACTTCAGTACTTATAACAAAGAAAATATACATCAAAAATAATTATTTCTTTTTTTGTGCACTAGCTATACATGTCATCTATAAAATATTTTCAAATCATAACAAAAAAAGATGATTTGTAAATACTTGTTTGACGTGAACTACATCCTATATTTTTTACAGTTAAAAAAGTGACATCAAAATAAAATAAAATGAATAAATTCTTAGTCAAAAAAAAAAAAAAATTATAGTCATAAAATTCATACAATTCTACACATTTCATCAGTTTACATCATCTTCATATTTTAAACGCAAATACCATTTTTTTTGTCATTAATGTTGAACTGTCACATTTTGATATCACTTTTCCTTATAAAAGGTGACACAGGTTTGTGCTTTTACCCGTTGCTCAACTGTTGTAAAAAATCTATGAGCTCTACCTGCATCACCAACTGTAGGCTCTGAAACTGTAGGCCTAGGTCTTGAAAACTAAGGTGCTCACTGAGGACATTGAACTACATAATGTCCAATCTGACCACATGAAAAATATTCCATATTTTTGTCAAAACCTCTTCCCATAGGTGGTACATTTGATTGCTGACGACTGTTCCTGCTCACAAAAGACTGGCTACTTTGAGCTGGCTGATTGGTCTGATTCTGTCTATTGCGTTGAGCATTGCGGTTGTTCTTGGTGTTAGAACCTTTACCACCGCCTTGAGCTTGAGAATTTGAGCCCTTCTGTTGAGATTGCTGCTGATATTGTTTCCCCTTAGAGAAAGAGAACTTCTTGTTACCACCTGAATTAAAGTTTCCTTTAGATCTTGATGCCGCGGGCGCTCCTACAAAACCACCTTGACCAAGGTTGACACTTTGCTCAACAAGGATAGCTCGATGCACCGCATCCTTCAGGGTTTTTGGCTCAAATACCTTAACTCCCCCAATAATATGGTTATTCAACCCCTAATAAAGTATTGTGTCAACTAAGCTGAATTTTCACTGAACCCTGAAAAAGGGATAAGCTCATAAAACTTACACTCATACTTGGTCACTGACAAAGTGTACTGTCTGAGATTATGAAATTCATCAGCCCTTTGTTGTTTCGATTACTCTGGTAGGAATCGTTCACGAAAACTCTTTAGGAATAACTCCCATGTAACACTACTCATATCGATTCCCAACTTCTTCTCCTCAATTGTCCACCAAGTTGCCCCAAAATTCTCTAAATTAGTGATTGCAAACCTTGCCTTAACATTGCTGTCAAACTCCTACATGGAAAAAATCCTATCAAGAGAAATAAGCCACTGCTCGGCCACATAACCAAAACCTTGCCCATTGAAAGGCTTAACCTTGGATCTTGAAAGATCCTTCATCTGAGTGGACACAATGGACTTCTAACGATCCTTCCGAGGACTCCTAGACCTAGGTCTATGCTCTTATTCTATCTGATGCACTTTAGGCTGTTCTTGAATAGGAGGTAGACATTCTAGAATAGTCCGCATCATTTGTCTCAAACTGACCTCTTCAAACTCAGCTTGGTCCTCTCTATGGCTCTCTTCCTCCTGTCTACTAGAGTGCTCTTCCCTGCTCTCTACATGAGCCAATCCCTCATGGGTAGACTCATGGGCACTGATAGTTTTTCCACGACCATGACCTCTTCCATGGCCTCTAACAGAAGACCTAGTCCTAGATACCATCCTACAATAGTACAATCTATTAAAATCACATGTTTCCATAGACTATGTTCAGTTCTATGTTTAGGTTTAAGTAAAATTTCTAGTTTTGAACCTAAGTGTTGAAGTATGAAAAATATCCAAGTAACAGTTTGAGTCTTGCTTCAGTTCACCTAGTTTCAAATTGAACAGATACACTTGATAGTTCAAAGTTCTAGTTGTTCCAAAATACCCAGAGCTCTCAATGTAGAAACTCGGGCTCTGATACCAAATGTAATGCCCCGCCAAGGGATCCAAAGATTTAATCTAGAATTTCACTAAGTTAAGAAATAATTTTTTTTTTTTTCATGATAGTAAACATCACATATAACTTATGCACAATAATGGAAGCAATAGCATTGTCCATCTGAAAGTAAACATAACATACATAATAGATTACATTCTTTAAGATCCCTTAACATGAATTACATTCATGAATCCATCTAGTACAACATCCTCATGAAATAATAAGTCCAATGTTTATGCATTAAATTTCAAATGCTCATTCATCCACTGTACATGTCATAGGGTATGACAAGCTCAAAAATATACATACATAGAATAAGATACATCACCCTATTCTAATCCATGATACATCAAAGTAGAGATAATCACATGATACTAAATCATAGAGAACAGATACATCCATCATAAAGATCAAACATAATAAACTAAGTGCACGGTTCCTTCCAACCGTTAATAGCATCATTAGACTATCGTGGATCCTAGCCATCCCTCCATGCGTAACATTCCAAATCATCGAAGAGATCATCGGTATTAACATACTAGGAATGTCACTCCTAATATATACAACATCATATGTAGAAAGTAATCTAACATGCAAATAAAAGTATAAGATACCATCATCTAACATATGCTAAACATCAATGAAAAAGGATACATATCCACCATCATGAAGGACGCATCAACCACGATGTCTCAATGAATCTCAAAATGATAAGAGTGGAAAATACACTACCACCCACCCGCGTGGTACCTGAGTGGTCCACTCCCACCATGCTAACGAGATAATGTCAAGTCCCAAACAAGCTATCAAAATGACATAGCACATATCTCTATAAGTCTAGGAATCCTAAAAGTATACTAACTCAAAGGTTCCAAACACAAAATCTAACATCTAATCCCAGAGGCACACAATGACATGTAGGAACCTACTATGCAAGTAGGAAAGTGTCATCGCAATTATCACATACAAGTTACCCTAGCAGTTTGCTAAACTCCACGGGTCCATACTGATTTCATGTGGTCACTAGTATCCTCTTATACTGCCGAGGCATACTACAGAATGCAAGGTCGCAACCATGCATCTCACTACTCCCATCCTAGCCTGTACAAGCACTCAAGGCATGGGCGAGAACAAGATACTTATCTTTTTAGGTTCATTCAGTTAGTATTAGGTGTGAATGTTATCACTTATTAATCCAACTTACAATGAGTTACCCTGGCAGCCTCTTAGGGCCTCGACCCCCATTGCAAGCCACTTCCCATCACTACATGTAGATATCCTACCCTAATGCTCATGGACTCATAAATCTCAAAATCACAAAAGATAATCTATAATAAAATTATCAAATCTGCATAAAAGCATCAAATCTCCATGAGCAAGCATCCATAGAAAATCATGAACACAACAACTCTCTATTGGCAACCGAAGTATCACTGATAATCAAATATCTAATGGTTCTCAATAACCAAAATATATATCTCAATCATACTGATCGAAGACTCCAAAAATGGTTGATTCAAACATGTCACAACATGACATCATTAAGAATAAATCCACATCTCAGCCCCATCATGGCAACTAGAAAATAATCAAGGATAACTGATCGATGACCAAAATAATGGTTAGGTCAAGAGTCTCATACACAAGAATCTCAACTATAACAATCAGTAATCACATCCAATACATAGAGCATTCCATCATAAACCATGGTTGGGTTTATAAAGATCGAGATTAAAACATCATCATGACATCACAATCACATAACCCCCAAGCCTCTAGTAGACGTCCTATACTGGTCAACACTAGTCAACCTAAAATCCAAAACAATAGCATAAAGAATACACAATGTAAACACATGTTTTGGTTTTTCTAAGTTTTCAAATTTGAATTTAAAAGTCTCTGTTTACGTTTTTCCAAATTATATTAAGTGGAGAAATTTCACGTTTTTCCTAACCCATGTATTTGGTTGATGGATAAAATTTTCTCCCCAAAACTATTAGACTCAATTTTCTAATTGATCTAATAATATTTTGTTTATATAACATTGTTTGAAAATTGACACTCTCAATGAATCAAAACTTCGATTATATATTCTAATAACTAATCTTAATTAAATTGAGGTTAATTAAATTAATTATTAATATCTCTTCATAATTGACAAGCTCAATATCTATATTTTAAATCATTAAAAGAGTGATCCATTAATTTAGAACTTTATAATATTCATTTATAATTAATTATATATACATATATACATACATACATACATATATATATATATATATATATATACATACATACATACATACATAAATATATATATATATATAATAACATTTAATAATTAATGATATTGCAACAAAATCGAGATTCATATCCAAATCTCATATGAAATAACATTGTGAATAAAATTTTATATAATTTAAAACCAAACTCAAATCGCAATGCGATTTTAAAATCGCGCAGCCCAATACATCCGCACTGTAGGTACACTGCAGTCGCAGGTACCCTGCGATCTCGTAGGCCTGCGGTGGGTGGGGTATATAATACCTGCCCAACATCATATATATATATTTTTAACGCAATTTTCAATAACATTTTTTTATAAAAATGTTCCCATGCGATATGAAATACTATTAACATGAAACTCTACTGCGATTTGAGATTCGATTATTATATAAATAAATATATATGTGTATATATATACATATGTATGTATATATATAAAAGTATATATATGTATATATATATGTCTATATATATATATATATATACTCACAGAGTTTATCACCATCATAGCACATACATATATATATGTATATAATGATATATACGTATATGCGTATGCAGATTCAAGAATATACACAGTTTACTTAGAAATTCTAATTTTCAAAATTTTTCTTTAAATCTTTGATCTTCAAATTTATCCAATAAATAATCTAATGGGTTTGGCTATGAATTTAAACCCTAGCCCCATTTTCTTTCAGATCTATGCATATAAAGATTTTCACATAAATTCAATTGCCCATATTGAGAATGCATACAATAAAAATATGAAATTCCTCAGAAGACATATGGAAGACACGAAGAAGATAGGGAATGCAAGATGCGGAAATAGCATAAGTAAATCACAAGAATCTACCCAAATTCTGATGCTAATTCGCTCTTCCTCAGAAAACCTGCAAAGCAAGCTCCCTTCTTCAAAATTCTCGAATCCTCCAATGCTCCAATCGCACTCCAAAAACTATGTCTAAGCTTCTAGAGATGCCTGAATATAAAGAGCTCTCAGGAAACCTCTAGAATGTTTCTAGAAATAGCTGGAAGGTGTCACCAACTAAGCATGGGTCTTTTCCAACCTTCAAGATGAGCCATAGGGTTGTAGACACCATGTGCTTAATTGATGCACTAACCCCCGTGTTGTTGACACATGAGAAATAGAAAAGTGCATTAATTCCCATGCAAGCTTATAACTCCAATCCACTCTTTATATAATTTCTATTTAAATATTTATAACTTTTATTTTAATTTATGTAACTTTTATTATTTTATTTATTTATTACTTTATTATTATTTTATTATTATTATTAATTTTAATTTCTAATTTTCTTTTATTTAATTCATTTTTTTCTCAATTAATTATAATCAAAATATCAAATAACATGATATTTTATATTAATTTTCTCAAATAATTAATTTATTAATTAAATCCATTTATTAAGACTTAATTAATAGAGAATTCACCATAGACCTCCAAGATAAAATATGAAAACCCATCATAGAGCAAATCACTCAAAATTAGTCTAAAGGGTTAAAAATCACGAATCATGTCATCCGACACATTTGGTGGGTAAAATATCCAGATACTTTTCCTACCTCACTAGGACAATTGGCTTAAAGGTTTGGGATTTGGACTTGAGAATTTATCTCCTTTCTCTTATCATTGAGATAGTATAATAGGGTACGCTTATCTTGGCAATTCAGGGAAGTCGATACCCGGTACTTGCAACCTGCAAAAAAACCATGCATGTACATACAATATATAATGCTAAGCTAAACAGATAATGTTAGGAAGTGGTGCATCGTGTAGATCCCAACTAAGCAGGTGACTACGACTCCCTTCCTTAACCACATCAGAAATGCAATACAATATGAAAACACGCACACCATACACATGCAAGTATGGGGTAAGTATCCATAATAAAACACATAAGATAATAACCATCCATCTAATCATCAATAATAACTGAAAACAGTATAATGATCATCATGTATGCATGAAATGTAAAATCTAAATGATCTCATCATATAACCACTGAATCCATAACATAATGTCTGATAGTGTCAAAACAATACCACTAATCCATCAACATAAAACTAGTCTATCACAGTCTGATAATAATAACAATGTCCAAAAAAGATGTGAACGAGGGTAGGCACTACATCCACCCCCCCTTGGGTTAGGCTTACTCCTGGAAGCCTACAAACAAGTAGGGATATAACTCCCTCAATCTAGCTGCATCCTCCCAAGTAGCTGAAGAATCATTAATAGGGTCCCATTGGACCCTTACCTGCTTGATGGTTCAACCCCTAAGGGTCAACCCTCGCTGCTCCAAAATATGAACCGGCTCCAAAGCCAGCTACCCGTCCTCTACCTGCAACACATTCCAATCAAGAACATGCACAATATCAGGAATATACTGCCGAAGCACTGAAACATGGAAATCATCATGAATGCGAGCTAGGCTGGGCGGTAGAGCAAGACGGTAAGCAACCGGGCCAATCCTCTCTAGAATCTTGAATGGTCCCACAAAACGAGGTGCTAGCTTAGAAATCTTTCCATATTAGATCAGACTCTTTTGTGGTCGCACTCTCAAGAAAACCTTACCTCCCACAGCAAACTACTTATCAGTCCTATGAGCATCGACATACTTCTTTTTCCTATCCTACGCCGTAGTCAAATGCTCACGGATAAGCACTACCTGTTGCTCCATATCACGAAGCATCTCAGGACCCAACAGGATGTGATCCTCAAGACTGTCCCAACTCAATGGTGTATGACAAGGACATCCATATAATGCCTGAAAAGGTGCCATGCTAATAGAACTATGATACCCATTTTTGTAAGCAAACTCCACTAGGTAGAGATAGTCCTCCCAATGTGTCTGCATATCCATCACATACATCCATAACATATCCTCCAAAACCTGGTTCACCCTCTCTGTCTGACCATCAATCTTTGGATGATATGCCAAACTGAAGTTTAACTGTGCTCCAAGCTCATGCTGCAGCGATGTCTAGAATGCAAATGTGAATATAGGATCCCTATCAGAAATGATCTTTCTAGGAATTCCATGTAACCTCACAATATCACGCATGAAGTTATTAGCTACAGAAGCTGCTGTGTAGGAAGACCTAATCAGTGAAAAATGTGCCACCTTAGTCAGTCGATCAATGGTGACCATGATAGCATCATGACACCGAACTGTTATTGATAATCCTATAATAAAATCCATGGAGATGATATCCCACTTCCAAGAAGGAATGAGATTAGGTTACAAAAGTCTAGCCGGGTGCTAATGTTCTGCTTTAACTCTGTGACACTAAAGACATCCAGCCAATAATCAGCAATATCTCGCTTTATCCTAGACCAAAAGAACAAACGTCTCAAATCAGCATGCATCTTCTTGACACCTGGATGTGCTGAGTAAGGTGTACGATGGGCTTCTGCTAGTATCAAGGTGCGAAGCTCATCCAAAAATAGCACATAAATCCTCCCCAAATGTCTCAAAAGACCATCTGAATCTCGAACATATCTTGCAAACTAACCTTCCAAAGATCTTCTTGAATCAATCTCTCTGCACACTTCCTGATACCAGGAATCCATAGGAAGTGCCTGAAGAATCTGACTCCTCAAGGCCACACCAAGAGTCATCAATGATACCACATGTCTCCAGCGACTCAAAGCATCTGCCACTACATTCTCCTTACCCTGAATGTACTTAACCTCAAAATCATACTCGCATAGAAAATCCATCCATTGGCTCTGGTGAGCATTCAAATTAGGCTAAGTAAAAATGTACTGAAAACTACGATGATTGTTGTGTAGCTCAAATCTGTGCCCCAACAAAAAATGTCTCCACCTTATCAAAGCATGAACTACTACTGCTGACTCAAGATCATGTGTAGGATAATTTAACTCATGATCCTTGAGCTTGCGTGATTCATATGCAATCACCCGTCCATTCTGCATCAACACTGCCCCAATCCCTTCAAGAGAAGCATCTGTACATACCATGGAATCACCTTCTGGATTAGGTACAGCTAGAATCGGTGCACTGGTCAAAAGCTCCTTGAGCTTCTAGAAAGCTTCCTCACATTTCTCTATCCATACAAACTTCTTTCCTTTCCTTTGAAGAGAAGTGATAGGATGTGTTATCTTAGAGAAGTTCTAGACAAATCTATGATAATAACCAGCTAAACCCATGAAACTACGAATCTTTGACACATTAGTCGGTGTAGGCCATTCTATTATCGCCTGAATCTTTGCAGGATCCACTGAAATACCATCACCTGAAATAACATGCCCTAAATACTGAATCTCTGATTTGAAGAATTCACAATTAGCTGCATTGGCATAAAGCCGATTGTCCCTCAAACACTGCAATACCAATCACAGGTGTTCCTCATGCTCCTTCTAAGTCTTAGAATATATCAATATGTCATCAAGAAACTCAAGTACAAACCTGTCAAGATATGATCGAAAAACACCATTCATCAAACTCATGAAAATTGATGGAGCATTAGTCAATCCAAAAGGTACCACTGTAAACTCATAATGCCCATAGCGCGTTTGAAAAGCAGTCTTGTGAATATCTACTTCCTTAATACAAAGCTGGTGGTATCCTAACTTGAGGTCAAACTTGGAGAATATCGTAGCTCCCTTGATCTGATCAAATAAGTCATTAATCATAGGTAAAGGATACTTGTTCTTAATAGTTACCTTATTCAACTATCTGTAGTCAATACAAAGGCACAAAGAACCGTCTTTCTTCTTCACAAAGAGCACTGGAGCTCCCCATGGTGATACACTAGGTTGAATGCTCCCTTTGGCCAGAAGTTCCTCTAGCTAAAGATGTAGCTCACCCAATTCCTGTGTAGTCATACGATAAGGAGGTTTAGAGATAGGCTCTACTCCAGGAATCAGATCAATACTAAAATCAATGTCCCTCTTAGGAGGCATGCCTGGAATCTCACTTGGAAAAACATCCGCGTACTCCTGCAAAATCGGGTGATCCAAATTCTTCCTCACAGGATCTTCCTCATCAAGATCATTTACCATAACAACAAATATCTGACATCCCTTACGGAAACTTTTCTTCATTTGCATAGCAGAAATCATCTGCAGAGATATAGGCCTCGGTATCCAAACTATCTTCACATCATTCCCTTGGTCATCTTGGCACATAATAATCTTCTTCCTACAATCTATACTGGCTCTATGAGATCCAAGCCAGTCCATGCCTAGAACCACATCATAGGAACCAAGGGGTATGACTCGAAGATCCACTATCGTATTGAAGCTTCCTAAACTAAGCCCACACGTATGAACTACAAAATCTGTGGAAACCTTAATGCTTGAGGCTAGTTCCACTGGCCAACCATGATCTTGCTTCACCACATCCAACTTACTATAGATGGTGAAATAAATGAATCTGTAGTTCCTGAATCAAACAATACTGAAAGAGATATACCTTGAATAGCACCTATGGTCTCAACTACTGTTCCCTGGTGGTCTGCCTAACACTGCTCAACTGCTGCAAAAACTCTATGAGCTCTACCTACATCACCAACTGTAGGCTCTGAAACTATAGGCCTAGGTCTTGAAAACTGAGGTGCTTGCTGAGGACACTAAGCTACATAATGTCCAATCTGACCACATGAAAAACATTTAGTATTTCTGCTGAAACCTCTTCCCATAGGTGGTACATTTGATTGCTGACGACTGTTCCTGCTCACAAAAGACTAGCTACTCTGAGTTGGCTGATTGGTCTGATTCTGTCTATTGCATTGAGCATTGCAATTGTTCTTGGTGTTAGAACCTTTACCACCGCCTTGAGCTTGAGAATTTGAGCCCTTCTATTGAGACTTCTATTGATACTGTTTCCCCTTAGAGAAAGAGAACTTCTTGTTACCACCTGAATTAAAGTTGCATTTAGATCCTGATGCTGTTGGCGCTCCTACAAAACCACCTTGACCAAGGTTAACACTTTGCTAAACAAGGATAGCTTGATGCACAACATCCTTGAGGGTTTTTGGCTCAAATACCTTAACTCTCCCAATAATACGGTTATTCAACCCCTAATAAAGTATTGTGTCAACTGAGCTGAATTTTCACTAAACCCTGAAAAAAGCATAAGCTCATAAAACTTATGCTCCTACTCGGTCACTGACAAAGTGTACTATCTGAGATTATGAAATTCATCAGACCTTTTCTGTTTCCATTCCTCTAGTAGGAATCATTCACAAAAACTCTCTAGGAATAACTCCCATGTAACACTGCTCATATCGATTCCCAACTTTTTCTCCTCAATTGTCCACCAAGTGGCCCAAAAATTCTCTAAATTAGTGATCACAAACCTTGCCTTAACATTGCTGCCGAACTCCTGCATGGAAAAAATCCTATCAAGAGAAATAAGCCACTGCTTAGCCACATAACCAAAACCTTGCCCATTGAAAGGCTTAACCTTGGATCTTGAAAGATCCTTCATTTGAGTGGACACAATGAACCTCTGACGATCCTTCTTAGGACTCCTAGACCTTGGTCTATGCTCTTGTTCTGTCTGATGCACTTTAGGCTATTCTTGAATAGGAGGTAGAAATTCTAGAATAGTTCGCATCATTTGTCTCAAACCGACCTCTTCAAACTCAGCTTGGTCCTCTCTATGGCTCTCTTCCTGCTGTCTACTAGAGTGCTCCTCCCTGCTCTCTACACGAGTCGATCCCTCATTGGCAGACTCATGGGCACTGATAGTTCTGCCATGACCATGGCCTCTTCCACGACCTCTACCATGGCCTCTAACAGAAGACCTAGTCCCAGATACCATCATACAATAGTACAAAGTACTATTAAGATCAAATGTTGCCATAGACTATGTTCAGTTCTATGTTTAGGTTTAAGTAAAATTTCCAGTTTTGAACCTAAGTGTTGAAGTATGAAAAATATCCAAGTAATAGTTTGAGTCTTGTTTTAGTTCACCTAGTTTCAAATTGAACAGATACACTTGATAGATCAAAGTTCTAGTTGTTCCAAAATACCTAGAGCTCCCAATGTAGAAACTCGGGCTCTGATACCAAATGCAATGCCCTGCCAAGGGATCCAAAGATTTAACCTAGAATTTCACTAAGTTTAGAAACAATTTTTTTTTTTCATGATAGTAAACATCACATATAACTTATGCACAATAATGGAAGCAATAGCATTGTCCATCTGAAAGTAAACATAACATACATAACAAGTTACATTCTTTAAGATACCTTAACATGAATTACATACATTAATCCATCTAGTACAACATCCTAATGAAATAATAAGTCCAATTTTTATACATTACATTTCAAATGCTCATTCATCCACTGTACATGTTGTAGGGTATGACAAGCTCAAAAGTATACATACATAGAATAAGGTACATCACCCTATTCTAATCCATGATACATCAAAGTAGAGATAATCACATGATACTACATCATAGAGAACATATACATCCATCATAAAGATCAAACATAATAAACTAAGTGCATGGTTCCTCCCAACTATAAATAGCATCATTAGACCATCGTGGATCGTAGCCATCCCTCCGTGTGTAACATTCCAAATCACCGAAGAGATCATCAGTATTAACATAGTAGGAATGTCACTCCTAATATATACAACATCATATGTAGAAAGTAATCTAACATGCAAATAAAAGTATAAGATAACATCATTTAACATATGCTAAACATCAATGAAAAAGGATACATATCAACCATCATGAAGGATGTGTAGTGCCTGCCCCTAGTTCACATTTTGTTATCATTGCTGAACTCTTTTAGAGCTAGTTTTATGTTGACGGTTAGCAGCATTGTTATGAGATTAACAGATATTGTGCTATGGATTCAGTTTATTATGCGATGAGATTACTTAGACTCTACATTTCATGTATGTATGATGATTATTTTCAATGTTTGCAGTTATTAATGATGATTAGTAAAATGATTTATTATCATATGTATTTTCTTATGGATACTTACCCCATACTTGCATGTGTATGGTGTGTGTATTTTCTTTGCTTGTTTACTTTTGTATGGCGTGTCTAATGTGGTTAAGGAAGGGAGTCGTAGTCACCTGCTAGTCGGGATCTACATGATGCACCACTTCCTGCTATTGCATGTTTAGTTTAGTATATATTGTGCTTGTACATGTATGGTTTTTATGCAGGTTGCAGGTATTGGGTATCGACTTCCCTGAATTGCCAGGATGAGCGTACCCTATCACACTATCTCAATGATAAGAGAGGGGAGATAAATTCTCAAGTCCAAATCCCAACCCTTTAAGCCATTTATTCTAATTGAAAAATTAGGACAAATATCTGAGTTGAGTACCCTCCAAATACGTTGGGTAACGTAATTCGTGATATTAAACCTTTGGTTTGATTTTGTATGTATATTTTTACCTTGTGAGTCTTTGATGTATTTTCCATTAATTAAGCCTAATTAAAAGATTTAATAAATGGTTTAATTAAATGGAAAATTAATATGGTATTTTAATATTTAGTTTATTTAATTAATTGGGAAATTAATTAAATAAAATAATTAAATTTGAAAATAAATATTTAAAAGTTTAAATTTGGAATGTGACAATATTTATTTTAATAATAATATATTTCAAGCTCATTTTTAAATAAATAATTAAATAATATTATTATTAAAGCTAATAAATATTTTAGCAATTAATTTTTGGAAAATACAATTTAAAAGTGGAAGATATATTTAAATTAATAAAAGATTCTAAATCTCATGTGATTAAAATATAAATATATTAAGATTGAAAAGTGAAATTATTAAAGTAAGTGCATGAGATTTAATAAATTAATTAATTAAATTGGAAAGAGTAAAAGTAAATATTAAATTAATTAATGTGCATTATTTTAATATTTGCTCATATAGGAGTTGGCAAATTCACGGGAGTTGTCATGTAGACAACACAGGGGTTTGCACTCTAAGAATGCAAAAGTTGTCTACACTTAGGAGTTAGCATTTTATTTGAGCACATGGTGTCTACAACCTTAAGACTCATCTAGAAGATTGGAGAAGACCCATGCTTGGTTGTCATGCTTATCTTCCAGTTGTTTCTAGAGACACTCTAGATGCATCTTAGAGGCCTTTAAATAGAGGCTCTCCTAGTGTGTTTGGACAAGCTTAATGAAAGCTTAAACAAAAGCTTAATGGAAGCTTAATGCAAGCTACAAGCTTCAAGCTAAGATGGGAGTTTCAAAGTTTACATGCATTGGAGAAGATTCACATGCTCGTATATTTTCTATTTGCTTCTATGCTCCTTCTAGCATTTCTAGTCACTTGGAGGATTCAATTTGCTTGGATCTTGGAGGAATTGTGAATGATGGAGAAGGAAGGGATTTTCTATGGACTTCTGAGGCATGGCAAAATTAGCATCAGTGTCCAGGTGCACTCGTGATAACCACATATTCTCTTTGCAATATTTCTCTTGCTGTCTTCATCATGTCTATTTTATGTGTCTGAATACTCTTTGTGATTGAATCTACAATTAAATTAGAATCTAGATATTTTGTTGGTTGAGTAGAAAACATTAGAAAATCCTAGATCCAATTAAGGAGAAAATTAGATCTGAATCGGGTTTGGGTTCGAATTTATATTGTGAATTAGATAGAGAAGATTTGGAATTAGAATGGAAAATCTAAGTTGAAAAATTGAATGGTTAGATGTAGCCTTTCTATCAAATTGAAAAAAATAGATTTGAAAAGGGTTTCTAAATCTATAGTCAAACCTATTAGAGAAATTATTGGATGAATTTAGAGCACAAATATTTTATAAGAAATTATTAAGAGTTGAATTTTTTTTTTTGTGTATATGTTTATATATCTCCATATACATGTATATATGTTATATTGTAGTACAAAACTCTGCATATATATATATATATATGTATGTATATATATATATATATATGTATGTATATATATATATATATATATGTATATATATATATATGTATGTATATATATATATATATATATATATATATACACACACACACACACACACACACATATATATATATACATATATATTTATATATATATATACATACATATGTATGTATATATATACAGACATAAATATTAATGGAGAGGTCAAATATTTAAAAGTGCAATGAAGAAGTTTACAAAAATTTGAATCACACATGATTAACATTTTTGAAAAAATGTTATAAAATATACCTTTGGGGCGGATATTTAACCCCGACCCCCACCTACCTTCGTAGTTTTATGACTGGTGTCACCTGTACCCGCTATCGCAGGCCCTGCGATAGGGGCAGGGCCGCACGGTCCTTTTCAAAAGTGCCGCCAAGTGATTATAATCACTTAAAACTTTTAAATCGCCTCTCTTTTTATATATCGAAGGTACGAATTGTGATCATCACAATCAACGGTACGTGCAGGGGGTGGCCGATTAGTATAAATTTGTAATAAGTGGTATGTATTATTTGATTGAAGTTGATATATGATATTGACATTATGTTTATTTAAAACATATATGTTATTATTATATATAGATTTTGATAATAGTTTTAATTAATAATAATTAGTAATATATTAATATTTGTGCATTATTAACAATAAGTTTTATTAGTGTGCGTGTGTGTCTATATATATATATAGATTGATTTTAATATATGTTATTTAATAAATGTTAGATGTTGAGAATTGTTAAAGATGAAATATTGACTTGTCAATTATTGATTAGTCGGAAGAGACAGTGAATTCATTTTAATTATTAAATTGAATATTAAGGGATTAGAAAATGATCGATTTTAATATTCATTATTTAATATATATTAAATAATTTAGATATGGTAATTTTATATTACATTTTTTTAAATGAAGAGACTTTAGCAATATTGGTTAAGATCTATTGACCAGGGGTCATGGTTACATTATAACATTGTTATAACATTACTATGATTTGAGTTATTATGTTATTATAACACATTATGTATTATTAAATAAATTATTGATATATCTTAATGGTGTTAAGAGTAAGTTAAATATTAACTAATGAAGTTTATGGAGGGATTCTCTAGATCGATTATTTATAGTTTGATGAGTTTATTATTTATTAATGTTTGTTAGGTCTAACAAACTATCAATAAATAATGGTATTAATGGCTTAAATAGTTAATTAAATTATATTTAGCATACCATGGGAGAAATTTATTTGAAATGATAATATTTGGTATTGGGGATTTATTAGGTCTTGTTATTAAATATTAACAAGTTGTTATTATTGAACTATTAATATGAATATTAGGGATTTGAGTTATAGTTGACTTTTAACGTTCAATATATAGTTAGCTATTAGTCAACTGATATTAATTGGAACGTTGCTATAGTTATGCAATTATTAATTAAATTAATTAATGAGAGTTAATTATATTTAATTAATAATTAAGTTATATTTGATATAATTCTTCTAACGAGATTGTAGATTATCTATATTGAAGTTGATAAGCCCTATGACTTGATTTAAGACCTTAGATATTATATGGTTGTCAACAATGATAACGATTAATTTAAAAGACTCAAACTTTAGTAATACTTAAGTAAGTTCTAACTAAAAACTATTAGAATGTTAATAGGTCATGGATGGTGTACCTATGTTAATTGATTGATTTAATTGATCATTTTAATTAAGTTATAATATTCTTGTTCAAAGATTGATAATTGGCTTTCTTATATGATAACGAATAATGATCCTTGATTTATGTGAAAAGTTGAAGTAACATTATAGGAAAGTTAATCAATTAGAATATGGATTATAGTTAAATAAAGAGAACAAGTTGATTAAGGGTCAATGATGATAAATTTAGTAAATATTTATCCTTAAGTTATTCTTAGAATGTAATTCTTAATAATGGAAGGATAATGCTTTCGAGAAACAAACGGGTTGATTTGTAGGTCAAATGATGAAATTTAAGACTCTTGAAGTACACTTGCAAATAGAAAACTAAAACCACTACACTTAAATAATGGAAAATGAAACTCCACACATTATTCAACTATGAAATTTTAGTAAACCAAAACATGTGTTTGCATTGTGTATTCTATATGCTTCTTGTTTTGAGTTTTGGGTTGACTAGTGTTGACCAGTCTTAGGTTGTTACCAGAGACTCGGGGGTTATGAGATGTGATGGCATGTTGATCTTTTTGGTCTCGATCTTTATAAGCCCAACCATGGTAATGTGATTGTATGCTCTATGAAATGTTTGTAATTGCTGATTGTTATTGTTCATTAGTCTTCATGTGTGAAGATGAGATGTATGTGTATGAGACACCTGAGCTAACCATTTTTGTGTCATTGATCAGTTATCCTTGGATTATTTTCTAGTCGCCATGATGGGACTAAAGTGTTGATTTATTTCTTGATGATGTCATGTTGTGAAATGTTTGACTCAACCATTTTGGAGTCTTTGATTAGTATGAATTTGAAATATTCTTGGTTGCTTGTTGAGAACCAATGGATGTGATGATTTATTTTAGTTATTGAGAACCAATGGATACTTATGATTATCAGTGATGCCTTTAGTTGCCAATAGAGAACTGTTGTGGTCATGATTTTCTATGGATGCTTTTTCAAATGCTCATGGAGATTTGATGATTCTTATCTTGGAGATTTGATGATTCTTATTGTGGATATTTGATGCTTTTATGCAGATTTGATGATTTTATTATGGATTATCTTTTGTGATTTTGAGATTTATGATTCCATGAGCTTAGGGTAGGTTATCTACTTGTAGTGTCGGGAAGTGGCTTGCAATGGGAGTTGGGGCCCTAAGTGGCTGCCAGGGTAACTCATTGTAAGTTTGGTTAATAAGTGATAACATTTACACACTAAATGGGGATTAAATGAACCTAAAAAGATAATTTTTTTGATGTTCTCGCCCATGCCTTGAGTGCTTGTATAGGCTAGGATGGGAGTAGTGAGAACGCATGGTTGCGACCTTGCATTTCGTAGTATGCCTCGTCAGTATGAGAGGATACTAGTGGCCGCGTGAGATCTGTATGGACCCGTAGAGTTTAGCTAACTGCCAAGGTAACTTGTACGAGATAAATACGATGACACTTTCCCGCTTGTAGAGTAGGTTTCCTACATGTCATTGTGTGCCTCTGAGAATTAGATGTCAATTTTGTGTGTGTTGGAACCTTTGAGTTAGTATACTTTTAGGATTCCTGGACTTAAAGAGATTTATGCTTTGTGGTTTTGATATCCTATTTGGGACTTGAGATTATCTCCTCAGCATGGTGGGAGTGGATCATTTAGGTTCCATGCGGTTGGGTGGTAGTGTTTTATCACTCTTATCATTTGAGATCCATTAAGATACCGTGGCTGGAGTATTCTTGGTTGGTATTTATCTTCATTATGTTCTTGGATCATTATGATAGATGATATACCTTATGATGGATGTATTTATTGGTATGTTTCTTATATTGATGGTTTGCATATGTTAGATGATGGTATCCTATGCTTTACTTTGCATGTTAGTAGGATGTTTTTAGGAGTGACATTTCTACTATGATAATATTGATGATCTCTTTGGTGCTTTGGAATGTTACGCACAGAGGGATGGCTAGGATCAATGATGGTCTAATGATGCTATTTACAGTTGGGAGGAACCGTGCACTTAGTTAGTTATGTTTGTGATATATGGTTATCTTTCATGATGGATGTTTATGTCTTTTGTGATGATGTATCATGTATGATTTATGGTCTCATTATGTTATTGCATCATGGATTAATATTGGATGATGATGTACTTTATTTACATGGATGTTTATTCTTTTAATCTTTTCATACCATGTGATATGTATGGTGGATGATTGAGCAATCTAAAATGTAGTTACTAAAAGAAAACTTGTCTATTGTTTAAGAACATTGAATGCATCATTGTTATTTCATTGTTAAGGATGTAATGTTAGATGAATAAGTTATGATTAGAACTAATTCAACGTTAAGGGATCTTTAAAGAATGTAATCTGTTATGTTATGTTATTTTCAGTTGGATATTACTATTGCTTCCACAAGTGTTGTGTATGGTTTTACTTTCATGTTTTAAAAAAAAAAAATATTTGGCAAACTTAGTGTAATTCTTTGGATCCCTTGGCGGGGCATTATAGGATGCATCAACCATGATGTCTCAATGAATCTCAAAATGATAAGAGTGGAAAATACACTACCACTCGACCGCGTGGTACCTAAGTGGTCCACTCCCACTGTGCTTAGGAGATAATCTCAAGTCCCAAACAAGCTATCAAAATCACATAGCACATATCTCTATAAGTCCAGGAATCCTAAAAGTATACTAACTCAAGGGTTCCAAAAACAAAATCTGACATCTAATCCCAGAGGCACACAATGATATGTAGGAACCTAATATGCAAGCAGGAAAGTGTCATCGCAATTATCACGTACAAGTTACCCTGGTAGTTAGCTAAACTCCACAGGTCCATACTGATTTCATACGCCCACTAGTATCCTCTCATACTGACGAGGCATACTACGAAATGCAAGGTCGCAACCATGTGTCTCACTACTCCCATCCTAGCCTATACCAGCGCTCAAGGCATGGGCAAGAACAAAACACTTATCTTTCTAGGTTCATTCAGTTAGTATTAGGTGTGAATGTTATCACTTATTAATCCAACTTACAATGAGTTACCCTGGCAGCCTCTTAGGGCCCCGGCCCCCATTGCAAGACACTTCCCATCACTACATGCAGATATCCTACCCTAATGCTCATGGACTCATAAATCTCAAAATCACAAAAGATAATCCATAATAAAATCATCAAATATGCATAAAAGCATCAAATCGCCATGAGCAAACATCCATAGAAAATCATGAACACAAAAGCTCTCTATTGACAACTGAAGTATTACTGATAATCAAATATCCAATGGTTCTCAATAACCAAAATATATATCTCAATCATACTAATCAAAGACTCCAAAAATAGTTGAGTCAAACATGTCACAATATCACATCATCAAGAATAAATCCACATCTCAGTCCCATCATGGTGACTAGAAAATAATCAAGGATAACTGATCGATGACCAAAATAATGGTTAGGTCAAGAGTCTCATACACAAGAATCTCAACTATAACAATCAGTAATCACATCCAATACATAGAGCATTCCATCACAAACCATGGTTGGATTTATAAAGATTGAGATTAAAACATCATCATGACATCACAATCACATAACCCCCAAGCCTCTGGTAGACGTCTTATACTGGTCAACACTAGTCAACCCAAAACCCAAAACAATAACATAAAGAATACACAATGCAAACACATGTTTTGATTTTGCTAAGTTTTCAAATTTGAATTTAAAAGTCTCTGTTTACGTTTTTCCAAATTATATTAAGTGGAGAAATTTCACGTTTTTCCTAACCCATGTATTTGGTTGATAGATAAAAGTTTCTCCCCAAAACTATTAGACTCAAATTTCTAATTGATCTAATAATATTTTGTTTATATAACATTGTTTGAAAATTGACACTCTCAATGAATCAAAACTTCGATTATATATTCTAATAACTAATCTTAATTAAACTGAGGTTAATTAAATTAATTATTATTATCTCTTCATAATTGACAAGCTCAATATCAATATTTTAAATCATTAAAAGAGTGATCCATTAATTTAGAACTTTATAATATTCATTTATAATTAATTATATATACATATATAAATATATATATATATATACATATATAAATATATATATATACATATATAAATATATATATATATATATATACATATATAAATATATATATATAATAACATTTAATAATTAATGATATTGTAACAAATTGAGATTCATATCCAAATCTCATATGAAATAACATTGCAAATAAAACTTTATATAATTTAAAATGAAACTCAAATCGCAATGTAATTTTAAAATTGCGTGGCCCAATACATCCGCACTGCAGGTACACTGCGGATCGCAGGTACACTGTGGTCGCAGGTACCCTGCGATCTCCCAGGCCTGCAGTGGGTGGGGTATATAATACCTGCCCAAAATCATATACATATTTTTTAACGCGATTTTCAATAAATTTTTTTTATAAAAACGTTCCCATGCGATATGAAATACTACTAACATGAAACACTATGTCTAAGCTTCTAGGGATGCTTGAATAAAAAGAGCTCTCAAGAAACCTCTAGACTGTTTCTAGAAATACCTGGAAGGTGTCACCAACTAAGCATGGGTCTTTTCCAACCTTCAAGATGAGCCATAGGGTTGTAGACACCATGTGCTTAATTGATGCACTAACCCCCATGTTGTTCACACATGAGCAATAGAAAAGTGCGTTAGTTCCTATGCAAACTTATAACTCCAATCCACTTTTTATATAATTTCTATTTAAATATTTATAACTTTTATTTTAATTTTTGTAACTTTTATTATTTTATTTATTTATTACTTTATTATTATTTTATTATTATTATTAATTTTAATTTCTAATTTTCTTTTATTTAATTCATTTTTTTCTCAATTAATTATAATCAAAATATCAAATAACATGATATTTTATATTAATTTTCTCAAATAATTAGTTTATTAATTAAATCCATTTATTAAGACTTAATTAATAGACAATTCACCATAGACCTCCAAGATAAAATATGAAAACCCATCATAGAGAAAATCACTCAAAATCAGTCTAAAGGGTTAAAAATCACAAGTCATGTCATTCGACACATTCGGTGGGTAAAATATCCAGATACTTGACTTACCTCACTAGGACAATTGGCTTAAAAGTTTGGGATTTGGACTTGAGAATTTATCTCCCTTCTCTTATCATTGAGATAGTATAATAGGGTACGCTCATCTTAGCAATTCAGGGAAGTTGATATCTGGTACCTGCAACCTGCAGAAAAACCATGCAAGTACATATAATATATAATGCTAAGCTAAACAGACAATGGCAGGAAGAGGTGCATCGTGTAGATTCTGACTAAGTAGGTGACTACGACTCCCTTCCTTAACCACATCAGAAATGCCATACAATATAAAAACACGCACACCATACACATGCAAGTATGGGGTACGTATCCATAATAAAATACATAAGATAGTAACCATCCATCTAATCATCAATAATAACTAAAAATAGTATAATGATCATCATGTATGCATGAAATGTAAAATCTAAATGATCTCATCATATAACCACTGAATCCATAACATAATGTCTGATAGTGCCAAAACAATACCATTAATCCATCAACATAAAACTAGTCTATCATAGTCTAATAATAATAACAATGTCCAGAAAAGATGTGAATGAGGGTAGGCACTAAAAAGTAATTATGAGAGCATATCTCATTTATTAAATTAAATATCTAAACAAAATCTCTCTTCAATTCAAAAAGGGAAATTTTCAGTTTATTATTGATAAAAAATGAGTTAAATCAGTTAATTCCTTTTTCTACTCAAATTGAATCAATTAACTCCTTATTTTACTCAAATTAAATCTGTTAACTCCTTTTAATTTGGAAATCTCCCTTAATGACTGAACTTCACCTTTAATCCTAACCGTTGATTAAAATCAATCTCAACCGTTGATGACTTCCACAAAAGTCTATTTAAGAGACCCTCATCTGTTCATTTTGAAAGGTTGAATGAGAATTTGCATCGAATTGTTGTTGAAATTCATACTCACATTTTCTCATATTCACATACGCAAAGATCAAGTTTGACCAAAAGTTGACCAGATTTAACTACAGTTGACTTGAGTTGACTAGTTTTGAAAAAAAATTTGAAATAATTAAACGAAATTATTTAATCAAATGGATTACTTACTTCTAATTAATTAAAAAAAGTTATTTAATTAAATGAGAAGCCATTCCTAATCAATTAAATGAAGTTATTTAATTAAATAGAAAAAGTAATTATGAGAGCATATCTCATTTTATTAAATTAAATATCTCAACAAAATCTCTCTTCAGTTCAAAAAGGGAAATTTCCAGTTCACTATTGATCAAAAATGAGTTAAATAAGTTAACTCCTTTTTCTACTCAAATTGAATCAGTTAACTCCTTATTTTACTAAAATTAAATCTCTTAACTCCTTTTAATTTGGAAATTTCCCTTTATGACTGAACTTCACCTTTAATCCTGACCGTTGATTGAAATCGATCTCAACCGTTCATGAATTCCAGGAAAGTCTATTTAAGAGACCCTCATCTCTTCATTTCAAAAGGTTGAATGAGAATTTGCATCGAATTGTTGCTGGAATTCATACTCACATTTGCTCATATTAACATACGCAAATATCAAGTTTAACCAAAAGTTGACTAGATTTAACCAAAGTTGACTTGAGTTGACTAGTTTCAAAAAGAATTTTGAAATAATTAAACGAAATTATTTAATTAAATGGAGTACTTACTTTTAATTAATCAAATCAGAAGCCATTCCTAATGAATTAAATGAAGTTATTTAATTAAATAAGAAAAGTGTCTCTAATTAATTAAAAATTATTTAATCAAATAGAAAAAGTAATTATGAGAGCATATCTCATTTTATTAAATTAAATATCTCAACAAAATCTCTCTTCAGTTCAAAAAGGGAAATTTCTAGTTCACTATTGATCAAAAATGAGTTAAATGAGTTAACTCCTTTTTCTACTCAAATTGAATCAGTTAACTCCTTATTTTACTCAAATTAAATATGTTAACTCCCTTTAATTTGGAAATCTCCCTTTATGACTGAACTTCACCTTTAATCCTGACCGTTGATTGAAATCGATCTCAACCGTTGATGAATTCCAAGAAAGTCTATTTAAGAGACACTCATCTTTTCATTTTGAAAGGTTGAATGAGAATTTGCATCGAATTGTTGCTGGAATTCATGCTCACATTTGCTCATATTCACATATGCAAAGATCAAGTTTGACCAAAAGTTGACTAGATTTAACAACGGTTGACTTGAGTTGACTAGTTTCGAAAAGAATTTTGAAATAATTAAACAAAATTATTTAATTAAATGGAGTGCTTACTTCTAATTAATTAAACAAAGTTATTTAATTAAATGAGAAGCCACTGCTAATAAAATAAATGAAGTTATTTAATTAAATAAGAAATGTGTCTCTAATTAATTAAAAATTATTTAATTAAATAGAAAAAGTAATTATGAGAGCATATCTCATTTTATTAAATTAAATATCTCAACCAAATCTCTCTTCAGTTCAAAAAGGGAAATTTTCAGTTCACTATTGATCAAAAATGAGTTAAATTAGTTAACTCCTTTTTCTACTCAAATTGAATCAGTTAACTCCTTATTTTACTCAAATTAAATTTATTAACTCCTTTTAATTTGGAAATCTCCCTTTATGACTGAACTTCACCTTTAATCCTGACCGTTGATTGAAATCCATCTCAACCGTTGATGAATTTCAGAAAAATCTATTTAAGAGACCCTCATCTCTTCATTTTGAAAGGTCGAATGAGAATTTGCATCGAATTATTGCTGGAATTCATACTCACATTTGCTCATATTCACATACGCAAAGATTAAGTTTGACAAAAAGTTGACCAGATTTAACCACGGTTGACTTGAGCTGACTAGTTTCGAAAAGAATTTTGAAATAATTAAATGAAATTATTTAATTAAAAGGAGTACTTACTTCTAATTAATTAAACAAAGTTATTTAATTAAATAAGAAGCCATTCCTAATTAATTAAATGAAGTTATTTAATTAAATAAGAAAAGTGTCTCTGATTAATTAAAGATTATTTAATTAAATAGAAAAAGTAATTATGATAGAATATATCATTTTATTAAATTAAATATCTCAACAAAATCTCTCTTCAGTTCAAAAAGAGAAATTTCCAGTTCACTATTGATAAAAAATGAGTTAAATCAGTTAACTCCTTTTTCTACTCAAATTGAATCAGTTAACTCCTTATTTTACTCAAATTAAATCTATTAACTCCCTTTAATTTGGAAATCTCCCTTTATGACTAAACTTCACCTTTAATCCTGACCATTGATTGAAATTGATCTCAACCGTTGATGAATTTCAGGAAAGTCTATTTAAGTGACCATCATCTCTCTATTTTGGAAGGTTGAATGAGAATTTGCATCGAATTGTTGTTGGAATTCATACTCACATTTTCTAATATTCACATATGCAAAGATCAAGTTTCACCAAAAGTTGACTAGATTTAACCATGGTCGAATTGAGCTGACTAGTTTCGAAAAGAATTTTACAATAATTAAATGAAATTTTTTAATTAAATGGAGTACTTACTTCTAATTAATTAAACAAAGTTATTTAATTAAATAAGAAGCCATTCCTAATTTATTAAATGAAGTTATTTAGTTAAATAAGAAAAGTGTCTCTAATTAATTAAAAATTAGTTAATTAAATAGAAAAAGTAATTATGAGAGCATATCTCATTTTATTAAATTAAATATCTCAACAAAATCTCTCTTCAGTTCAAAAAAGGAAATTTCCAATTCACTATTGATAAAAAATGAGTTATATCAGTTAACTTCTTTTTCTACTCAAATCGAATTAGTTAACTGCTTATTTTACTCAAATCAAATCTGTTAACTTCCTTTAATTTGGAAATCTCCCTTTATGACTCAACTTCACCTTTAATCCTGACCGTTGATTGAAATCGATATCAACCGTTGATGAATTGCACGAAAGTCTATTTAAGAGACCCTCATCTCTTCATCTTGAAAGGTTGAATGAGAATTTGCATCGAATTGTTGCAGGAATTCATACTCACATTTGCTCATATTCACATACGCAAAGATCAAGTTTGACCAAAAGTTGACTAGATTTAACCACGCTTGAATTGAGTTGACTAATTTCAAAAAAAAATTTGAAATAATTAAACGAAATTATTTAATTAAATGGAGTACTTACTTCTAATTAATTAAACAAAGTTATTTAATTAAATGAGAAGCCACTCCTAATTAATTAAATGAAGTTATTTAATTAAATAAGAAAAGCGTCTCTAATTAACTAAAGATTATTTTATTAAATAGAAAAAGTAATTACGAGAGCATATCTCATTTTATTAAATTAAATATCTCAACAAAATCTCTCTTCAATTCAAAAAGGGAAATTTCTAGTTCACTATTGATCAAAAATGAGTTGAATCAGTTAACTCCTTTTTCTACTCAAATTGAATCAGTTAACTCCTTATTTTACTCAAATTAAATCTATTAACACCCTTTAATTTGGAAATCTCCCTTTATGACTGAACTTCACCTTTAATCCTAATCGTTGATTGAAATCGATCTCAACTGTTGATGAATTCCAAGAAAGTCTATTTAAGAGACCCTCATCTGTTCATTTTGAAAGGTTGAATGAGAATTTGCATCGAATTGTTGCTAGAATTCATACTTGCATTTGCTCATATTCACATACACAAAGATCATGTTTAACCAAAAGTTGACCAGATTTAACTACGGTTGACTTGAGTTGACTAGTTTCGAAAAGAATTTTGAAATAATTAAATGAAATTATTTAATTAAATGGAGTACTTAATTCTAATTCATTAAACAAAGTTATTTAATTAAATGAGAAGCCAATCCTAATTAATTAAATGAAGTTATTTAATTAAATAAGAAAAGTGTCTCTAATTAATTAAAGATTATTTAATTAAATAGAAAAAGTAATTATGAGAGCATATCTCATTTTATTAAATTAAATATCTCAACAAAATCTCTCTTCAGTTCAAAAAAGGAAATTTCCAATTCACTATTGATAAAAAATGAGTTATATCAGTTAACTTCTTTTTCTACTCAAATCGAACTAGTTAACTCCTTATTTTACTCAAATCAAATATGTTAACTTCCTTTAATTTGGAAATCTCCCTTTATGACTCAACTTCACCTTTAATCCCGACCGTTGACTGAAATCGATCTCAACTTTTGATGAATTGCACGAAAGTCTATTTAAGAGACCCTCATCTCTTCATCTTGAAAGGTTGAATGAGAATTTGCATCAAATTGTTGCTGGAATTCATACTCACATTTGCTCATATTCACATACGCAAAGATCAAGTTTGACCAAAAGTTGACTAGATTTAACCACGGTTGAATTGAGTTGACTACTTTTGAAAAGAATTTTGAAATAATTAAATGAAATTATTTAATTAAATGGAGTACTTACTTCTAATTAATTAAACAAAGTTATTTAGTTAAATGAGAAGCCACTGCTAATTAATTAAATGAAGTTATTTAATTAAATAAGAAAAGCGTTTCTAATTAACTAAAGATTATTTTATTAAATAGAAAAACTAATTATGAGAGCATATCTCATTTTATTAAATTAAATATCTCAACAAAATCTCTCTTCAGTTCAAAAAGGGAAATTTCTAGTTCACTATTGATGAAAAATGAGTTGAATCAGTTAACTACTTTTTCTACTCAAATTGAATCAGTTAACTCCTTATTTTACTCAAATTAAATCTGTTAACTCCCTTTAATTTGAAAATCTCCCTTTATGACTGAACTTCACCTTTAATCCTAATCGTTGATTGAAATCGATCTCAACTGTTGATGAATTCCAAGAAAGTCTATTTAAGAGACCCTCATCTGTTCATTTTGAAAGGTTGAATGAGAATTTGCATCGAATTGTTGCTAGAATTCATACTCACATTTTATCATATTCACATACGCAAAGATCATGTTTAACCAAAAGTTGACCAGATTTAACCACGGTTGACTTGAGCTGACTAGTTTCGAAAAGAATTTTGAAATAGTTAAACGAAATTATTAAATTAAATGGAGTACTTACTTCTAATTAATTAAACAAAGTTACTTAATTAAATGAGAAGCCAATCCTAATTAATTAAATGAAGTTATTTAATTAAATAAGAAAAGTGTCGCTAATTAATTAAAGATTATTTAATTAAATAGAAAAAGTAATTATGAGAGCATATCTCATTTTATTAAATTAAATATCTCAACAAAATCTCTCTTTAGTTCAAAAAGGGAAATTTCCAGTTCACTATTGTTAAAAAATGAGTTAAATGAGTTAACTCATTTTTCTACTCAAATTGTATTAGTTAACTCCTTATTTTACTCAAATTAAATCTGTTAACTCCTTTTAATTTGAAAATCTCCCTTTATAACTGAACTTCACCTTTAATCATGACCATTGATTGAAATTAATCTCAACCGTTGATGAAATTCAGAAAAGTCTATTTAAGAGACCCTCATCTCTTCATTTTGAAAGTTTGAATGAGAATTTGCATCGAATTATTGGTGGAATTCATACTAACATTTGCTCATATTCACATACGCAAATATCAAGTTTGACCAAAAGTTGATCGGATTTAACCACGGTTGACTTGAGTTGACTAGTTTTGAATTTTTTTAAAAATAATTAAATGAAATTATTTAATTAAATGAAGTACTTACTTCTAATTAATTAAACAAAGTTATTTAATTAAATGAGAAGCCATTCCTAATTAATTAAATGAAGTTATTTAATTAAATAAGAAAATTGTCTCTAATTAATTAAAGATTATTTAATTAAATAGAAAGAGTAATTATGAAAGCATATCTCATTTTATTAAATTAAATATCTCAACAAAATCTCTCTTCAATTCAAAAAGGAAAATTTCCAGTTCACTATTGATAAAAAATGAGTTAAATTAGTTAACTCCTTCTTCTACTCAAATTGAATCAGTTAACTCCTTATTTTACCCAAATTAAACCTGTTAACTCCCTTTAATTTGGAAATCTCCCTTTATGAGTGAACTTCACCTTTAATGCTGACCGATGATTGAAATCGATTTCAACCATTGATGAATTTCAGGAAAGTCTATTTAAGAGACCCTCATCTCTTTATTTTGAAAGGTTGAATGAGAATTTGCATCAAATTGTTGTTGGAATTCATACTCACATTTGCTAATATTCAGATATGCAAAGATCAAGTTTGACCAAAAGGTGACTGGATTTAACCAAGGTTGATTTGAGTTGACTAGTTTCGAAAGAAATTTTGAAATAATTATACAAAATTATTTAATTAAATGGAGTACTTACTTCTAATTAATTAAACAAAGTTATTTAATTAAATGAGAAGCCATTCCTAATTAATTCAATGAAATTATTTAATTAAATAAGAAAAGTGTCTGTAATTAATTAAAGATTATTTAATTAAATAGAAAAAGTAATTATGAGAGCATATCTCATTTTATTAAATTAAATATCTCAACAAAATCTCTCTTCAGTTCAAAAAGGAAAATTTTCAGTTCACTGTTAACAAAAAATGAGTTGAATGAGTTAACTCCTTTTTCTACTCAAATTGAATCAGTTAAGTCCTTATTTCATTCAAATTCAATCTGTTTTCTCACTTAATTTGGAAATCTCTCTTTATGACTGAACTTCACCTTTAATCCTGACCGTTGATTGAAATCGATCTCAACTGTTGAGGAATTCTAAGAAAGTCTATTTAAGAGACCCTTATCTCTTTATTTTGAAAGGTTGAATGAGAATTTGCATCGAATTGTTGTTGGAATTCATACTCACATTTGCTCATATTCACATACACAAATATCAAGTTTGACCAAAAGTTGACCAGATTTAACCACGGTTGACTTGAGCTGACTAGTTTCGAAAATAATTTTGAAATAATTAAACAAAATTATTTAATTAAATGAAGTACTTACTTTTAATTAATTAATAAAAGTTATTTAATTAAATGAGAAGCCATTCCTAATTAATTAAATGAAGTTATTTAATTAAATAAGAAAAGTGTCTCTAATTAATTAAAGATTATTTAATTAAATAGAAAAAGTAATTATGAGAGCATATCTCATTTTATTAAATTAAATATCTCAACAAAATCTCTCTTCAAGTCAAAAAGGAAAATTTCTAGTTCACTATTGATCAAAAATGAGTTAAATCAGTTAACTCATTTTTCTACTCAAATTGAATCAGTTAACTGCTTATTTTACTCAAATTAAATCTTTTAACTCCCTTTAATTTGGAAATCTCCCTTTATGACTAAACTTCACCTTTAATCCTGACCGTTGATTGAAATCGATCTCAACCATTGATGAATTTCATCAAAGTCTATTTAAGAGACCCTCATCTCTTCATTTTGAAAGGTTGAATGAGAATTTGCATCGAATTGTTGCTGGAATTCATACTCACATTTGCTCATATTCACATACACAAATATCAATTTTGACTAAAACTTGACCGGATTTAACCACGGTTGACTTGAGTTGACTAGTTTCAATTTTTTTTTTGAAATAATTAAACAAAATTATTTAATTAAATGGAGTACTTACTTCTAATTAATTAAACAAAGTTATTTAATTAAATGAGAAGCCATTCCTAATTAATTAAATAAAGTTATTTAATTAAATAAGAAAAGTTTCTCTAATTAATTAAAGATTATTTAATTAAATAGAAAAAGTAATTATGAGAGCATATCTCATTTTATTAAATTAAATATCCAAACAAAATCTCTCTTCAGTTCAAAAAGGGAAATTTTTAGTTCACTATTGATAAAAAATGAGTTAAATCAGTTAACTCCTTTTTCTACTCAAATTAAATCTATTAACACCCTTTAATTTGGAAATCTCCCTTTATGACTGAACTTCACCTTTAATCCTAATCGTTGATTGAAATCGATCTCAACTGTTGATGAATTCCAAGAAAGTCTATTTAAGAGACCCTCATCTGTTCATTTTGAAAGGTTGAATGAGAATTTGCATCGAATTTTTGCTAAAATTCATACTCACATTTGTTCATATTCACATACGCAAAGATCAAGTTTGACCAAAAGTTGACCAGATTTGACCATGGTTGACTTGAGCTAACTAGTTTTGAAAAGAATTTTGAACTAATGAAATAAAATTATTTAATTAAATGAGAAGCGATTCCTAATTAATTAAATGAAGTTATTTAATTAAATAATAAAAGTGTCTCTAATTAATTAAAGATTATTTTGTTAAATAGAAAAAGTAATTATGAGAGCATATCTCATTTTATTAAATTAAATAGCTCAACAAAATCTCTATTCAGCTCAAAATGGGAAATTTTCAGTTCACTATTGATTAAAAATGATTTAAATCAGTTAACTCCTTTTTCTACTCAAATTGAATCAGTTGACTCCTTATTTTACTCAAATTAAATCTGTTAACTCCCTTTAATTTTGAAATCTCCCTTTATGACTGAACTTCACCTTTAATCCTGACCGTTGATTGAAATCGATCTCAATCGTTGATAAATTCTAGGAAAGTCTATTTAAGAGACCCTGATCTCTTCATTTTGAAAGGTTGAATGAGAATTTGCATCGAATTGTTGCAGGAATTCATACTCACATTTGCTCATATTCACATACACAAAGATCAAGTTTGACCAAAAGTTGATCAGATTTAACCAAGGTTGACTTGAGCTGACTAGTTTCGAAAAGAATTTTTAAATAATTAAACGAAATTATTTAATTAAATGGAGTACTTACTTCTAATTAATTAAACAAAGTTATTTAATTAAATGAGAAGCCATTCCTAATTAATTAAATGAAGTTATTTAATTAAATAAGAAAAGTGTCTCTAATTAATTAAAGATTATTTAATTAAATAGAAAAAGTAATTATGAGAGCATATCTCATTTTATTAAATTAAATATCTCAACAAAATCTCTCTTGAGTTGAAAAAGGGAAATTTTTAGTTCAATATTGATAAAAAATGAGTTAAATCAGTTAACTCCTTTTTCTACTCAAATTGAATCAGTTAACTCCTTATTTTACTCAAATTAAATCTGTTAACTCTTTTTAATTTGGAAATCTGGCTTTATGACTGAACTTCACCTTTAATCCTGACCGTTGATTGAAATTGATCTCAACTGTTTATGAATTTCAAGAAAGTCTATTTAAGAGACACTCATCTCTTCATTTTTAAAGGTTGAATGAGAATTTGCATCAAATTGTTTCTGGAATTCATACTCACATTTGCTCATATTCACATACGCAAAGATAAAGTTTGACCAAAAGTTGACCAAATTTAACCACGGTTGACTTGAGTTGACTAGGTTCGAAAAGAATTTTAAAATAATTAAACAAAATTATTTAATTAAATGGAGTACTTACTTCTAATTAATTAAACAAAGTTATTTAATTAAATGAGAAGCCATTCCTAATTAATTAAATAAAGTTATTTAATTAAATAAGAAAAGTGTCTCTAATTAATTAAAGATGATGTAATTTAATAGAAAAAATAATTATGAGAGCATATTGTTGGAAATGATTGAAATAATGATAAGAAAAGTTGAGGGAGATTGTTGGAATAAAATATGGAACTAGTAAAGAATGTCCTTAATCATTTTTTTGTCATTGATGTCAAACTTGCTACTTGTAGGGATGACAATTGCTTTAGTGATCCAAATACTATCAATTAGTTGATTTTTAATGTGGAGGCACTTAATAAGATGTAACTAAAATACCTAGAGAAAGGTTGAAGTTATGATTTTGGAATGAAGTACAAGGATCAGCTAAGCCATTGATGAAAGAATGTATTTGATGACATACTACAAAGAATGGGCACACTGAAACATATCAAAGATTTAAAGTTTTAACTAACTGTTTTGTAAAGCTCAAACTAAGTTCATTAGAGAGAAGGAGTCGGGCAAGCTAGTAAGAGCCGAGCAAGTTCTAGTTAATGTCGAGTAAATGTCAGATGCCGAGTGGTGCCGAGTATAATCAAGTGCCAAGTAAGTTCAAGTGTCGAGTAAGTTCAAGTGACGAGCAAGTTCAAGTGTCGAGCTAGTATAGGTGTCGAGCACTAGTAACTCAATAATGCCAAGTTGCTGCATTATTTAAGAAATTGAAGATTCGCCAGATCTAAGCTGACAGGGTTGTTATCTAGAAATCTGTGAATTAAAAGGAAGATAAGAATGATGAGTTGGTGGCACAGAACACCATGTAGAATGTTTTTAAGATACAACTAGAAAATTTTCAAGAAGAAAACAAGATATGGGGTAGATAAATTGTATCCTACCTAATCAATTTTGAAATCCTAAAATTGAAGAGGAAGAATTGAGCAGTAAAGGAAAATCAGACTTTTATATAAGAAGTAATAAGTTAATAAGAGAAAGAAAGAGCGAGAGGGGATAGAAGGAAAGGAGACAATGGTCAAGCATAAAAGCATGAAATGATGAAGAATGTGCCTAGGAGAAGATAGCGCAGAAATTCTATTTGTATAGATGACCACAAAGGTGATTGCATTGATAGAATGAGTTAGAAGACCAAGGACATGAAGCTTGAGAGGAAGACAAGCAGTCAGAGCTAAAGAGATTAAAGCCAAGCATAAGGATTGAACTGAAAGTGTGATCTGAAATTTGCAAAGTATGTTGTAAGTTATATCAGATCAAAAGACCATTATTGTTACTTTCTAGCAATTGTAACTGTAAGTCTAAATCCTATGGACTTAGGTTGGTTTAACAGCCATCAGAAAAATACTTTAACAGGGTGACATTCCAAGTGAATGTTCTAAAGACCTTTAACCAAGCCCATTCCTAACAGTTTGGTGAAATCCTCTAACAAGGTCACATTTAACAGTGTGTTGTAATCCTTTAACAGGGCAGGATTTTAACAGGGCATCACTTTAGAAGAGTGAGAATCAAGTAGCATGTTACTGGTGGTTTTTCTCAAATTAGGTTTCCACATAAATCATTGTGTCTTGTGTTGATCTTGAGTGTTTTATCTTTGTATGCTGATTTACTGTAACTTGTTTATATGATTGATTTAAGTTTGAACAGATGAAAAGGGTATGGATTCATTAAAAGTAGTAAAAAGGTATTAATAGGGCATTGGGACCTTGAATAACTGATTCATCCCCCTCTCAGTTATTCTAAAAAATTCTAACAATTGGTATCAAAGCCTGATTGCTGATTCAGTTTAAAGGGACTACTAGCAGTAAATGCCAAAAAGAGAAGTTCTCAAGCTCAACAAAGAAAAATTTGTTGCAAGGCAAAGTTTGATGAAGCTACATCTTGGATCCATAGGAGATTATGCCCAAAATTGAATTGTCATTGAATATGTAGATCCAACAAGTGCTCCTACTGTAGAAGACATGAAAAACAAACAAGAACACAATCAGACAATGCTAGAAATTGCATCTGCACTCAGCTATGCTAAATTTGATGATATCAAAGGATGTGACACTGCATTCAAAATGTGGAAAGCACTATTGGACATCTATGGAGGAGATCAGAATGTACAAAGAGAAAAAAAGAGAAAGTCCAAGAGGAAAGTTTGATGACATGAAAATGGAGGAAAATGAGAATGCTACTCAGTATGGTGCAAGAATAAAAGAAGTGGTAAGTGCAATAGGATACTTGAATGGTCAACTAGATGAGGATACTATTAATAGTAAGCTCTTAAGAACCTTGCTCCCTATCTATGCTATTAGAGTATCAGGAATACAAGAACTAAGATGCATACTAGGAAATAATCTAAGCTTTGAAGGTATAATAGGTAGACTCACAGCATTTGAGTTATCTAACTTTGACAACTACAAACTTGAAAATGTTGAATCTACTTTTAAGGCAAAGTTATCACTGAAAGATGTCGAACAGGTAAAATCAAAGAAAGGAAGAAAAATGAAGTATGTATCTAGTGACAGTAGCACTGATGAGGAAGATGTGGAACAATTGGAAGCATTGCTCGCTAGAAGATTTCACAGGGGCAAAGGAAAATTCAAATGTAAGATGCCTATCATCTGTTTCAATTACAATGAAGTAGGTCATATTGCTGCAAGATGTCCACAGAAAAAGGATTCCAAGGAAAGAAATAAATACAAGAACAGAAGAGATGATGACAAAAGAGATTACAAAGAAAAAGGTAAGAAGTGTTATATTGTTGAAGAAAATTCTGATGACAATGATGATGAAGTTGTTTATGTAGCCATGAAGGACCAATCTGATGAAGAAGAAGCCACAGCACTGGTGACATGTATAAACAAGAATGACCGATGGATCATAGATAGTGGATACTCACATCACATGATAGGAGACAAAAGTAAGTTTGTCAACTTTACTTAGTATGATGGAAATAGTGTTAGATTTGGTAATGATGCTCCATGTCAAATCAAAGGAAAAGGTTCCATTAAGCTCACAGAACAGATTTCATGTGATAATGCATACTATGTTGAAGGATTAAACTACAATTTACTGAGCGTCTCACAGTTAGGCAATATAGGTTGCAAAGTGGAATTTGGAAACAAAACTGCAAAAATCTATGATACTGATGGTAAACTAATAGGAAAAGGAGATCAAACAAAGATTAATTTGTTTTACCTTGATATGGATGATGCTTCTTGTCTATTTGCAAAATTTGATGATGAATGGTTATGGCATAGAAGATTATGTCATGTCAATTTTGATAATCTAGTCAACATCAGTAAAATGAAGAAAGTCAGAGGTCTACCAAAATTGAAAAAGCCTGATAATATCATGTGCAAACAATGTTAGCTAGGAAAGATGACAAAATCAAGTTTCAAAAGCAAGAACTATACATCTAAAGAGATACTTGAGTTAGTTCACACTAACTTATGTGGCCCAATGGAAATACAAAGCTATAGAGGAGATAAATACATAATGCTATTTGTTGATGACTATTCTAGGATGATGACTGCTATGTTCTTAAAAAAAAAATGTGATGCTTTTCAAATGTTTAAATGGTATGTGGCCAGAGTTGAAAAGGAAACTAGAAAAAGTCTGAAATGCCTAAGATCACATAGAGGTGGTGAATTTACATCAAAAGAATTTGAGTTATTCTGTAATGACAATGGAATCAAAAGACAAACGTAAGCTCCTAGAACTCCCCCACAGAATGGAATTGTTGAGAGAAGAAACAAATCTATGATTGACTGTGCCAAAACATTAATGATGGAAAAGAATGTTGCTCTAAAATACTGGAGAGAAGTTGTAAGTGTAGCTATTCATACACTGAACCGAGTACAAGTCAAGAAAGGTACAAATACAACACCTTTTGAATTATGGTATGGTTACTCACCTAATGTAAAACATTTCAAAGTGTTTGGTTGCAAATGTTTTATCCTGAAGGATACTAGAAATGGAAAATTTGATGAAAAAGTGATGAAGGTATATTTCTTGGTTACTCCACTAGAAGTAAGGCATATATGTGTTTGAATGTTAACTCTAACAAAATTGTGAAAAGTGCAAATGTAAATTTTGATGAGCACATAGAAGTCCAAGCTGAAGAACCAAAGAAAATAGAAGAATATAGAACCTTTGTATATTCTTATGAAGGAATGACTGCTGATGAGGATGATGACAATCAAATTGAAAATCAACAACAAGTGTTAGTTTCAGCCGATTCACAACCAGTGAATGTCGAGTTGCATTCAGAAGCTGAGTTACAAAATGAAGAAAATGCACAATCTAATTCTGAAGACAATACACATAATGAAGAACAACCTGACAATGAAGTGCATAGTGATCTTGAATCTGAAAGATCAAACTTGGAAACAAGAACAGAGCCAAGATTATCCAAATATGTAAAAAGACATCACCCTGCTGAATAGATAATTTGTGACAAAGATGCAAGACCAATGACAAGGAATAGACTAAGACATGAATCATGTCTGATCAGGAAATCTGAACCCAAGATAGTATATGGTGCATTATAGGATGATGTCTGGTATAAAGCTATGGAAGAAGAAATTAATCAAATAAGGAAAAACAAAACCTGGAGTTTGGTTCCTAGACCAACTGACAAGAATGTGATTGGTACCAAATGGGTATTCAAAAACAAACTAGATGAGAATGGTGAGATTACCAGAAATAAAGCCAGATTAGTATGCAAGGGTTATGCTCAAGAAGAAGGAATAGATTATGGAGAAACATTCACTCCTATTGCTAGAATGGAAGGAGTAAGAACTTTACTTGCATATGCTGCCTACAAAGATTTCAAAGTCTATTAGATGGATGTAAAATTTGCTTTCTTAAATGGTATACTAGAAGAAGAAGTCTACATTGAACAACCAAAAGGATTTGTTGATGAGAACAACAGGGATATGGTGTGTAAGCTACATAAAGCACTCTATGGTTTGAAACAAGCACCTACAGCATGGTATGAGAGACTTCACAAGTATCTAGTGCAAATTGGATTTGAAAGAACTGATGATAATAGCAACATGTACATCAAAGTTGAAAAAAGTAAAGACATTATTGTATCTAAAATTTTTGTGGATGACATAGTATTTGGTGGTAAGGAAGTACTTTGCAAAGGCTTTGCTGAAAGTATGAAACATGAATTTGAAATGTCTATGTTTGGAGAAATCAAATTTTTTGTTGGATTGCAAGTACACCAACTTAAACATGGAATATTTGTTACACAATCAAAGTACATCAAAGAAATTCTTAAAACGTTTGGATTGGAGGAATCCAAACCAGTAAGCACACCAATGGCCACAAGAAATAAGTTGTCCAAAAATGATGAGTCAACTGAAGTCAATCAAACAATGTACAGATCCATGATTGGAAAATTACAGTATGTTGTGCATAGTAGACCAGACATAGCATTAGCAGTTGGAATAGTGGCTAGGTTTTCTGCTAATCCTAAAGAAAATCATCTCATAGCAATAAAAAGAATAATGAGATATCTCAAAGGGACTAATGATTTTGGTCTATACTACAAAAGGAATGGAAAATTTGAACTCAATGCATATACAGATGCAGACTAGGGAGGAAACATTGATGACAGAAAAAGCACAAGTGGAGGTGCATTATTTCTAGGCAAAAGGCTGGTTACCTAGACTAGCAAGAAACAAACATGTATATCCCAATTCACTACAAAATCAGAATATGTGGCAGCTGCAGTCAATTGTACAAATATTGTATGGCTCACACATCTATTGAATGGAATGAAAGAAGAAGTAACAAAACCGGTGATATTGTATTGTGATAATACAAGTGCTATAAACATATCCAAAAATCCAGTGATGCATGCAAAAACCAAGCATATCGCAATCAAGTATCATTATGTTAGAGAATTGGTAGAAGACAAACAAGTGAAGTTGGAATACATTCACACAAAAGAAAAAACTGCAGATATCTTCACCAAACCATTGCCCAAGGATGCCTATGAATATCTTAGAGGCAAATTGGGGGTCATACCCCTAACCCAAGCAATTTAAGGCAACAAGGAAGCTACCTTGCATCAACAGGAATAAATCATTAAAATATTAATAGGTTGATGCAAAGGATGACAACAGGTACAGAAACTCCAAATCAGTCACAAGCATGGTGACAGAGGGAGAAAAACAACAAGAAGCCAAAGCTTATATTTTGCATGATAAAAATGCTACATCTTTGACATTTATGTCAAAGAGGGAGAAATATGCAGGAAAGAGGGAGATATATATATATATATATATATATATATATATATATGAAAGAAGGAGATATATGAGATCTATAGTGAAATACAACAAAACAATGTATACAATCTTGTTGGTAACTGAATTGATTATTTGATCAGTTTGGTTTGCCATCAATGCTAAAGAGGGAGATTGTTGGAAATGATTGAAATAATTATAAGAAAAGTTGAGGGAGATTGTTGGAATAAAATATGGAACTAGTAAAGAATGTCCTCAATCATTATTTTGTCATTGATGTCAAACTTTCTACTTGTAGGGATGACAATTGTTTTAGTGATCCAAATACTATCAATTAGTTGATTTTCAAGGTGGAGGCAATTAATAAGATGTAACTAAAATACCTAGAGAAAGGTAAAAGTTATGACATTGGAATGAAGTAAAAGAATCAGCTAAGCCATTGATGAAAGAATGTATTTGATGACATACTACAAAGAATGGGCACATTGAAACATATCAAAGATTTAAGGTTTTAACTAAGTCTTTTGTAAAGCTCAAACTAAGTTTATTAGAGAGAAGGAGCCGGGCAAGCTAGTAAGAGTCGAGCAAGTTCTAGTTAATGCCGAGTAAACTTCAGATGCCGAGTAGAATCAAGTGCCGAGCAAGTTCAAGTGTCGAGTAAGTTCAAGTGCCGAGCAAGTTCAAGTGTCGAGTAAGTTCAAGTGCCGAGCAAGTTCAAGTGCCAAGCTGGTATAGGTGCCGAGTAATACAAAGGTGCCAAGCACCAGTAACTCAATAATGTCGAGTTGCTGCATTATTTAGAAAATCAAAGATTTGCTAGATCTAAGCCGACAAGGTTGTTATCTAAAAAATTTTGAATTAAAAGGAAGATAAGAATGATGAGTTGGTGGCATAGAACACTATGTAGAACATTTTTAAGATACAACTGGCGAAGTTTCAAGAAGAAAACAAGATATGGGGTAGATACATTGTATCCTACCTAATCAATTTTGAAACTCTAAAATTGAAGAGGGAGAATTGAGCGGTAAAGGAAAATCAGACTTCTATATAAGAAGACATAAGTTAATAAGAGAAAGAGAGAGCGAGAGGGGATACAAGGAAAGGAGACAGTGGTCAAGCATAAAAGCATGAAATGCTGAAGAATGTGCCTAGGAGCAGATAGCGCAGAAATTCTATTTGTATAGATGATCACAAAGGTGATTACATTGACAGAATTAGTTAGAAGACTCAAGGAGATGAAGCTTGAGAGGAAGACAAGCAATTAGAGCTAAAGAGCTTAAATCCAAGCATAAGGATTGAACTGAAAGTGTGATTTGAAATCTGCAAAGTATGTTGTAAGTTATATCAGATCAAAAGACCATTATTGTTACTTTCTAGCAATTGTAATTGTAAGTCTAAATCCTATGGACTTAGGTTGGTTTAATAGCCATTAGAAAAATCCTTTAATAGGGTGACATTCCAAGTTAATGTTCTAAAGACCTTTAACCAAGCCCATTCCTAACAGTTTGGTGAAATCCTCTAAAAATGTCACATTTAACAGTGTGTTGTAAGCCTTTAACAGGGCATCATTTCAGAAGAGTGAGAATAAAGTAACATGTTACTGGTGGTTTTTCTCAAATTGGGTTTCCACGTAAATCATTGTGTCATGTGTTGATCTTGAGTGTTTTATCTTTGCGTGTTGATTTAATGTAACTTGCTTATATGATCGATTTAAGTTTGAACATATGAAAAGGGTATGGATTCATTAAAAGTAGTAAAAAGGTATTAATAGGGCATTTGAACCTTGAATAACTGATTCACCCCCCCTCTCAGTTATTCTAAAGAATTCTAACAATTGGTACTCATTTTATTAAATTAAATATCTCAACAAAATCTCTCTTCAGTTCAAAAAGAGAAATTTTCAGTTCACTATTGATAAAAAATGAGTTAAATCAGTTAACTCCTTTCTCTACTCAAATTGAATCAGTTAACTCCTTATTTTACTCAAATTAAATTTGTTAACTCCCTTTAATTTAGAAATCTCCTTTTATGACTGAACTTCACTTTTAACCCTGACCGTTGATTGAAATCGATCTCAACCGTTAATGAATTCTAGGAAAGTCTATGACCCTCATCTCTTCATTTTGAAAGGTTGAATGAGAATTTGCATCGAATTGTTGCTGGAATTCATACTCACATTTGCTCCTATTCACATACGCAGAGATCAAGTTTGACCAAAAGTTGACCAAATTCAACCACGGTTGACTTGAGCTGACTAGTTTCGAAAAGAATTTTGAAAAGAATTAAATAAAATTATTTAATTAAATGGAGTACTTACTTCTAATTAATTAAACAAAGTTATTTAATTAAATGAGAAGCCATTCCTAACTAATTAAATGAAGTTATTTAATTAAATAAGAAAAGTGTCTCTAATTAATTAAAGATTATTTAATTAAATAGAAAAAGTAATTAAGACAGCATATCTCATTTTATTAAATCAAATATCTCAACAAAATCTCCCTTCAGTTCAAAAAGGGAAATTTCCAGTTCACTATTGATAAAAAATGAGTTAAATCAGTTAACTCCTTTTTCTACTCAAATTGAATCAGTTAACTCCTTATTTTACTCAAATTAAATCTGTTAACTTCCTTTAATTTGGAAATCTCCCTTTATGACTGAACTTCACCTTTAATCCTGACCGTTGATTGAAATCGATCTCAACCGTTGATGAATCTCAGAAAAGTCTATTTAAGAGACCTTCATCTCTTCATTTTGAAAGCTTGAATGAGAATTTGCATCGAATTGTTGCTGGAATTCATACTCACATTTGCTCATATTCACATATGCAAAGATCAAGTTTGACTAAACATTGACTGGATTTAACAACGGTTGACTTGACTTGACTAGTTTTGAATTTTTTTTCGAAATAATAAAACAAAATTATTTAATTAAATTGAGTACTTACTTCTAATTAATTAAATAAAGTTATTTAATTAAATGAGAAACCATTCCTAATTAATTAAATGAAGTTATCTAATTAAATAAGAAAAGTGTCTCTAATTAATTAAAGATTATTTAATTAAATAGAAAAAGTAATTATGAGAGCATATCTCATTTTATTAAATTAAATATCTCAACAAAATCTCTCTTGAGTTGAAAAAGGGAAATTTTCAGTTCACTATTGATAAAAAATGAGTTAAATTAGTTAACTCCGTTTTCTACTCAAATTGAATCAGTTAACTCCTTATTTTACTCAAATTAAATCTATTAACTCCCTTTAATTTGGAAATCTTCCTTTATGACTAAACTTCACCTTTAATCCTGACCGTTGATTGAAATCGATCTCAACCGTTGACGAATTTCAGGAAAGTCTATTTAAGAGACCCTCATCTCTTCATTTTGAAAGGTTGAATGAGAATTTGCATCGAATTGTTGCTGGAATTCATACTCACATTTGCTAATATTCACATATTCAAAGATCTAGTTTGACCAAAAGTTGATCGAATTTAACCACGGTTGACATGAGTTGACTAGTTTCGAAAAGAATTTTGAAATTATTATACAATTTTTAAAAAATAAATGGAGTACTTACTTCTAATTAATTAAAAAAAGTTATTTAATTAAATAAGAAAAGTGTCTCTAATTAATTAAAAATTATTTAATTAAATAGAAAAAGTAATTATGAGACCATATCTCATTTTATTAAATTAAATATCTCAAAAAAATCTCTCTTCAGTTCAAAAAGAGAAATTTCCAGTTCACTATTGATAAAAAATGAGTTAAATTAGTTAACTCCTTTTTCTACTCAAATTGAATCAGTTAACTCCTTATTTTTCTCAAATTAAATTTGTTAACTCCCTTTAATTTGGAAATCTACCTTTATGACTGAACTTTACCTTTAATCCTCACCGTTGATTGAAATTGATCTCAACCGTTGATGAATTCCAGGAAAGTCTATTTAGGAGACCCTAATCTCTTCATTTTGAAAGGTTGAATGAGAATTTGCATCGAATTGTTGCTAGAATTCATACTCACATTTGCTCATATTCACATACGCAAAGATCATGTTTGACGAAAAGTTGACTAGATTTAACCATGGTTGACTTGAGCTGACTAGTTTCAAATTTTTTTTTGAAATAATTAAATTAAATTATTTAATTAAATGGAGTACTTACTTCTAATTAATTAAACAAAGTTATTTAATTAAATGAGCAGTCATTCCTAATTAATTAAATGAAGTTATTTAATTAAATAAGAAAAATGTTTATAATTAATTAAAGATTATTTAATTAAATAGAAAAAGTAATTATGAGACCATATCTCATTTTATTGAATTAAATATCTCAACAAAATCTCTCTTCAGTTCAAAAAGGGAAATTTCCAATTCACTATTGATCAAAAATGAGTTAAATTAGTTAACTCCATTTTCTACTCAAATTTAGTCAGTTAACTCCTTATTTTACTCAAATTAAATTTATTAACTCACGTTAATTTGGAAATCTACATTTATGACTGAACTTCACCTTTAATCCTGACCATTGATTGAAATCGATCTCAATCGTTGATGAATTCCAGGAAAGTCTATTTAAGAGACCCTCGTCTCTTCATTTTGAAAGGTTGAATGAGAATTTGCATCGAATTGTTGCTGGAATTCATACTCACATTTGCTCATATTCACATACGCAAAGATCAAGTTTGACCAAAAGTTGATCATATTCAACCACAGTTGACTTGAGTTGACTAGTTTCGAAAAGAATTTTGAAATAATTAAACAAAATTATTTAATTAAAGGCAGTATTTACTTCTAATTAATTAAACAATGTTATTTAATTTAATGAGAAGCCATTCCTAACTAATTAAATGAAGTTATTTAATTAAATAAGAAAAGTGTCTCTAATTGATTAAAGATTATTTATTTAAATAGAAAAAGTAATTATGAAAGCATATCTCATTTTATTAAATTAAATATCTCAACAAAATCTCTCTTTAGTTCAAAAAGGGAAATTTTCAGTTAACTATTGTTCCAAAATGAGTTAAATCAATTAACTCTATTTTGTACTCAAATTGAATTAGTTAACTCCTTGTTTTACTCAAATTAAATCTGTTAACTACCTTTAATTTTAAAATCTCCCTTTATATCTGAACTTCACCTTTAATCCTGACCGCTGATTGAAATCAATCTCAACCGTTGATGAATTTCAGGAAAGTCTATTTAAGAGACCCTCATGTCTTCATTTTGAAAGGTTGAATTAGAATTTGCTGCGAATTATTGCTGGAATTCATACTCACATTTGCTCATATTCACATACGCAAATATCAAGTTTGACCAAAAGTTGATCGGATTTAACCACGGTTGACTTGAGTTGACTAGTTTCAATTTTTTTTTGAAATAATTAAATAAAATTATTTAATTAAATTGAGTACTGTTAGGATAAACCACGGACAGAAATAAAAACTACATGCAAATATAACCAATAACAGAAAATAATAGAACACACAGAAATGAACACAAGGCACCAAGATTTAACGTGGTTCACCCAATCCCTGGGCTACGTCCACCAAACAGCAAGTCCGATCTTATTACAATCCAGTGATTACAACCTGATTACAATCCGTAATCCCTTACAGCTCAATACCGCTGCAAGAACCAATTTCGTATCACCACAATCTAACAAGTACTTACTTCTAATTAATTAAACAAAGTTATTTAATTAAATGAGAAGCCATTCCTAATTAATTAAATGAAGTTTATTAATTAAATAAGAAAAGTGTCTCTAATTAATTAAAGATTATTTCATTAAGTAGAAAAAGTAATTATGAGAGCATATATCATTTTATAAAATTAAATATCTCAACAAAATCCCTCTTCAGTTCAAAAAGAGAAATTTTCTAGTTCACTATTGATAAAAAATGAGTTAAATCAGTTAACTCCTTTTTTTAATCAAATTGAATCAGTTAACTCCTTATTTTACTCAAATTAAAACTGTTAACTCCCTTTAATTTAGAAATCTCCCTTTCTGACTGAACTTCACCTTTAATCCTGACCATTGATTGTAATCGATCTTAACCATTCATGAATTGAAAGTCTATTTAGTAGATCCTCATCTATTCATTTTGAAAGGTTCAATGAGAATTTGCATCGAATTGTTGCTGAAATTCATACTCACATTTGTTCATATTCACATACACAAAGATCAAGTTTGACCAAAAGTTGGCCAGATTTAACCACGGTTGCCTTGAGCTGACTAGTTTCGTAAAGAATTTTGAAATAATTAAATGAAATTATTTAATTAAATGGAGTACTTACTTCTAATTAATTATATAAAATTATTTAATTAAATGAGAAGCCATTCCTAATTAATTAAATGAAGTTATTTAATTAAATAAGAAAAGTGTATTTAATTAATTAAAGAGTATTTAATTAAATAGAAAAAGTAATTATGAGAGCATATCTCCTTTTATTAAATTAAATATCTCAACATAATCTCTCTTCAGTTGAAAAAGAAAAATTTTCAGTTCACTATTGATCAAAAATGCGTTAAATTAGTTAACTCCTTTTTCTACTCGAATTGAATCAGTTAACTCTTTATTTTACTCAAATAAAATTTGTGAACTCCCTTTAATTTGGAAATCTCCCTTTATGTTTGAACTTCACCTTTAATCCTGACCGCTGAATGAAATCGATCTCAACCGTTGATGAATTGCAGGAAAGTCTGTTTAAGAGATCCTCATCTCTTCATTTTGAAAGGTTGAATGAGAATTTGGGTCAAATTGTTGCTGGAATTCATACTCACATTTGGTCATATTCACATACGTAAAGATCGAGTTTGACCAAAAGTTGACTGGATTTAACCACGGTTGACTTAAGTTGACTAGTTTCAAAAATTTTTTTGAAATAATCAAACGAAATTATTTAATTAAATTAGAAAAGTGTCTCTAATTAATTAAAGATTATTTAATTAAATAGAAAAAGTAATTATGAGAGCATATCTCATTTTTTTAAATTAAATATCTCAACAAAATCTCTCTTCAATTCAAAAAGGGAAATTTCCAGTTCACTATTGATAAAAAATGAGTTAAATGAGTTAACTACTTTTTCTACTCAAATTGAATCAGTTAACTCCTTATTTTACTCAAATTAAATCTGTTAACTCCTTTTAATTTGGAAATCTCTCTTTATGACTGAATTTCACCTTTAATCCTGACTGTTGATTGAAATCGATCTCAACCGTTGACGAATTTTAGGAAAGTCTATTTAAGAGACCGTCATCTCTTCATTTTGAATGGTTGAATGAGAATTTGCATCGAATTATTGCTGGAATTCATACTCACATTTGCTCATATTCACATACGCAAAAATCAAGTTTGACCAAAAGTTGACCAGATTTAACCACGGTTGACTTGAGTTGACTAGTTTCGAGAAATTTTTTGAAATAATTAAATGAAATTTTTTAATTAAATGGAGTACTTACTTCTAATTAATTAAACAAAGTTATTTAATTAAATGAGAAGTCATTCCTAATTAATTAAATTAAGTTATTTAATTAAATTAGTAAAGTGTCTCTAATTAATTAAAGATTATTTAATTAAATAGAAAAAGTAATAATAAGAGCATATCTCATTTTCTTAAATCAAATATCTCAACAAAATCTCTCTTCAATTCAAAAAGGGAAATTTCCAGTTCACTATTGATAAAAAATGAGTTAAATGAGTTAACTCTTTTTTCTACTCAAATTGAATCAGTTAACTCCTTATTTTACTCAAATTAAATTTTTTATCTTCATTTGATTTGGAAATCTCCCTTTATGACTGAACTTCACCTTTAATCCCGACCATTGATTGAAATCGATCTCAACTGTTGATGAATTCCAGGAAAGTCTATTTAAGAGAGCCTCATCTCTTCATTTTGAAAGGTTGAATGAGAATTTGCATCGAATTGTTGCTGAAAATCATACTCACATGTGCTAATATTCACATATGCAAAGATCAAATTTGACCAAAAGTTGACCGGATTTAACCACAGTTGACTTGAGTTGACTAGTTTCGAAAAGAATTTTGAAATAATTATACGAAATTATTTAAATAAATGGAGTACTTACTTCTAATTAATTAAAAAAAGTTATTTAATTAAATGAGAAGCTATTCCTAATTAATTAAATGAAGTTATTTAATTAAATAAGAAAAGTTTCTCTAATTAATTAAAGATTATTTAATTAGATAGAAAAATTAATTATGGGAGCATATCTAATTTTATTAAATTAAATATCTCAACAAAATCTCTCCTTAGTTCAAAAAGGGAAATTTTCATTTCACTATTGATAAAAAATGAGTTAAATCATTTAACTCCTTTTTCTACTCAAATTGAATCTGTTAACTCCTTATTTTACTCAAATTGAATCTGTTAACTCCCTTTAATTTGGAAATCTCCCTTTATGACTGAACTTCACCTTTAATCCTGACTATTGATTGAAATCGATCTCAACCATTGATGAATTTCAGGAAAATTGATTTAAGAGACCCTCATCTATTCATTTTGAAAGGTTGAATGAGAATTTGGATCGAATTGTTGCTGAAATTCATACTCACATTCGCTCATATTCACATACGCAAAGATCAAGTTTGACCAAAAGTTGACCAAATTTAACCACGGTTGACTTGAGCTGACTAGTTTCGAAAAGAATCTTGAAATAATTACACGAAGTTATTTAATTAAACAAGAAAAGTGTCTCTAATTAATTAAAGATTATTTAAGTAAATAGAAAAAGTAATTATGAGAGCATATCTCATTTTATTAAATTAAATATCTCAACAAAATCTCTCTTCAGTTCAAAAAAAAAAAAATTCTAGTCCACTATTGATAAAAAATGAGTTAAATCAGTTAACTCCTTTTTTTAATCAAATTGAATCAGTTATCTCCTTATTTTTCTCAAATTAAATCTGTTAACTCCTTTTAATTTGAAAATCTCTCTTTCTCACTGAACTTCACCTTGAATCCCGATCGTTGTTTGAAATCGATCTCAAGCATTGATGAATTCCAAGAAAGTCTATTTAGGAGACCCTCATCTATTCATTTTGAAAGGTTGAATGAGAATTTGCATTGAATTGTTGCAAAAATTCATACTCACATTTGCTCATATTCACATACACAAAGATCAAGTTTGACCAAAAGTTGGCCAAATTTATCCACGTTTGACTTGAGCTGACTAGTTTCGAAATTTTTTTTGAAATAATTAAACAATTTTTTTTAATTAAATGGAGTACTTACTTCTAATTAATTAAACCAATTTATTTAATTAAATGAGAAGCCATTCCTAATTAATTAAATGAAGTTATTTAATTAAATAAGAAAAATGTCTCTAATTAATTAAAGATTATTTAATTAAATAGAAAAAGTAATTATGAGAGTATATCTCATTTTATTAAATTAAATATCTCAACAAGATCTCTGTTCAATTCAAAAAGGGAAATTTTCAGTTCACTATTGATCAAAAATAAGTTAAATTTGTTAACTCCTTTTTCTACTCAAATTGAATCAGTTAACTCTTTATTTTACTCAAATTAAATCTATTAACTCCCCTTAATTTGGAAATCTCCCTTTATGACTAAACTTCACATTTAATCCTGACCGTTGATTGAAATCGATCTCAACCATTGATGAATTCCAAGAAAGTCTATTTAGGAGACCCTCATCTATTCATTTTCAAATGTTGAATGAGAATTTGCATCGAATTGTTACTAGAATTCACACTCACATTCGCTCATATTCACATAAACAAACATCAAGTTTGACCAAAAGTTGAACAGATTTAACCACGGTTGACTTGAGCTGACTAGTTTCGAAAAGAATTTTGAAATAATTAAACGAAATTATTTAATTAAATGGAGTACTTACTTCTAACTAATTAAATAAAATTATTTAATTAAATGAGAAGCCATCGTAATTAATTAAATGAAGTTATTTAATTAAACAAGAAAAGTGTCTCTAATTAATTAAAGATTATTTAATTAAATAGAAAAAGTAATTATGAGAGCATATGTCATTTTATTAAATTAAATATCTCAAAAAAATCTCTCTTCAGTTCAAAAAGAGAAATTTTCTAGTTCACTATTGATAAAAAATGAGTTAAATCAGCTAACTCTTTTTTTTAATCAAATTGAATCTGTTAACTCCTTATTTTACTCAAATTGAATCTGTTAACTCCCTTTAATTTGGAAATCTCCCTTTATGACTGAACTTCACCTTTAATCCTGACCGTTGATTGAAATTGATCTCAACCACTGATGAATTCCAGGAAAGCCGATCTAAGAGACCCTCATCTATTCATTTTGAAAGGTTGAATGAGAATTTGCATCGAATTGGATCTGAAATTCCTACTCACATTCGCTCATATTCACATACGCAAAGATCAAGTTTGACCAAAAGTTGACCAGATTTAACCACGGTTGACTTGAGCTGACTAGTTTCGAAAAGAATCTTGAAATAATTATACAAAATTATTTAATTAAATGGAGTACTTACTTCTAATTAATTAAAAAAAATTATTTAATTAAATGAGAAGCCATTCCTAATTAATTAATTGAAGTTATTTAATTAAACAAGAAAAGTGTCTCTAATTAATTAAAGATTATTTAATTAAATAGAAAAAGTAATTATGAGAGCATATCTCATTTTATTAAATTAAATATCTCAACAAAATCTCTCTTCAGTTCAAAAAGGGAAATTTTCATGTTCTCTATTGATAAAATATGACTTAAATCAGTTAACTCCTTTTTTTAATCAAATTGAATCAGTTAACTCTTTATTTTTCTCAAATTAAATCTGTTAACTCCCTTTAATTTGGAAATCTCCCTTTCTAACTGAACTTCACCTTTAATTCTGATTGTTGATTGAAATCGATCTCAACCATTGATGAATTCCAAGAAAGTCTATTTAAGAGACCCTCATCTATTCATTTTGAAAGGTTGAATTATAATTTGCATCGAATTGTTACTGAAATTCATACTCACATTTGCTCATATTCACATACACAAAGATCAAGTTTGACCAAAAGTTGGCCAGATTTAACCACGGTTGACTAGAGCTAACTAGTTTCAAAAAAAAATTTGAAATAATTAAATGAAATTATTTAATTAAATGGAGTACTTACGTTTAATTAATTAAACAAAGTTATTTAATTAAATGAGAAGCCATTCCTAATTAATTAAATGAAGTTATTTAATTAAATAAGAAATGTGTATTTAATTAATTAAAGATTATATAATTAAATAGAAAAAGTAATTATGAGAGCATATCTCATTTTATTAAATTAAATATCTCAACAAAATCTCTCTTCAGTTCAAAAAGAAAAATTTTCAGTTCACTATTAATCAAAAATGAGTTTAATTAGTAAACTCTTTTTTCTACTCAAATTGAATTAGTTAACTCCTTATTTTACTCAAATTAAATTTGTTAACTCCCTTTAGTTTGGAAATCTCCCTTTATGATTGAACTTCACCTTTAATCCTGACCGTTGAATGAAATCGATCTCAACCGTTCATGAATTTCAGGAAAGTCTATATAAGAGACCCTCATCTCTTCATTTTGAAAAGTTGAGTGAGAATTTGCATCGAATTGTTGCTGGAATTCATACTCACATTTGCTCATATTCACATACTCAAATATCAAGTTTGACCAAAAGTTGATCGAATTTAACCATGGTTGACTTGAGTTGACTAGTTTCAATTTTTTTTTGAAAGATTTAAACAAAATTATTTAATTAAATGAAGTACTTACTTCTAATTAATTAAACAAAGTTATTTAATTAAAGGAGAAGCCATTCATAATTAACTAAATGAAGTTATTTAATTAAATAAGAAAAATGTCTCTAATTAATTAAAGATTATTTAATTAAATAGAAAAAGTAATTATGAGAGCATATCTCATTTTATTAAATTAAATATCTCAACAAAAACTCTCTTCAGTTCAAAAAGGGAAATTTTCCAGTTCACTATTGTTCAAAAATGAGTTAAACCAGTTAACTCTTTTTTCTACTCAAATTGAATCAGTTAACTCCTTTTTTTACTCAAATTTAATCAGTTAACTCTTTATTTTACTCAAATTAAATTTATTAACTCCCTTTAATTTGGAAATCTCTCTTTATGACTGAACTTCACCTTTAAGCCTGACCGTTGATTGAAATAGATCTCAACCATTGATGAATTTCAGGAAAGTCTATTTAAGAGACCCTCATCTCTTCATTTTGAAAGGTTGAATTAGAATTTGCATCGAATTGTTGCTGGAATTCATACTCACATTTTCTCATATTCACATACACAAAGATCAAGTTTGACCAAAAGTTGACCAAATTTAAGTACGGTTGACTTGAGCTGACTAGTTTCGAAAAGAATTTTGAAATAATTAAATGAAATTATATAATTAAATTGAGTACTTACTTCTAATTAATTAAATAAAATTATTTAATTAAATGAGAAGCCATTCCTAATTAATTAAATGAAGTTATTTAATTAAATAACAAAGTATCTCTAATTAATTAAGGATTATTTAATTAAATAGAAAAAGTAATTATGAGAGCATATCTAATTTTATTAAGTTAAATATCTCAACAAAATCTCTCTTCAGGTCAAAAAGGGAAATTTTTTAGTTCACTATTGATCAAAAATGAGTTAAATCAGTTAACTCCTTTTTTTACTCAAGTTGAATCAGTTAAATCTTTATTTTACTCAAATTAAATCTGTTAACTCCCTTTAATTTGGAAATCTCCCTTTATGACTGAACTTCACCTTTAATCCTGACCATTGATTGAAATCGATCTCAACCATTGATGAATTTCAAGAAAGTCTATTTAAGAGACCCTCATCTATTCATTGTGAAAGGTTGAATGAGAATTTGCATCAAATTTTTGCTAGAATTCATACTCACATTTGCTCATATTCACATACACAAAGATCAAGTTTGATCAAAAGTTGATCGGATTTAACCACAGTTGACTTGAGTTGACTACTTTTGAAAAATAATTTGAAATAATTAAAAAAAATTATTTAAATAAATGGAGTACTTACTTTTCATTAATTAAACCAAGTTATTTAATTAAATGAGAAGCCATTCCTAATTAATTAAATGAAGTTATTTAATTGAATAAGAAAAGTTTTTCTAATTAATCAAAGATTATTTAATTAAATAGAAAAAGTAATTATGAGAGCATATCTCATTTTATTAAATTAAATATCTCAACAAAATCTCTCTTCAGTTCAAAAAGGGAAATTTTCCAGTTCACTATTGTTCAAAAATGAGTTAAATCAGTTAACACTTTTTTCTACTCAAATTGAATCAGTTAACTCATTATTTCTCTCGATTTGAATTTGTTAACTCCCTTTAATTTGGAAATCTCCCTTTATGAAAGAACTTCACCTTTAATCCTGACCGTTGATTGAAATTGATCTCAACCATTGATGAATTCCAGGAAAGTCTATTAAAGAGACCCTCATCTATTCATTGTGAAAGGTTGAATGAGAATTTGCATTGAATTTTTGCTAGAATTCATACTCACATTTGCTCATATTCACATACACAAAGATCAAGTTTGACCAAAAGTTGGCCAGATTTAACCACGGTTGACTAGAGCTGACTAGTTTTGAAAAGAATTTTGAAATAATTAAACGAAATTATTTAATTAAATGGAGTACTTACTTCTAATTAATTAAATAAAGTTATTTAATTAAATGAGAAGCCATTCCTAATTAATTAAATGAAGTTATTTAATTAAATAAGAAAAGTGTATTTAATTAATTAAAGATTATTTAATTAAATAGAAAAAGTAATTATGAGAGCATATCTCATTTTATTAAATTAAATATCTCAACAAAATCTCTCTTCAGTTCAAAAAAAAAAAATTTCCACTTCACTATTAATCAAAAATGAGTTTAATTAGTAAACTCTTTTTTCTACTCAAATTGAATTAGTTAACTCCTTATTTTACTCAAATTAAATTTGTTAACTCCCTTTAGTTTGGAAATCTCCCTTTATGATTGAACTTCACCTTTAATCCTGACTGTTGAATGAAATCGATCTCAACCGTTGATGAATTTCAGGAAAGTCTATATAAGAGACCCTCATCTCTTCATTTTGAAAAGTTGAATGAGAATTTGCATCGAATTGTTGCTAGAATTCATACTCACATTTGCTCATATTCACATACACAAATATCAAGTTTCACCAAAAGTTGATTGAATTTAACCATGGTTGACTTGAGTTGACTAGTTTCAAATTTTTTTTGAAATAATTAAACGAAATTATTTAATTAAATGAAGTACTTACTTCTAATTAATTAAACAAATTTATTTAATTAAAAGAGAAGCCATTCATAATTAACTAAATGAAGTTATTTAATTAAATTAAAAAAATGTCTCTAATTAATTAAAGATTATTTAATTAAATAGAAAAAGTAATTATGAGAGCATATCTCATTTTATTAAATTAAATATCTCAACAAAATCTCTCTTTAGTTCAAAAAGGGAAATTTTTCAGTTCACTATTGTTCAAAAATGAGTTAAACCAGTAAACTCTTTTTTCTAATCAAATTGAATCAGTTAACTCTTTTTTCTACTCAAATTGAATTAGTTAACTCCTTATTTTACTCAAATTGAATCTGTTAACTCCCCTTAATTTGGAAATCTTTCTTTATGACTGAACTAAACCTTTAATCCTGACCGTTGATTGAAATCGATCTCAACCATTGATGAATTTCAAGAAAGTCGATTTATGAGACCCTCATCTATTCATTTTGAAAGGTTGAATGAGAATTTGCATCAAATGTTTGCTGAAATTCATACTCACATTTCCCCATATTCACATATGCAAAGATCAAGTTTGACCAAAAGTTGGCCAAATTTAACCACGATTGAATTGAGATGACTAGTTTCGAAAAGAAATTTGAAATAATTAAATGAAATTATTTAATTAAATGAAGTACTTATTTCTAATTAATTAAACATAGTTATTTAATTAAATGAGAAGCCATTCCTAATTAATTAAATGAAGTTATTTAATTAAATAAAAAAAGTGTCTATAATTAATTAAAGATTATTTAATTAAATAGAAAAAGTAATTATGAGAGCATATCTCATTTTATTAAATTAAATATCTCAACAAAATCTCTCTTCAGTTCAAAAAGAAAAATTTCTAGTTCACTATTGATAAAAAATGAGTTAAATCAGTTAACTCCTTTTTCTACTCAAATTGAATCAGTTAACTCATTATTTTATTCAAATTAAATCTGTTAACTTCCTTTAATTTGGAAATCTCCCTTTATGACTGACCCTCACCTTTAATCCTGACCGTTGATTGAAATTAATCTCAATCGTTGATGAATTCCAGAAAAGTCTATTTAAGAGACCCTCATCTATTCATTTTGAAAGTTTGAATGACAATTTGCATCGAATTGTTGCTGGAATTCATACTCACATTTGCTCATATTCACATACGCAAAGATCAAGTTTGACCAAAAGTTGACCAAATTTAACCACGGTTGACTTGAGCTGACTAGTTTCGAAAAGAATTTTGAAATAATTAAATAAAATTATATAATTAAATGGAGTACTTACTTCTAATTAATTAAATAAAATTATCTAATTAAATGAGAAGTCATTCCTAATTAATTAAATGAAGTTATTTAATTAAATAACAAAGTGTCTCTAATTAAGTAAAGATTATTTAATTAAATAGAAAAAGAAATCATGAGAGCATATCTCATTTTACTAAGTTAAATATCTCAACAAAATCTCTCTTCAGTTCAAAAAGGGAAATTTTCTAATTCACTATTGATCAAAAATGAGTTAAATCAGTTAACTCCTTTTTTTACTCAAATTTAATCAGTTAACTCCTTATTTTACTCAAATTAAATCTATTAACTCTCTTTAATTTGGAAATCTCCCTTTATGACTGAACTTCACCTTTAATCCTGACCGTTGATTGAAATAGATCTCAACCATTGATGAATTTCAGGAAAGCCTATTGAAGAGACCCTCATCTCTTCATTTTGAAAGGTTGAATTAGAATTTGTATCGAATTGTTGCTGGAATTCATACTCACATTTTCTCATATTCACATACGCAAAGATCAAGTTTGACCAAAAGTTGATCAAATTTAAGTACGGTTGACTTGAGCTGACTAGTTTCAAAAAGAGTTTTAAAATAATTAAATGAAATTATATAATTAAATTGAGTACTTACTTCTAATTAATTAAATAAAATTATTTAATTAAATGAGAAGCCATTCCTAATTAATTAAATGAAGTTATTTAATTAAATAACAAAGTATCTCTAATTAATTAAGGATTATTTAATTAAATAGAAAAAGTAATTATGAGAGCATATCTAATTTTATTGAGTTAAATATCTCAACAAAATCTCTCTTTAGTTCAAAAAGGAAAATTTCTTAGTTCACTATTGATCAAAAATGAGTTAAATGAGTTAACTCTTTTTTTTACTCAAATTGAATCAGTTAACTCCTTATTTTTCTGAATTTGAATTTGTTAACTCCCTTTAATTTGAAAATCTCTCTTTATGAAAGAACTTCACCTTTAATCCTGACCGTTGATTGAAATCGATCTCAACCATTGATGAATTCCAGGAAAGTCTATTAAAGAGACCCTCATCTATTCATTGTGAAAGGTTGAATGAGAATTTGCATCAAATTTTTACTAGAATTCATACTCACATTTGCTCATATTCACATACACAAAGATCAAGTTTGACCAAAAGTTGGCCAGATTTAACCACGATTTAACCACAGTTGACTAGTTTAGATTTTTTTTTTAAAAATGATTAAATAAAATTATTTAATTAAATGGAGTACTTACTTCTAATTAATTAAATAAAATTATTTAATTAAATGAGAAGCCATTCCTAATTAATTAAATGAAGTTATTTAATTAAAGAAGAAATGTGTCTGTAATTAATTAAAGATTATTTAATTAAATAGAAAAAGTAATATTAAGAGCATATCTCATTTTATTAAATTAAATATCTCAACAAAATCTCTCTTCAGTTTAAAAAGGGAAATTTTCAGTTCACTATTGATCAAAAATGAGTTAAATCAGTTAACTCTTTTTTCTACTCAAATTGAATTAGTTAACTCCTTATTTTACTCAAATTAAATCTGTTAACTCCCTGTAATTTGAAAATCTCCCTTTATGACTGAACTTCACCTTTAATCCTGACTGTTGATTTAAATCGATCTCAACCGTTGATGAATTCGAAGAAAGTCTATTTGACAGACCGTCATTTCTTCATTTTGAAAGGTTGAATGAGAATTTGCATCAAATTGTTGCTAGAATTCACACTCATATTTGCTCATATTCACATATGCAAATATCAAGTTTGACCAAAAGTTGACCAGATTTAACCACAGTTGACTTGAGTTGACTAGTTTTGAAAAGAATTTTGAAATAATTAAACGAAATTATTTAATTAAATGGAGTACTTACTTCTAATTAATTAAACAAAGTTATTTAATTAAATGAGAATCTATTCCTAATTAATTAAATGAAGTTATTTAATTAAATAAGAAAAGTGTCTCTAATTAATTGAAGATTTTTAAATAAAATAGAAAAAGTATTTATGAGAGCATATCTCATTTTATGAATTTAAATATCTCAACTAAATCTCTCTTCAGTTCAAAAAGGGAAATTTCCAGTTCACTATTGATAAAAAATGAGTCAAATCAGTTAACTCCTTTTTCTACTAAAATTGAATTAGTTAACTCCTTATTTTTTTCAAATTAAATCTGTTAACTCCCTTGAATTTGCAAATTTCCCTTTATGACCGAACTTCACCTTTAATCTTGACCGTTGATTGAAATCGATCTGAACCGTTGATGAATTTCAGGAAAGTCTATTTAAGAGACCCTCATTTCTTCATTTTGAAAGGTTGAACGAGAATTTGCATCGAATTGTTGCTAGAATTCACACTCACATTTGCTCATATTCACATATGCAAATATCAAGTTTGACCAAAAGTTGACCAAATTTAACTACAGTTGACTTGAGTTGACTGGTTTCGAAAAGAATTTTGAAATAATTAAACGAAATTATTTAATTAAATGGAGTACTTACTTCTAATTAATTAAACAAAGTTATTTAATTAAATGAGAAGCTATTCCTAATTAATTAAATAAAGTTATTTAATTAAATTATAAAAGTGTTTCTAATTAATTAAAGATTATTTAATTAAATAGAAAAAGTAATTATGAGAGCATATCTCATTTTATTAAATTAAATATTTCAACAAAATCTGTCTTCAATTCAAAAAGGGAAATTTTTAATTTACTATTGACCAAAAATGAGTTAAATGAGTTAACTCCTTTTTCTACTCAAATTGAATCAGTTAACTCCTTATTTTACTCAAATTAAATTTGTTAACTCCATTTAATTTGAAAATATCCCTTTATGACTAAACTTCACCTTTAATAGTGAACGTTGATTGAAATCGATCTCAATCGTTGATGAATTCCAGGAAGGTCTATTTAAGAGACCCTCATATCTTCATTTTGAAAGGTTGAATTAGAATTTGCATTGAATTGTTGCTAGAATTCATACTCACATTTACTCATATTCACTTATGGAAAGATGAAGTTTGACCAAAAGTTGACCAAATTTAACCACAGTTGACTTGAGCTGAAAAGTTTCAAAAAGAATTTTGAAATAATTAAATGAAATTATTTAATTAAACGGAGTAATTACTTCTAATTAATTAAACAAAGTTATTTAATTAAATGAGAAGTCATTACTAATTAATTAAATGAAGTTATTTAATTAAATAATAAAACTGTCTCTAATTAATTAAATAGAAAAAGTAATTATGAGAGCATATCTCATTTTATTAAATTAAATATCTCAACAAAATCTCTCTTCAGTTCAAAAAGAGAAATTTTTAGTTCACTATTGATAAAAAATGAGTTAAATCAATTTAACTACATTTTCTACTCAAATTAAATCAGTTAACTCCTTATTTTACTCAAATTAAATTTGTTAACTCCCTATAATTTGAAAATCTCTCTTTATAACTGAACTTCACCTTTAATCCTGACCGTTGATTGAAATCGATCTCAACCGTTGATGAATTCCAAGAAAGTCTATTTAAGAGACCCTCATCTATTCATTTTGAAAGGTTGAATGAGAATTTGCATCGAATTGTTGTTGGAATTCATACTCACATTCACTCATATTCACATACGCAAAGATCAAGTTTGACCAAAAGTTGATCAGATTTAACCACGATTGACTTGAGCTAACTAGTTTCGAAAAGAATTTGGAAATAATTAAACAAAATTATTTAATTAAATGAAGTACTTACTTCTAATTAATTAAACAAAGTTATTTAATTATATGAGAAGTCATTCCTAATTAATTAAATGAAGTTATTTAATTAAATAAGAAAAGTGTCTCTAATTAATTAAAGATTATTTAATTAAATAGAAAAAGTAATTATTAGAGGATATCTCATTTTATTAAATTAAATATCTCAACAAAATCTATCTTTAGTTCAAAAAGGGAAATTTCGAGTTCATTATTGATCAAAAATGAGTTAAATCAGTTAACTCCTTTTTTTACTCAAATTGAATTGGTTAACTCCTTATTTTACTCAAATTAAATCTGTTAACTCCCTTTAATTTGCAAATCTTCTTTTATGACTGAACTTCACCTTTAATCCTGACCGTTGATTAAAATCGATCTCAACCGTTGATGAATTCTAGGAAAGTCTATATAAGAGACCCTCATCTCTTCATTTTGAAAGGTTGAATGAGAATTTGCATCGAATTGTTGCTGGAATTCATACTCACATTTGCTCATATTCACATACACAAAGATCAAGCTTGACCAAAAGTTGACTAGATTTAACCACGGTTGACTTGAGTTGACTAGTTTCGAAAAGAATTTTGAAATAATTAAATGAAATTATTTAATTAAATGGAGTACTTACTTCTAATTAATTCAAAAAAGTTATTTAATTAAATGAGAAGCCATTCCTAATTAATTAAATGAAGTTATTTAATTAAATAAGAAAAGTGTCTCTAATTAATTAAAGATTATTTAATTAAATAGAGAAAGTAATTATGAAAGCGTATCTCATTTTATTAAATTAAATATCTCAACAAAATCTCTATTCAGTTCAAAAAGGGAAATTTCCAGTTCGCTATTGATAAAAAATGAGTTTAATCAGTTAACTCTATTTTCTACTCAAATTGAATAAGTTAACTCCTTATTTTACTCAAATTAAATCTGTTAACTCCCTTTAATTTGAAAATCTCCCTTTATGACTGAACTTCACCTTTAATCCTGACCGTTGATTAAAATCGATATCAACCGTTGATAAATTCCAGGAAAGGCTATTTAAGAGACCCTCATCTCTTCATTTTGAAAGGTTGAATGAGAATTTGCATCGAATTGTTGCTGGAATTCATACTCACATTTGCTCATATTCACATATGCAAAGATCAAGTTTGACCAAATGTTGACTAGATTTAACCACGGTTGACTTGAGTTGACTAATTTCAAAAAGAATTTTGAAATAATTAAATGAAATTATTTAATTAAATGTAGTACTTACTTCTAATTAATTAAACAAAGTTATTTAATTAAATGGGAAGCCATGCCTAATTAATTAAATGAAGTTATTTAATTAAATAAGAAAAGTGTCTCTAATTAATTAAAGATAATTTAATTAAATAAAAAAAGTAATTATGGGAGCATATCTCATTTTATTAAATTAAATATCTCAACAAAATCTCTCTTCAGTTCAAAAAGGGAAATTTTCAGTTCACTATTGATCAAAGATGAGTTAAATCAGGTAACTCCTTTTTCTACTCAAATTGAATCAGTTAACTCTTTATTTTACGCAAATTAAATCCATTAACTCCCTTAAATTTGGAAATCTCCCTTTATTACTGAACTTCACCTTTAATCCTGATCGTTGATTGAAATCGATCTCAACCGTTGATGAATTCCAGGAAAGTCTATTTAAGAAACCCTCATCTCTTCATTTTAAAATGTTGAATGAGAATTTGCATCGAATTGTGGCTGGAATTCATTATCACATTTGCTCATATTCACATACGCAAAGATCAAGTTTGACCAAAAGTTGACCAGATTTGAGATGTAGTGCCTGCCCCTAGTTCACATTTTGTTTTAATTGCCAAACTCTTTTAGGCTAGTTTTATACTTGATGTTTAGTAGCATCACATTCAGATTATCAGATATTGTTTTACATTCAGTTTATTATATAATTAGAATACTGGGTACTCTATATTTCAGGCATGTATGATGATTATTCAATGTTTTCAGTTATCGCTGATGATTAGTTAGATGGTTTATTATCACATGTGCTTTCTTATGGATACTTACCCCATACTTCATGTGTATGGTGTGCGTGTTTGTTTTCCTTATGTATGGTGTTTCTGATGTGGTTAAGGAAGGGAGTCGTATTCACCTGCTAGTCGGGATCTACACGATGCACCACTTCTTGCCATTGTCTGTTTAGCTTAGAATATTGTGTTTGTACATGCGTGGATTTTATGCAGGTTGCAGGTATCAGGTATCGACTTCCGTGAATTGCCAGGATGAGCGTACCCTATCGCATTATCTCAATGGTAAGAGAGGGGAGATAAACTCTTAAGTCCAAATCCTAAACCTTTTAGCCAATTGTTCTAATTGATAGTTAGGACAAGTATTTAAGTTAAGTACCCTCCAAATGCATCAAATGATGTTATTTCGTGATTATAACCCTTTTGTTTGATTTAGTATGTATTTTTCTATGATGGGTTTTCGTATGTTGCTTTATGAGTCTTTGATGTATTTTCTACTAATTAAGTCTAATTAAAAAGATTAATTAATGATTTAATTTAATAGAAAATTATTATAATATTTTAATATTTATTTATAATTAATTAATTAAAAAATTAATTAAATAAAAAGATTTGAATTTAGAGATAAAAGTTTAAGGATAATTTAGAACATGATAATATTTACTTAATTTAATAATAATATATCTAGAGTTCATTTTTGAATAAATGCTAAATATTATTGTTATTTAAATTAATTAAATATTTTATCAATTAAGTTTCTAAAATAAATTAAAAGTTGAAAGATATTAAATTATTAAAGTTTCTAGATCGCATGATGTGAGCTTGAGTTGAAAATAAAAGAAATTAATTAAAATATAAAATAATAAAAAATAATAATGTTATTTTAATTTCATAAAGCGCACATGAGATTAAAGTAATAAATTAATTTAAAATAGAAGTCAAGTGGAATATTAAATAAAGTTATTTAATAATTCAACTTAATGTGCATTATAAAGATAAAGCAAAAATAAAGAAAGTTAATTTTGGAGTTAACTCAGTTGAGCAAAGAGTCCTCTTGGGTGAACGCTCAATTAGTTCCCTGATTTGAGGAGAAAACTCCTTATCACAACTTTGGGGGTTCATTTTTGAGGGACACGAATTTGGACCAGGAATTTGGAGACAGGATTTTTGGGGAAGAACTTTTGTAAGCAAATTTGAGAAGGAGAATTCTAGGAAGGACTTTCAGAAGAAAATTATTGAAGAGAAGCGAGTCCTCTTACAGTTTTGGGGATTGCGTATTAGCATCAGGTTCAGGTAGGGTCTGGTATTTTGACCCCTAAATGATTTAAGAAATTTAATATGTTCTGTCTACTTCGTGATTGTAAGAACTTGTCTTCTCGAATGTGTGAATTATTCATTCTAGATCTGTTGCTATTTGATTTTGTCTGTAAATCTAGATTGGAAAACTATTTAGAAAACCTCACTCATAAGTAAAAGGAAACTTGGATTAAATCAGGTTTTGAGTTGAATTAAAATTGAATTGAGAAATTTAATTTGGAAAAATTGATTGTAATAGATTTTATTAAAAAAATAAAATTTAAAATTAAATCATATATATATAATGTCATGCATGAGAGTTTGGTTTTATGAAAATAAATAAAATAATAATTTTAAATAAATAAAAATAATAATATAATAACGTTTATTATATTTTTTTTAAAAAAATTATATATAATATAAGTGAGGAGGGGTCTGACCCACCCCCCCCCCCCACGTTCTAATTTTTATGGCGGCAGACTGATTCGTAGGTCTGTACTGTGAATTCGCACTAGTCCTGTCGCATATAATTAAGTGCCAGCAGGCTTTTAAACAGCCACATGGCCATCAGCTTTTTTATAAATTGTAATGTGTATTGTAACATTTTTAAAATATTAATAATTAATAATTTTAATATAAGTTGCATTTAATTATTAATTTAATTAATTAACCATTTTAATATTATTGTAAATTATTATTAATATTATAATAAGATTTTAATATTGCTCAATAATAATTATTCATACATTTTATTATTGTTTATTTAAATAATGCATTTAAATATAATTTATTTTCAAATAATAAAATTATGAGTAATTTTATTAGTTATTAATAATTGATAATTATTGAGTTGGAAATATAAGTATTTAGGTTTTTGATAATTATTAATTTAAAAAAAAAAATTATATATATAGAATTTTAATTGAATTTAATTAATGATGAATTTAGTTAAAATGAAAATTGTAGATCTATAGTAATATTATCATTTTTTTTATATATATAATATTTCTTAGATTGAAATTACTTATTTATTTTAAAGAGTTAAATAAACAACTTACCTTTAGATCTTTAAAACAAGCTGCATAATCAGACTTTTTCAAGAAAAAGGACCAATCTATATGGATTAAAATGTACCTTTTTATACTCAAAAACTCACACTAAAATGAAGATTGGAACTTTACTGCGAACTGTAACACTATGATGTTTTTTGTGTACTATCTATGCTTTGGGAGTTTGGGGGTTGTTTAGTTTTGACCAGTCGTAGGTTGTTACCAGAGGCTCAGGGGTTATGTGATTGTGATGCTATGTTGTTTTGTTCTCGATCTTTCTTAACCCGACCATAGTAATGTGATAGAGTGCTCTATGATATGGATGCTTTTACTAGTTGTTATTGCTTTCCAGTTTCCTTGTGTGAGACTGAGGTATATGTATTTGAGTTACCTGACTTAACCATTTTTGAGTCATCGATCAGTTATACTTGGGTTGCTTTCTAGTTGCATTGATGGGAGTGAAGTGTTTTGCTATGCTCTTGATGATGTCATGTTGTGACATGTTTGACTTGACCATTTTGGAGTCTTCGATCAGTTTTGTGTTCTATTATTGGAATTCTTTCTGGTTGCTCGTTGGAGAATCATGGGATATTGTGATTTATCATTGATGCCTTCAGATGCTAATAGAGATTTTTTGTGATCATTATGATTATTATTTGAGGCTATTAAGTTGCTCAAGGAGAACTAATGTAATTATTATGGATAATATTTATGATGTTTTCAGTCGCTTGTATAGGGCTGAGGTGATTTTATTATGATACTTGATTTTTTGATTTCATGAACCTAGGGTAGGTTATCTATGTGTAGTGTCGGTAAGTGGCTTGCAATGAGGGACGGGAGACTCGAAGTGGCTCTGGGCATGACTCATTGTAAGTTGTTTTTTTTAATAAGTGAAAACATCTCACCTAAATACTAACTTAAATGAACCTAATAAGATAACTGTATGTTCTCTCCCATGCCTTGAGTGCTAGTACAGACTAGGAAGGGGTAGAGAGAACGCTTGGTTATGACCTTGCATTCCGTAGTATGCCTCGTCAGTACGAGAGGATACTAGTGGCTGTAGGATCACAGGGGACCTAAGATTCCTAAGGGATTGCTCAAGTAACTTCCAATGTGACTTTTGCGATGACACTTTCCTGCTTGCATAGCAGGTTTCCTACGTGTCTTGTGTGCCTCTGGGTCTAGATGTATATCTATGTCGGAACCTTTTAGTTAGTATACTTTTAGGATTTTCCAGACTTAGAGAGTACTTGTGTTTTGTATTTTGATACCTTGTTTGGGACTTGAGACTATCTCCTCAGTGCGGTGGGAGTGGACCATTTAGGTTCCACGCGGTCAGGTGGTAGTGCTTTTACTCTTACCTTTGAGATCTATTCGTAGTCACTGTGGTTGGAGCTTCTTGGGATGCTTGTTTATCATGATTAGATGATGTTATTTACTTATGTATTTCTTTATATTGATGATTAGCATGTTAGATTTCTTTATGATTATGTTGTAGTATGTTTAGTAGTGACATCCCTAATACTATAGTACCGACGATCTTATCGGTGACTTGGGATGTTATGCGTGGGGGATGGCTAGGGCCCACGATGGTCTGATGATGCTATTGATGGTTTGGAGGAACCACGCACTTAGATTAGTTGTGTTTTATGATAGATGGATAGTTGTATTTCATGTTGGATGCTAATATCTTTTATGATGGATGGATGGATGTATCATGTATGGTATATGGTTTCATTTATTTTACTATAATTTGTATCATGGATTCTTGGAGGATGATGTACCTTTATTTCTACTTATGTATATTCTTTTAGCCTTTCATACCCTGTGACATGTACAGTGGATGATTGAGCATTCCGAATTAATTTGCCAAGAGGCATTCGGAACAAATGTATATTAAATGGATATTGGACTTTCTTATTATTCTTTCATGTGAATGTGGTAGTTGTTAGACTTAGAATTAATTAAATTTAAATTTGACTCAATGTCTTGGGATCCTTAAGGAATGTAACCTGTTACGTATGTTTGTTCATGATTACATGTTACTGCTTCTGCTACTATGTGTTTGATGTGTACATTATACTTTTTTGTTAAAAAAAAAAAAAAGTTTGGCAAACTTAGTAAAACTTTAGGTTAATTCTTTTGGATCCCTTGGCGGGGCATTACATCTGGTATCAGAGCCCGAGTTTCTACATTTGGAGCTCTGGGTATATTGGAATGCCACTAGTGTTAACTAGTTGAACAAGAACAAAAGCTTTAAACTATTATGTGTATCTCTTTCAAACTGAAACTTGAAACTAGTTGAATTAAAACATAACTTAAACTGTTAGTTGTATATTTTTCATACTTCAACACTTAAACATAGGCAAAAATTAAATTATATGTAAACATAAACATAGACAAAATTGAACATTGAATTCTATTTTCAAAATATGTATCTTTCATCTATTCTTTGAGGTAGTATGCCTTGATTGTCCTTGCGAGTATTATGTTATTCTTGTTTAGAGTGTTAGGGGATCAATTTTAGCACTTGGTAAGAAGGATGAATGTTGGATCAATATGCTTTTCGGTTTACTATTAAACCAGAATCATATTGCTCTAACTATGTTGTACTGTTCTCAGTAAAGCCATATCCCCCACAATGAGTTCCTAACTTTACCATCCTTGTAGGCTTCCAGGAGTAAGCCTAAGTCAAGGGGGGGTGGATGTAGTGCCTGCCCCTAGTTCACATTTTGTTTTAATTGCCAAACTCTTTTAAGCCAGTTTTATACTTGATGTCTAGTAGCATCACATTCAGATATTGTTTTACATTCAGTTTATTATATAATGAGATTACTGGGTACTCTATATTTCAGGCATGTATGATGATTATTCAATGTTTTCACTTATCGATGATGATTAGTTAGATGGTTTATTATCACATGTGCTTTTTTATGGATACTTACCCCATACTGCATGTGTATGGTGTGCGCGTTTGTTTTCCTTATGTATGGTGTTTCTGATGTGGTTAAGGAAGGGAGTCGTAGTCATCTGCTAGTCGAGATCTACACGATGCACCACTTCCTGCCATTGTCTATTTAGCTTAGAATATTTTGTTTGTACATGCATAAATTTTATGTAGGTTGCAAGCCAGGATGAGCGTACCCTATCGCATTATCTCAATGGTAAGAGAGGGGAGATAAACTTTTAAGTCCAAATCCTAAACCCTTTAGCTAATTGTCCTAATTGATAATTAAGACAAGTATCTGAGTTAAGTACCCTCCAAATGCATCAAATGATATTATTCCACGATTATAACCCTTTTGTTTGATTTAGTATGTATTTTTCTATGATGGGTTTTTGTATGTTGCTTTATGAGTCCTTGATGTATTTTTTATTAATTAAGTCTAATTAAAAAAATTAATTAATGATTTAATTTAATAGAAAATTATTATGATATTTTAATATTTGATTATAATTAATTAATTAAGAAATTAATTAAATAAAAAGAATTGAATTTGGAGATAAAAGCTTAAGGATAATTTAGAACATGATAATATTTACTTAATTTAATAATATATCTAGAGTTCATTTTTAAATAAATGCTAAATATTATTGTTATTTAAATTAATTAAATATTTTATCAATTAAGTTTCTAAAATAAATTAAAAGTTGAAAGATATTAAATTATTAAAGTTTCTAGATCGCATGATGTGAGCTTGAGTTGAAAATAAAAGAAATTAATTAAAAGATAAAATAATAGAAAATAATAATGTTATTTTAATTTCATAAAGCGCACATGAGATTAAAGTAATAAATTAATTGAAAATAGAAGTCAAGTGGAATATTAAATAAAGTTATTTAATAATTCAACTTAATGTGCATTAAAAAGATAAAACAAAGATAAAAAAAGTTAATTTTGGAGTTAACTCAGTTGAGCAAAGAGTCCTCCTAGGTGAACGCTCAATTAGTTCCCTGATTTGAGGAGAAAACTCCTTATCACAACTTTGGGGGTTCATTTTTGAGGGACACGAATTTGGACCAGAAATTTGGAGACAGGATTTTTGGGGAAGAACTTTTGTAAGCAAATTTGAGAAAGAGAATTCTAGGAAGGACTTTCGGAAGAAAATTATTGAAGAGAAGCAAGTCCTCTTATAGTTTTGGGGATTGCGTATTAGCATTAGGTTCAGGTAGGGTTTGGTATTTTGACCCCTAAATGATTTAAGAAATTTAATATGTTCTGTCTACTTCGTGATTGTAAGAACTTGTCTTCTCGAATGTGTGAATTATTCATTCTAGATCTGTTGCTATTTGATTTTGTCTGTAAATCTAGATTGGAAAACTATTTAGAAAACCTCACTCATAAGTAAAAAGAAAACTTGGATTAAATCAGGTTTTGAGTTGAATTAAAATTGAATTGACAAATTTAATTTGGAAAAATTGATTGTAATAGATTTTATTAAAAAAATAAAATTTAAAATTAAATCATATATATAATGTCATGCATGAGAGTTTGGTTTTATGAAAATAAATAAAATTATAATTTTAAATAAATAAAAATAATAATATAATAACATTTATTATATTTTTTTAAAAAAAATATTATATATAATATAAGTGAAGAGGGGTCTGATCCACCCCCCAAACGTACTCATTTGTATGGCGGTGGACTGATTCGCAGGTCTGTACTATGAATTCGCAGCAGTCCTGCCGCATATAATTAAGTGCCGGCAGGCTTTTAAACAACCGCATGACCATATTAAACCAACTTTTTTATAAATTGTAATGTGTATTGTAACATTTTAAAAATATTAATAATTAATAATTTTAATATAAGTTGCATTTAATTATTAATTTAATTAATTAACCATTTTAATATTATTGTAAATTATTATTAATATTATAATAAGATTTTAATATTGCTCAATAATAATTATTCATACATTTTATTATTGTTTATTTAAATAATGAATTTAAATATAATTTATTTTCAATTAATAAAATTATGAGTAATTTTATTAATGATTAATAATTGATAATTATTGAGTTGGAAATATAAGTATTTAGGTTTTTGATAATTATTAATTTAAAAAAAAAAAATTATATATATATAGAATTTTAATTGAGTTTAATTAATGATGAATTTAGTTAAAATGAAAATTGTAGATCTATAGTAATATTATCTTCTATTTTTTAATATAATATTTCTTAGATTGAAATTACTTATTTATTTCAGTAAGTTAAATAAACAACTTACCTTTAGATCTTTAAAACAAGCTACGTAATCAGACTTTTTCAAGAAAAAGGACCAATCTATATGGATTAAAATGTACCTTCTTATACTCAAAAACTCACACTAAAATGAAGATTGGAACTTTATTGCGAACTATAACACTATGATGTTTTCTGTGTACTGTCTATGCTTTGGGAGTTTAGGAGTTGTTTAGTTTTGACCAGTCGTAGGTTGTTACTAGAGGCTCAAGGGTTATGTGATTGTGATGCTATGTTGTTTTGTTCTCGATCTTTCTTAACCCGACCATAGTAATGTGATGGAGTGCTCTATGATATTGATGTTTTTACTAGTTGTTATTGCTTTCCAGTTTCCTTGTGTGAGATTGAGGACTGAGGTGTATGTATTTGAGTTACCTGACTTAACCATTTTTGAGTCATCGATCAGTTATACTTGAGTTGCTTTTCAGTTGCATTGATGGGAGTGAAGTGTTTTTCTATGCTCTTGATGATGTCATGTTGTGACATGTTTGACTTGACCATTTTGGAGTCTTCAATCAATTTTGCGTTCTATTATTGGAATTCTTTCTGGTTGCTCGTTGGAGAACCATGGGATATTGTGATTTATCATTGATGCCTTCAGATGCTGATAGAGATTTGTTGTGATCATTATGATTATTATTTGAGGCTATTTAGTTGCTCATGGAGAACTGATGTGATGATTATGGATAATATTTATGATGTTTTCAATCGCTTGTATAGGGCTGAGGTGATTTTATTATGATACTTGATTTTGTGATATGAACCTAGGGTAGGTTATCTATGTGTAGTGTCGGGAAGTGGCTTGCAATGAGGGACGGGAGACCCGAAGTGGCTCTGGGCATGACTCATTGTAAGTTGTTTGTTTTAATAAGTGAAAACATCTCACCTAAATACTGACTTAAATGAACCTAATAAGATAACTATATGTTCTCTCTCATGCCTTGAGTGCTAGTACAGACTAGGATGGGGTAGAGAGAATGCTTGGTTACATCCTTGCATTCCGTAGTATGCCTCGTCAATACGAGAGGATACTAGTGGCCGCAGGATCACAGGGGACCAAAAATTCCTAAGGGATTTCTTGGGTAACTTCCAACGTGACTTTTGCGATGACACTTTCCCGCTTGCATAGCAGATTTCCTACGTGTCTTGTGTGCCTCTAGGTCTAGATGTATATCTATGTTGGAACCTTTGAGTTAGTATACTTTTAGGATTTCCCAGACTTAGAGACTACTTGTGTTTTGTATTTTGATACCTTGTTTGGGACTTGAGACTATCTCCTCAGTGCGGTGGGAGTGGACCATTTAGGTTTCATGTGATCAGGTGGTAGTGCTTTTACTCTTACATTTGAGATCTGTTCGTAGTCACCGTGGCTGGAGCTTCTTGGGATGCTTGTTTATCATGATTAGATGATGTTATTTACTTATGTATTTCTTTATATTGATGATTAGCATGTTAGATTTCTTTATGATTATGTTGTAGTATGTTTAGTAGTGACATCCCTAATACTATAGTACCGACGATCTTATCAGTGACTTGGGATGTTATGAGTGGGGGATGGCTAGGGCCCACGATGGTCTGATGATGCTATTGATGGTTGGGAGGAATCACACACTTAGATTAGTTGTGTTTTATGATAGATGGATAGTTGTATTTCATGTTGGATGCTTATATCTTTTATGATGGATGGATGGATGTATCATGTATGGTATATGATTTCATTTATTTTACTATACTTTGTATCATGGATTCTTGGAGGATGATGTACCTTTATTTCTACTTATGTATATTCTTTAAGCCTTTCATACCCTGTGACATGTACAGTGGATGATTGAGCATTCCGAATTAATTTGCCAAGAGGCATTCGGAACAAATGTATATTAAATGGATATTGGACTTTCTTATTATTCTTTCATGTGAATGTGGTAGTTGTTAGACTTAGAATTAATTAAATTTAAATTTGACTCAATGTCTTGGGATCCTTAAGGAATGTAACCTGTTAGGTATGTTTGTTCATGATTACATGTTACTGCTTCTGCTACTATGTGTTTGATGTGTACATTATACTTTCTTGTTTTAAAAAAAAAAAAGTTTGGCAAACTTAGTAAAACTTTAGGTTAATTCTTTTGGATCCCTTGGTGGGACGTTGCATCATAGTTGACTTGAGTTGACTACTTTCGAAAAGAATTTTGAAATAATTAAATGTTATTATTTAATTAAATGTTATTATTTAATTAAATGGAGTAATTACTTCTAATTAATTAAACAAAGTTATTTAATTAAATGAGAAGCCATTCCTAATTAATTAAATGAAGTTATTTAATTAAATAAGAAAAGTGTCTATAATTAATTAAAGATTATTTAATTAAATAGAAAAAGTAATTATGAGAGCATATATTATTTTATTAAATTAAATATCTCAACAAAATCTTTCTTCAGTTCAAAAAGAGAAATTTCCAGTTCACTATTGATAAAAAATGAGTTAAATCAGTTAACCCCTTTTTCTACTCAAATTGAATCAGTTAAATCCTTATTTTACTCAAATTAAATCTGTTAACTCCCTTTAATTTGGAAATCTTCCTTTATGACTGAACTTCACCTTTAATCCTAACCGTTGATTGAAATCGATCTCAACCATTGATGAATTCCAGGAAAGTCTATTTAAGAGACCCTCATCTCTTCATTTTGAAAGGTTGAATGAGAATTTGAATCGAATTGTTGCTAGAATTGATACTCACATTTTCTCATATTCACATATGCAAAGATCAAGTTTGACTAAAAGTTGACCAAATTTAACCACAGTTGACTTGAGTTGACTAGTTTCGAAATGAATTTTGAAATAATTAAACAAAATTATTTAATCAAATGGAGTACTTACATCTAGTTAATTAAACAAAGTTATTTAATTAAATGAGAAGCCATTCCTAATTAATTAAATGAAGTTATTTAATTAAATAATAAAAGTGTCTCTAATTAATTAAAGATTATTTAATTAAATAGAAAAAATAATTATGAGAGTATATCTCATTTTATTAAACTAAATATCTCAACAAAATCTCTCTTCAGTTCAAAAAGAGAAATTTTCAGTTCACTATTGATAAAAAATGAGTTAAATGAGTTAACTCTTTTTTCTACTCAAATTGAATAAGTCAACTCCTTATTTTACTCAAATTAAATCCGTTAACTCTCTTTTATTTGAAAATTTCCCTTTATGACTGAACTTCACCTTTAATCCTGACCGTTGATTAAAATTGATCTCAACCGTTGATGAATTCCAAGAAAGTCTATTTAAGAGACCCTCATCTCTTCATTTTGAAAGGTTGAATGAGAATTTGCATCGAATTGTTGCTGAAATTCATACTCACATTTGCTTATATTCACATACGCAAATATCAAGTTTGACCAAAAGTTGACCAGATTTAACCACGATTGACTTGAGTTGACTAGTTTCGAAAAGAATTTTGAAATAATTAAACGATATTATTTAATTAAATGGAGTACTTACTTTTAATTAGTTATACAAAGTTATTTAATTAAATGAGAAGTCATTCCTAATTAATTAAATGGAGTTATTTAATTAAATAAGAAAAGTGTCTCTAATTAATTAAAGATTATTTAATTAAATAGAAAAAGTAATTATGAGAGCATATCTCATTTTATTAAATTAAATATCTGAACAAAATCTTTCTTCAGTTCAAAAATGGAAATTTCCAGTTCACTATTGATAAAAAATGAGTTAAATCAGTTAACTCCTTTTTCTACTCAAATTGAATTAGTTATATCCTTATTTTACTCAAATTAAATCCGTTAACTCCCTTTCATTTGGAAATCTCCATTTATGACTGAACTTCACCTTTAATCCTGACCATTGATTCAAATCGATCTCAACCGTTGATGAATTCCAGGAAAGTCTATTTAAGAGACCCTCATCTCTTCATTTTGAAAGGTTGAATGAGAATTTGCATCGAATTGTTACTAGAATTGATACTCACATTTTCTCATATTCACATACGCAAAGATCAAGTTTGACCAAAAGTTGACCAGATTTAACCACGGTTGACTTGAGTTGACTAGTTTCGAAATTTTTTTTCAAATAATTAAACAAAATTATTTAAGTAAATGGAGTACTTACTTCTAATTAATTAAACAAAGTTATTTAATTAAATGCGAAGCCATTCCTAATTAATTAAATGAGGTTATTTAATTAAATAATAAAAGTGTCTCTAATTAATTAAAGATTATTTAATTAAATAGAAAAAGTAATTATGAGGGCATATCTCATTTTATTAAACTAAATATCTCAACAAAATCTCTCATCAGTTCAAAAAGAGAAATTTCCAATTCACTATTGATAAAAAATGAGTTAAATAAGTTAACTCCTTTTTCTACTCAAATTGAATCAGTTAAGTCCTTGTTTCACTCAAATTAAATCCGTTAACTCTCTTTAATTTGGAAGTCTCCCTTTATGACTGAACTTTACCTTTAATCCTGACCGTTGATTAAAATTGATCTCAATCGTTGATGAATTCCAAGAATGTCTATTTAAGAGACCCTCATCTTTTCATTTTGAAAGGTTAAATGAGAATTTGCATCGAATTGTTGCTGGAATTCATACTCACATTTTCTCATATTCACATAGGCAAAGATCAAGTTTGACCAAAAGTTGACCAGATTTAACTACGGTTGACTTGAGTTGACTAGTTTCAAATTTTTTTTGAAATAATTAAACGATATTATTTAATTAAATAGAGTACTTACTTCTAATTTGTTATACAAAGTTATTTAATTAAATAGAAAAAGTAATTATGAGAGCATATCTCATTTTATTAAATTAAATATCTCAACAAAATCTTTCTTTAGTTCAAAAAGGGAAATTTCCAATTCACTATTGATAAAAAATGAGTTAAATGAGTTAACTCCTTTTTCTACTCAAATTGAATCAGTTAACTCCTTATTTTACACAAATTAAATCCGTTAACTCCTTTTAATTTGGAAATCTTCCTTTATGACTGAACTTCACCTTTAATCCTGACCGTTGATTGAAATCTATCTCAACCATTGATGAATTTTAGAAAACTGTATTTAAGAGACCCTCATCTCTTCATTTTGAAAGGTTGAATGAGAATTTGCATCGAATTGTTGCTGAAATTCATACTCACATTTGCTCATATTCACATACGCAAAGATAAAGTTTGACCAAAAGTTGGCTAGATTTAACCACGGTTGACTTGAGTTGACTAGTTTCGAAAAAAAATTTGAAATAATTAAACAAAATTATTTAATTAAATGGAGTACTTCTAATTAATTAAACAAAGTTATATAATTAAATGAGAAGCCATTCCTAATTAATTAAATGAAGTTATTTAATTAAATAAGAAAAGTGTCTCTAATTAATTAAAGATTATTTGATTAAATAGATAAAGTAATTATGAGTGCATATCTCATTTTATTAAATTAAATATCTCAACACAATCTCTCTTCAGTTCAAAAAGAGAAATTTCCAGTTCACTATTGATAAAAAATGAGTTAAATCAGTTAACTCCAGTTTCTACTCAAATTGAATCTGTTAACTCCTTATTTTACTCACATTAAATCTCTTAACTCCCTTAAATTTGGAAATATCCCTTTATGATTGAACTTCTCCTTTAATCTTGACCGTTGATTAAAATCGATCTCAACTGTTGATGAATTCTAGAAAAGTCTATTTAAGAGACACTCATCTCTTCATTTTGAAAGGTTGAATGAGAATTTGCATCGAATTGTTGCAAGAATGCATACTCACATTTGCTCATATTCACATACGCAAAGATCAAGTTTGACCAAAAGTTGACCAGATTTAACCACGGTTGACTTAAGTTGACTAGTTTCGAAAAGAATTTTGAAATAATTAGACGAAATTATTGAATTAAATGGAGTACTTACTTTTAATTAATTAAACAAAGTTATTTAATTAAATGAGAAGCCATTCCTAATTAATTAAATGAGGTTATTTAATTAAATTAGAAAAGTGTCTCTAATTAATTAAAGATTATTTAATTAAATAAATAAAAGTAATTATGAGAGCATGTCTCATTTTATTAAATTAAATATCTCGACAAAACCTCTCTTCAGTTCAAAAAGGGAAATTTTCAGTTCACTATTAATCAAAAATAAGTTAAATCAGTTAACTCCTTTTTCTACTCAAATTGAATCAGTTAACTCCTTATTTTACTCAAATTAAATCCGTTAACACACTTTAATTTGGAAATTTGCCTTTATGACTGAACTTCAGCTTTAATCCTGACCGTTGATTGAAATCGATCTCAATCGTTGATGAATTCTAGGAAAGTCTATTTAAGATACCCTCATCTTTTCATTTTGAAAGGTTGAATGAGAATTTGCATCGAATTGTTGCTAGAATTGATACTCACATTTGCTCATATTCACATACACAATGATCAAGTTTGACCAAAAGTTGACTAGATTTAACCACGGTTGACTTGAGTTGACTAGTTTCGAAAAGAATTTTGAAATAATTAATATAATTATTTAATTAATTGGAGTACTTACTTCTAATTAATTAAACAAAGTTATTTATTTAAATGAGAAGTCATTCCTAATTAATTAAATGAAGTTATTTATTTAAATAAGAAAAGTGTCTCCAATTAATTAAAGATTATTTAATCAAATAGAACAAGTAATTATGAGAGCATATCTCATTTTACTAAATTAAATATCACAACAAAATCTCTCTTTAGCTCAAAAAGAGAAATTTCCAGTCCACTATTGATAAAAAATGAGTTAAATGAGTTAACTTCGTTTTCTACTCAAATTGAATCAGTTAACTCCTTATTTTACTCAAATTAAATCCGTTAACTCCCTTTAATTTGGAAATCTCTCTTTATGATTGAACTTCACCTTTAATCCTGACAGTTGATTGAAATCGATCTCAACCGTTGATGAATTCCAGGAAAGTCTATTTAAGAGACCCTCGTCTCTTCATTTCGATAGGTTGAATGAGAATTTGCATCAAATTGTTGCTGGAATTCATACTCACATTTGCTCATATTTACATATGCAAAGATCAAGTTTGACCAAAAGTTGACCAGGTTTAACCACGGTTGACTTGAGTTGACTAGTTTCGAAAAGAATTTTGAAATAATTAAATGAAATTATTTAATTAAATGGAGTACTTACTTCTAATTAATTAAACAAAATTATTTAATTAAATGAGAAGCCATTCCTAATTAATTAAATGAAGTTATTTAATTAAATAAGAAAAGTGTCTCTAATTAATTAAAGAATATTTAATTAAATAGAAAAAGTAATTATGAGAGCATATTTCATTTTATTAAATTAAATATCTCAACAAAATCTCTCTTCAGTTCAAAAAGGAAAATTTTCAGTTCACTATTGATAAAAAATGAGTTAAATTAGTTAAGTCCTTTTCCTACTTAAATTGAATCAGTTAACTCCTTATTTTACTCAAATTAAATTCGTTAACTCCTTTTAATTTGGAAATCTTCTTTTATGACTAAACTTCACCTTTAATCCTGACCGTTGATTGAAATCGATCTCAACCGTTGATGAATTCTAGAAAAGTCTATTGAAGAGACCCTCATCTCTTCATTTTGAAAGGTTGAATGAGAATTTGCATCGAATTGTTGCTAGAATTCATACTCACATTTGCTCATATTCACATACGCAAAGATCATTTTTGACAAAAAGTTGACCAGATTTAACCACGGTTGACTTTTGTTGACTAGTTTCAAATTTTTTTTTGAAATAATTAAACGAAATTATTTAATTAAATGGAGTACTTACTTCTAATTAATTATACAAAGTTATTTAATTAAATGAGATGGGATTTCTAATTAATTAAATAAAGTTATTTAATTAAATAAGAAAAGTGTCTCTAATTAATTAAAGATTATTTAATTAAAAAGAAAAAGTAATTATGAGAGCATATCACATTTTATTAAATTAAATATCTCAACAAAATCTCTCTTCGCTTCGAAAAGGAAAATTTCCAGTTCACTATTGATCAAAAATGAGTTAAATCAGTTAACTCAATTTTCTACTCAAATTGAATCAGTTAACTCCTTATTTTACTCAAATTAAATCTATTAACTCCCTTTAATTTGGAAATCTCCCTTTATGACTGAACTTCATCTTTAATCCTGATCGTTGATTGAAATCGATCTCAACCGTTGATGAATTCTAGGAAATTCTATTTAAGAGACCCTCATTTCTTCAATTTGAAAGGTTGAATGAGAATTTGCATCGAATTGTTGCTGAAATTCATACTCACATTTGCTGATATTTACATACGCAAAGATCAAGTTTTACCAAAAGTTGACCAAATTTAACCACGGTTGACTTGAGTTGACTAATTTCAAAAAGAATTTTGAAATAATTAAATGAAATTATTTAATTAAATGGAGTACTTACTTCTAATTAATTAAACAAAGTTATTTAATGAAAAAAGAAGGCATTACTAATTAACAGTGTTACCCCAGCGCGGGGGTGCGGCAATGCGGGGGGACGTCGGGACGAGTTTTGGGTGTGGAAAAAAAATAGCCTCAATTTGGGGACGGCAAGGGTGCGGCGGCAGGGGAGCAGAGGGGGGGTTCAAGGGAGGGGGGGAGGAGAGAGAGTGGGGGGAAGGAGGTTGCATAGTATATATATAATATTATTAATATATATGATTGAAAATGATAATTATGAAATGATACTTCAATATATTATATAACAATGTACCAATAACATATCAAATATAGTTGACTACAATGAATAGAGAAAATTAAAATGTGATTCACAAACCATAAGTTCAAACTTGAAACTTGAAATTTCATAACCATTACTATTACTAATGACCATTTGACAAATTAACTTAGTTCAAGATGCAAGATTCAAAATTCATTGTTCAAATATGATTTTATGAATATCATATATCATAAAGATGCTCATGATGACAATGAGCTGAATAACATGAAACAGTGAAATAATAATAATGTATCATAGCCATATCAAAGTGAGTATAATCAACAAAATGACAAAATGCCAATAATGAGAATGGATGATTCTCAAGTGCTCTCTAATCATCCCCTATGCCAAAGTCCTAATCATTGAAACTACTAGACTCCTCCTGGGTAAGATCCTGATCCTCTAAAGGAACACCAACTAGACCTACATTGGCTTCTACATCGGCATCCTCATCAATCTGAGCTAGATCCTCTGGCTCCACATCCCATCGTGCTGCAAGGCTCTCCTTATACCCGCGTGTCTTGCAATCTTTGAGCCGCAAGTGACCATGTACAACAACCAGCTTCTCCGCTCTCTTAGAGGTAAGTCTATTCCTGTTAATAGAGTGAATGAAGCTATAGGTGGACCAATTCCTCTCTGCAGCTGAGGAGCTAGACACCTGAGATAACAAAGTTGAAAGTTACAATTTACAAGTTACAAACAAATGTTCATACAATTTGTAACAAATGATAAATGGTAAATTGATGATTAATAATTATTGAATCAATGAATCATAAATTAAAATCAGCAAGGTAAAACTCTTCAAGTTAAGATTGTAAAGGGCTAGAATTAGTTATTAGTATTACAAACCAGAGAAAGCAGTCGAATGGCTAGTGAGGTTATCTTTAACTTTTGTGACCCATGACATTTCCACCACAAAATGGGATTCTTTTGTGCCATGGTTTTGAGATCCACCTTTGCAATATCCGAGTATCCTACAAGTTACAAGTTTTAAAGTTTACAACATAATATTAAAATTATAAATAACTTAAATAAAGTTATAACTTATAAGTAACAATTAATTATTAAAAGAACTTATAATTATAAAGAGTTTAGAGCATTGAATCAAGATTTAAGGATTACCTGAAAGACTAGCAAATTTGGACCACTCGGTATGGATCTCACTAGTAGTCTCAGTATCATACATTTTGGCAATGCATCAAAAGAACCCATTCTTCACCTCATCATCCTGAAGTGGTGTGACTCTATTAGGCCTAGGTATGTACCACTTCGGGTTTAATGCATAGGTAGCCATGTGCAAAGGAGTGTTCAACTTCTCCCACCTGCGGTGAATGATAGGCTCAATGTGCTCCGTATAGAATGCTAGAGTGGGGTCTCTCTCACGCACAACAACCCTCATCTGCCCAAGCATGGAATCAATGCACTCATAAACCTCTCCAAGGCTAGGTGAATCTGCATCTCCATATCTGATCACCTGAAACACTGGAGTAATGATGGAGACTATGTATTTTGCATCACTCCAAAACTGATCACTCTTCACTATCTCCTTTACCCTCTTCCCCTGCTCTATTTTGGACTCAGGCCATCGATTCCATTCTTGTGTCATAACCATGAGTTGCATTGGCTCTTGCAACTCAATCATTCTCTCCAAGAGAATATAATATGATGCATACCTGGTCTCAACTAGTTTCAGGAATTGCTTCTTTGCGAAGCTCCTAAAAAGTGCATGTGATGTATGGTGATTGCAGATAAACATCTGCACCTCTCTCCCATCATTAACCACCTTTCTAATCCACTCTATTTTCCCCATGTCTTTGAGTGCATTGTTCATGGCATGCACACAACATGGAGTCCACCAAATATGCCTATAAGCTGCCTCAACAAGCCTCCCTGCAGCTTTGCACACATGTGCTGCATCTGTCACAACTTGGACCACATTTTGTGATCCAACCTCCTCAATGGCTTCCCTAAGCACATGAAACTGAAAATCAGCATCTTTACGATGCCCTGAACAATCAACTGCCTTCAAAAAATATGGGCCCTCTGTGCATGTAACCATAATGTTGATGAGTGGACGATGACTAATGTCTGCCCACCCATCCATGATAATGTTGCAACCTGAGTCCATCCAACATGCTTTCATTTGCTCCATCAAGATCCCAACCTTGTCATAGGCTCTATCCAACACTGTAGTCCTCAGCTTGTGGTCACCTGGTGGCACATATGATGGCTCTCCCTCATTCACTGCCATGGTAATCATCCTCACAAAATAGGGAGATCGAGCCACATGTGTAGAGATGCCATTGGCAAAGAAGAAATCACCTACAACATCATCTAACCGGTCCCTTGCATGCATGTTAAATAAATGAGCAATGGGGTTAGTATCAGTACCACTTGAAGTTGCTTTTCGTTTCCCCCTATTGTTGTCCCTAGCTGAACTATGTGTAGGTGAGGAGAATCATGGTGTAGGTGACATAGTCCCTACTCTCTAATGCAAGATACGAGTAGATGTATCTCGCTGCCCCTGTAACTGCTGTATATGCTGTACCTGTTGCCTAGCAGACAAAGATCTAGGCACTGGAATAACACTATCATCAGGAATGCCCCATAGTTTATTTGCTTCAATTCTGTATCTGACATTCTTAGGATTTGATAAGAACATGCATGGGTTCACACCATAGCCACTCCAAAAAAGAAGGTGTGAATTAACTCTTGTAATGCTGCCAAACCATTCTACTCCACATATATTGCACTTCCATTTGCGTGTGCCACCCCCTGAAGGTGTAGGACGTGTAATTTTTGTAGCAAACTGTTTAAGAGGGGACTTTGGGTCATAAGGACCCCTAGCATACTTCCTCAAAATCTCTGAAGGGCAATCAGTAGAAGGCACCCCTAGTGCAACATAAGGAGGCTCTTCCGCAGGCTCAGATTGACCACCTACATCAGCCCCATGATCACTTCCTTCAGGCTCAAGTTGAGGCTCATAATCAGATGCACTTGGCTCATTAATTTCCATGTCTTCTACACTTTGGCTGGATCTAGAAGCCATTTATAAAACTGCATTTCACAAAATGAAAGTAAAATTATAAAAATGATCATGATACATTTTAGCCCAAGTAAAAATAATTTAAAACTTAAAACTTTACTATTTAATTTTAGCATTTACTATTTAAAAATTTAAAGTATTAAAAAATGAAACTAAATAGTAAAATACTAAATAAAAATATAGCAATATGGCATATGTTGAAACGTTTTACTAAGTTAGTAAGTTACTCTCAAGTTTCAAGTTTTATTTTTTATTCTTGAATCTTGTTGATAGTTGAATCTTCTTAGTTCTATGATTTTTTATTTTTTTATTTAATATTTATATTAATTTTTAGTTTTTAAACTTTTTCATTGTTCTTAAAATAAAAATATGGCAATATGGCATATGCTGAAATGTATTTTACTAAATACGTTTCAGCATATGCCATATTGCCATATTTTTATTTTAAGAACAATGAAAAAAACTAAAAATTAATATAAATAATAAAATAAAAAATTATAGAACTAAGAAGATTCAACTATCAACAAGATTCAAGAATGAAACTTGAAACTTGAACGTAACTTAGTAAAACTAAATACTAAATACTAAATTTAAAAATTATAAATTAATTTTTAAAACCAAAAAAACAAAGTAAAATAAAAAAAACCCTAACTTGAAGGCTCGAACTTGAGGAGACACTTGCCAAATAAAACTTTCTTGCTCCTCTTGCTCTTCTTGATTTTAAAATCCCTTGCAAAACCACCCACTAATCTCTCACAAGCTCCTCCAAACACTCTTTCTCACATAGCTCCTTGCTACTCCAAAATGGTGAAATGAAATGATGAAATGAATAAGAGATCTATTGGTCTTATTAAGTTTTCAAATAGACTACATTGCACCCACACCAAATTAGGGTTAGCATACTTCAAAAACAAAAACAAAAAAAAAAGAGCAAAAAGTAATGTTTTTTTTTTAAAAATTGGGCCTCTTCTCGACGCACCCCTCGCGCACCCAGGAAGCACCCCGTGAGCACCCGTGGTGCACCCACGCACCCTCGCACCCAGGAAGCACCCAAGCACCCGGTACTTGACCGGTGCAGTGGGGGTGTGGCGACGAAAAACCCGTGGGCGGGGGTGCTTGGGTGCGTGACGCACCCGCACCGGGTGCGCAGGGCTTTTGACTCAGGTGCGCGCACCCGGGTTACAGTACTAATTAATTAAATGAAGTTATTTAATTAAACAAAAAAAGTGTCTCTAATTAATTAAAGATTATTTAATTAAATAAAAAAATTAATTATGAGACCATATCTCATTTTGTTAAATTAAATATCTCAACAAAATCTCTCTTCAGTTCAAAAAGGGAAATTTCCAGTTCACTATTGATCAAAAATGAGTTAAATCAGTTCACTCCTTTTTCTACTCAAATTGAATCAGTTAACTCCTTATTTTACTCAAATTAAATCTGTTAACTTCCTTTAATTTGGAAATCTCCCTTTATGACTGAACTTCACCTTTAATCCTGACAGTTGATTGAAATCGATCTCAACCGTTGATGAATTCCAAAAAAGTCTATTTAAGAGACCCTCATCTCTTCATTTTGAAAGGTTGAATAAGAATTTGCATCAAATTATTGCTGGAATTCATACTCACATTTGCTCATATTCACATACACAAAGATCAAGTTAAACCAAAAGTTGACCAGATTTAACCATGGTTGACTTGAGTTGACTAGTTTCAAAATTTTTTTTGAAATAATTAAATAAAATTATTTAATTAAATGGAGTACTTAATTCTAATTAATTAAACAAAGTTATTTTATTAAATGAGAAGCCATTCCTAATTAATTAAATGAAGTTATTTAATTCAATAAGAAAAGTGTCTCTAATTAATTAAAGATTATTTAATTAAATAAAAAAAGTAATTATGAGAGCATATCTCATTTTATTAAATTAAATATCTAAACAAAATATCTCTTCAGTTCAAAAAGGTAAATTTTTAGTTCACTATTGATCAAAAATGAGTTAAATTAGTTAACTCCTTTTTCTACTCAAATTGAATCAGTTAACTTCTTATTTTACTCAAATTAAATCAGTTAACTCCTTTTAATTTGGAAATCTCCCTTTATAACTGAACTTCACCTTTAATCCTAACCGTTGATTTAAATCGATCTCAACTGTTGATGAATTCGAGGAAAGTCTATTTAAGAGACCCTCATCTCTTCATTTTGAAAGGTTGAATGAGAATTTGCATGGAATTGTTGTTGGACTTCATACTCACATTTGCTCATATTCACATACGCAAAGATCAAGGTTGACCAAAAGTTGACCAGATTTAACTACAGTTGACTTGAGTTGACTAGTTTCGAAAAGAATTTTGAAATAATTAAACAAAATTATTTAATTAAATGGAGTACTTACTTCTAATTAATTAAACAAAGTTATTTAATTAAATGAGAAGTCATTCCTAATTAATTAAATAAAGTTTTATAATTAAATTAGAAAAGTGTCTCTAATTAATTAAAGATTATTTAATTAAATAGAAAAAGTAATTATGAGAGCATATCTCAATTTATTAAATTAAATATCTCAACAAAATCTCTCTTCAGTTCAAAAAATGAAATTTTCAGTTCACTATTGATAAAAAATGAGTTAAATCAGTTAACTCCTTTTTCTACTCAAATTGAATCAATCAACTCCTTATTTTACTCAAATTAAATCTGTTAACTCCCTTTAATTTGGAAATCTCCCTTTATGACTGAACTTCACATTTAATCTTGACCGTTGATCGAAATCGATCTCAACCGTTGATGAATTCTTAAAAGGTCTATTTAAGAGACCCTCATCTCTTCATTTTGAAAGGTTGAATGAGAATTTGTATCAAATTGTTGCGAGAATTCATACTCACATTTGCTCATATTCACATACGCAAAGATCAAGTTTGACCAAAAGTTGACCAAATTTAACCACGGTTGACTTGAGTTGACTAGTTTCGAAAAAAAATTTGAAATAATTAAACAAAATTATTTAATTAAATGGAGTACTTACTTCTAATTAATTATACAAAGTTATTTAATTAAATGAGAAGCCATTCCTAATTAATTAAATTAAGTTATTTAATTAAATAAGAAAAGTGTCTCTAATTAATTAAAGATTATTTAATTAAATAGAAAAAGTAATTATGAGAGCATATCACATTTTATTAAATTAAATATCTCAACAAAATCTCTCTTCAGTTCAAAAATGGAAATTTCCAGTTCACTATTGATCAAAAATGAGTTAATTCAGTTAACTCCTTTTTCTACTCAAATTGAATCAGTTAACTCCTTATTTTACTCAAATTAAATTCGTTAACTCCCTTTAATTTGAAAATCTCTCTTTATCACTAAACTTCACCTTTAATCCTGACCGTTGATTGAAATCGATCTCAACCGTTGATGAATTCTATGAAAGTCTATTTAAGAGACTCTCATCTCTTCATTTTGAAAGGTTGAATGAGAATTTGTATCGAATTGTTGCTGTAATTCATACTCACATTTGCTTATATTCACATACGCAAAGATCAAGTTTGACCAAAAGTTGACCAAATTTAACAACAGTTGACTTGAGTTGACTAGTTTTGAAAAGAATTTTGAAATAATTAAATGAAATTATTTAATTAAATGACGTACTTCTAATTAATTAAACAAAGTTAGTTAATTAAATGAGAAGCCATTCCTAATTAATTAAATGAAGTTATTTAATTAAATAAGAAAGGTGTCTTTAATTAATTAAAGATTATTTAATTAAATAGAATAAGTAATTATGAGAGCATATCTCATTTTATTAAATTAAATATCTCAACAAAATCTCTCTTCAGTTCAATAAGAGAAATTTCCAGTTCACTATTGATCAAAAATGTGTTAAATCAGTTAACTCCTTTTTCTACTCAAATTGAATCAGTTAACACCTTATTTTACTCAAAATAAATCTGTTAACTCCCTTTAATTTGGAAATCTACCTTTATGACTGAACTTCACCTTAAATCCTGACCGTTGATTGAAATCGATCTCAACCGTTGATGAATTCCAGGAAAATCTATTTAAGAGACCCTCATCTCTTCATTTTGAAAGGTTGAATGAGAATTTTCATCGAATTGTTGGTGAAATTCATACTCACATTTGCTCATATTCACATATGCGAAGATCAATTTTGACCAAAAGTTGACCAGATTTAACCACGGTTGACCTGAGTTGACTAGTTTTGAAAAGAATTTTAAAATAATTAAACGAAATTATTTAATTAAATGGAGTACTTACTTCTAATTAAATAAACAAATTTATTTAATTAAATGAGAAGCCATTCGTAATTAATTAAATGAAGTTATTTAATTAAATAAGAAAAGTGTCTCTAGTTAATTCAAGATTATTTAATTAAATAGAAAAAGTAATTATGAGAGCATATCTCATTTTATTAAATTAAATATCTCAAAAAAATCTCTCTTCAGTTCAAAAAGAGAAATTTTTAGTTCACTATTGATCAAAAATGAGTTAAATTAGTTAACTCCTTTTTCTACTGAAATTGAATCAGTTAACTCTTTATTTTACTCAAGTTAAATCTATCAACTCCCTTTAATTTGAAAATCTCCCTTTATGACTGAACTTCACCTTTAATCCTGACCGTTGATTGAAATTGATCTCAACCGTTGAAGAATTTTAGGAAAGTTTATTTTAGAGACCCTCATCTTTTCATTTTGAGAGGTTGAATGTGAACTTGCATCGAATTGTTGCTAGAATTCATACTCACATTTTCTCATATTCACAGACGCAAAGATCACGTTTGACCAAAAGTTGACCAGATTTAACCATGGTTGACTTGAGTTGACTAGTTTCGAAAAGAATTTTTAAATAATCAAACGAAATTATTTAATTAAATGGAGTGCTTACTTCTAATTAATTAAATAAAGTTATTTAATTAAATGAGAAGTCATTCCTAATTAATTAAATGAAGTTATTTAATTAAAAAAGAAAACTGTCTCTAATTAATTAAAGATTATTTAATTAAATAGAAAAAGTAATTATGACAGCATATCTCATTTTATTAAATTAAATATCTCAATAAAATCTCTATTCAGTTCAAAAAGGGAAATTTTCAGTTCATTATTGATCAAAAATTAGGTAAATCAGTTAACTCCTTTTTCTATTCAAATCGAATCAGTTAACTCTTTATTTTACTCAAATTAAATCCATTAACTCCCTTTAATTCTGAAATCTCCCTCTATGACCGAACTTCAACTTTAATCTTGACCATTGATTGAAATTGATGTCAACTGTTGATGAATTCCAGGAAAGTCTATTTAAGAGACCCTCATGTCTTCATTTTGAAAGGTTGAATGAGAATTTGCATCGAATTGTTGCTGGAATTCATACTCACATTTGCTCATATTCACATACGCAAAGATCAAGTTTGTCCAAAAGTTGACCAGATTTAAGCAAGGTTGACTTGAGTTGACTAGTTTCGAAAAGCATTTTAAAATAATTAAACAAAATTAGTTAATTAAATGGAGTACTTACTTCTAATTAATTAAACAAAGTTATTTAATTAAATGAGAAGCCATTCCTAATTAATTAAATGAAGTTATTTAGTTAAATAAGAAAAGTATCTCTAATTAATTAAAGATTATTTAATTAAATAGAAAAAGTAATTATTAGAGCATATCTCATTTTATTAAATTAAATATCTCAAAAAAATCTCTCTTCAGTTCAAAAAGGGAAATTTTCAGTTCACTATTGATAAAAAATGAGTTAAATTAGTTAACTCCTTTTTCTACTCAAATCGAATCAGTTAACTCCTTATTTTACTTAAATTCAATCTATAAACTCCCCTTAATTTGAAAATCTCCATTTATGACTGAACTTCACCTTTTATCCTGACCGTTGATTGAAATCAATCTCAACCGTTGATGAATTCTAGGAAAGCCTATTTAAGAGACCCTTATCTGTTCATTTTGAAACGTTGAATAAGAATTTGCATCGAATTGTTCCTGGAATTCATACTCACATTTCCTCATATTCACATATACAAAGATCAAGTTTGGACAAAAGTTGACCACATTTAACCATTGTTGACTTGAGTTGACTAGTTTCGAAAAGAATTTTGAAATAATTAAACGAAATTATTTAATTAAATGGAGTATTTACTTCTAATTAATTAAACAAAGTTATTTAATTAAATGAGAAGCCATTCCTAATTAATTAAATGAAGTTATTTAATTAAATAAGAAAAGTGTCTCTAATTAATTAAAGATTATTTAATTAAATAGAAAAAGTAATTATTAGAGAATATCTCATTTTATTAAATTAAATATCTCAACAAAATCTCTCTTCAGTTCAAAAAGGGAAATTTTCAGTTCACTATTGATCAAAAATGAGTTAAATCAGTTAACTCCTTTTTCTACTCAAATTGAATCAGTTAACTCCTTATTTTACTCAAATTAAATCCGTTAACTCCCTTTAATTTGAAAATCTCCCTTTATGACTGAATTTCACCTTTAATCCTGACCATTGATTAAAATCGATCTCAACCGTTGATGAATTTCAGAAAAGTCTATTTAAGGGACCCTCATCTCTTCATATTCAAAGGTTGAATGAAAACTTGCATCGAATTGTTGTTGAAATTCATACTCACATTTGCTCATATTCACATACGCAAAGATCAAGTTTGACCAAAAGTTGACCAGATTTAACCACGGTTGACTTGAGTTTAATAGTTTCTAAAAGAATTTTGAAATAATCAAACAAAATTATTTAATTAAATGGAGTACTTACTTCTAATTAACTAAACAAAGTTAGTTAATTAAATGAGAAGTCATTCCTAATTAACTAAATGAAGTTCTTTAATTAGATAAGAAAAGTGTCTCTAATTAATTAAAGATTATTCAATTAAACAGAAAAAGTAATTATGAGAGCATATCTCATTTTATTAAATTAAATATCTCAACAAAATCTCTCTTGAGTTCAAAAAGGGAAATTTCTAGTTCAATATTGATCAAAAATCAGTTAAATTAGTTAACTCCTTTTTCTACTCAAATCGAATCAGTTAACTCCTTACTTTACTCAAATTAAATCCGTTAACTTCTTTTAATTTGAAAATCTCCCTCTATGCCTGAACTTCACCTTTAATCCTGACCGTTGATTGAAATCGATCTCAACCGTTGCTGAATTCCAAGAAAGTCTATTTAAGAGACCATCATCGCTTCATTTTGAAAGGTTGAATGAGAATTTGCGTCGAATTGTTGCTGGAATTCATACTCATATTTGCTCATTTTGACATACGCAAAGATCAAGTTTGACCAAAAGTTGACCAAATTTAACCATGGTTGACTTGAGTTGACTACTTTCGAAAGGAATTTTGAAATAATTAAATGAAATTATTTAATTAAATAAAGTACTTACTTCTAATTAATTAAACAAAGTTATTTAATTAAATGAGAAGCGATTCTTAATTAATTAAATGAAGTTATTTAATTAAATAAGAAAAGTGTCTCTATTTAATTAAAGATTATTTAATTAAATAGAAAAAGTAATTATTAGAGCATATCTCATTTTATTAAATTAAATATCTCAACAAAATCTCTCTTCAGTTCAAAAAGGGAAATTTTCAGTTCACTATTGATCAAAAATTAGGTTAAATTAGTTAACTCCTTTTTCTACTCAAATTGAATCAGTTAACTCCTTATTTTACTCAAATTCAATCTGTTAACTCCTTTTAATTTGGAAATCTCCCTTTCTGACTGAACTTCACCTTTAATCCTGACTGTTGATTGAAATCGATCTCAACCGTTGATGAATTCTAAGAAAGTCTATTTAAGAGACCCTCATCTCTTCATTTTGAAAGGTTGAATGAGAATTTGCATCGAATTGTTGCTGGAATTCATACTCACATTTACTCATATTCACATTAGCAAAGATCAAGTTTGACCAAAAGTTGACCAGATTTAACCACGGTTGAGTTGAGTTGACTAGTTCCGAAAAGAATTTTAAAATAATTAAATGAAATTGTTTAATTAAATGGAGTACTTACTTCTAATTAATTAAACAAAGTTATTTAATTAAATGAGAAGCCATTCCTAATTAACTAAATGAAGTTATTTAATTACATAAGAAAAGTGTCTCTAACTAATTAAAGATTATTTAATTAAACAGAAAAAGATATTATGAGAGCATATCTCATTTTATTAAAATAAATATCTCAACAAAATCTCTCTTCAGTTGAAAAAGGAAAATTTTTAGTTCACTATTGATGAAAAATGAGTTAAATCAGTTAACTCCTTTTTATACTCAAATTGAATCAGTTAACTCTTTATTTTACTCAAATTAAATCCATTAACTCTCTTTAATATAGAAATCTCCCTTTATGACTGAACTTCACCTTTAATCCTTACCGCTGATTGAAATCGATCTCAACCGTTGATGAATTTCAGGAAAGTCTATTTAAGAGACCCTCATCTCTTCATTTTGAAAGGTTGAATTAGAATTTGCATCGACTTGATGTTGGAATTCATACTCACATTTGCTCATATTCACATATACAAAGATCAAGTTTCACCAAAAGTTGACCAGATTTAAGCACGGTTGACTTGAGTTGACTAGTTTTGAAAAGAATTTTAAAATAATAAAAATCAAACTATTTAATTAAATAGAGTACTTACTTCTAATTAATTAAACAAAATTATTTAATTAAATGAGAAGCCATTCCTAATTAACTAATTGAAGTTATTTAATTAAATAAGAAAAGTGTCCCTAATTAATTAAAGATTATTTAATTAAATAGAAAAAGTAATTATGAGAGCATATCTCATTTTATTAAATTAAATATCTCAACAAAATCTCTCTTCAATTCAAAAAGAGAAATTTCCATTTCACTATTGATAAAAATTGAAATAAATCAGTTAACTCCTTTTTTTACTCAAATTGTATCAGTTAACTCCTTATTTTACTCAAATTAAATCTGTTAACTCCCTTTAATTTGAAAATATCCCTTTATGACTGAACTTCACCTTTAATCCTAAACATTGATTGAAATCGATGTCAACCGTTGATGAATTCCAAGAAAGTCTATTTAAGAGACCCTCATCTCTTCATTTTGAAAGTTTGAATGAAAATTTGCATCGAATTGTTGCTAGAATTCATACTCACATTTGCACATATTAACATACGCAAAGATCAAGTTTGACCAAAAGTTGACCAGATTTAACCACGGTCGACTTGAGTTGACTACTTTAAGAAAGAATTTTGAAATAATTAAATAAAATTATTTAATTAAATAGAATACTTACTTCTAATTAATTAAACAAATTTATTTAATTAAATGAGAAGCCATTCCTAATTAATTAAATGAAGTTATTTAATTGAATAAGAAAAGTGTCTCTAATTAATTAAAGATTATTTAATTAAATAGAAAAAGTAATTATTAGAGCATATCTCATTTTATTAAATTAAATATCTCAACAAAATATCTCTTCAGGTCAAAAAGGGAAATTTTCAGTTCACTATTGATAAAAAATGAGTAAAATCTGTTAACTCCGTTTTCTACTCAAATTGAATCAGTTAACTCCTTATTTTACTCAAATTAAATTTGTTAACTACCTTTAATTTGGAAATCTCCTTTTATGACTGAAGTTAACCTTTAATCCTGACCGTTGATTGAAATCGATCTCGATCGTTGATGAATTTCAAGAAAGTCTATTTAAGAGACCCTCATCTCTTCATTTTGAAAGGTTGAATGAGAATTTGCATCGAATTGTTGCTGGAATTCATACTCAAATTTTCTCATATTCACATATGCAAAGATCAAGTTTAACCAAAAGTTGACAAGATTTAACCACGGTTGACTTGAGTTGACTAGTTTCGAAAAGAATTTTGAAATAATTAAACAAAATTATTTAATTAAATGGAGTACTTACTTCTAATTAATTAAACAAAGTTATTTAATTAAATGAGAAGCCATTCCTAATTAATTAAATGAAGTTATTTAATTAAATAAGAAAAGTGTCTCTAATTAATTAAAGATTATTTAATTAAATAGAGAAAGTAATTATGAGAGCATATCTCATTTTATTAAATTAAATATCTCAACAAAATCTCTCTTCAGTTCAAAAAGAGAAATTTTTAATTCACTATTGATCAAAAATAATTTAAATCAGTTAACTCCTTCTTCTACTCAAATTGAATCAGTTAACTCCATATTTTACTCAAATTAAATTTGTTAACTCCCTTTAATTTGAAAATCTTCATTTATGACTGAACTTCACCTTTAATCTTGACTGCTGATTGAAATCGATTTCAACTGTTTATGAATTCAAGAAAAATCTATTTAAGAGACCCTGATCTCTTCATTTTGAAAACTTGAATGAGAATTTGCATTGAATTGTATCTGAAATTCATACTCACATTTGCTCATATTCACATACGCAAAGATCAAGTTTGATCAAAAGTTGACCAGATTTAACCACAGTGTACATGAGTTGACTAGTTTCGAAAAGAATTTTGAAATAATTAAACGAAATTATTTAATTGAATGGAGTACTTACTTCTAATTAATTAAACAAAGTTATTTAATTAAATAAGAAGCCATTCTTAATTAATTAAATGAAGTTATTTAATTAAATAAGAAAAATGTCTCTAATTAATTATAGATTATTTATTTAAATAAAAAAAGTAATTATGAGAGCATATCTCATTTTATTAAATTAAATATCTCAAAAAAATCTCTCTTCAGTTCAAATATGGAAATTTACAGTTCACTATTGATCAAAAATGAGTTAAATGAGTTAACTCATTTTTCTACTGAAATTGAATCAGTTAACTCCTTATTTTACTCATATGAAATTTGTGAACTCCCATTAATTTCGAAATCTTCCTTTATGACTAAACTTCACTTTTAATCCAGACCATTGATTGAAATCGATCTCAACCATTGATGAATTCCAGAAAAGTCTATTTAAGAGACCCTCATCTCTCCATTTTGAAAGGTTGAATGAGAATTTGCATCGAATTGTTATTGGAATTCATAGTCACATTTGCTCATATTAACATACGCAAAGATCAAATTTGACCAAAAGTTGTCCAGATTTAAGCACGGTTGACTTGAGTTGACTAATTTCGAAAGGAATTTTGAAATAATTAAACAAAATTATTTAATTAAATTGAGTACTTACTTCTAATTAATTAAACAAAGTTACTTAACTAAATCAGAAGCAATTCTAAATTAATTAAATGAAGTTATTTAATTAAATAAGAAAAGTGTTTCTAATTAATTAAAGATTACTTAATTAAATAGAAAAAGCAATTATGAGAGCATATCTCTTTTTATTAAATTAAATATCTCAACAAAATCTCTTTTAAGTTCAAAAAGGAAAATTTCCAGTTCAGTATTGATAAAAAATAAGTTAAATCAGTTAACTCCTTTTTCTACTCAAATTGTATTAGTTAAGTCTTTATTTTACTCAAATTAAATATGTTAACTCCCTTAAATTTGGAAATCTCCCTTTTTGACAGAACTTCACCTTTAATTCCGACCGTTGATTGAAATCGATCTCAACCGTTGATGAATTTCAAGAAAGTCTATTTAAGAGACTCTCATCTCTTCATTTTGAAAGATTGAATGAGAATTTGCATCGAATTGTTGCTGGAATTCATACTTACATTTTCTCATATTCACATACGTAAAGATCAAGTTTGATCAAAAGTTGACCAGATTTAACCATGGTGTACTTGAGTTGACTAGTTTCGAAAAGAATATTTAAATTACTAAACAAAATTATTTAATTAAATGGAGTACTTACTTCTAATTAATTAAACAAAGTTATTTAATTAAATGAGAAATCATTCCTAATTAATTTAATGAAGTTATTTAATTAAATAAAAAAAGTGTCTCTAATTAATTAAAGATTACTTAATTAAATAAAAAAAGTAATTATGAGAACATATCTCATTTTATTAAATTAAATATCTCAAAAAAATCTCTCTTCAGTTTAAAAAGGGAAATTTCCAGTTCACTATTGATCAAAAATGAATTAAATGAGTGAACTCCTTTTTCTACTCAAATTGAATCAGTTAACTCCTTATTTTACTCAAATTAAATTGTTCAACTCCTTTTAATTTGGAAATCTCCCTTTATGACTAAACTTCACTTTTAATCCTGACCATTGATTGAAATCGATCTCAACTATTGATGAATTCCAAAAAAGTCTATTTAAGAGACCCTCATCTCTTCATTTTGAAATGTTGAATGAGAATTTGCATCGAATTGTTGCTGCAATTCATACTCACATTTTCTCATATTCACATACGCAAACATCAAGTTCGACCAAAAGTTGATCAGATTTAACCGCGGTTGAATTGAGTTGACTAGTTTCAAAAATTTTTTTGAAATAATTAAATGAAATTATTTAATTAAATGAAGTACTTACTTCTAATTAATAAAACAAACTTAATTAATTAAATTAGAAGCCATTCCAAATTAATTAAATGAAGTTACTTAATCAAGTAAGAAAAGTGTCTATAATTAATTAAGGATTACTTAATTAAATAGAAAAAGTAATTATGAGAGCATATCTAATTTTATTAAATTAAATATTTCAACAAAATCTCTCTTCAGTTCAAAAAGGGATATTTCTAGTTCACTATTGATCACAAATGAGTTAAATCAGTTAACTCCTTTTTCTGCTCAAATTGTATCAGTTAACTCCTTATTTTACTCAAATTAAATCTATTAACTCCCTTTAATTTGGAAATCTTTCTTTATGACTGAACTTCAGCTTTAATTCTAACCATTGATTGAAATCGATCTCAACAATTGATGAATTCTAGGAAAGTCTCTTTAATAGACCCTCATCACTTCATTTTGAAAGGTTGAATGAGAATTTGCATTGAATTGTTGATGGAATTCATTCTCACATTTGCTCATATTCACATACACAAAGATCAAGTTTGATCAAAAGTAGACCAGATTTAACCACGGTTGACTTGAGTTGACTAGTTTCAAATTTTTTTTTGAAATAATTAAATGAAATTATTTAATTAAATGGGGTACTTACTTTTAATTAATTAAAAATAGTTATTTAATTAAATGAGAAGTCATTCCTAATTAATTAAATGACGTTATTTAATTAAATAAGAAAAGTGTCTCTAATTAATTAAAGATTAGTTAATTAAATAGAAAAAGTAATTATGAGAGCATATCTCATTTTATTAAATTAAATATCTCAACAAAATCTCTCTTCAGTTCAAAAAGGGAAATGTCTAGTTTACTATTGATCAAAAATGAGTTAAATTAGTTAACTCCTTTTTCTACTCAAATTGAATCAGTTAACTCTTTATTTTACTCAAATTAAATCTGTTAACTCCGTTTAATTTGGAAATCTTTCTTTATGACTGAACTTCACCTTTAATCCTGACCGTTGATTGAGATCAATCTCAACGGTTGATGAATTATAGGAAAGTCTATTTAACAAACCCTCATCTCTTCATTTTGAAAGTTTGAATGAGAATTTGCAACGAATTTTTGCTGAAATTCATACTCACATTTGCTCATATTCACATACACAAAGATCAAGTCTGACCAAAAGTTGACCAGATTTAACCATGATTGATTTGAGTTGACTAGTTTCGAAAAGAATTTTTAAATAATTAAACAAAATAATTTAATTAAATAGAGTACTTCTAATTAATTAAAAAAAGTTATTTAATTAAATGAGAAGCCATTTCTAGTTAATTAAATGAAGTTATTTAATTAAATAAGAAAAGTGTCTCTAATTAATTAAAGATTACTTAATTAAATAGAAAGAGTAATTATGAGAGCATATCTGATTTTATTAAATTAAATATCTCAACAAAATCTCTCTTCAGTTCAAAAAGGCAAATTTTCAGTTCACTATTGATCAAAAATGAGTTAAATGAGTTAGCTCCTTTTTTTACTCAAATTGAATCAGTTAACTCCTTATTTTACTCAAATTAAATCTTTCAACTCTCTTTAATTTGGAAATTTCCTTTTATGACTGAACTTCACCTTTAATCTTGACCATTGATTGAAATCGATCTCAACCGTTGATGAATTTGAGAAAAATCTATTTAAGAGACCCTCATCTCTTCATTTTGAAAGGTTGAGTGAGAATTTGCATCGAATTGTTCCTAGAATTCATACTCACATTTGCTCATATTCACATACGCAAATATCAAGCTTCACCAAAAGTTGATCAGATTTAACCATGGTTGACTTGAGTTGACTAGTTTTGAAAAAAATTAAAAATAATTAAACAAAATTATTTAATTAAATGGAGTACTTACTTCTAATTAATTAAACAAACTTATTTAATTAAATGAGAAGGTATTCTTAATTAATTAAATGAAGTTATTTAATTAAATAAGAAAAGTGTCTCTAATTAATTAAAGATTACTTAATTAAATAGAAAAAGTAATTATGAGAGCATATCTCATTTTATTAAATTAAATATCTCAATAATATCTCTCTTCAGTTCAAAAAGGGAAATTTCTAGTTCACTATTGATCAAAAATGAATAAAATCAGTTAACTCCTTTTTCTACTTAAATTGAATCAGTTAACTCCTTATTTTACTCAAATAAAATCAGTTAACTCCCTTTAATTTGGAAATCTCCCTTTATGACTGAACTTCACCTTTAATCTTGATCATTGATTGAAAGCGATCTCAACCGTTGATGAATTCTAGAAAAGTCTATTTAAGAGACCCTCATATTTTCATTTTAAAAGGTTGAATGAGAATTTGCATCGAATTATTGCTAGAATTCATACACACATTTGCTCATATTCACAAACGCAAAGATCAAGTTTCACCAAAAGTTGACCAAATTTAACCACGGTTGAGTTGAGTTGACTAGTTTCGAAAGAATTTTTGAAATAATTAAATGTTATTATTTAATTAAATAGATTACTTACTTCTAATTAATTAAACAAAGTTATTTAATTAAATGAGAAGCCATTCCTGATTAATTAAATGAAGTTATTTAATTAAATAAGAAAACTGTCTCTAATTAATTAAGGATTACTTAATTAAATAGAAAAAGTAATTATGAGAGCATATCTCATTTTATTAAATTAAATATCTCAACAAAATCTCTCTTCAGCTCAAAAAGGGAAATTTCTAATTCACTATTGATCAAAAATGACTTAAATCAGTTAACTCCTTTTTGTACTCAAATTTAATCAGCTAACTCCTTATTTTACTCAAATTAAAATTGTTAACTCCTTATTTTACTCAAATTAAATCTGTTAACTCCTTTTAATTTGGAAATCCTCCTTTATGACTGAACTTCACCTTTAATCCTGACCGTTGATTAAAATCGATCTCAACCGTTGATGAATTTCAGGAAAGTCTATTTAAAAGACCCTGATCTCTTCATTTTGAAAGGTTGAATGAGAATTTGAATCGAATTGTTACTGAAATTCAATCTCACATTTGCTCATATTCACATACGCAAAAATAAAGTTTGAACAAAAGTTGACCAGATTTAAGTACGGTTGACTTGAGTTGACGAGTTTCAAAAAGAATTTTGAAATAATTAAACAAAATTATTTAATTAAATGGACTACTTACTTCTAATTAATTAATCAAAGTTATTTAATTAAATGAGAAGTCATTCCTAATTAATTAAATGAAGTTATTTAATTAAATTAAAAAAAGTGTCTTTAATTAATTAAAGATTATTTAATTAAATAGAAAAAGTAATTATGAAAGCATATCTCATTTTATTAAATTAAATATCTCAACAAAATCTCTCTTCAGTTCAAAAAGGGAAATTTCCAGGACACTATTGATGAAAAATGAGTTAAATCAGTGAACTCCTTTTCCTACTCAAATTGAATGAGTTAACTCCTTATTTTACTCAAATTAAATCTGTTAACTCACTTTAATTTGAAAATCTCCCTTTGTGACTGAACTTCACCTTTAATCATGACCGTTGATTAAAATCGATCTCAACCGTTGATGAATTTCAGGAAAGTCTATTTAAGAGACCCTCATCTCTTCATTTTGAAAGGTTGAATGAAAATTTGCATCAAATTGTTGCTAGAATTCATACTCACATTTGCTCATATTCACATACACAAATATCAAGTTTGACCAAAAGCTGATCAGATGTAACCACAGTTGACTTGAGTTGACTAGTTTCGAAAAGAATTTTGAAATAATTAAACAAGATTATTTAATTAAATGGAGTACTTACTTCTAAATAATTAAAAAAAGTTATTTAATTAAATGAGATGCCATTCCTAATTAATTAAATGAAAATATTTAATTACATAAGAAAATTGTCTCTAATTATTTAAAGATTATTTAATTAAATAGAAAATGTAATTATGATAGCATATCTCATTTTATTAAATTAAATATCTCAACAAAATCTCTCTTCAGTTAAAAAAAGAAAATTTTCAGTTAACTATTGATAAAAAATGAGTTAAATCAGTTAACTTCTTTTTCTACTCAAATTGAATCAGTTAACTCCTTATTTTACACAAATTAAATCTGTTAACTCCCCTTAATTTAAAAATCTCTCTTTATGTCTGAACTTCACCTTTAATTCTGACCGTTGATTAAAATCGATCTCAACCGTTGATGAATTTCAAGAAAGTCTATTTAAGAGACCCTCATCTTTTCATTTTGAAAGGTTCAATGAGATTTTGCATCGAATTGTTGCTGGAATTAATACTCACATTTGCTCATATTCACATACGCAAAGATAAGGTTTGACCAAAAGTTGACAAGATTTAACCACGGTTGACTTCAGTTGACTAGTTTCAAAAAGAATTTTTAAATAATTAAACAAAATTATTTAATTAAATGAAGTACTTACTTCTAATTAATTACACAAAGTTATTTAATTAAATGAGAAGCCATTCTTAATTAATTAAATGAGGTTATTTAATTAAATAAGAAAAGTGTCTCTAATTAATTAAAGATTATTTAATTAAATAAAAAAAGTAATTACGAGAGCATATCTCATTTTATTAAATTAAATATCTCAACAAAATCTCTCTTCAAGTCAAAAAGGAAAATTTCAAGTTCACTATTGAACTAAAATGAGTTAAATCAGGTAACTCCTCTTTCTACTCAAATTGAATGAGTTAACTCTTTATTTTACTCAAATTAAATCTGTTAACTCCCTTTAATTTGGAAATCTCCCTTTATGTCTTAACTTCACCTTTAATCCTGACCGTTGATTGACATCGATCTCAACCATTGATGAATTCCAGGAAAGTCTATTTAAGAGACCCTCATCTCTTCATTTTGAAAGGTTGATTGAGAATTTGCATCGAATTGTTGCTAGATTTCATAATAACATTTGCTCATATTCACATACACAAATATCAAGTTTGACAAAAAGTTGATCAGATTTAACCACGGCTGACTTGAGTTAACTAATTTTGAAAAGAATTTTGAAATAATTAAACAAAATTATTTAATTAAATGGAGTACTTATTTCTAATTAATTAAAAAAAAGTTATTTAGATAAATGAGAAGCCATTCCTAATTAATTAAATGAAGTTATTTAATTAAATAAGAAAAGTGTCTCTAATTAATTAAAGATTATTTAATTAAATAGAAAAAGTATTTATGAAAGCATATCTCATTTTATTAACTTAAATATCTCAACAAAATCTCTCTTCAGTTCAAAAAGGGAAATTTTCAGTTCACTATTGATAAAAAATGAGTTAAATCAGTTAACTCCTTTTTCTACTCAAATTGAATTAGTTAACTCCTTATTTTACTCAAATTAAATCTGTTAACTCCCTTTTATTTGAAAATCTCCCTTTATGACTAAACTTCACCTTTAATCTTGACCATTGATTGAAATCGATCTCAACTGTTGATGAATTCCAAGAAAGTCTATTTAAGAGACCATCATCTCTTCATTTTGAAAGGTTGAATGAGAATTTGCATCGAATTGTTACTAGAATTCATACTCACATTTGTTTATATTCACATATGCAAAGATCAAGTTTGACCTAAAGTTGACCAAATTTAACCACGGTTGACTTCAGTTGACTAGTTTCGAAAAGAATTTTGAAATAATTAAACGAAATTATTTAATTAAATGGAGTGCTTACTTCTAATTAATTAAACAAAGTTATTTAATTAAATGAGAAGCCATTCCTACTTAATTAAATGAAGTTATTTAATTAAATAAGAAAAGTGTCTTTAATTAATTAAAGATTATTTAATTAAATAGAAAAAGTAATTTCGAGAGCATATCTCATTTTATTAAATTAAATATCTCAACAAAATCTCTCTTCAGTTCAAAAAGAGAAATTTTCTGTACATTGTTGATCTAAAATGAGTTAAATCAGTAAACTCGTTTTTCTACTCAAATTGAATCAATTAACTTCTTATTTTACTCAAATTAAATCTGTTAACTCCCTTTAATTTGAAAATCTTCCTTTATGACTGAACTTCACCTTTAATCTTGACCGTTGATTGAAATCGATCTCAACCGTTTATGAATTCCAGGAAAGTCTATTTGAGAGACCCTCATCTCTTCATTTTGAAAGGTTGAATGAGAATTTGCATCGAATTGTTGCTTGAATTCATACTCACATTTTCTCATATTCACATACGCAAAGATCAAGTTTGACCAAAAGTTGACTAGATTTAACTACGGTTGACTTGAGTTGACTAGTTTCGAAAAAAAATTTGAAATAATTAAAAGAAATTATTTAATTAAATGGAGTACTTACTTCTAATTAATTAAACAAAGTTATTTAATTAAATGAGAAGCCATTCCTAATTAATTAAATGAAGTTATTTAATTAAATAAGAAAAGTATCTCTAATTAATTAAAGATTATTTAATTAAATAGAAAACGTAATTATGAGAGCATATCTCATTTTATTAAATTAAATAGCTGAACAAAATCTCTCTTCAGTTCAAAAAGGGAAATTTCTTTTTCACTATTGATAAAAAAATGTGTTAAATTAGTTAACTCCTTTTTCTACTCAAATTGAATCAATTAACTCCTTATTTTCCTCAAATTAAATCTGTTAACTCCCTTTAATTTGGAAATCTTTCTTTATGACTGAACTTCACCTTTAATCCTGACCGTTGATTGAAATCGATCTCAAGCGTTGATGAATTTCAAGAAAGTCTATTTAAGAGACCCTCATCTCTTCATTTTGAAAGGTTGAATGAGAATTTGCATTGAATTGTTGCTGGAATTCATACGCACATTTGCTCATATTCACATACGCAAAGATCAAGTTTGACCAAAAGTTGACTAGATTTAACCACGGTTGACTTGAGTTGACTAGTTTCGAAAAGAATTTTTAAATAATTGAACGAAATTATTTAATTAAATGGAGTACTTACTTCTAATTAATTAAATAAAGTTATTTAATTAAATGAGAAGCCATTCCTAATTAATTAAATGAAGTTATTTAAATAAATAAGAAAAGTGTCTCTAATTAATTAAAGATTATTTAATTAAATAGAAAAAGTAATTATGAGAGCATATCTCATTTTATTAAATTAAATATCTCAACAAAATCTCTCTTCAGTTCAAAAAGTGAAATTTTTAGTTCACTATTGATCAACAATGAGTTAAATCAATTAACTACTTTTTCTACTCAAATTGAATCATTTAACTCCTTATTTTACTCAAATTAAGTTTGTTAACTCCCTTTAATTTGGAAATCTCCCTTTGTGAATAAACTTCACCTGTAGTGCCTATCCTCGTTCACATCTTTTCTGGATATATTATTGCTATTATTATCAGACTATGATAGACTAGCTTTATGTTAATGGATTAGTGGTATTGTTTTGACACTATCAGACATTATGTTATGGATTCAGTTGTTATATGATGAGATCATTTAGACTTTACATTTCATGTATGTATGATGATCATTATATTGTTTTCAGTTATTATTGATGATTAGTTAGATGGTTTATTATCTCATGTGTTTTATTATGGATACTTACCTCATACTTGCATGTGTATGGTGTGTGTGTTTTCTTATTGTATGGCATTTTTGATATGGTTAAGGAAGGGAGTCGTAGTCACCTGCTTAGTTGGGATCTACACGATGCACCACTTTTTGACATTGCCTGTTTAGGTTAGCACTATATATATTGTATGTACATGCATGGGTTTTCTGTAGGTTGTAGGTACCAGGTATCGACTTTTTTGAATTTTCAGGATGAGCGTACCCTATTATACTATCTCAATGATAAGAGAGGGGAAATAAATTCTCAAGTCCAAATAGAAAACCCTAAAACCATTTGTCCTAGTGAGTTAGGACAAGTATTAGAGTTGGATATCCACCAAATGTGTCGGATGACATATTTCATGATTTTTAACCCTTTAGATTTATTTTGTATGATTTGTTCTATGATGGATTTTCATATTTTATCTTGTAGGTCTATGGTGAATTTTCCATTAATTGAGTCTTATTAAATAGATTTAATTAATAAATTATTTATTTGAGAAATTAATAAAATATCATGATCTTTGATTTTTTGATTGTAATTAATTAAATGTGAATTATTGGGGAAAAAGAATTAAATAAAAAAAAACTAGAAATTAAAATTAATAATAATTATAAAATAATAATAAAGTAATAAATAAAATAATAATAATAAAAGTTATAAAAATTAAAATGAAAGTTATAAAATTTAAATAAAAATTATTTAAAAAGTAAATTAGAGTTATAAGCTTGCATGGGAATTAACATGTGTCAACAACACGGGGGTTAGTGTATCAATTAAGCACAAAGTTTTTACAATTCTATGACTCATCAAAAAAAATTGGAAAAGATCCATGCTTAGTTGGTGACAACTTTCAGCAGTTTCAAGAAGTATTCCAAAGGTTTCTTGAGAGCTTTTTATATTCAGGCATTCATAGAAGCTTATTAAAAAAAAAGGGGGGAGAGCTATTGGAGCATTAGAGAACTTAGGAACTCTGAAGAAGGGAGGAGCTTGCTCTGCAAATTTTTTTTGATGAAGAGTGATTTAGCATTAGAATCCGGGTAGATTCTTGTGATTTTACTTATGCTATTTTCGCATCATGCATTCCCTGTCTTCTTCGTGTCTTCCATATGTCTTCTGAGGAATCTCATATTTCATTATGCATTTTCAATTTGGGCAATTAAAATTTATTTGAGGATTCTATATGCTTAGATCTGAAAATGACACGGGGCTAGGGTTGAAAATTCATAGTTAAACCCATTAGGTTAATTATTAGAAATTTTGAAAATCAAGTTTCATAGAGAAATTCTGAAAATTGGAAATTGTATTCGTAAATCTGCTTATACATACATACATACATACATACATACATATATATGTATATATGTTCATATACTGTGATATTTTTTAATTTCTGTATATATGTATTTGTTTAAAAACCGAATATCATTAATTGAAAAATGTTTTTGAAAAAAAATGTTAAATTTTAATCAAAAATCTAAATCCCATCACGCAATGGAAGCGTTTTGAAACCGTTTTATACATATGCAAATGTTGGGCGGGCGGGTATTCAATAGCCCACCCACCGTAGGCCTGCGAGATCGCAGGGTACCTACGATCCGTAGTGTACCTGCGGTGCGGTACCTTATATGGCTGCACGATTTAATAAATTGCATTGCAATTTTTCGTTTGGTTTAAATGACTTGCAACATCATCTCATATACAATTTAGTATGAATTTTGATTTCGGTTGCATTGTTATTAATTATTATTATATATATTTATGTATGTATATATATATATATATATATATATATAAAAGTATATATGTATATATAATTAATTATAAATAATTATTATAAAGTTCTAAATTAATGGACCACTCTTTTAATGATTTAAAGTAATGCTATTAAGGTTATGAAGAGATATTAATAATTAATTTAATTAAACATTAGTTTTAATTAAGATTAATTATTAGAATATATAATCGAAGTTTTATTTTTCAAACAAATTTTTTATAAATAAAATATTATTGGATCAATTAGAAAATTGAATCTAATGGAGGAACTTTTATCTATCAAGCAAATACATGGGTTAGGTAATATGTGATATTTCTCCACTTGATATTAATTGGGAAACGTAAATTGAGACTTTTACATTCAAATTTGAAAACTTAGCAAAACCAAAACATGTGTTTACATTGTGTATTCCTTATGCTAATGTTTTGGATTTTGGGTTGACTAGTGTTGACCAGTATAGGATGTCTACCAGAGGCTTGGGGGTTATGTGATTGTGATGTCATGATGATGTTTTATTCTCGATCTTTATAAATCCAACCATGATTATGTGATGGAATGCTCTATGTATTGGTTATGATTACTGATTGTTAAAGTTGAGATTTTTATGTTTGAGACCCTTGACTTAACCATTATTTTTGGTCATCGATCAGTTATCCTTGGTTATATTCTAGTCGCCATGATGGGACTGAAATGTGGATTTATTTTAAATGATGTCATGTTGTGACATGTTTGACTCAACCAATTTTGGAGTCTTCGAACAGTATGATTGAGACATATTTTGGTTATTGAGAACCAATGGATACTTTGATTATCAATGATACTTCAGTTGCCAATAGAGAGTTTTTGTGCTCATGATTTTCTATGGATGTTGCTCATGGAGATTTGATGCTTTTATGCATATTTGATGATTTTATCATGGATATTTGATGATTCTTATTGTGGATATTTGATGATTTTATTATAGATTTTCTTTGGTGATTTTGATGATTTATGATACCATGAGCATTAGGGTAGGATATCTGCATGTAGTGTCGGGAAGTGGCTTGCAATGGAGGCTGAGGTCCTAAGAGGCTGCCAGGGTAACTCATTGTAAGTTGGATTAATAAGTAATAATATTCACACTTAATACTAACTGAATGAACCTAAAAAGATAAGATTTTTGGTTCTCACCCATGCCTTGAGTGCTTGTATAGGCTAGGATGGGAGTAGTGAGAACGCATGGTTGTGATCTTGCATTCCATAGTATGCCTTGTCAGTATGAGAGGATACTAGTGGCCGCATGAGATCTGTATGGACTCGTGGAGTTTAGCTAACTGCCAGGGTAACTTGTACGAGATAAATGCGATGACACTTTCCCGCTTTCATAGTAGCTTTCTACATGTCATTTTGTGCCTCTGGGAAGTAGATGTCTGTTGTGTGATTGGAACCTTGAGTTAGTATACTTTTAGGATTCCTAGACTTTAGAGATTTGTGCTATGTGATTTTGTTAGCCTATTTGGGACTTGAGATTATCTCCTCAGCATGGTGGGAGTGGACCACTTAGGTACCATGCAGTCAGGTGGTAGTGTATTTTCCACTCTTATCATTTGAGATTCATTGAGACATCGTGGCTAAAGCGTCCTTCGTGATGGTGGGTATGTATCCTTTCATTGATGATTAGCATATGTTAGATGATGTTATCTTATGCTTATATTTGCATGTTAGATTACTTCTACATATGATGTTGTATTTATTAGGAGTGACATTCCTACTATGTTAATGCCGATGATCTCTTCGGTGATTTGGGATGTTACACACAGAGGGATGGCTAGGGCCCACGATGGTCTAATGATGCTATTAACAGTTGGGAGGAACTGTGCACTTAGTTTATTATGTTTGATCTTATGATGGATGTATCATGTGATTATCTTTAGTTTGATATATCATGGATTAGAATAGAGTGATGTACTATATTTCACATATGTATATTCTTTTAAGCCTTCATACCCTGCGACATGTGCAGTGGATGATTGTGCATTCTGGAATGTAATTTAGAAAGGAAATTTGTACAATGGACTTATCATTATTATTTCATGTGGATGTTGTACTAGATGGAAACATGTATGTAATTCACGTTAAGGGATCTTAAAGAATATAATCTATTAAGTATGTTATGTTTATTTTTAGATGGACATTGCTAATGCTTTCGTTATTGTGAATAAGTTATATGTGGTATTTACTTTCATGTAATTTTAAAAAAAAAATGTTACCAAATTTAGTGAAATTCTAGGTTAATTCTTTGGATCCCTTGGCGGGGCATTACATTTGGTATCAGAGCTTGAGTTTCTACATTGGGAGCTCTGGGTATTTTGGAACAACTAGAACTTGAAGTATTAAGTGTATCTCTTAAACTTGAAACTAGGGGAACTGAAAATAGAACTTGAACTGTTACTTATATATTTTGTCAAAACTGAAATTTTACTTAGACCTAAACATAGAACTGAACTTAGTCTATTACAAACATGTGTCTTTTGATTGTAATAGTACTTTGTACTGTTGTAAGATGGTATCTAGGACTAGGTCTTCTATTAGAGGCCGTGGTAGAGGCTGTGGTCATGGCAGAGCCGTCAGTTCCCATGAGTTTGCCCATGAGGGATCGACTCGTATAGAGAGCAAGGAAGAGCACTGTAATAGGCAGCAGGAAGAGAGTCGTAGAGAGGACCAGGCTGAGTCTGAAGAGGTTGGTCTGAGACAGATGATGCAAACTATTCTAGAATGTCTACCTCTTCTTCAAGAACAGCCTAAAGTGCATCAGATAGAACAAGAGCATAGAACCAGATCTAGAAGTCCTCGAAAGGATCATCAGAGGTCCATTGTGTCCACTCAGATGAAGGATCTTTGAAGATCCAAGGTTAAGCCTTTCAATGGGCAAGGTTCTGGTTATGTGGACGAGTAGTGGCTTATTTCTCTCGATAGGATTTTTGCTATGTAGGACTTTGACAACCATGTTAAGGCAAGATTTGTGATCACCAATTTAGAGAATTTTGGGGCCACTTGGTGGACAATTGAGGAGAAGAAGCTGGGGATCGATAAGTGCAGTGTCACTTGGGAACTATTCTTAGAGAGTTTTCGTGAACGATTCCTACTAGAGGAATGGAAACAATAAAGGGCAGATGAATTTCATAATCTCAAGTAGTACACTATATCAGTGACCAAGTATGAGCGTAAGTTTTATGAGCTCATGTCTTTTTTCGGGTTCAGTGAAAATTCAGCTCAATTGACACAACACTTTATTAGGGGTTTGAACAACCATATTATTGGGGGTGTCAAAGTATTTGAGCCAAAAACCCTCAAGGATGCGGTACATCGAGCAATCCTTGTTGAGAAAAGTGTCAACCTTGTTCAAGGTGGTTTTGTAGGAGCACCAGCAGCGTCAGGATCTAAAGGCAACTTCAATTCAGGTGGTAACAAGAATCCTTTCTTTTCTAAGGGAAAACAGTTTCAGCAGCAGTCTCAGCAGATGCAACGGTAGAAGGGATCGAATTCTCAAGCTCAAGGTGGTGGCAAAGGTTCTAACTTTAAGAACAACCGCAATGCTCAACGCAATAAAAAAAATTAGCCCAATCAGCCAGCTCAGAGTAGTCATTCGTTTGCTAGTAGGAACAGTCGTCAGCAATCAAATGTACCACCTATGGGTAGAGGATTTGGCAAGAATATAGAATGTTTTTCATGTGGAAAAATTGGTCATTATGCAGCTCAGTGTCCACAGCAAGCACCTCAATTTTTAGGACCTAGGCCTATAGCTTCAGAGCCTACAATTGGTGATGCAGGTAGAGCTCATAGAGTATTTGCAGTAGTTGAACACCGTTAGGCAGATCATCAGGGAACAGTGGTTGAGACCACAGGTGCTATTCAAGGTATATCTCTTTTAGTATTGTTTGATTTAGGAGCTACATATTCATTTATTTCACCATCTATAGTTTCTAAGTGTAAGCTGGATGCGGTGAAGCAAGATCATGGTTGGCAAGTGGAACTAGCCTTAGGTATCAAGGTCTCCACGAACTCTGTAGTTCATAAGTGTGGGCTTAGCTTAGGAAGCTTTGTTTCTATAGTGGATCTTTGAGTCATACCCCTTGGTTCCTATGATGTGGTTTTAGGCATGGATTGGCTTGGAACTCATAGAGCCAGTATAGATTGCAGGAAGAAGATTATTATGTGCCAAGATGACTAAGGGAATGATGTGAAGATAGTTGGGATACCAAGGCCTATATCTCTGCGGATGATTTATGCTATGCAAATGAAGCAAAGTTTTCGTAAGGGATGTCAAGTATTTGCTATTATGGTAAATGATCTTGATGAGGAAGATCCTATGAGGAAGACTTTAGATCACCCAAATTTGCAAGAGTACACAGATGTTTTTACAAGTGAGATTCCAGGCATGCCTCCAAAGAGGGATATCGATTTTAGCATTGATCTAATTCCTGGATCGGAGCCTATCTCTAAAGCTCCTTATCGCATGACTATACAGGAACTGGGTGAGCTACGTCTCCAGCTAGAGGAACTTCCAGCCAAAGGGAGCATTCGACCTAGTGTATCACCATGGGGAGCTCTAGTGCTCTTTGTGAAGAAGAAAGATGGTTCGTTCCACCTTTGTATCGACTACAGACAGTTGAATAAGTTGACTATTAAGAATAGGTATCCTTTGCCTAGGATTGATGACTTATTTGATCAGATCAAGGGAGCTACAGTATTCTCCAAGATTGACCTTAAGTCAGGATACCACCAGCTTCGCATTAAGGAAGCTGCCATTCACAAGACCGCTTTTCAAACTTGCTATGGGCATTATGAGTTCACAGTGGTACCTTTTGAGTTGACTAATGCTCCATCAGTGTTCATGAGTTTGATGAATGGTGTATTTCGATCTTATCTTGATAGGTTTGTACTTGTGTTTCTTGATGATATATTGATATACTCTAAGAATTAGAAGGAGCATGAGGAACACCTACGGTTGGTATTGCAGTGTTTGAGAGATAATCAGCTTTATGCTAATGCAGCTAAGTGCAAATTCTTCAAATCGAAGACTCAGTATTTAGGGCATGTCATCTTAGGTGATGGTATTTTAGTAGATCCTGCAAAGATTTAGGCGATAATAGATTGGCTGACACTAACTAACATGTCAGAGATTCGTAGTTTCATGGGTTTAGCTGGTTATTATCGCAAATTTGTCCAGAACTTCTCTACGATAGCACATCCTATCACTTCTCTTCAGAGGAAAGGAAAGAAGTTTGTGTGGACAGAGAATGTGAGGAAGCATTTCAGAAGCTCAAGGAGCTTTTGACTAGTGCACCAATTTTAGTAGTACTTGATCCAGAGGGAGATTTCATGGTGTGTACAAATGCTTCTCTTGAAGGGATTGGGGTAGTGTTGATGCAGAATGGATGGGTGATAGCGTATGAATCACGCAAGCTCAAGGATCATGAGTTAAATTATCCTACGCATGATCTTGAGTTAGCAGCAGTAGTTCATGCTTTGACAAGATGGAGACATTTCTTGTTGGGGCACAGATTTGACCTACACAGCGATCATCGTAGTCTTCAGTATATTTTTACTCAACCTAATTTGAATGCTCACCAGAGACAATGGATGGAATTTTTATGCGAGTATGATTTTGAGGTTAAGTACATTCAGGGTAAGGAGAATGTGGTGGCAGATGCTTTGAGTCACAGGGGACATGTGGTAACATCGATGACTCTTAGTGTGGATTTGAGGAGTAGGATTCTTCAGGCACTTCCTATGAATTCCTAGTATCAGGAAGTGTGCAGAGAGATAGATTCAGGGAGACCCTTGGAAGGTAAGTTTGTAGGTTACGATCAAGAATCAGATGGTCTTCTGAGACATTTGGGGAGGATTTATGTGCCATTACTGGATGAGCTTCACACCTTTATTCTGGCAGAAGCCCATCATACACCTTACTCAGCACATCCAGGTGTCAAGAAGATGCATGCTGATTTGAGATGTTTGTTCTTTTGGTTCAGGATGAAGCGAGATATTTTTAATTTTGTGGCTAGGTGTCTTGAGTGTCAGAGAGTCAAGGTAGAACACCAGCACCTGGCTAGACTTTTGCAACCAAATCTCATTCCTTCTTGGAAGTGGGATATCATCTCTATGGATTTCATTGTAGGATTACCTATGACTGTTTGTCGTCATGATGCTATCATGGTCACTGTTGATCGATTGACTAAGGTGGCACATTTTTCACCCATCAGGTCTTCCTACACAGCAGCTTCTGTAGCTAATGTCTTCATGCGTGACATTGTGAGATTACATGGTATTCCTAGAAAGATCATTTCTGACAGGGATCTTGTATTCACATCTGCATTCTGGACATCGTTGCAGCATGAGCTTGGAGTGCAGTTAAACTTCAATTTGGCATATCATCTAGAGACTGATGGTCAGACAGAGAGGGTGAATCATGTTTTGGAAGATATGTTATGGATGTATGCGATGGATAGGCAGACATATTGGGAGGACTATTTCTACCTAGTGGAGTTTGCTTACAACAATGGGTATCATAGTTCTATTGGCATGGCACCTTTTTAGGCATTATATGGTCGTCCTTGTTGTACACCCTTGAGTTGGGACAACCTTGAGGATCGCATCCTGTTGGGTCCTGAGATGCTTTGTGATATGGAGCAACAAGTAGTGTGTATCCAAGAGCATTTGACTACGGCACAGGATAGGCAAAAGAAGTATGCCAGTGCTCATAGGACCGATAAGTAGTTTGCAGTGGGAGATAAGGTTTTTGTGAGAGTTTGATCGTGAAAGAGTGCGATCCGTTATGAAAAGGGTTCTAAGCTAGCACCTCTTTTTGTGGGACCATTCGAGATTCTAGAGAGGATTGGCCCTATTGCTTACCGCCTTGCTCTACCGCCCAGCCTAACTCGCATTCATGATGTTTTCCATGTTTCAGTGCTTAGGCAGTACATTCTTCATATTGTGCATGTTCTTGATTGGAATGCGTTGCAGGTAGAGGACGGGCAGCTGGCTTTGGAGCCGGTTCGTATTCTAGAGCAACGAGGGTTGACCCTCAGGGGTCGAACCATCGAGCAGGTAAGGGTCCAATGGGACCCTACTGATGATTCTTTAGCTACTTGGCAGGATGCAGCTAGATTGAGGGAGTTATATCCCTACTTGTTTGTAGGCTTCCAGGAGTAAGCCCAATCCAAGGGGGGGTGGATGTAGTGCCTACCCTCGTTCACATCTTTTCTGGACATATTATTGCTATTATTATCAGACTATGATAGACCAGCTTTATGTTAATGGATTAGTGGTATTGTTTTGACACTATCAGACATTATGTTATGGATTTAGTTGTTATATGATGAGATCATTTAGACTTTACATTTCATGTATGTATGATGATCATTATATTGTTTTCAGTTATTGTTGATGATTAGTTAGATGGTTTATTATCTTATGTGTTTTATTATGGATACTTACCCCATACTTGCATGTGTATGGTGTGTGTATTTTCTTATTGTATGGCGTTTGTGATATGGTTAAAGAAGGGAGTCGTAGTCACCTGCTTAGTCGGGATCTACATGATGCACCACTTCCTACCATTGCCTGTTTAGCTTAGCACTATATATATTGTATGTACATGCATAGTTTTTCTGCAGGTTGCAGGTACCTGGTATCGACTTCCCTAAATTGCCAAGATGAGCGTACCCTATTATACTATCTCAATGATAAGAGAGGGGAGATAAATTCTCAAGTCCAAATCCCAAACGCTAAAACCATTTGTCCTAGTGAGTTAGGACAAGTATCAGAGTTGAGTACCCACCGAATGTGTCAGATGACATATTTCGTGATTTTTAGCCCTTTAGATTTATTTTGTATGATTTGTTCTATGATGGGTTTTCATATTTTATCTTGGAGGTCTATGGTGAATTTTCCATTAATTAAGTCTTAATAAATAGATTTAATTAATAAATTATTTATTTGAGAAAATTAACAAAATATCATGATCTTTGAGTTTTTTATTGTAATTAATTAAATATGAATTATTGGGGAAAAAGAATTAAATAAAAAAAAACTAGAAATTAAAATTAATAATAATTATAAAATAATAATAAAGTAATAAATAAAATAATAATAATAAAAGTTATAAAAATTAAAATGAAAGTTATAAAATTTAAATAGAAATTATTTAAAAAGTAAATTGGAGTTATAAGCTTGCATGGGAATTAACATGTGTCAAGAACACGGGGGTTAGTGCATCAATTAAGGACAAAGTGTTTACAATTCTATGACTCATAAAAAAGAATTAGAAAAGACCCATGCTTAGTTGGTGACACCTTTCAGCGGTTTCAAGAAGCATTCCAAAGGTTTCTTGAGAGCTCTTTATATTTAGGCATTCATAGAAGCTTTAAAAAAAAAAAAGGGGGAGAGCTATTGGAGCATTAGAAGACTCGAGAACTCTGAAGAAGGGAGGAGCTTGCTCTGAGGATTTTTTTTGAGGAAGTGCGATTTAGCATCAGAATCTGGGTAGATTCTTGTGATTTTACTTATGCTATTTTCGCATCATGCATTCCCTGTCTTCTTTGTGTCTTCCATATGTCTTCTGAGGAATCTCATATTTCATTATGCATTTTCAAATTGGGCAATTAAAATTTATTTGAGGATTCTATATGCTTAGATCTGAAAATGACACGAGGCTAGGGTTGAAAATTCATAGTTAAACCCATTAGGTTAATTATTAGAAATTTTGAAAATCAAGTTTCATAGAGAAATTTTGAAAATTGGAAATTGTATTTGTAAATCAGCTTATACATATATATATATATATGTATGTATATATTTTCATATACTGTAATATTTTTTAATTTCTGTATATATGTATTTGTTTAAAAATCGAATATCATTAATCGAAAAATGTTTTTGAAAAAAAATGTTAAATTTTAATCAAAAATCTGAATCGCATCACGCAATGGAAGCATTTTGAAAATGTTTTATACATATGCAAATGTTGGGTGGGTGGGTATTCAATACCCCACCCACCGCAGGCTTGCGAGATCACAGGGTACCTGCGATCGTAGGGTACCTGTGACCGCAGGGTACCTGTGATGCGGTACCTTATATGGTCGTGCGATTTAATAAATCGCATTGCAATTTTTCATTTGGTTTAAATGACTTGCAACATCATCTCATATACGATTTGGTATGAATTTTGATTTCGGTTGCATTGTTATTAATTATTATTATATATATTTATGTATGTATATATATATGTATATAAGTATATATGTATATATAATTAATTATAAATAATTATTATAAAGTTCTAAATTAATGGATCACTTTTTTAATGATTTAAAATAATATTATTAAGGTTATGAAGAGATATTAATAATTAATTTAATTAAACAAGAAAAGTGTCTCTAATTAATTAAAGATTATTTAATTAAATAGAAAAAGTAATTATGAAAGCATATCTCATTTTATTAAATTAAATATGTCAACAAAATCTCTCTTCAGTTCAAAAAGGAAAATTTTCAGTTCACTATTGATCAAAAATGAGTTAAATCAGTTAACTCCTTTTTCTACTCAAATTGAATCAGTTAACTCCATATTTTACTCAAATTAAATCTATTAACTCCCTTTAATTTGGAAATCTCCCTTTATGACTGAACTTCACCTTTAATCCTGACTATTGATTGATATCGATCTCGACCGTTGATAAATTCTAGGAAAGTCTATTTTAAGAGACCCTCATCTCTTCATTTTGAAAGGTTGAATGAGAATTTGTATCGAATTGTTGCTGTAATTCATACTTGCATTTGCTCATATTCACATACACAAAGATCAAGTTTGATCAAAAGTTGACCAGATTTAACCATGGTTGACTTGACTTGACTAGTTTCGAAAAGAATTTTGAAATACTTAAATGAAATTATTTAATTAAATGGAGTACCTACTTCTAATTAATTAAACAAAGTTATTTAATTAAATGAGAAGCCATTCCTAATTAATTAAACGAAGTTATTTAATTAAATAAGAAAAGTGTCTCTAATTAATTAAAGATTATTTAATTAAATAGAAAAAGTAATTACGAGAGCATATCTCATTTTATTAAATTAAATATCTCAACAAAATCTCTCTTCAGTTCAAAAAGGAAAATTTCTAGTTCACTATTGATAAAAAATGAGTTAAATTAGTTAACTCCTTTTTCTACTCAAATTGAATCAGTTAACAACTTATTTTACTCAAATTAAATCTGTTAAATCCCTTTAATTTAGAAATCTCCCTCTATGACTGAACTTCACATTTAATCCTGACCGTTTATTGAAATCGATCTCAATCGTTGATGAATTTCAAGAAAGTCTATTTAAGAGACCCTCATCTCTTCATTTTTGAAAGGTTGAATGAGAATTTGCATCGAATTGTTGCTAGAATTTATACTCACATTTGCACATATTCAGATACACAAAGATCAAGCTTGACCAAAAGTTGACCAGATCTAATCACGGTTGACTTGAGTTGACTAGTTTTGAAAAGAATTTTGAAATAATTAAACAAAATTATTTAATTAAATGGAGTACTTACTTCTAATTAATTAAATAAAGTTATTTAATGAAATGACAAGCCATTCCTAATTAATTAAATGAAGTTATTTAATTAAATAAGAAAAGTGTCTCTAATTAATTAAAGATTAATTAATTAAATAGAAAAAGTAATTATGAGAGCATATCTCATTTTATTAAATTAAATATCTCAACAAAATCTCTCTTAAATTCAAAAAGGGAAATTTTCAGTTCACTATTGATAAAAACAGAGTTAAATCAGTTAACTCCTTTTTCTACTAAAATTGAATCAGTTAACTCCTTATTTTACTCAAATTAAATTTGTTAACTCTCTTTAATTTGGAAATCTCCCTTTATGACTGAACTTCAACTTTAATCCTGATCGTTCATTGAAATCAATCTCAACTGTTGATGAATTCCAGGAAAGTGTATTTAAGACACCCACATCTCTTCATTTTGAAAGGTTCTATGAAAATTTGCATCGAATTGTTGCTGTAATTCATACTCACATTTTCTCATATTCACATACGCAAAGATCAAGTTTCACCAAAAGTTGACCAGATTTAACTACGGTTGACTTGAGTTGACTAATTTCAAAAAGAATTTTGAAATAATTAAACAAAATTATTTAATTAAATGGAGTACTTACTTCTAATTAATTAAACAAAGTTATTTAATTAAATGAGAAGCCATTCCTAATTAATTAAATGAAGTTACTTAATTAAATAAGAAAACTGTCTCTAATTAATTAAAGATTATTTAATTAAATAGAAAAAGTAATTATGAGAGCATATCTCATTTTATTAAATTAAATATCTCAACAAAATCTCTCTTCAATTCAAAAAGAGAAATTTCCAGTTCACTATTGATAAAAAATGAGTTAAATCAGTTAACTCCTTTTTCTACTCAAATTTAATCAATTAACTCCTTATTTTACTCAAATTAAATATGTTAACTCCCTTTAATTTGGAAATCTCCCTTTATGACTAAACTTCACCTTTAATCCTGACCGTTGATTAAAATCGATCTCAACCGTTGATGAATTTTAGTAAAGTCTATTTAAGAGACCCTCATCTTTTCATTTTGAAAGGTTGTATGAGAATTTGCATCGCATTGTTGCTACAATTCATACTCACATTTGCTCATATTCACATACACAAAGATCAAGTTTGATCAAAAGTTGACCAGATTTAACCACAGTTGACTTGAGTTGACTAGTTTCGAAAAGAATTTTTAAATAATTAAACAAAATTATTCAATTAAATGGACTACTTACTTCTAATTAATTAAACAAAGTTATTCAATTAAATGAGTAGCTATTCCTAATTAATTAAATGAAGTTATTTAATTAAATAAGAAAAGTGTCTCTAATTAATTAACGATTATTTAATTAAATAGAAAAAGTAATTATGAGAGCATATCTCATTTTATTAAATTAAATATATAAACAAAATCTCTCTTCAGTTCAAAAAGGGAAATTTTCAGTTCACTATTGGTCAAAAATGAGTTAAATCAGTTAACTCCTTTTTCTAGTCAAATTTAATCAGTTAACTCTTTATTTTACTCAAATTAAATCTGTTAACTCTCTTTAATTTGGAAATCTCTCTTTATGACAGAACTTCACCTTTAATCTTGATCGTTGATTGAAATCAATCTCAACCGTTGATGAATTCCAAGAAAGTCTATTTAAGAGACCCTCATCTCTTCATTTTGAAAGGTTGAATTAAAATTTGCATCGAATTGTTGTTGGAATTCATACTCACATTTGCTCATATTCATACACGCAAAGATCAAATTTGACCAAAAGTTAACCAGATTTAAGCACGGTTGACTTGAGTTGACTAGTTTCGAAAAGAATTTTGAAATAATTAAACGAAATGATTTAATTAAATGGAGTACTTACTTCTAATTAATTAAACAAAGTTATTTAATTAAATCAGAAGCCATTCCTAATTAATTAAATAAGAAAAGTGTCTCTAATTAATTAAATATTATTTAACTAAATAGAAAAAGTAATTACAAAAGCATATCTAATTTTATTAAATTAAATATCTCAACAAAATCTCTCTTCAGTTCGAAAAGGGAAATTTCCAGTTCACTATTGATAAAAAATGAGTTAAATTAGTTCACTCCTTTTTCTACTCAAATTGAATCAGTTAACTCCTTATTTTACTCAAATTAAATCTGTTGACTCCCTTTAATTTGGAAATCTCCCTTTATGACTGAACTTAACCTTTAATCCTGACCGTTGATTGAAATCGATCTGAACCGTTGATGAATTTAGGGAATGTCTATTTAAGAGACCCTCATCTCTTTATTTTGAAAGGTTGAATGAGAATTTGCATCGAATTGTTGCTATAATTCATACTCACATTTGCTCATATTCACATACGCAAAGATCAAGTTTGACCAAAAGTAGACCAGATTTAGCCACGGTTGACTTGAGTTGATTAGTTTCGATTTTTTTTTTGAAATAATTAAAATAAAATTATTTAATTAAATAGAGTACTTACTTCGAATTAATTAAACAAAGTTATTTAATTAAATGAGAAGCCATTCCTAATAAATTAAATGAAGTTATTTAATTAAATTAAAAAAGTGTCTCTAATTAATTAAAAATTATTTAATTAAATAGAAAAAGTAATTACGAGAGCATATCTCATTTTATTAAATTAAATATCTCAACAAAATCTCTCTTCAGTTCGAAAAGGGAAATTTCCAATTCACTATTGATAAAAAATGAGTTAAATCAGTTAACTCCTTTTTCTACTAAAATTTAATCAATTAACTCCTTATTTTACTCAAATTAAATCTGTTAACTCCCTTTAATTTGGAAATCTCCTTTTACGACTGAACTTCACCTTTAATCCTGACTATTGATTGAAATCGATCTCAACCGTTGATGAATTCCAGTAAAGTCTATTTAAGAGACCCTCATCTCTTCATTTTGAAAGGTTGTATGAGAATTTGCATCGAATTGTTGCTAGAATTCATACTCACTTTTGCTCATATTCACATACGGAAAGATCAAGTTTGACCAAAAGTTGCCCAAATTTAACCACTGTTGACTTGAGTTGACTAGTTTCGAAAAGAATTTTGAAATAATTAAATGAAATTATTTAATTAGATGGAATACTTACTTGTAATTAATTAAACAAAGTTATATAATTAAATGAGAAGCCATTCCTAATTAATTAAATGAAGTTATTTAATTAAATAAGAAAAGTGTCTCTAATTAATTAAAGATTTTTTAATTAAATAGAAAAAGTAATTATGAGAGCATATCTCATTTTATTAAATTAAATATATAAACAAAATCCCTCTTTAGTTCAAAAAGGGAAATTTTCAGTTCACTATTGATCAAAAATGAGTTAAATCAGTTAACTCCTTTTTCTGCTCAAATTGAATCCGTTAACTCTTTGTTTTACTCAAATTAAATCGGTTAACTCTCTTTAATTTGGAATTCTCCGTTTATGACTAAACTTCACCTTTAATCCTGACCATTGATTGAAATCAATCTCAATCGTTGATGAATTCCAAGAAAGTCTATTTAAGAGACCCTCATCTCTTCATTTTGAAAGGTTGAATGAGAATTTGCATCGAATTGTTGCTTGAATTCATATTCACATTTGCTCATATTCATATACGCAAATATCAAATTTGACCAAAAGTTGACCAAATTTAACCACGGTTGACTTGAGATGACTAGTTTCAAAAAGAATTTTGAAATAATTAAATAAAATTATTTAATTAAATAGAGTAGTTATTTCTAATTAAATAAACAAAGTTATTTAATTAAATGAGAAGCCATTCCTAATTAATTAAATGAAGTTATTTAATTAAATAAGAAAAGTGTCTCTAAATAATTAAAGATTATTTAATTAAATAGAAAAAGTAATTATGAGAGCGTATCTCATTTTATTAAATTAAATATCTCAACAAAATCTCTCTTCAGTTCAAAAAGGGAAATTTTTAGTTCAGTATTGATCAAAGATGAGTAAAATGAGTTAACTCCTTTTTCTAATCAAATTGAATCAGTTAACTCCTTATTTTACTCAAATTAAATCTGGTAATTCTATTTAATTTGAAAATCTCTCTTTATGACTAAACTTCACTTTTAATCCTGACTGTTGATTGAAATCGATCTCAACCGTTGATGAATTTTAAGAAAGTCTATTTAAGAGACCCTCATCTCTTCATTTTGAAAGGTTGAATGAGAATTTGCATCAAATTGTTGCTAGAATTCATACTCACATTTGCTCATATTCACATACGTAAAGATCAAGTTTGACCAAAATTTGACCAGATTTAACCACGGTTGACTTGAGTTGACTAGTTTCAAAAAAAAATTTGAAATAATTAAATGAAATTATTTAATTAAATGGAGTACTTACTTCTAATTAATTAAACAAAGTTATTTAATTAGATGAGAATCCATTCTTAATTAATTAAATGAAGTTATTTAATTAAATAAGAAAAGTGTCTCTAACTAATTAAATATTATTTAATTAAATAGAAAAAGTAATTATGAGAGCATGTCTCATTTTATTAAATTAAATATCTTAACAAAATCTCTCTTCAGTTCAAAAAAGGAAATTTTCAGTTCACTATTGATAAAAAATGAGTTAAATGAGTTAACTCCTTTTTCTACTCAAATTGAATCAGTTAACTCCTTATTTTACTCAAATTAAATATATTAACTCTCTTTAATTTGAAAATCTCCCGTTATGACTAAACTTCACCTTTAATCGTGACCGTTGATTGAAATCCATCTCAACCATTGATGAATTTCAGGATAGTTTGTTTAAGAGACCCTCATCTCTTCATTTTGAAAGGTTGAATGAGAGTTTGCATCAAATTGTTGTTGTAATTCATACTCACATTTGCTCATATTCACATACGCAAAGATCAAGTTTGACCAAAAGTTGACCAGATTTAACTACGGTTGACTTGAGTTGACTAGTTTCGAAAAGAATTTTGAAATAATGAAACGAAATTATTTAATTAAATGGAGTACTTACTTCTAATTAATTAAACAAAGTTATTTAATTAAATGAGAATCCATTCCTAATTAATTAAATGAAGTTATTTAATTAAATAAGAAAAGTGTCTCTAATTAATTAAAGATTATATTAATTAAACAGAAAAAGTAATTATGAGAGCATATCTCATTTTATTAAATTAAATATCTCAACAAAATCTCTCTTCAATTCAAAAAGAGAAATTTCCAGTTCACTATTGATCAAAAATGAGTTAAATTAGTTAACTCCTTTTTCTACTCAAATTTAATCAGTTAACTCCTTATTTTACTCAAATTAAATCTATTAACTCCCTTTAATTTCAAAATCTCCCTTTATGATTGAACTTCTGTAGGGCCCATTTGTCGTTGCACCAAAAGCCATGACTGTTAGTGAACATGGAACACCACATAATTAACCACCTGTGGGCAGGGGAGCACGTCGCATCACCCAACAATCTCCCCCTCGACACGCATACCAAGTGCTTACACGGGTCGGGAAGGCACCGGGGAGATTTGAACCCATGACCAGGCCAAAACCAGGCTCTGATACCAATTGTTGGGCTCATTTGTCGTTGCACCATAAGCCATGACTCTTAGTGAACATGGAACACCACATAATTAACCACCTGTAGGCAGGGGAGCGCGTCGCATCACCCAACAACTTCACCTTTAATCCTGACCGTTGATTGAAATCCATCTCAACCGTTGATGACTTTCAGTAAAGTCTAATTAAGAGACCCTCATCTCTCCATTTTGAAACGTTGTATGAGAATTTGCATCGAATTGTTGCTGAAATTCATACTCACATTTGTTCATATTCACATATGCAAAGATCAAATTTGACCAAAAACTTACCAGATTTAACCACAGTTGACTTGAGTTGACTAGTTTCGAAAAGAATTTTGAAATAATTATATGAAATTATTTAATTAAATGGAGTACTTACTTATAATTAATTAAGCAAAGTTATTTAATTAAATTAGAAGCCATTCCTAATTAATTAAATGAAGTTATTTAATTAAATAGTAAAAGAGTCTCTAATTAATTAAAGATTATTTAATTAAATAGAAAAAGTAATTACAAGAGCATATCTCATTTTATTAAATTAAATATCTCAGCAAAATCTCTCTTCAGTTCGAAAAGGGAAATTTTTAGTTCACTATTGATAAAAAATGAGTTAAATTAGTTAACTCCTTTTTCTACTCAAATTGAATCAGTTAACTCCTTATTTTACTTAAATTAAATCTGTTAACTCCCTTTAATTTGGAAACCTCCCTTTATGACTAAACTTCACCTTTAATCCTGACCGTTGATTGAAATCGATCTCAACCGTTGATGAATTTAGGGAAAGTCTATATAAGAGACCCTCATCTCTTCATTTTGAAAGGTTGAATGAGAATTTGCATCGAGTTGTTGCTGGAATTCATACTCACATTTTCTCATATTCACATATACAAAGATCAAGTTTAACCAAAAGTTGACTAGATTTAGCCACAGTTGACTTGAGTTGAGTAGTTTCGAAAAGAATTTTAAAATAATTAAAAGAAATTATTTAATTAAATAGAGTACTTACTTCTAATTAATTAAATAAAGTTATTTAATTAAATGAGAAGCCATTCCTAATAAATTAAATAAAGTTATTTAAATAAATAAGAAAAGTGTCTCTAATTAATTAAAGATTATTTAATTAAATAGAAAAAGTAATTATGAGAGCATATCTCATTTTATTAAACTAAATATTTCAACAAAATCTCTCTTCAATTCAAAAAGAGAAATTTCCAGTTCACTATTGATAAAAAATGAGTTAAATCAGTTAACTCCTTTTTCTACTCAAATTTAATCAGTTAACTCATTATTTTACTCAAATTAAATCTGTTAACTCTCTTTAATTTGGAAATCTCTCTGTATGACAGAACTTCACATTTAATCCTGACCGTTGATTGAAATCGATCTCAACCGTTCATGAATTCCAAGAAAGTCTATTTAAGAGACCCTCGTCTCTTTATTTTGAAAGGTTGAATGAGAATTTGCATCTAATTGTTGCTGGAATTGATACTCACATTTACTCATATTCATATATGCAAAGATCAAATTTGACCAAAACCTGACCAGATTTAACCACAGTTGACTTGAGTTGACTAGTTTCGAAAAGAATTTTGAAATAATTAAACGAAATTATTTAATTAAATGGAGTACTTACTTTTAATTAATTAAACTAAGTTATTTAATTAAATGTGAAGTCATTCCTAATTAATTAAATGAAGTTATTTAATTAAAATCGGAAAAGTGTCTCTAATTAATTAAAGATTATTTAATCAAATAGAAAAAGTAATTACGAGAGCATATCTCATTTTATTAAATTAAATATCTCAACAAAATCTCTCTTCAGTTCGAAAAGGGACATTTCCAGTTCACTATTGATAAAAAATGAGTTAAATTAGTTAACACCTTTTTCTACTCAAATTGAATCAGTTAACTCTTTATTTTACTCAAATTAAATCTGTTAACTCCCTTTAATTTAGAAATGTCCCTTTATGACTAAACTTCACCTTTAATCCTGACTGTTGATTGAAATCGATCTCAACCGCTGATGAATTTAGGGAAAGTCTATTTAAGAGACCCTCATCTCTTCATTTTGAAAGGTTGTATGAGAATTTGCATCGAATTGTTGCTGGAATTCATACTCACATTTGCTCATATTCACATAAGCAAAGATCAAGTTTGACCAAAAGTTTACCAAATTTAACCACTGTTGACTTGAGTTGACTTGTTTCGAAAAGAATTTTGAAATAATTAAACGAAATTATTTAATTAGATGGACTACTTACTTGTAATTAATTAAAGAAAGTTATTTAATTAAATGAGAAGCCATTCCTAATTAATTAAATGAAGTTATTTAAGTAAATAAGAAAAGTGTCTCTAATTAATTAAAGATTATTTAATTAAATAGAAAAATTAATTATGAGAGCATATCTCATTTTATTAAATTAAATATATAAACAAAATCTCTCTTTAGTTAAAAAAGGGAAATTTTTAGTTCACTATTGATCAAAAATGAGTTAAATCAGTTAACTCCTTTTTCTCCTCAAATTGAATCAGTTAACTCTTTATTTTACTCAAATTAAATTTGTTAACTCTCTTTAATTTGGAAATCTTCGTTTATGACTAAACTTCACCTTTAATCTTAACAATTGATTGAAATCAATCTCAATCGTTGATGAATTCCAAGAAAGTCTATTTAAGAGACCCTCATCTCTTCATTTTGAAAGGTTGAATGAGAATTTGCATCGAATTGTTGTTGGAATTCATACTCACATTTGCTCATATTCATATACGCAAATATCAAATTTGACCAAAAGTTGACCAGATTTAACCACGGTTGACTTGAGATGACTAGTTTCAAAAAGAATTTTGAAATAATTAAACGAAATTATTTAATTAAATAGAGTAGTTACTTCTAATTAATTAAACAAAGTTATTTAATTAAAAGAGAAGCCATTCCTAATTAATTAAATAAAGTTATTTAATTAAATAAGAAAATTGTCTCTAATTAATTAAAGATTATTTAATTAAAAAGAAAAAGTAATTATGAGAGCGTATCTCATTTTATTAAATTAAATATCTCAACAAAATCTCTCTTCAGTTCAAAAAGGGAAATTTTCAGTTCACTATTGATCAAAAATGAGTAAAATCAGTTAACTCCTTTTTCTACTCAAATTGAATCAGTTAACTCCTTATTTTACTCAAATTAAATATGATAACTCCATTTAATTTGGAAATCTCTCTTTATGACTAAACTTCACTTTTAATCCTAACTGTTGATTGAAATCGATCTCAACCGTTGATGAATTTTAACAAAGTCTATTTAAGAGACCCTCATCTCTTCATTTTGAAAGGTTGAATGAGAATTTGCATTGAATTGTTGCTGGAATTCATGCTCACATTTGCTCATATTCACATAAGCAAAGATCAAGTTTGACATAAATTTGACCAGATTTAACCACGGTTGACTTGAGTTGACTACTTTCGAAAAGAATTTTCAAATAATTAAACGAAATTATTTAATTAAATGGAGTACTTACTTCTAATTAATTAAACAAAGTTATTTAATTAGATGAGAATACATTCTTAAATAATTAAATGAAGTTATTTAATTAAATAAGAAAAGTGTCTCTAACTAATTAAAGATTATTTAATTAAATAGAAAAAGTAATTATGAGAGCATATCTCATTTTATTAAATTAAATATCTCAATAAAATCTCTCTTCAGTTCAAAAAAGGAAATTTTCAGTTCACTATTGATCAAAAATGAGTTAAATCAGTTAACTCATTTTTTCTACTCAAATTGAATCAGTTAACTCCTTATTTTACTCAAATTAAATCTGTTAACTTCCTTTAATTTGAAAATCTCCCGTTATGACTGAACCTCACCTTTAATCCTGACCGTTGATTGAAATCCATCTCAATCGTTGATGAATTTCAGGAAAGTCTATTTAAGAGACCCTCATCTCTTCATTTTGAAAGGTTGAATGAGAATTTGCATCGAATTGTTGTTGTAATTCATACTCACATTTGCTCGGATTCACATACGCAAAGATCAAGTTTCACCAAAAGTTGACCAGATTTAACTACGGTTGACTTGAGTTGACTAGTTTCGAAAAGAATTTTGAAATAATTAAACGAAATTATTTAATTAAAAGGAGTACTTACTTCTAATTAATTAAACAAAGTTATTTAATTAAATGAGAAGCCATTCCTTATTAATTAAATGAAGTTATTTAATTAAATAAGAAAAGTGTTTCCAATTAATTAAAGTTTATTTAATTAAAAAGAAAAAGTAATTATGAGAGCATATCTCATTTTATTAAATTAAATATCTCAAGAAAATCACTCTTCAGTTCAAAAAGGGAAATTTCTTGTTTACTATTAATCAACAATGAGTTCAATCAGTTAACTACTTTTTCTACTCAAATTTAATCTGTTAACTCCTTATTTTACTCAAATTAAATCTATTAACTCCCTTTAATTTGGAAATCTCCCTTTATGACTGAACTTCACCTTTAATCCTGACTGTTGATTGAAATCGATCTCAACCGTTGTTGAATTCCAGGAAAGTCTATTTAAGAGACCTTCATCTCTTCATATTGAAAGGTTGAATGAGAATTTGCATCGAATTGTTGTTGGAATTCATACTCACATTTTCTCATATTCACATACGAAAAGATCAAGTTTGACCAAAAGTTGACCAAATTTAACCACGGTTGACTTGAGTTGACTAGTTTCGAAAGGAATTTAAAAATAATTAAATGAAATTATTTAATTAAATGGAGTACTTACTTTTAATTAATTAAACAAAGTTATTTAATTAAATGAGAAACCATTCTATTTAATTCAATGAAGTTATTTAATTAAATAAGAAAAGTGTCTCTAATTAATTAAAGATTATTTAATTAAATAGAAAAAGTAATTATGAGAGCATATCTCATTTTATTAAATTAAATATATAAACACAATCTCTCTTCAGTTCAAAAAGGGAAATTTTTTGTTCACTATTGATCAACAATGAGTTAAATCAGTTAACTCCTTTTTCTACTCAAATTGAATCAGTTAACTCTTTATTTTACTCAAATTAAACCTGTTAACTCTCTTTAATTTGGAAATCTCTCTTTATGACTTAACTTCACCTTTAATCCTGACCATTGCTTGAAATCGATCTCAACCGTTGATGAATTCCAAGAAACTCTATTTAAGAGACCCTCATCTCTTTATTTTGAAAGGTTGAATGAGAATTTGCATTGAATTGTTGCTGGAATTCATACTCATGTTTGCTCATATTCATATACGCAAAGATCAAATTTGACCAAAAGCTGACCAGATTTAACCACGGTTGACTTGAGTTGACTAGTTTCAAAAAAAAAATTGAAATAATTAAACGAAATTATTTAATTAAATGGAGTACTTGCTCCTAATTAATTAAACAAAGTTATTTAATTAAATGAGAAGCCATTCCTAATTAATTAAATGAAGTTATTTGATTAAATAGGAAAAGTGTCTCTAATTAATTAAAGATTATTTAATTAAATAGAAAAAGTAATTACGAGAGCATATCTCATTTTATTAAATTAAATATCTCAACAAAATCTCATTTCAGTTCGAAAAGGGAAATTTTCAGTTCACTATTGATAAAAAATGAGTTAAATTAGTTAACTCCTTTTTCTACTCAAATTGAATCAGTTAACTCCTTATTTTACTCAAATTAAATCTTTTAACTCCCTTTAATTTGGAAATCTCTCTTTAGGACTAAACTTCACCTTTAATCCTGACCGTTGATTGAAATCGATCTCAACCGTTGATGAATTTAGGGAAAGTCTATTTAAGAGACCCTCATCTCTTCATTTTGAAAAGTTGAATGAGAATTTGCATCGAATTGTTGCTAGAATTCATACTCACATTTTCTCATATTCACATATGCAAAGATCAAGTTTGACCAAAAGTTGACTAGATTTAGCTACGGTTGACTTGAGTTGACTAGTTTCGAAAAGAATTTTGAAATAATTAAAAGAAATTATTTAATTAAATAGAGTACTTACTTCTAATTAATTAAACAAAGTTATTTAATTAAATGAGAAGCCATTCCTAATAAATTAAATGAAGTTATTTAATTAAATATGAAAAGTGTCTCTAATTAATTAAAGATTATTTAATTAAATAGAAAAAGTAATTATGAGAGCATATCTCATTTTATTAAATTAAATATCTCAACAAAATCTCTCTTCAATTCAAAAAGAGAAATTTCCAATTCACTATTGATCAAAAATGAGTTAAATCAGTTAACTCCTTTTTCTACTCAAATTTAATCAGTTAACTCCTTATTTTACTCAAATTAAATCTGTTAACTACCTTTAATTTGGAAATCTCCCTTTATGACCGAACTTCACCTTTAATCCTGACCGTTGATTGAAATCGATCTCAACCATTGATGAATTTCAATAAAGTCTATTTAAGAGACCCTCATCTCTTCATTTTGAAAGGTTGTATGAGAATTTGCATCGAATTGTTGCTGGAATTCATACTCACATTTGCTCATATTCACAAACGCAAAGATCAAGTTTGACCAAAAGTTTACCAGATTTAACCACAGTTTACTTGAGTTGACTAGTTTCGAAAAGAATTTTGAAATAATTAAATGAAATTATTCAATTAAATGGAGTACTTACTTCTAATTAATTAAACAAAGTTATTCAATTAAATGAGTAGCCATTCCTAATTAATGAAATGAAGTTATTTAATTAAATAAGAAAAGTGTCTCTAATTAATTAAGGATTATTTCATTAAATAGAAAAAGTAATTATGAGAGCATATCTCATTTTATTAAATTAAATATCTCAACAAAATCTATCTTCAGTTCAAAAAGGGAAATTTTCAGTTCACTATTGGTCAAAAATGAGTTAAATCAGTTAACTCCTTTTTCTACTCAAATTGAATTAGTTAACTCTTTATTTTACTCAAATTAAATCTGTTAACTCTCTTTAATTTGAAAATCTCTCTTTATGACAGAACTTCACATTTAGTCCTGACCGTTGATTGAAATCGATCTCAACCGTTCATGAATTCCAAGAAAGTCTATTTAAGAGACCCTCATCTCTTTATTTTGAAAGGTTGAATGAGAATTTGCATCGAATTGTTGTTGGAATTCATACTCACATTTGCTCATATTCATATACGCAAAGATCAAATTTGACCAAAAGCTGACCAGATTTAACCACAGTTGACTTGAGTTGACTAGTTTCGAAAAGAATTTTGAGATAATTAAATGAAATTATTTAATTAAATGGAGTACTTACTTTTAATTAATTAAACTAAGTTATTTAATTAAATGAGAAGCCATTCCTAATTAATTAAATGAAGTTATTTAATTAAATAGGAAAAGTGTCTCTAATTAATTAAAGATTATTTAATTAAATAGAAAGAGTAATTACGAGAGCATATCTCTTTTTATTAAATTAAATATCTCAAAAAAATCTCTCTTCAGTTCGAAAAGGGAAATTTCCTGTTCATTATTGATAAAAAATGAGTTAAATTAGTTAACACCTTTTTCTACTAAAATTTAATCAGTTAACTTCTTATTTTACTCAAATTAAATCTGTTAACTCCCTTTAATTTAGAAATGTCCCTTTATGACTAAACTTCACCTTTAATCCTGACCGTTGATTGAAATCGATCTCAACCGTTGATGAATTTAGGGAAAGTCTATTTAAGAGACCCTCATCTCTTCATTTTGAAAGGTTGTATGAGAATTTGCATCAAATTGTTGTTGGAATTCATACTCATGTTTGCTCATATTCACATACGCAAAGATCAAGTTTGACCAAAAGTTGACCAAATTTAACCACTGTTGACTTGATGTCATGCCCAAACTTAGAGGGCAAAACACACACAACTTTTTTTTTTTATAAATAATATTAAACATGCTCTACGTTTGATATGACTAAGATAGAAGTTTTAGTACAGGTTCCCTACATTGCATCCTAAGATTTTAAACAAGAGGACGATAACATCGTTAAAATTTTGCAACTTTCGTTATTAGATTAATAGTGATAAATTTATGATGTTGCATTAATTTATAATGATATGCAATCAAAATTACTTAAATAACAATGTACTTGAATTCGGAATTAAAATTACTTGCAATATCGAATCAATCAAACCTACATTAAAACTTATTTTAATAGCCAATTAATCGATAAACTTAATCTACTTAATGGTTAAAACAATTAGAGTACATTTGAATCAAAACTAACTAAATTGGTATTTACAAAATCAAGCATAACTAAATAACTAAAATTATTAACAATTATGACAAATGTCCTGAATCAAAACATGACATAACCTTAAACTTTATCAAATCAACTAACTATACTTTAATCAATTTAAAGTTTCTTCTTAAACATAAAATACTAACTTAATTTAAAATTTTAACTATATTACATTTAATATTAAACTAACTTTAAACCAAATACTTTAAAATGATACAACTATTCTAACATGATCTTTTACTAATTTTATTAACAATTTAAACAAACAAAAATAAATAACATATACCTAAACTAACATACTAATTCAATACTAAATCTAAAACTCAATAAATTAATAAAATCTAACCATAAAGAATATACATTAACCACTAACTTATTTAAATATTTAACTAAAACCCAAAGTAAATAATAAACTAACTAACATATTTTAACATTAAACTTAACACTTAAAACAATTTAAATCTATTTAAACACTAAAACTAACCTCAATTTAATCTACCCTATCCTAAACTCCCTACACATCCTACTGCCTAGGCCTAGTCCACCCCCTCTCCCCTGCGCACGCGCTGCCCGAGGTTTGCACTTGGTAGGTTGGGCCTCCCTATATCCCGCGTGGGCGGTGGCGGCACAGTCCAGAGGGGACGCGTGAGGTGGCGTCCAACGCAGGGACAACGACCAGGACCCAATGCGTCGACAGCGACCAGGACCCAAGCCGACGCATTGATGACCCTCCCAAGGTGGTTGAGCATCCAACACAAATAGGGGAAGAGGATGGGACGTACGCTGACAGGGGGAAATTTTTCAAAAACAAAGTGCATAAGCCTTAACAAAGTCTCAAACCCATGATACGCAAAACAAGAAAAAGGGATTTTGGGGATGGGAGGTGGAGACAGGTGACGTCACCCTCCCATCTAGTCTTCTTTGAAATGCTATATATATTTTTTACAAACTATTTTTTTTAATAGGCCTTCCAAATCTGATGCCCAAGGAAGGTGGTTAGAGAATTTAAGAGGTAAAGTTTTATAGGTGAAACTAAGATCTTTATTATATTAGTTTAAAACTATATTTACACCATTTCTAACTATCATTATTATTCTAATTTAATTTTACAAGCTTTAACATATGTTTTAAAAGAGGATATTTAAAAGAATATTCTCTATTCCAAAACAAGAATTATTACATTCTCTCATACAAACTCAAGCATCCTGTAGGTGGATTATTTGATAATTTGTCTTCTCTCTCTCTCTCTTGAAACTCATTGTATCCTTTTTTTTTTTTTTTGCAACTATATTACAATAATAGGTGTATGCATTCTCTTATGAATTTCTAATTTATTATTTCCATGAACCTCAAATGGCCATGCATTTCAATGAAACCATATTACATGTAATAACCATCTACATATTCATTTAACCATCTATTATAACTGATGGATCAACATTGGAACAACTAAACTAGTCTTAAGGCAATTGAGAAAATAGAGAGAGATCAAAATGATAATGCTCTATTCATTTTGATGGGAGTATCAAGACACACCAAGTTCTTTCCTCTATCATATTTTTAAATTTAAGTTTGGATAACTTAACATAATTCTTTCCTACATGTTCTTGCAAATTCACTTTCAACACAACCATCCAAAAACTAAATCATACCAAACTCAAAGGAGACACCATACATTTACAATTTGAATCTTGCATAATTGCACATCATTGTTTAATCTCATCTTTGATACACATTCATATAACAACATAGAATACAAAAATTTTAAGAGAAGCAAAGTTTACTCAATCACTTATTTTATTACCAACCTGATTCAAAGGCTCAGCCAGGAAAGAACCAGGAAGAAAACCCAGCTTCGTGGCCATTACAACTAAGTTTAAAATACCATTTACAATAGGATCTCAATCCCAATTTTCAACAATTTAATCAAATTTTCTTCATGATCAAAATCAAGGGATTTATAATGTTTTTTTGCAACTCACTTCTAGAACCATGGAGGAAGCAAAAATCTGATCGGGTGACAACCAAGCAGAACCAAAAGAACATCAATCATGCATAATCATACATGGTTTACACAATAGGATTCACAATGAATCAAGACTAGGGAGAGGTGGATTCTTCCAACTGGAGAAGTCAAGCACAACACCAATTCAGATGCCCAATCAGGGCCAATAACCAAGAACTTTTGTTCTTCCATTTGAACTTGCCATACTCATACCAGGTTTGTGCTGACGGGTAGGGGCCCATAACACCCTACCCTTTATCCCTCTTCTCATCCTAAGAAGAGACTCTACATAGGTTGGAGTCCAACTAAACAGACCTCTCCCAAAATTGGTTGCTTCTGCCCTCTCCTAGGGTGAGTAATACCAAAACACCCATGCAAGGAAAACTCAAAATTTCAAACATAAACAAGAAAGGAAAACAACCAAAATGACATGGTTTACAAATCTTCCCAACATACCCACAACCATACAACAGTGAAACAACAACAAAGTAACATGAACATGAAACAAAACATAAAATTTGAATAAGGGGGATGAGAATTTCCTACCTTCACAAGGAGGTAATGGCAATGAACCAGTTTGAGTAGAGTATCCCTCCTTCCTTCAAGCTTCAAGAAATCTTCTCTAAATGTAGAGATTGGGTAACCCCACAACTAGTCCAAGGAAGGCCTCTAAATAAGCCTCCAACACAACCACCCAAAAGGAGCAATAACTATCTCCACCCACTAGCCACTTTAGAAACTCCTAACTCAACCTACACCATGGTTAAACCCTGAAAGGAGGTGGGGTAAGACAACTCATGACAACCACTTGCAATTTTCGCACAAAGGCAAAAAGGGGACTTTTGAGTGACCTCAAAAGTCAAAAAAAGGGGCTTAGGGGTTGGAAAAGACTCCTAACCCATACCCATACCCTTTGGTTGGAATAAAAACATGTTAAAAGCTTAAGGAAAGAGGTTTAGAGACAAATAAAATCTAGGAATGAGATAGGTCCATCTAACAACTCTAACTTGCAAAAATAAGCACTAATCCGAATTAGGGATGACTAACCCTAATTAAGAACCTAATAAAAAATTGACATTAACTTGAATCCAAGGGTTAAACAATTAACCCTAAACAACACACCGAGGCACATAACATTTTACGAGTGTCAAGCGACACTGAAAGAACATAATTATGAACATTAACATTTACTGAGCAACGAAGATGCATACATACATCACACAATACAATTACGTGATTTACGAACAACAGGGTTTCCAAAATTAGCACATGGAGATCAGTTATGTTCCTCCGTAGGGTTTCTCGGCTAAATATCTGCACACTCATTGCACACATCAGTAGTCTCGTAAAATTACATGTACATAAATGTATTCGTATTAAGATTTCATATAAATTAAAACATACATCAATAAAGTTTCTTCATCCTACATAATTCTTAACCATTTGAAATATCTTAAATCAAATCTCAATCCTACATTTACTGATTTCGTCAACATATATATACATGAACATTAAATGACAATCATCAAATATATCTGCAAATGACATCACACAACAGGAAATAATAAAATATGTTCTAAGCATCAGATACTGTCTCGACATCTCAAGTCGTGAATAACAAAATAAGAGTAATGTATCACTATGCTACGATGGGTCGGGGCGAGGCCTCACATCCTCCCCCAATAGGCATGAACTTCCTCCTGGAGTTCATCAAAAAGGTACAGGTACTGAGATCGCATTTGCGCTGTATTCTCCCATGAAGCTGTGACCTCATCGTAACAATCCCATTGGACCCTAACCTGGTCCAGCTCTCAGCCTCGAAGTGCTAGGGTCCGTCAGGCAATTATGCGGATAGGCTCCAGTGCCAGCTATCCATCTGACTCCACCTGTAAAGCATCCCAATCTATAATATGAGACTCATCATAAATGTATCCTCTAAGTACTGAAATATGAAATACATCGTGGATGCGTGACAAGCTAGGTGGCAAAGCTAAATGGTATGCAACAGGTCCTATCCTCTCAAGGATCTCGAACAGGCCAACAAATCGGGGTGCCCACTTAGAGCCCTTTTCGAATCGAATTGAACTCTTGTGTGGTTGTACCCTTAAGAACACTCTATCACCAACCCGATACTCTCGATCAGTCCTCTTCGCATCCTGTGCCTCTCTCAAGTGTTGTCTAATCAGGGTCACCTACTGCTCCATCTCCTTTACTAACTGGGGCCCAATAGATACTCGATCCTCGATCCTATCCCAACTCAAGGGTGTCCTGCACGATCTCCCATACAAAGCCTCATATGGCAGCATACCTATGGAAGAATGATGCCCATTATTATAGGAAAACTCGACAAGATGAAGGTATTCCTCCCATTTGACCTGATGGTCCATCACGTACATACGTAGCATGTCCTCCAAAATCTGATTTACTCGCTCAGTCTGGCCATCGGTCTGAGGATGGTACGCTGTACTAAAATTGAGCCTAGTGCCCAAAGCCGACTGCAACTCTCTCCAAAATGAAGAAGTGAACAAAGAGTCTCTGTCAGATATGATCTTACGGGGAACACCATGAAGTCTAACAATGTCCTGCAAGAACACCTGAGCTATGTCTCATGCTGTAAATGTAGTACGCATGGGTGAGAAATGGGCAACCTTGGTCAATGTGTCGACTATCACCAAAATGGCATCATGGCGATGAGATGACATAGGAAGACCAACAATAAAATCCATAGATATAGTGTCCCATTTTCACACTGTAATCTCATGTGGTTGGAGAAGCCCGCCAGGATGATAGTGCTCTACCTTCACCCTCTGGCACTCGAGGCATCTCGCAACTATGCTAGCAATCTGCACTCTCATGCCTGGCCAATGATACAACTACCTCAAATCTTCATGTAACTTCTTAACACCGGGGTGCACTGCATAAGGTGCTCTGTGAGCCTCAAGTACAATGAGCTCGCGCAAACTCCCAATGGAAGGTACATACATACGTCCCTATGCCACAAAAGTCCATTAAACTCCAAAGAATACTCTGCAAACTTCCCTTCCAAGGGTCTTTGAGAATGTACCAACTGACTTACTTCTGCATAAAGCTCATCAGTTGGTAAGTGTTGCAAGATTCGCTCTCTCAAGTCGGTGCAAGTAGTCACAGATGAAATTTCATGGCGCCTTCTGCTTAAGGCATCTGTAACCACATTCTCCTTTCCCTTGATGTAATGAACATCAAAATCATACTCATACAGGAATTCCATCCACCTTCTTTGCCTAGCATTAAGGTTTGGCTGAGAAAATATGTACTGCAAGCTCTGGTGATCAGAATGAAGCTCGAATCTATGACCAAGAAGGAAATGTTGCCATCTCACCAAGGCATGAACCACTGCCGCTAGTTCTAGGTCATGAGTAGGATAATTGAGCTCATGAGTCTTCAAATTCCTAGACTCAAAGGAAATAGGTTGTCCTTCCTGCATAAGGACTGCTCCCAACCCATCTAAAGATGCATCAGTGCACACCACAAAATCTGCAACAGGATCTGGTACTGCAAGAATCGGTGCACTCGTGAGGGCTCTCTTGAGCTCTTCAAAAGCTCTACCACACTTCTCTATCCACTTGTGCTTCTTCCCCTTCCTCTGACTAGAAGTGATGGGGTGTGCCAATCTAGAGAATCCTGAAATGAAGCATCGGTAATAACCTGCTAGCCCCATAAAGCTCCTCACTTTGGTAACACTGGTGGGTGCTGGCCAATCCATGATAGCCCTGATCTTTGATGGGTCTACTGAGACACCATCACCTGATATGACATGACCCAAATAATGTATCTCAGGTCTAAAGAATGCACACTTCGACAAGCTGCCAAACAACTGATTCTCTCTTAGCCTCTGCAATACCTATCTCAGGTGCTCTTCATGCTCTCTCTCATCATGAGAATAAATCAGAATGTCATCAAGAAACACAATCACAAACTTATCCAAAAAGGTACAAAATACTCCATTCATGAGGCTTATGAATATAGCTGGAGCATTCTTAAGGCCGAAAGGTACCACGGTGAACTCATAGTGGCCATACCTAGTACGAAAAGCTGTCTTGGGAATATCACTATCCACAATCCTCAACTAATGGTAACCTGACTTAAGGTCAATCTTTGAAAATACTCGGGCACCCTGTAACTGATCAAAGAGGTCATCTATTCTAGGAAGAGCGTATCAATTCTTGATGGTCACCTTGTTCAATTGCCGATAATCGATACACAACCTAAGTGATCCATCCTTCTTCTTGACGAAAATCACCGGTGCACCCCAAGGTGACACACTAGGTCGAATATGCCCCTTCTCCAAGAGTTCCTCCAACTAAGCCTTTAGCTCACTAAGCTCATGCGTAGTCATCCTATATGGTGCTCTTGAAACTAGCTCAGCTCCTGGTACTAGGTTTATGTGAAAATCCACTGCTCGCGGTGGAGGCATACTAGGAAGCTCTGAAGGAAACACATCTGCAAACTCCTGAAGGATTGTAAAATCATCAAGGGATGGCTGCCTTTCTGAATCTTCCTCTCAATCACTAATAGTGATAGCAAATAACTAACAACCCTTTCGCATGCACCGTCTAAGCTGCATAGCAGAAATCATACGAAGGGATATGGGCCTCTTCACTCCGAAGATCTCCCTAGAGATACCATCATCATCCACACATTCCACCCTCTTCTGTCGACAATCCACCTTGGCGTTGTGGGAACAAAGCCAATCCGTGCCAAGGACAACATCATAAGAACCTAGAGGGGTAATACATTGGTCAGTCTTAGTGGACATGTCTCCCATCTGCATCTGACAACTCCGCACCATGGAACTAACTGACACTCTAGCTCCTGAGGCTAACTCTACCTCCCTACTAACATCCTATCTAACTGCCACTAGCCCGCAACGCTCCACCAAAAATTGAGATATAAAAGAGTCAGTAGCCCCGGAATCAAATAAAACTACAAACATATGGCCCTGAATAATACCTGTAGCCTCGATAACTGTGGCCTGATGCTCAGCCTAGCGGTTGTCAACCACTGCAAAAACTCTATGGGATCTACCCATGTCACTAATTATGAGAGAATATGATGCAGGAGCATCCAAAGGTATAAGGGCAATCCTGTGTCACCCAAAAAAAATGTACTTAGACTTAGTTTCTGTTTCATGTCTTTACATTTTTGGATACCCATTTGGCTCAAATAAAGGTTCCAACTCTCATAGTTCAACTATCAGTGCGTTTGAAAATTTTGAAAAAATAGGAGCATGTATTTGGGCCATCATTTTGGTAAACTAGAAGGTGTGAATTGGCCAGATGAATGTAATCATGATTTAGAGCATTCTAGAAAAAGAATCAGGTCAATAGGCCCCATGGTTTGAAAGTTATTGCAGTTTTTTAGGTTTTGGAGACCTCCTAAGAATGCTTTAAAGTCTGGTTTGGGTCATTAAATGACCTTGAAAAGGGTCAAAAAATGGGGAATGAGCAAAGCTTGTCCATAGGGCTATAGAGCGCTTTGAGAGCTTTCCGAAAATGTAAATGGCTCGTCAATCGGAGCTACGGTTCAAAAGTTATGCCTCCCGGAAGTTCGGCTACCGTTTCTGGATTCTTCTAGATTTGCACCGACTTCTAACGTAGCTTCTGGAACCTTCTATTTTGTCGGTGGATGCCTACTAGCACTTTCTAGAATGTACTCCTAGTCCTTAACCCTCTGAGGTCTATTTAAGGAGATTTCTGGTATTGTAAAAGGCAGTTCGGAGTGGAGTTTGAGAGGAGCTGCTAAAAGGAGGAATATTTTTCAGATTTATGCTATTGTAAGCCCTTAGGACATGTTTTGAAGTTTATTTTCTCTGCACTGTTTGTACTAGCTTATTTTCTCAGTTAACATAATTTCCCTTTTCTATTGTGTCCATTATGTTGTTGGGTTGTGTCCCCATCAGAATATCTCATTTTATTAAATTAAATATCTCAACAAAATCTCTCTTCAATTCAAAAAGGGAAATTTCTAGTTCACTATTGATAAAAAATGAGTTAAATCAGTTAACTCCTTTTTCTACTCAAATTGAATCAGTTAACTCTTTGTTTTACTCAAATTAAATCTGTTAACCCCCTTTAATTTGGAAATCTCCCTTTATGACTGAAATTCATCTTTAATCCTGACCGTTGATTCAAATCAATCTCAATGGTTGATGAATCCCAAGAAAGTCTATTTAAGAGACACTCATCTCTTCATTTTGAAATGTTGAATGAGAATTTGCATCGAATTGCCGCTAGAACTCATACTCACATTTGCTCATATTCACATACGCCAAGATCAAGTTTGACCAAAAGTTGACCAGATTTAACCATGGTTGACTTCAGTTGACTAGTTTCGAAAAGAATTTTGAAATAATTAAATGAAATTATTTAATTAAATGGAGTACTTACTTCTAATTAATTAAACAAAGTTATTTAATTAAATGAGAAGCCATTCCTAATTAATTAAATGAAGTTATTTAATTAAATAAGAAAAGTATCTCTAATTAGTTAAAGATTATTTAATTAAATAAAAAAAGTAATAATGAGAGCATATCTCATTTTATTAAATTAAATATCTCAACAAAATCTATCTTCAGTTGAAAAAGGGAAATTTCTAGTTCATTATTGACCAAAAATGAGTTAAATCAATTAACTCCTTTTTCTACTCAAATTGAATCAGTTAACTCCTTATTTTGCTCAAATTAAATCTGTTAACTCCATTTAATTTGGAAATCTCCCTTTATGACTGAACTTCACCTTTAATCCTGACGGTTGATTGAAATTGATCTCAACCATTGATGAATCGCAGGAAAGTCTATTTAAGAGACCCTCATCTCTTCATTTTGAAAGGTTGAATGAGAATTTGCATCGAATTGTTGCTGGAACTCATACTCACATTCGCTCATATTCACATACGCACAGATCAAGTTTGACCAAAAGTTGACCATATTTAACCACGGTTGACTTGAGATGACTAGTTTCGAAAAGAATTTTGAAATAATTAAACGAAATTATTTAATTAAATGGAGTACTTACTTCTAATTAATTAAACAAAGTTATTTAATCAAATGAGAAGCCATTCCAAATTAATTAAATGAAGTTATTTAATTAAATAAGAAAAGTGTCTCTAATTAATTAAAGATTATTTAATTAAATAGAAAAAGTAATTATGAAAGCATATCTCATTTTATTAAATTAAATATCTCAACAAAATCTCTCTTCAGTTTAAAAAGAGAAATTTCCAGTTCACTATTGATCAAAAATGAGTTAAATTAGTTAACTCCTTTTTTTACTCAAATTGAATCAGTTAACTCCTTATTTTACTCAAATTAAATCTGTTAACTCCATTTAATTTGGAAATCTCCCTTTATGACTGAACTTCACCTTTAATCCTGACCGTTGATTGAAATCGATCTCAATCGTTGATGAATCCCAAGAAAGTCTATTCAAGAGACCTTCATTTGTTCATTTTGAAAGGTTGAATGAGAATTTGCATCGGATTGTTTCTGGAATTCATACTCACATTTGCTCATATTCACATACGCAAAGATCAAGTTTGACCAAAAGTTGACCAGATTTAACCACGATTGACTTGAGTTGACTAGTTTCAAAGAAAATTTTGAAATAATTAAACGAAATTATTTAATTAAATGGAGTAATTACTTCTAATTAATTAAACAAAGTTATTTAATTAAATGAGAAGCCATTCCTAATTAATTAAATGAAGTTATTTAATTAAATAAGAAAATTGTCTCTAACTAATTAAAGATTATTTAATTAAATAGAAAAAGTAATTATGAGAGCATATCTCATTTTATTAAATTAAATATCTCAACAAAATCTCTCTTCATTTCAAAAAGGAAAATTTCGAGTTCACTATTGATAAAAAATGAGTTAAATCAGTTAACTCCTTTTTGTACTCAAATTGAATCAGTTAACTCGTTATTTTACTCAAATTAAATCTGTTAACTCCCTTTAATTTGGAAATCTCCCTTTATGACTGAACTTCACCTTTAATCCAGACGGTTGATTGAAATCGATCTCAACCGTTGATGAATCCCAGGAAAGTCTATTTAAGAGACGCTCATCGCTTCATTCTGATAGGTTGAATGAGAATTTGCATCAAATTGTTGTTGGAACTCATACTCACATTTTCTCATATTCACATATGCAAAGATCAAGTTTGACCAAAAGTTGACCAGATTTAACCATGGTTGACTTGAGTTGACTAGTTTCGAAAAGAATTTTGAAATAATCAAACAAAATTATTTAATTAAATGGAGTACTTACTTCTAATTAATTAAACAAAGTTATTTAATTAAATGAGAAGCCATTCCTAATTAATTAAATGAAGTTATTTAATTAACTAAGAAAAGTGTCTATAATTAATTAAAGGTTATTTAATTAAATGAAAAAAGTAATTATGAGAGCATATCTCATTTTATTAAGTTAAATATCTCAACAAAATCTCTCTTCAGTTCAAAAAGGAAAATTTTGAGTTCACTATTGATCAAAAATGAGCTAAATCAGTTAACTCCTTTTTCAACTCAAATTGAATCAGTTAACTCCTTATTTTACTCAAATTAAATCTGTTAACTCCCTTTAATTTGGAAATCTCCTTTTATGACTAAACTTCACCTTTAACCCTGGCCGTTGATTGAAATCGATCTCAACCGTTGATGAATTCCAGGAAAGTCTATTTAAGAGACCCTCATCTCTTCATTTTGAAAGGTTGAAAGAGAATTTGCATTGAATTGTTGCTGGAATTCATACTCACATTTGCTCATATTCACATACGCAAAGATCAAATTTTATCAAAAGTTGACCAGATTTAACCACGGTTGACTTGAGTTGACTAGTTTCGAAAAATGTTTTGAAATAATTAAACAAAATTATTTAATTAAATGGAGTACTTTCTTATAATTAATTAAACAAAGTTATTTAATTAAATGAGAAGTCATTCCTAATTAATTAAATGAAGTTATTTAATTAAATAAGAAAAGTGTATCTAATTAATTAAACATGATTTAATTAAATAGAAAAAGTAATTATGAGAGCATATCTCTTTTTGTTAAATTAAATATGTCAACAAAATCTCTCTTCAGTTCAAAAAGGGAAATTTTCAGTTCACTATTGATCAAAAATGAGTGAAATCAGTTAACTCTTTTTTCTACTCAAATTGAATCAGTTAACACCTTATTTTACTCAAATTGAATCTGTTAACTCCCTTTAATTTGAAAATCTCCCTTTATGACTGAACTTCACCTTTAATCCTGACCATTGATTGAAATCGATCTCAACCGATGATGAATTCCAGGAAAGTCTATTTAAGAGACCCTCATCTCTTCATTTTGAAAGGCTGAATGAGAATTTGCATCGAATTGTTTCTGGAATTCATACTCACATTTGCTCATATTCACATACGCAAAGATCAAGTTTGACTAAAAGTTGACCAGATTTATGTAACGCCCCATCAAGGGATCCAAAAGAATTAACCTAAAGTTTTACTAAGTTTGCTAAACAATTTTTTTTTTAAAGTAAGAATGTATAACATACACATCAAACACATAGTAGTGGAAGCAATAACATGTAATCATCAGCAATCATACATAACAGGTTACATTCCTTAAGGATCCCAAGACGTTGAGTCACTTTTAAATTTAATTAGTTCTAAGTCTAACAATTACCACATCCACATGAAAGAATAATAATAAAGTCCAATGTCCACATTATACATTTGTTCCAAATGCCTCTTAGCAAATTAATTCGGAATGCTCAATCATCCACTGTACATGTCACAGGTTATGAAAGGCTTAAAAGAATACACATATGTAAAAATAGATATGGATCATCCTCCACAAATCCATGATACAAAGTATGGTAAAAATATATGAACCCATTCACCATACATGATACATCCATACATCCATAATGATAAAACATCTATCATAAAATCTAACCATCCATCATAATAATCCAAGAACATAGTGAAGGTAAATGCCAACCAAGAAAGCTCCAGCCACGGCGACTACAGACGAATCTCAATGCTAAGAGTAAAAGCACTACCACCCAACCACGTGGAATCTAAATGGTCCACTCCCACCACGCTGAGGAGATAGTCTCAAGTCCCAAATAGGATATCAAATCACATAATCACAAGTACTCTCTAAGTTTAGGAAATCCTAAAATTATACTAACTCAAAGGTCCCAACACATAGATCGACATCTAGACCCAGAGGCACCACACAGACACGTAGGAAACCTGCTATGCAAGCGAGAAAGTGTCATCACAAAAGTCACGTTGGAAGTTACCCAAGCAATCCCTTAGGAATTCTGGGTTCCTTGTGATCCTGCGGCCACTAGTATCCTCTCATACTGATGAGGCATACTACAGAATGCAAGGTCGTAACCAAGGGTTCTCTCTACCCCATCCTAGTCTGTACTAGCACTCAAGCCATGGGAGAGAACATACAGTTATCTTATTAGGTTCATTTAAGTCAATATTTAGGTGAGATGTTTTCACTTATTAAAGAAAACAACTTACAATGAGTCATGCCCAGAGCCACTTCGGGTCTCCCATCCCTCATTGCAAGCCACTTCTCGACACTACACATAGATAACCTACCCTAGGATCATGAAATCACAAAACACAAAATCACCTCAGTCCTATACAAGCAACTGGATAGCATCAAAAGATAAACCACAATAGTCACATCAATTCTCCACGAGAAACTGGAAAGCATCAAATAATAATCATAATGATCACAACAGTTCTCTATCAGCAACTAAAGGCTTCAATGATAAGTCACAATATCCAATGGTTCTCCAACAAGCAACCAACAAGTATCCCAATAATAGATCACAATAATAATCGAAGACTCCAAACTGGTCAAGTCAAAACATGTCACAACATGACATCATTAAGAACAAATCACTTTAAAACACCTTAGTCCTCTCAAGAAGCTGGAAAGAAATAACAACCAGTAAACACATCCATCATAGAGCATATCAACACATCACCATGGTTGGGTTTAGAAAGATCGAGAACAAATCATCATAGTATCACATTCGCATAACTCCCAAGCCTCTGGTAAACAACCTAAGACTGGTCAAGCAAAATCAACCCCGAACACCCCAACACACATATAACACAGATAACACAAAGAAAATAGGATCATGTCACAGTTGAGTATGAATGATAATATATTGTTGAGCTAATGTAAGGACTCTATTTCTAGTTTCATATATGTTTCAGGTAATAAGTTTTTCGCAATTAAGCGCTTACAATTAACCCATTTCTATATTCAAATAATTGTACAATTACCCTATAAATAATCTAAGGATAATCTTTTTAATTTATCAAGTTATAAGAATAGCCATTAATGATTTTAAATAAAATAATTATATTTTTATTTTATTTTATTAAAATCAACAATTTTTCTTTAACATCAAGAAAATTAAGTCATTATTAATAACTATCAATTATTAATAAATATTATTTAAATTATATTCAAATAAATTTATTAATAATATATTACATTTAGTGTTATTGTATCAAATATTAAAATATTAATATAATTTAATAATTGAATTATTAATAATTAATAACATAAATTTGATTTAATTAAAAATTATTAAATTCAATTTATAATATTAAAATTGATGCACATAAAAAAATGAATTTTAACTATGTTAAAAGGCACATATATAAATTTTCTATATATATATATATATTAAAAAAAACATATAATAAAGTGATTGTATTAATCGTTGTCTGCAACTCATTAATCGTCGTGCACATATATCAATGGCCTACATTTATAAATGTAATGGGAGCTGGTTAAATACAGTCGCCGCCTATAGTAAGGGTGGCCGCGCAGCTCTGCCGCGACAGTGGCCTGCCGCGCAGCCTTTAAGGCTTCCAGCAGTCCACTATCATGGACAGTGCTGCCGGCTGGGGGGTGGGATGTGACTGCCCACCCTCCAATAATTTTTTTTTATTATTATATATATATATTTTTAAAATTTATAAAATACCTTTATAAAATGTTTTTTTTCAAGTTTATACATTTTCAATTTAAATTTTATTAAAAATTAAGTTCACACAATTTTTTTCTTGTTAATTAATAATTTAATTTAATTCTTTTATTTTTATTTTTATTTTTATTTTTTTTAAATTATTTTCCAATATTAACATGATAGGAAACTACAAACATCCTTTTTAATTTCCAAACTAGAATTTTCTTTTTAATCTCAAAACTCTCCCCAATTAATTCTATCCCTACTCCATTTTAATTCAATTCTAAATCCCGATTTAATTTTGTTGAAAGATGTTCCTAAGAAGTTTTTTTTTCAAATCTAGATTACAAATGAAATCGAATAGCAAAAGATCCAAAACGAAGAAATGATACATTCAAGAAGACAAGATTCTTACAATCACGAAGTAGATAGAACATATTTAAATTTCTTAAATCATTTAGGGGTCAAAATACCAGACCCTACCTGAACCTGATGCTAATACGCAATCCCCAAAACTATAAGAGAACTCGCTCCTCTTCAATAACTTTTTTCTGAAAATCTTTTCTAGAATTCTCCTTCTGAAATATGCTTCCAAAAAATCTCCCCAAAATTCTTGTCTCCCCCAAATTCACGATCCAAATTCCTCCTTTTCAAAAATGAACCCCAAAGTTGTGATAAGGAGTTTTTTCCTCAAATCGGGGCACTAATTGTGCGTTCACCTGAGAGGACTCTTTGCTCAACTGAGTTAACTCAAAATTAACTTTTATTAATTCTTTGCTTTATTTTTGCATTCATCTTTTCATGCACATTAAGTTGAATTATTAAATAAATTTATTTAATATTCCACTTGACTTCTATTTTAAATTAATTTATTACTTTAGTCTCATGTGCACTTTATGAAATTAAAATAATATTATTATTTTCACTTATTTTATCTTTTAATTTATTTCTTTTATTTTCAACTCAAGCTCACATCATGCAATCTAGAAACTTTCATAATTTAATATCTTTCAACTTTTAATTTATTTAAAAAATTTAACTGATAAAATATTTAATTAAGTTAAATAACAATACTATTTAGCATTTATTTTAAAATGAACTCTAAATATATTATTATTAAATTAAATAAATATTATCACGTTCTAAATTTATACTTAAAACTTTTATCAACAAATTTAATTCTTTTTATTTAATTAATTTTTTAATTAATTAAATATAATTAAATATTAAAATGTCATAATAATCTTCTATTAAATTAAATCATTAATTAATCTTTTAATTAGACTTAATTAATAGAAAATACACCAAAGACTCATAAATCAACATACAAAAACCCATCATAGAAAAACACATACTAAATCAAACAAAAAGGGTTATAATCACGAAATAACATCATTTGATGCATTCAGAGGGTACTTAACTCAGATACTTGTCCTAATTATCAATTAGGACAATTGGCTAAAAGGTTTAGGATTTGGACTTAAGAGTTTATCTCCCCTCTCTTACCATTGAGATAATGCGATAGGGTACGCTCATTCTGGCAATTCAAGAAAGTCGATACCCAGTACCTACAACCTGCATAAAATTCACACATGTACAGACACAATATTCTAAGCTAGACAGACAATGACAGGAAGTGGTGCATCGTGTAGATCCCGACTAGTAGGTGACTACGACTCCCTTCCTTAACCACATCAGAAAAACCATGCATAAAGAAAAAAAATGCGCACACCATACACATGCAGTATGGGGTAAGTATCTACAAGAAAGCACATGTGATAATAAACCATCTAACTAATCATCATCGATAACTACAAATATTGAATAATCATCATACATGCATGAAATATAGAGTACAAAGTAATCTCATCATATAATAAACTGAGCGTAAAACAACATCTGATAATCTCTAAAATAATAATACTAATCATCAAACATAAAATTGGCCTAAAAGAGTTTGGCAAAGATACCTAAAATGCGACCTAGGGGCAGGCACTATAATTTAACCACGGTTGACTTGAGTTGACTAGTTTCAAATTTTTTTTTGTAATAATTAAACAAACTTTTTAAATTAAATGGAGTACTTACTTCTAATTAATTAAAAAAAGTTATTTAATTAAATGAGAAGCCATTCCTAATTAATTAAATGAAGTTATTTAATTAAATAAGAAAAGTGTCTCTAATTAATTAAAGATTATTTAATTAAATAGAAAAAGTAATTATGAGAGCATATCTCATTTTACTAAATTAAATATGTCAACGAAATCTCTTTTCAGTTCAAAAAGGCAAATTTCCAGTTCACTATTAATAAAAAATGAGTTAAATTAGTTCACTCCTTTTTTTACTCAAATTGAATCAGTTAACTCCTTATTTTACTCAAAATAAATATGTTAAATCCCTTTAATTTGGAAATCTCCCTTTATGACTGAACTTCACCTTTAATCCTGACCGTTGATTGAAATCGAACTCAACCATTGATGAATTCCAAGTGAATTCCAAGAAAGTCTATTTAAGAGACCCTCATCTCTTCATTTTGAAAGGTTGAATGAGAATTTGCATCGAATTGTTGCTCGAATTCATACTCACATTTGCTCATATTCACATACGCAAAGATCAAGTTTGACCAAAAGTTGACCAGATTTAACCATGGTAGACTTGAGTTGACTAATTTCGAAAAGAATTTTGAAACAATTAAACGAAATTATTTAATTAAATGAGAAGCCAATGCTAATTAATTAAATGAAGTTATTTAATTTAATAAGAAAATTGTCTCTAATTAATTAAAGATTATTTAATTAAATAGAAAAAGTAATTATGAGAGCATATCTCATTTTATTAAATTAAATATCTCTATGAAATCTCTCTTCAGTTCAAAAAGGAAAATTTCCAGTTCACTATTGATCAAAAATGAGTTAAATCAGTTAACTCCTTTTTCTATTCAAATTGAATCAGTTAACTCCTTATTTTATTCAAATTAAATCTGTTAACTCCCTTTAATTTGGAAATCTCCCTTTATGACTGAACTTCACCTTCAATCCTGACCGTTGATTGAAATTGATCTCAACCGTTGATGAATTCCAAGAAAGTTTATTTAAGAGACTCTCATCTCTTCATTTTGAAAGGTTGAATGAGAATTTGTATCGAATTGTTGTTGGAATTCATACTCACATTTGCTCATATTCACATACGCAAAGATCAAGTTTAACGAAAAGTTGATCAGATTTAACCACGGTTGACTTTAGTTGACTAGTTTCGAAAAGAATTTTAAAATAATTAAACAAAATTATTTAATTAAATGGAGTACTTACTTCTAATTAATTAAACAAAGTTATTTAATTAAATGAGAAGCCATTCCTAATTAATTAAATGAAGTTATTTAATTAAATAAGAAAAGTGTCTCTAATTAATTAAAGATTATTTAATTAAATAGAAAAAAGAATTATGAGAGCATATCTCATTTTATTAAATTAAATATCTCAACAAAATCTCCCTTCAGTTCAAAAAGGGAAATTTTCAATTCACTATTAATAAAAAATGAGTTAAATTAGTTAACTCCTTTTTTTACTCAAATTGAATTAGTTAAGTCCTTATTTTACTCAAATTAAATCTGATAACTCCTTTTAATTTGGAAATCTCCCTTTAAGACTGAACTTCACCTTTAATCCTGACCGTTGATTGAAATCGATCTGAACCGTTGATGAATTCTAGGAAAGTCTATTTAAGAGACCCTCATCTCTTCATTTTGAAAGGTTGAATGAGAATTTGCATCGAATTGTTGCTGGAATTTATACTCACATTTGCTCATATTCACATACGCAAAGATCAAGTTTGACCAAAAGTTGACCAGATTTAACCACAGTTGACTTGAGTTGACTAGTTTAGAAAAAAATTTAAAATAATTAAACAAGATTATTTAATTAAATGCAGTACTTACTTTGAATTAATTAAACAAATTTATTTAATTAAATGACAAGCCATTTCTAATTAATTAAATGAAGTTATTTAATTAAATAAGAAAAGTGTCTCTAATTAATTAAAGATTATTTAAGTAAATAGAAAAAGTAATTACTAGAGCATATCTCATTTTATTAAATTAAATATTTCAACAAAATCTCTCTTCAGTTGAAAAAGGGAAATTTCCAGTTCACTATTGATAAAAAATGAATTAAATCAGTTAACTCCTTTTTCTACTCAAATTGAATCAGTTAACTCCTTATTTTACTCAAATTAAATCTATTAACTCTTTTTAATTTGGAAATCTCCCTTTATGATTGAACTTCATCTTTAATCCTGACCGTTGATTGAAATCGATCTCAACCGTTGATGAATTCGACGAAAGTCTATTTAAGAGGCCCTCATCTCTTCATTTTGAAAGGTTGAATGAGAATTTGCATCGAATTGTTGCTGGAATTCATACTCACATTTGCTCATATTCAAATATGAAAAGATCAAGTTTGACCAAAAGTTGACCAGATTTAACCACGGTTGACTTGAGTTGACTAGTTTCGAAATTTTTTTTGAAATAATTAAATAAAATTATTTAATTAAATGGAGTACTTACTTTTAATTAATTAAACAAAGTTATTTAATTAAATGAGAAGCCATTCCTAATTAATCAAATGAAATTATTTAATTAAATAAGAAAAGTGTCTCTAATTAATTAAAGATTATTCAATTAAATAGAAAAAGTAATTATGAGAGCATATCTCATTTTATTAAATTAAATATCTCAACGAAATCTCTCTTCAGTTTGAAAAGGGAAATTTCCAATTCACTATTGATAAAAAATGAGGTAAATCAGTTAACTCCTTTTTCTACTCAAATTGAATCTGTTAACTCCTTATTTTACTCAAATTAAATCAGTTAACTCCTTTTAATTTGGAAATCTCCCTTTACGACTGAACTTCACCTTTAATCCTGACTGTTGATTGAAATCAATCTCAACCGTTCATGAATTCTAGAAAAGTCTATTTTAGAGACCCTCATCTCTTCATTTTGAAAGATTGAATAAGAATTTGCATTGAATTGTTCTTGGAATTCATACTCACATTTGCTCATATTCACATACGCAAAGATTAAGTTTGACCAAAAGTTGACCAGATTTGACCACGGTTGACTTGAGTTGACTACTTTAGAAAATTTTTTGAAATAATTAAACGAAATTATTTAATTAAATGCAGTACTTACTTTTAATTAATTAAACAAAGTTATTTAATTAAATGACAAGCCAGTCCTAATTAATTAAATGAAGTTATTTAATTAAATAAGAAAAGTGTCTCTAATTAATTAAAGATTATTTAATTAAATAGAAAAAGTAATTATGAGAGCATATCTCATTTTATTAAATTAAATATTTTAACAAAATCTCTCTTCAGTTGAAAAAGGGAAATTTCCAGTTCACTATTGATAAAAAATGAGATAAATCAGTTAACTCCTTTTTCTACTCAAATTGAATCAGTTAACTCCTTATTTTACTCCAATAAAATCTGTTAACTCTCTTTAATTTGGAAATATCCCTTTATGACTGAACTTCACCTTTAATCCTGACCGTTGATTGAAATCGATCTCAACCATTGATGAATTCTAGGAAAATCTATTTAAGAGACCCTCATCTCTTCATTTTGAAAGGTTGAATGAAAATTTGCATGGAATTGTTGCTGGAATTCATACTCACATTTGCACATATTGATATACACAAAGATCAAGTTTGACCAAAAGTTAACCAGATTTAGCCACGGTTGACTTCAGTTGACTAGTTCTCTGTCTAAATTTTGAAATAATTAAATTAAATTATTTAATTAAATGGAGAACTTACTTCTAATTAATTAAATAAAGTTATTTAATTAAATGAGAAGCCATTCCTAATTAATTAAATGTAGTTATTTAATTAAATAAGAAAAGTGTCTCTAATAATTAAATAAATAGAAAAAATTAATTATCAGAGCATATTCTCTCAAGAAGACTGATAAGTAATAACAATCAATAATACAATCATCTCATAGAGCATACAATCACATAACCATGGTTGGGTTTATAAAGATCAGAATACGACATCATCATGACATCACAATCATAACCCCTGAGCTTCTGGTAGATGTCCTATAACTGGTCAACACTAGTGAACCCAAAATCCAAAATAAGAAGCATAGAAAAAACACGATGCAAACACATGTTTTGGTTTATTAAAAACACATAGCTGAATAATGTATAGAGCTTCAATTTTTGTTTCAAATATAAATGTATAAAATTTTTCATTTGACCTACACGTTAACCTGTTTGTTTCCCCGATAACATTATCCTTCCATTATTTAAAATTACATTCTAAGAATAACTTAAGAGTAAATATTTACTCATTAAACTAATCATCGTTAACCCTTAATTAAATTGTTCTCTTTATTTAACTAAGATCCATATTCTTATTGATTAACTCTTCTTTAATGTTACTTCAACTTTTCAACATAATCAGAGGATCATTATTCATTAAATTATAAGAGAACCAATTATGAATCTTTGAATAAGAAGAATATAACTTTATTTATCTCAATCAATTAACACAGGTACACAATTCATGACCTTTTAACCTTCTAATAGTTCTCAATTGAATAATACTAGTTCTCATCATTAAAAGATCTAAGGTCATTATTCAAGTCATCAGAATAAGACTTATCAACTTCGATATCAATATTTTTACAATCTCGTTAAAAGATTTATATCAATTAAATCTCTATTACATAACATAATTATTAATTAAATCCAATTAACTCTAGTTTATTGATTTAATTAATAATTACACAACTATACCATCAACCTAATGAATATCAATTGGCTAATAACTAAAAGTCAGCCATAATCCAATACACAAATATTCATATTCATAATTCAATAATAATAACTTATTAATATTTAATAATAAGCTATATTGAAAATCTTATTAATAAATCTATAATGACCATATTCGTCACTCTGCAACAATGCTCCCATTTATATTTTAACAAGTTATAATAAATCTCCAATACCAAGTATTATTATCTCAAATAAGTTTTTCCTATGTACGTTGATTCAATTAATTAATACTTCTCCAAATTATTAACAGATTCAATTTGATTAATATTTTTTACAGTACTTCAAACATTAACTAATCTCCTCTAGATTAACTCTGGTCGTATTAATTGATAACTATTTAAACTATTTATCCTATTATTTATTAATAGTTTGTTAGACCCAACAAATATTAATAAATAATAAACTCATCAAAACTATTATTAATCGATTTAGAGAATCCTTTCGTAAATTTTATTAGTTAATATTTTACTAACTCTAAACACCATTAAGATATATCATTAAGTTATTTATTAATACATAACGTATTAATAATAACATAACAATAATTCAAATCGTAGCTATGTTATAACAAGGTCAAAATGTAACAATGACCCATTGTCCAATATCATTAAAAATTTAAGTCTCTTAATTTAAAATCATCTTCATAATATAAAATTACCATCTCTAAATTATTTAATATATATTAAATAGTATTTAATATACATTATAAAAAAGTCCACTATATAAACTATATTAAAATCTCTTTTCTTTTAATTTTCTCTCATTTAAAAAAATCCATTTACTTAGATTGACTAATAATTAATTACACTTTTTCTACTATTAACTAATCTTAATTAAATTTGATTTAATTAGATTAGATAATAAACCATATAAAACTAATGCATATTAATAAGATTTTAATAAGGAAAGATTACAATAATATCTTTAATTCATTTCATGCTTTGATATATTATTTTTTGTGAAGTTTAAGCATAAAGAACTCTTGGTTATGGAAAATGATGAAATATCTGTCCTTAAATAAAATAGTCCCAGTATGAGGGCCATATCTATCTAATGAACCGTTGGATCGAGCTGAAATTGAAATATGTTGTAGAGGGCCAAGTTGCGCCAATTCTGACTAGAGTGATCGAATAAATTCAATCACGATAAAAAGTTATGAATGACTGAGTTCGGGTCTATCCAAGGGGTAGCGACAGGGTAGTTTGTGATGAATTAAGAATTTTTCCTAAAAGGTAATTGTTCTCTAAATTTATCTAATAATTTCACTAATGGATTTGACCATAAATCTTGAAACCATTTTCAAATCTATTTCAATTTGATTCTAATTCGAACCCAAACCTGTTTAGATCTAATTTCTTCCTCAATTGGATTTAGAGTTTTTCTATTATTTTCTTCTCAACTAATAAAATATCTAGATTCCAATTTAATTGTAGATTCAATCACAAAGAGTATTCAGAGACATATAACAGACATGATGAATATAGGAAGAGAAATAGTGTAAAGAGAATATGCGGATATCATGAGTGCACTTAGACACTGATGCTAATTTGCTATGCCTCAGAAGTCCATAGAAAAGTCCCTTCTTTTTCCAACATTTACAATTCCTCCAAGATCCAAGCCAACCAAAATTCTCACATGACTAGAAGTGCTTGAAGAAGCATAGGAGCATGTAGAAACATATGAGCATGTAGAAGCATATGAGCTTCTCAAATGCATGTAATCTTTGAAGCTTGTAGCTTGTCCAAACACACTAGAGGAGCCTCTATTTAAAGCTCTCTAAGATGCATCTAGAGTGTGTCTAGAAACAACTAGAAGATAAGCATGACAACCAAGCATGAGTTTTCTCCAACCTTTTAGATGAGTATTAAGGTTGTAGACACCATGTGCTCAAATAAAATGCTAACTCCTAAGTGTAGACAACTAGTGCATACTTAGAGTGCAAACCCCTGTGTTGTCTACATGACAACTCTCGAGAATTTGCCAACTCCTGTGTGATTAAAATAATGCACAATAATTAATATAATATTTAATTTACTCTTTCCAATTTAATTTATTTACTATTAAATCTCATGCACTAACTTTAATAATTCCACTTTTCAATCTTAATAAATTTATATTTTAATCACATGAGACTTAGAATCTTTTAATAATTTTAATATATTTTCCACTTTTAAATCTCTTTTTCCAAAACTTAATTGCTAAAATATTTGTTAGCTTTAATAATAATATTATTTAGTCATTTATTTGAAAATGAGCTCCAAATATATTATTATTAAAATAAATATTGTCACATTCCAAATTTAAACATTTAACTTTTATTTTCAAATTTAATTATTTTATTTAATTAATTAAATAAAATAAATATTAAAATATCATATTAATTTTTTATTTAATTAAACCATTAATCAAATCTTTTAATTAGGCTTAATTAATAGAAAATACTCCAAAGACTCACAAGGTAAAAATATGAAAACCTATCATAGCCAAAATACATACAGAATCAAACCAAGAGTTTATATCATGAATTACGTTATCTAACGCATTCGGAGGGTACTCAACTCAAATACTTGTTCTAATTTTTTCAATTAGAACAAATGGCTTAAAGGGTCAGAATTTGGACTTGAGAATTTATCTCTCATTTCTTATCATTGAGATGATGTGATAGGGTAAGCTCATCCTGGCAATTCAGGGAAGTCGATACCCGGTACCTGCAACCTCCATAAAAACCATGCATGTACAAGCACAATAAATACTAAACTAAACAGACAATGGCAGGTAGTGGTGCATCGTGTAGATCCTGACTAGCAGGTCACTACGACTCCCTTCCTTAACCACATCAGACACGTCATACAAAAGCAAACACGCAAATCAAACACGCACACCATACACATGCAAGTATGGGGTAAGTATCCATAAGAAAACACATATGATAATAAATCATCTAATCTAATCATCATCAATAACTGAAACAAATGTAATGATCATCATGCATACATGAAATGTAAAGTCTAAGTGATCTCATCACATAATAAACTGAATCCATAGCACAATATCTAATAGTCCCAAAACAATGTTGCTAACCAACAACATAAAACTAGCTCTTAAAAGAGTTCAACAATGATAACAAAATGCGAACCAGGGGCAGACACTACAAAGTTATTTAATTAAATGAGAAGCCATTCCTAATTAATTAAATGAAGTTATTTAATTAAATAAGAAAAGTGTCTCTAATTAATTAAAGATTATTTAATTAAATAAAACAAGTAATTATGAGAGCATATCTCATTTTATTAAATTAAATATCTCAACAAAATCTCTCTTCAGTTCAAAAAGAGAAATTTCCAGTTCACTATTGATCAAAAATGAGTTAAATGAGTTAACTCCTTTTTCTACTCAAATTGATTCAGTTAACTCCTTATTTTACTCAAATTAAATCTATTAACTCCCTTTAATTTGGAAATCTCCCTTTATGACTAAACTTCACCTTTAATCCTGACCGTTGATTGAAATCGATCTCAACTGTTGATGAATTCTAGGAAAGTCTATTTAAGAGACCCTCATCTCTTCATTTTGAAAGGTTGAATGAGAATTTGCATCGAATTGTTGCTGAAATTCATACTCACATTTGCTCATATTCACATACGCAAAGATTAAGCTTGACCAAAAGTTGACCAGATTTAACCACGGTTCACTTGAGTTGACTAGTTTCGAAAAGAATTTTAAAATAATTAAATTAAATTATTTAATTAAATGGAGTACTTACTTCTAATTAATTAAATAAATTTATTTAACTAAATCAGAAGCCATTCTTATTTAATTAAATGAATTTATTTAATTAAATAAGAAAATTATCTCTAATTAATTAAAAATTATTTAATTAAATAGAAAAAAGTAATTATGAGAGCATATATAATTTTATTAAATTAAATATCTCAACAAAATCTCTCTTCAGTTCAAAAAGGAAAATTTCAAGTTCACTATTGATAAAAAATGAGTAAAATCAATTAACTCTTTTTTTTACTCAAATTGAATCGGTTAACTCTTTATTTTACTCAAATTAAATTTATAAACTCCCTTTAACTTGGAAATCTCCCTTTATGACTGAACTTCACCTTTAATCCTGACTGTTGATTGAAATCGATCTCAACCGTTGATGAATTCTAGGAAAGTCTATATAAGAAACTCTCATCTCTTCATTTTGAAAGGTTGAATGAGAATTTGCATCGAATTGTTGCTATAATTCATACTCACATTTGCTCATATTCACATACGCAAAGATCAAGTTTGACCAAAAGTTGACCACATTTAACTACGGTTGACTTGAGTTGACTAGTTTCAATTTTTTTTTGAAATAATTAAACAAAATTATTTAATTAAATGGAGTCCTTACTTTTAATTAATTAAATAAAGTTATTTAATTAAATGAGAATCCATTCCTAATTAATTAAATGAAGTTATTTAATTAACTAAAAAAAGTGTCTCTAATTAATTAAAGATTATTTAATTAAATACAAAAAGTAATTATGAGAGTATATCTCATTTTATTAAATTAAATATCTCAACAAAATCTCTCTTCAGTTCAAAAAGGAAAATTTTCAGTTCACTATTGATGAAAAATGACTTAAATCAGTTCACGCCTTTTTTTACTCAAATTGAATCAGTTAACTTCTTATTTTACTCAAATTAAATCTGTTAACTCACTTTAATTTGGAAATCTCCCTTTATGGCTGAACTTCACCTTTAATCATGACCGTTGATTGAAATCGATCTCAACCGTTGATGAATTCCAAGAAAGTCTATTTAAGAGACCCTCATCTGTTCATTTTGAAATGTTGAATAAGAATTTGCATCGAATTGTTGCTGGAATTCATACGCACATTTGCTCATATTCACATACGCACAAATCAAGTTTGACCGAAAGTTAACCAAATTTAACAACGGTTTACTTGAGTTGACTAGTTTCGAAAAGAATTTTAAAATAATTAAACAAAATTATTTAATTAAATAGAGCACTTATTCTAATTAATTGAACAAAGTGATTTAATTAAATGAGAAGTCATTCTTAATTAATTAAATGAAGTTATTTAATTAAATAAGAAAAGTGTCTCTTATTAATTAAAGATTATTTAATTAAATAGAAAAAGTAATCACGAGAGCATATCTCATTTTATTAAATTAAATATCTGAACAAAATCTCTCTTCAGTTCAAAAAGAAAAATTTCTATTTCACTATTGATAAAAAATGAGTTAAATCAGTTAACTTCTTTTTTGTACTCAAATTGAATCAGTTAACTCCTTATTTTACTCAAATTAAATCTGTTAACTCCCTTTAATTTGGAAATCTCCCTTTATGAATGAACTTCACCTTTAATCCTGACCATTGATTGAAATCGATCTCAACCGTTGATGAATTTTAGGAAAGTCTATTTAAGAGACTCTCATCTGTTCATTTTGAAAGGTTGAATGAGAATTTGCATCAAATTGTTGCTGGAATTCATAATCACATTTGCTCGTATTCACATATGCAAAGATCAAGTTTGACCAAATTTAACTACGGTTCACTTGAGTTGACTAGTTTCAAAAAGAATTTTGAAACAATTAAAAAAAATTATTTAATTAAATGGAGTACTTACTTCTAATCAATTAAACAAAGTTATTTAATTAAATGAGAAGCCATTCCTAATTAATTAAATGAAGTTATTTAATTAAATAAGGAAAGTGTCTCTAATTAATTAAAGATTATTTAATTAAATAGGAAAAGTAATTACGAGAGCATATCTCATTTTATTAAATTAAATATCTCAACAAAATCTCTCTTCAGTTCAAAAAGAGAAATTTTAGTTCACTATTGATCAAAAATAAGTTAAATTAGTTAACTCCTTTTTCTACTCAAATTGAATCAGTTAACTCTTTATTTTACTCAAATTAAATCTGTTAACTCCCTTTAATTTGGACATCTTCCTTTATGACTAAACCTCACCTTTAATCCTAACCGGTGATTGAAATCAATCTCAACCGTTGATGAATTCCAAGAAAGTCTATTTAAGAGACTCCAATCTCTTTATTTTGAAAGGTTGAATGTGAATTTGCATCGAATTGTTGCTGGAATTCATACTCGTATTTGCTCATATTCACATACGCAAAGATCAAGTTTGACAAAAAGTTGACCAGATTTAACCACGGTTCACTTCAGTTGACTAGTTTTGAAAAGAATTTTGAAATAATTAAATAAAATTATTTAATTAAATGGAGTACTTACTTCTAATTAACTAAACAAAGTTATTTAATTAAATGAGAAGCCATTCCTAATTAATTAAATGAAGTTATTTAATTAAATAAGAAAAGTGTCTCTAATTAATTAAAGATTATTTGATTAAATAGAAAAAGTATTTATGAGAGCATATCTCATTTTATTAATTTAAATATCTCAACAAAATCTCTCTTTAGTTCAAAAAGGGAAATTTTCTGTTCACTATTGATAAAAAATGAGTTAAATCAGTGAGCTCCTTTTAATACTCAAATTGAATCAGTTAATTCCTTATTTTACTCAAATTAAATATGTTAACTCACTTTAATTTAGAAATCTCCCTTTATGACTGAACTTCACCTTTAATCTTGACCGTTGATTGAAATCGATCTCAACAGCTGATGAATTCCAGGAAAGTCTATTTAAGAGACCCTCATATCTTCATTTTGAAAGGTTGAATGAGAATTTGCATCAAATTGTTGCTGGAATTCATACTCACATTTGCTCAGACTCACATACGCAAAGATCAAGTTTGACCAAAAGTTGAACAGATTTAACCGCGGTTGAGTTGAGTTGACTAGTTTCGAAAATAATTTTGAAATAATTAAAAGAAATTATTTAATTGAATGGAGTACTTACTTTTAATTAATTAAACAAAGTTATTTAATTAAATGAGAAGCCATTCCTAATTAATTAAATGAAGTTATTTAATTAAATAAGAAAAGTGTCTCTAATTAATTAAATAGAAAAAGTAATTATGAGAGAATATCTCATTTTATTAAATTAAATATCTCAACAAAATCTCTTTTTAGTTCAAAAAGTGAAATTTTTAGTTCACTATTGATCAAAAATGAGTTAAATCAGTTAACTCCTTTTTCTACTCAAATTGAATCAGTTAACTCCTTATTTTACTCAAATTAAATCTATTAACTCCCTTTAATTTGGAAATCTCCCTTTATGACTGAAATTCACATTTAATCCTGACCGTTGATTGAAATCGATCTGAATCGTTGATAAATTTTAGAAAAGTCTATTTAGGAGACCCTCATGTCTTCATTTTGAAAGGTTGAGTGAGAATTTGCATCGAATTGTTGCTGGAATTCATTCTCGTATTTGCTCATATTCACATATGCAAATATCAAGTTTGACCAAATGTTGACAAAATTTAACCACGATTGACTTGAGTTGACTAGTTTCAAAAAGAATTTTGAAATAATTAAACAAAATTATTTAATTAAATGGAGTACTTACTTCTAATTAATTTTAAAAAGCTATTTAATTAAATGAGAAGACATTCCTAATTAATTAAATGAAGTTATTTAATTAAATAAGAAAAGTGTCTCTAATTAATTAAAGATTATTTAATTATATAGAAAAAGTAATTACGAGAGCATATCTCATTTTATTAAATTAAATATCTCAACAAAATCTCTCTTCTGTTAAAAAAGGGAAATTTTCAGTTCACTATTGATAAAAAATGAGTTAAATCAGTTAACTCCTTTTTCTACTAAAATTGAATCAATTAACTCCTTATTTTACTCAAATTAAATCTGTTAACTCCCTTTAATCTGGAAATATCCCTTTATGATTGAACTTCACCCTTAATCTTGACCGTTGATTGAAATTGATCTCAACCGTTGATGAATTTTAAGAAAGTCTATTTAAGAGACCCCAATCTCTTCATTTTGAAAGGTTGAATGAGAATTTGTATCGAATTGTTGCTGGAATTCATACTCACATTTGCTCATATTCACATACGCAAAGATTAAGTTTGACCAAAAGTTGGCAAGATTTAACCATAGTTGACTTGAGTTGACTAGTTTCGAAAAGAATTTTGAAATAATTAAACGAAATTATTTAATTAAATGGAGTACTTAATTTTAATTAATTAAACAATAGAAAAAGTAGTTATGAGAGCATATCTCATTTTATTAAATTAAATATCTCAAGAAAACCTCTCTTCAGTTCAAAAAGGAAAATTTTCAGTTCACTATTGATCAAAAATGTGTTAAATCAGTTAACTCCTTTTTCTACTCAAATCGAATCAGTTAACTCCTTATTTTACTCAAATTAAATCTGTTAACTCCCTTTAATTTGGAAATCTCCCTTTATGACTGAACTTCACCTTTAATTCTGTCCATTGATTGAAATCGATCTCAGCCGTTGATCAATTTCGGGAAAGTCTATCTAAGAGACCCTCATCTCTTCATTTTGAAAGGTTGAATGAGAATTTGCATCGAATTGTTGCTGGAATTCATACTCACATTTGCTCATATTCACATACGCAAAGATCAAGTTTGACCAAAAGTTGACCAGATTTAACCACGGTTGACTTGAGTTGACTAGTTTCAAATTTTTTTTTGAAATAATTAAACGAAATGATTTAATTAAATGGAGTACTTACTACTTCTAATTAATTAAATAAAGTTATTTAATTAAATGAGAAGCCATTCCTACTTAATTAAATGAAGTTATTTAATTAAATAAAAAAAGTGTCTCTAATTAATTAAAGATAATTTAATTAAATTGAAAAAGTAATTATGAGAGCATATCTCATTTTATTAAATTAAATATCTCAACAAAATCTCTCTTCAGTTCAATAAGGAAAATTTCCAATTCAGTATTAATTAAAAATGAGTTAAATCGGTGAAATGTCCCTTTACTGATTTTGTATGATATTTCACGCCTCAAATCAGATCTTTAAAATCAAACAACCAATATTACAAAGATTCAGCAATTTCTCAATAAATCCAAATCAGGTATGCTAAAAATAGTGCCAAAAGCTTCACAACTTCACAAATTATTAATAAATTTGAAAATGGACATTTTTACAAAAATTTCAGCAGCATAACAGCCTACAAAATGACATTTTTAGATCCGTATAGCCTTTACACAACATTTTACAAATGTAGGACAAAAATTATGCTCATCGGGCTCCTGAAATTAACACAAAAATGCCAAGAAACACCACAAAAACACTAATAATCTATCTTAGAAGTTTGATCACGTCTCAATATATATATTCAGCTCTATTTTAACACCTTAAAGTCTGAAATACAAGAGCAACCCAAACTAATATGAAATACTCAACTGAGAACACCAAACTCATACAAAAAACACACCCAAAAACTCACAAATCTGCACTGTTCAGCACAAAGGCAAACTCTGTATGAGCATGCACATGAAATGGCTTCAAACTCCCATCCTTAGACTTCCTGAAAACCTATAGACTCCCATTCTTAGGTCTCCTTCTCCACAGGTTTGGCAGCCTCTGAAGAACAACAAAGAAATGAGCAAAAATCAAGTTCTGGAATGAGCCCAAAATGCCTCCAAACCCCTTAAAAGAGGGCATAAACCTAACTCACATCTAAGAGGGGTTAATAAAATATAATTTAATAATAATTTTTATTTATTATTCCATTGGTTTCCAAAGATTAGCCCCTTTTTTCAAAACTTCACCTTTTTGGAGTCTGCCTGCCTTAGCAAAGTTTATTATTTTTTTAATTATTTGAAAAGGGGACATGAAAAGTCCTCCCCTCCCAAATATTTTTTGTCCTCAATAAATGAAGGTTGGAATTCTCAAGAATATGTGCTCCTTCCCAAGTTGCATCCTCTAGTGGTAATCCTTTCCATTTGACCAAATGCTCTATGACGCTCCTGTTTCTCAATCTTTTCTCTCTTGTATCCAAAATCACTTCTGGTATCAAAACTAATTTCTCTTCATCATCAAGAGGTGGTAGTTCTATAGATATTAGGGTTTGTTGGCCTAGAACCTTCTTTAGAAAAGATACATGGAAAATATTATGTATTTTTTTGTTTGGTGGGAGCTCCAATTCATAAGCTACCTCTCCTACCTTCTTGATGATTTTATAAGGCCCATAGAACCTTGGCTTGAGTTTCTCTGCCCCACTCCTCTTCAAGGTGCTTTGCTTATATGGATGCAACCTAAAAAATACCAAATCTCCCACCTCAAAAGATCTTTCAATCCTTTTCCTATCAGCATATATTTTTTGTTGGTTCTGTGCATGTTGTAGATTATCCTTGAAGGACCTTATTGTGTCTTAGCTTTGCTTGACGAAGTCACTTGCTGCGGGTACTCTGCTATCAGAAAGTATTCGATCAACAAATGAAAGGGCATCATAACCATAAAGAGCATGAAAATGAGGCATACCAATAGACATGTGATGAGATGTATTGTAACAATACTCCCCTAGGTGTAACCATCTCACCCAAGCATGTTGTTGATTTGAAACATAGTTCCTCAAATATCCCTCTATTCATTTATTAACTATATCTGTTTGTCCATCTGTTTGAGGGTGATAGCTAGTACTAAGAGTGAGTTTAGTTCCTGCCAAATGAAAGAGCTCCTTCCAAAAAGAGCTAAGGAATCTTTTTTTTTGGTCACTAACAATGTTTTAGGCAAACCATGTAATCTAAAAATTTCCTTGAAGAACAATTCAGCCACTTGTGATGCCTTGAAATCAGATGTGATAGGAAAGAAATGTGCATACTTAGTTAGTCTATCTACCACCACATATATGCAATCCTTACCTTGAACCTTGGGCAACCCAGTGATGAAGTCCATGGAAATACTTTCCCATTTTTGTTCGGGAATAGGAAGTGCCTGCAACAACCCTACAGGAAAAATTTTCTCACTCTTGCTTTGTTGGCATACCATACATTCCTTAATGTGTTTAAGGACATCCTCCTTCATACCCTTCCATGAAAACTGCTCTCAAATTTTCCTGTATGTCTTGAAGTATCCCTAATGACCAGCCAAAGGTGTGTCATGAAAGGCCCTCAATATCCTCTCTTTAGTTTTTGACCCTGGCACTAAGAAGATCTTGTTCTTGTAATAAATCAATTCATCAACAACCTTGTACCTATTATCATCCACTAATTTATCCAAAATCTTGGTGGCAGAGAAATCTTTAGCATACTCTAAAATTATGTAGACTTTCCAATCAACAGAGATAGATGATAAGGAACACAAAGTGGGCTTTCTTGAGAGAGCATCAACAACCACATTATTTTTTTCTTTCATGTATTCAATATCAAAATCATAAGCTTGCAATTTTCTTACCCATTTTTGTTGATGATCATTCAAATCCCTTTGGTTCAAGAAGAACCTGAGGCTATTATGGTTTGTCTTTACAATGAATCTTCCACATACCAAATATTGTCTAAACCTATGAAGTGCATGCATGATTGCCAACATTTCCTTATCATAGATGGAGTAACCTTTCTCTGATTTATTTAATTTTTTACTCTCAAATGCTATTGGATGTCCCCTTTGAGTTAGGACAGCCCCTATACCTTCTCTAGAAGCATCACATTCAACAACAAAAGGTAAAGAGAAATTTGGAATTTCAAGCACAAGGCATGAACTCATTACCTCCTTAAGCTTATCAAATGTTTTTTGTGCCTCTTCTATCCAAAAAAAAGCTCCTTTCTTTGTCAAATCAGTCAAGGGGGCAGCAAGCTGAGAAAATCCCTTGGAAAATCTCCTATAGTAGCTACACAACCCGAAGAAACCTCTCAACTATGTAAGATTAGTGGGTGGAGGCCAATCCAAAATTGCCTGGATTTTTTGTTGATCAACCTATACTCCTTTAGAACTTATAATATGTCCCAAATATAGGATCTCTGTCAAACCAAACTCACATTTAGATAGCTTAGCATAGAAGGATTGCTGCTCCAAGATTCTCAAAATAGTGTCTATGTGCTTTAGATGCTCTTCCCATGTTTTACTATATATCAAGATATCATCGAAAAATACCAAAACAAATTTTCAGAGATGCTGGCTGAATACCTTATTCATACAAGATTGGAATGTTGCAGGTGCATTAGTGAGTCCAAATGGAATAACAAGAAATTCAAAGTGCCCATAGTGACATCTGAAAGCAGTCTTTTTCACATCTTCACTCCTCATTCAGATTTGATGGTACCCTGATTTTAAGTCAATTTTTGAGAAGTATACAACACCATGTAACTCATCAATGAGTTCATCTATGTGTGGTATGGGATACCTATTGTTTATGGTCTTCTTGTTTAGAGCCCTATAGTCTATACACATTCTCATTGTACCATCCTTTTTCTTGACAAGTACCACAGATGATGCAAATGGACTAGAGCTAGGCCTTATGAATCCCATGTCCAGGAGTTCTTTAATAGTTTTTTCAATTTCTTCCTTATAACCTCTTGGATGGCAGTATGGGGTTGTTATAACTGGTTTGGCACCCTGTTCTAACTCTATAACATGCTCAAAACCTCTATCTGGTGGTAATCCTGGAGGCAAATCATTGAAAACTATACTATGCTTATCAAGAATATTTTGAATTTCAAAATGGAAATTACCTTGATTCTTTGGAGAGCTTGTTGGTTGGATTATGACTCCTGCTGCCCATGTTACTTGTCCTCTTCGAAAAGTCCTCTCCATCCTCTTTGCAGAGACCACCTTAGGTGCTCCATTCGATAAACCTCTCAATATGACTTCTTTCCCATTGGAATGAAATTTAAACTCCATAGTTTGATGGCTCATGTAATAGCCTCCGATAGAATGCAACCATTGAACACCCAATACAAGATCTGTCTCCCCAATACCAACCACATAGAAGTCATCACATAACTCATAATCTCCTAAGGCCATCTTGAGTTGTTTCACCACCCGTGTACAAGGCATAGTGAATCCATCAGCTACCGTAACATTGAATCCCTCAAAATCTTCTACTTTAAGCCCTCTTTTCATGACAAATCCCTCATTAATAAAATTGTGAGTTGCCCCACTATCAAGAAGAGCTGTCAACCTTTGACCTGCTAGTACACCTCAAATTCGAAAGGGATGGTATCTTGGGACTCCCGATAATGCTACTAAAGTGCCATCCTTGCTATTTTCTTTTTCTTTCTCTTCTTCTACCTCCTCCTTAGTATCATAAAATTCTTCATGCTCATCTGAATCAGATTCTGAAGCAACTTCAATATAGTGCACTTGACCTTTCCCCAAACATCTATTTCCTGGAGCCCATGGTTCTCTACAAGTGAAACAAAGCATTTTCCTTCGTAATTCACTCCTAGTCTCTTCATCTACCTTCTTTTTTGCCACATTTATCACATCTTTTGGTGGTAGTGTTGGGAAAGTCTTTTTCTAAAAATTTCACTTATGTTGCCAAAGATTTGGGGGTTTTTGATTAGTGATTGATTTCATAGGCACACAAGTTTCAAGTTGCAAGCTTCTTTTGATAGCTTCCTGTAAGGTTGAGGGTGAGAAAGCCTTAACCAAACCCTTGTAGTTTTTCTGTCAATATTTGCAAAGCCTCTCTAGTTTCTGCCAAACTATCCACTATTTTCTTCTGAGTATTTTGGATCTCTTGAAAGAATTTCTTTACCATCTCATCTGGATCAGCCATACTTTTTCCTTCCTTGGATTTTGTACTTCTACTTTCAACTAGGGGTTTGATCAAAATTTCTTTATTCTTTTCTCGCTGCAAATATCTTTTTTCTCTTTCACTTAGTTGCATGTGACCATAAATTTTGACATGCAACTAATTAGAAGCAACATGCAACCATAAAATATGACATGCAAGATCTGGGTAGTTGTCAAAACTGACATGCAAGATCTGTGTAGTTGTCAAAACTGACATGCAAGATCTGGGTAGTTGTTAAAACTGACATGCAACTTCTACAAACCCTCAGGCTGGCAAGATCATGGCTCTGATACCACTGAAATGTCCCTTTACTGATTTTGTATGATATTTCAAGCCTCAAATCAAATCTTTAAAATCAAACAACCAATATTACAAAGATTCACCAATTTCTCAATAAACCCAAATCGGGTATGCTGAAAATAGTGTCAAAAGCTTCACAACTTCACAAATTATTAATAAATTTGAAAATGGACATTTTTACAGAAATTTCAGCAGCATAAAAGCCTACAAAATGATATTTCCAAATTCGTATAGCCTCTACACAACAGTTCACAAATGTAAGACAAAAACTATGCTCATCGGGCTCCCGAAATTAACACAAAAATGCCCGGAAACATAACAAAAATACTAATAATCTATCTCAAAATTTTGATCATATTCCAATACATATATTCATCTCTATTTTAACACCTTAAAGTCTGAAATATAGTAGCAACCCAAACTGATATGAAATACTCAACTGAAAACATCAAACTCATACAAAAAACACACCCAAAAACCCACAAATCTGCACTGTTCAACACAAAGCCAAACTCTGTATGAGCATGGACATGGAATGTATTCAAACTTCCATCCTTAGCCTTACAAAAAACTGACAAACTCCCATTCTTGGGTCTCCTTCTCCACAGGTTTGGCAGCCTCTGACGAACAACAAAGAAATGAGAAAAAATCAAGTTCTGGAATGAGCCCAAAATGCCTCCAAACCCATTAAAAGAGGGCATAACCCTAACTCACGTACAAGAGGGGTTAATAAAATATAATTTAATAATAATTTTTATTTATTAGTCTATTGGTTTCCAAAGATTAGCCCTTTTTTTCGAAACCTCACCTTTTTGGAGCCTGCCTGCCTTAGCAAAGTTTATTATTTTTTTAATGATTCGAAAAGGGGACATGACAATCAGTTAATTCCTTTTTCTATTCAAATTGAATCAGTTAACTCCTTATTTTACTCAAACTAAATCTGTTAACTCCCTTTAATTTGGAAATCTCCCTTTATGACTAAACTTCACCTCTAATCCTTACCGTTGATTGAAATCGATCTCAACTGTTGACGAATTCCAGGAAAGTCTATTTAAGAGACCCTCATCTCTTTATTTTGAAAAGTTGAATGACAATTTGCATCGAATTGTTGCTGGAATTCATACTCCCATTTTCTCATATTCACATACGCAAAGATCAAGTTTGACCAAAAGTTGACCAGATTTAACCACGGTTGACTTGAGTTGACTAGTTTCGAAAAGAATTTTGAAATAATTAAATGGAGTACTTACTTCTAATTAATTAAACAAAGTTATTTAATTAAATGAGAAGCCATTCCTAATTAATTAAATGAAGTTATTTAATTAAATAAGAAAAGTGTCTCTAATTAATTAAAGATTATTTAATTAAATAGAAAAAGTAATTATCAGAGAATATCTCATTTTATTAAATTAAATATCTCAACAAAATCTCTCTTCAGTTCAAAAAGTGAAATTTTCAGTTCACTATTGATAAAAAATGAGTTAAATCAGTTAACTCCTTTTTCTACTCAAATTGAATCAGTTAACTCCTTATTTCACTCAAATTAAATATTTTAACTCCCTTTAATTTGGAAATCTCCCTTTATAATTGAACTTCACCTTTAATCCTGACCATTGATTGAAATCGATCTCAACCGTTGATGAATTTCAGGAAAGTTTATTTAAGAGACCCTCATCTCTTCATTTTGAAAGGTTGAATGAGAATTTGCATCAAATTGTTGCTGGAATTCATACTCACATTTGCTCATAGTCACATACGCAAAGATCAAGTTTGACCAAAAGTTCACCAGATTTAACCATGGTTGACTTGAGTTGACTAGTTTCGAAAAGAATTTTGAAATAATTAAATAAAATTATTTAATTAAATGGAGTACTTACTACTTCTAATTAATTAAACAAAGTTATTTAATTAAATGAGAAGCCATTCCTAATTAATTAAATGAAGTTATTTAATTAAATAAGAAAAGTGTCTCTAATTAATTAAAGATTATTTAATTAAATAGAAAAAGTAATTATGAGAGCATATCTCATTTTATTAAATTAAATATCTCAACAAAATCTCTCTTTAGTTCAAAAAGGGAAATTTCCAGTTCACTATTGATAAAAAATGAGTTAAATGAGTTAACTCCTTTTTCTACTCAAATTGAATCAGTTAACTCCTTATTTTACTCAAATTAAATTTGTTAACTCCCTTTAATTTGAAAATCTCCCATTATGATTGAACTTCACCTTTAATCTTGACCGTTGATTGAAATCGATCTCAACCATTGATGAATTCTAGGAAAGTCTATTTAAGAGACCCTCACCTCTTCATTTTGAAAGGTTGAATGAGAATTTGCATCGAATTGTTGCTAGAATTAATAGTCACATTTTCTCATATTCAAATACGCAAAGATCAAGTTTGAACAAAAGTTGATCAGATTTAACCACGGTTGACTTGAGTTGACTAGTTTCGAAAAGAATTTTCAAATAATTAAATGAAATTATTTAATTAAATGGAGTACTTACTACTTCTAATTAATTAAACAAAGTTATTTAATTAAATGAGAAGCCATTCCTAATTAATTAAATGAAGTTATTTAATTAAATAAGAAAAGTGTCCCTATTTAATTTAAGATTATTTAATTAAATAGAAAAAGTAATTATGAGAGCATATCTCATTTTATTAAATTAAACATCTCAACAAAATCTCTCTTCAGTTCAAAAAGGGAAATTTTCAGTTCACTATTGATAAAAATGAGTTAGATCAGTTAACTCCTTTTTCTACTCAAATTGAATAAGTTAACTCTTTATTTTACTCAAATTAAATCTGTTAACTCCCTTTAATTTGAAAATCTTCTTTTATGACTGAACTTCACCTTTAATCCTGACCGTTGATTGAAATCGATCTCAACTGTTGATGAATTCTAGGAAAGTCTATTTAAGAGACCCTCATCTCTTCATTTTGAAAGGTTGAATGAGAATTTGCATTGAATTGTTGCTGGAATTCATACTCACATTTTCTCATATTCACATATGCTAAGATCAAGTTTGACCAAAAGTTGACTAGATTTAACCATGGTTGACTTGAGTTAACTAGTTTCGAAAAGAATTTTAAAATAATTAAACGAAACTATTTAATTAAATGGAGTACTTACTACTTCTAATTAATTAAACAAAGTTATTTAATTAAATGAGAAGCCATTCCTAATTAATTGAATGAAGTTATTTAATTAAATAAGAAAAGTGTCTCTAATTAATTAAAGATTATTTAATTAAATATAAAAAGTAATTATGAGAGCATATCTCATTTTGCTAAATTAAATATCTCAACAAAATCTATCTTCAGTTCAAAAAGGGAAATTTCTAGTTCACTATTGATCAAAAATGAGTTAAATGAGTTAACTCCTTTTTCTACTCAAATTGAATCAGTTAACTCTTTATTTTACTCAAATTAAATCTATTAACTCCCTTTAATTTGGAAATCTCCCTTTATGATTGAACTTCACCTTTAATCTTGACCATTGATTGAAATCGATCTCAACCGTTGATGAATTCTAGGAAAGTCTATTTAAGAGACCCTCATCTCTTCATTTTGAAAGGTTGAATGAGAATTTGCATCGAATTGTTGCTGGAATTCATACTCACATTTTCTCATATTCAAATACGCAAAGATCAAGTTTGAAGAAAAGTTGACCAGATTTAACCACGGTTGACTTGAGTTGACTAGTTTCGAAAAGAATTTTGAAATAATTAAATGAAATTATTTAATTAAATGGAGTACTTACTACTTCTAATTAATCAAAAAAATTTATTTAATTAAATGAGAAGCCATTCCTAATTAATTAAATGAAGTTATTTAATTAAATAAGAAAAGTGTCTATAATTAATTAAAGATTATTTAATTAAATAGAAAAAGTAATTATGAGAGCATATCTCATTTTATTAAATTAAACATCTCAACAAAATCTCTCTTCAGTTGAAAAAGGGAAATTTCCAGTTCACTATTGATAGAAAATCAGTTAAATCAGTTAACTCCTTTTTCTACTCAAATTGAATCAGTTAACTCCTTATTTTACTCAAATTAAATCTATTAACTCCCTTTAATTTGGAAATCTCCCTTTATGACTGAACTTCACCTTTAATCCTTACTGTTGATTGAAATCGATCTCAACCCTTGATGAATTCTAGGAAAGTCTATTTAAGAGACCCTCATCTCTTCATTTTGAAAGGTTGAATGAGAATTTGCATCTAATTATTGCTGGAATTCATACTTACATTTGCTCATATTCACATATGCAAATATCAAGTTTGACCAAAAGTTGACGAAATTTAACCACGGTTGATTTGAGTTGACTAGTTTCGAAAAGAATTTTGAAATAATTAAATGAAATTATTTAATTAAATGGAGTACTTACTACTAATTAATTAAACAAAGTTATTTAATTAAATCAGAAGCCATTCCTAATTAATTAAATGAAGTTATTTAATTAAATAAGAAAAGTGTCCCTAATTAATTAAAGATTATTTAATTAAATAAAAAAAGTAATTATGAGAACATATCTCATTTTATTAAATTAAACATCAAAACAAAATCTCTCTTCAGTTCAAAAAGGGAAATTTTCAGTTCACTATTGATAAAAATGAGTTAAATCAGTTAACTCCTTTTTCTACTCAAATTGAAAAATTTAACTCGTTATTTTACGAAAATTAAATCTGTTAACTCCCTTTAATTTGGAAATCTCCCTTTATGACTGAACTTCACCTTTAATCCTGACCGTTGATTGAAATTGATTTCAATCGTTGATGAATTCTAGGAAAGTCTATTTAAGAGACCCTCATCTCTTCATTTTGAAAGGTTGAATGAGAATTTGCATCGAATTGTTGCTGGAATTCATACTCACATTTGGTCATATTCACATACGCAAAAATTAAGTTTGACCAAAAGTTGACCAGATTTAACCACGGCTGACTAGAGTTGACTAGTTTCGAAAAGAATTTTGAAATAATTAAATGAAATTATTTAATTTAATGGAGTACTTGTAATTGATCAAACAAAGTTATTTAATTAAATGAGAAGCCATTCCTAATTAATTAAATGAATTTATTTAATTAGATAAGTAAAGTGTCCCTAATTAATTAAAGATTATTTAATTAAATAGAAAAAGTAATTATGAGATCTTATCTCATTTTATTAAATTTAATATCTCAATAAAATCTCTCTTCAGTTCAAAAAGGGAAATTTTCAGTTCACTATTGTTAAAAAATGAGTTAAATCAGTTAACTCCTTTTTCTACTCAAATTGAATCAGTTAACTCCTTATTTTACTCAAATTAAATCTGTTAACTCCCTTTAATTTCGAAATCTTCCTTTATGACTGAACTTCACCTTTAATCTTGACCGTTGATTGAAATCGATCTCAACCATTGATGAATTCTAGGAAAGTCTATTTAAGAGACCCTCATCTCTCTATTTTGAAAAGTTCAATGATAATTTGCATCGAATTTTTGCTGGAATTCATACTCACATTTGCTCATATTCACATACACAAAGATCAAGTTTGACCAAAAATTCACCAAATTTAACCACAGTCGACTTGAGTTGACTAGTTTCGAAAAGAATTTTGAAATAATTAAATAAAATTATTTAATTAAATGGAGTACTTACTTCTAATTAATTAAACAAAGTTATTTAATTAAATGAAAAGCCATTCCTAATTAATTAAATGAAGTTATTTAATTAAATAAGAAAAGTGTCTCTAATTAATTAAAGATTATTTAATTAAATAGAAAAAGTAATTATGAGAGCATATCTTATTTTATTAAATTAAATATCTAAACAAAATCTCTCTTCAGTTCAAAAAGGGAAATTTTCAGTTCACTATTGATCAAAAATGAGTTAAATTAGTTAACTCCTTTTTCTACTCAAATTGAATCAGTTAACTCCTTATTTTACTCAAATTAAATCTGTTAACTCCCTTTAATTTGAAAATCTCTCTTTATGACTGAACTTCACCTTTAATCCTGACTGTTGATTGAAATCAATCTCAACCGTTCATGAATTCCAGGAAAGTCTATTTAAGAGACCCTCATCTCTTCATTTTGAAAGGTTGAGTGAGAATTTGCATCGAATTGTTGCTGAAATTCATACTCACATTTGCTAATATTCAAATACGCAAAGATCAAGTTTGACCAAAAGTTGACAAGATTTAACCATGGTTGACTTAAATTGACTAGTTTTGAAAAGAATTTTGAAATAATTAAACAAAATTATTTAATTAAATGGAGTACTTACGTCTAATTAATTAAACAAAGTTATTTAATTAAATGAGAAGCCTTTCCTAATTAATTAAATGAAGTTATTTAATTAAATAAGAAAAGTGTCTCTAATTATTTAAAGATTATTTAATTAAATAGAAAAAGTAATTATGAGAGCATATCTAATTTTATTAAATTAAATATCTCAACAAAATCTCTCTTCAGTTCAAAAAGGGAAATTTTTAGTTCAATATTGATCAAAAATGAGTTAAATCGGTTAACTCCTTTTTCTACTCAAATTGAATCAGTTAACTCTTTATTTTACTCAAATTAAATCTGTTAACTCTCTTTAATATGGAAATCTCTCTTTACGACTGAACTTCACCTTTAATGCTGACCCTTGATTGAAATCAATCTCAGCCGTTGATAAATTCCAGGGAAGTCTACTTAAGAGACCCTCATCTCTTCATTTTGAAAGGTTGAATGAGAATTTTCATCGAATTGTTGCTGGAATTCATACTCACATTTGCTCATATTCACATACGCAAAGATCAAGATTCACAAAAAGTTGACCAGATTTAACCACGGTTGACTTGAGTTGACTAGTTTCAAAAAGAATTTTGAAATAATTAACTGAAATTATTTAATTAAATGGAGTACTTACTTATAATTAATTAAATAAAGTTATTTAATTAAATGAGAAGTCATTCCTAATTAATTAAATGAAGTTATTTAATTAAATAAGAAAAGTGTCTCTAATTAATTAAAGATTATCTAATTAAATAGAAAAAGTAATTATGAGAGCATATCTCATTTTATTAAATTAAATATCTCAAAAAAATCTCTATTCAGTTCAAAAAGTGAAATTTCTAGTTCACTATTGATAAAAAATGAGTTAAATCAGTTAACTCTTTTTTCTACACAAATTGAATAGGTTAACTCCTTATTTTACTCAAATTAAATCTGTTAACTCCTTTTAATTTGGAAATCTCCCTTTATGACTGAACTTCATCTTTAATCCTGACTGTTGATTGAAATCGATCTCAACCATTGATGAATTGTAAGAAAGTCTATTTAAGAGACTTTCATCTCTTCATTTTGAAAGGTTGAATGAGAATTTGCATCGAATTTTTGCTAGAATTCATACTCACATTTACTCATATTCACATACGCAAAGATCAAGTTTGACCAAAAGTTTACCAAATTTAACCACGGTTGACTTGAGTTGACTAGTTTCGAAAAGAATTTTGAAATAATTAAATGAAATTATTTAATTAAATGGAGTACTTATTTCTAATTAATTAAACAAAGTTATTTAATTAAATGAGAAGTCATTCCTAAATAATTAAATAAGAAAAGTGTCTCTAATTAATTAAAGATTATTTAATTAAATAGAAAAAGTCATTATGAGAGCATATCTTATTATATTAAATTAAATATCTGAACAAAATCTCTCTTCAATTCAAAAAGGGAAATTTCCAGTTCACTATTGATCAAAAATGACTTGAATCAGGTAACTCCTTTTTCTACTCAAATTGAATCAGTCAACTCCTTATTTTACTCAAATTAAATCTGTTAACTCCCTTTAATTTGGAAATCTCCCTTTATGACTGAACTTCACATTTAATCCCTATCGTTTATTGAAATCAATCTCAACTGTTGATGAATTCCAGGAAAGTCTATTTAGCAGACCCTCATCTCTTCATTTTGAAAGGTTGAATGAGAATTTTCATCGAATTTTTGCTAGAACTCATACTAACATTTGCTCATATTCACATACCCAAAGATCAAGTTTGACCAAAAGTTGACCAGATTTGACCAGAGTTGAATTGATTTGACTAGTTTTGAAATTAATTTTTAAATAATTAAATGAAATTATTTAATTAAATGGAGTACTTACTTCTAATTAATTAAACAAAATTATTTAATTAAATGAGAAGCCATTCCTAATTAATTAAATGAAGTTATTTAATTAAATAAGAAAATTGTCTCTAATTAATTAAAGATTATTTAATTAAATAAAAAAAGTAATTATGAGAGCATATCTCATTTTATTAAATTAAATATCTCAACAGAATCTCTTTTCAGTTCAAAAAAAGAAATTTTCAGTTCACTATTGATCAAAAATGAGTTAAATCAGTTAGCTCCTTTTTCTACTCAAATTGAATCAGTTAACTCCTTATTTTACTTAAATTAAATCTGTTAACTCCCTTTAATTTGAAAATCTCCCTTTATGGCTGAACTTCACCTTTAATCTTGACCGTTGATTGAAATCGATCTCAACCGTTGATGAATTCCAGGAAAGTCTGTTTAAGAGACCCTCATCTCTTCATTTTGAAAGGTTGAATGAGAATTTGCATCGAACTGTTGCTAAAATTCATACTCACATTTGCTCATATTCACATACGTAAAGATTAAGTATGACCAAAAGTTGACCAGATTTAACCACGGTTGACTTGAGTTGACTAGTTTCGAAAAGAATTTTGAAATAATTAAATAAAATTATTTAATTAAATGTAGTACTTACTTCTAATTAATTAAACAAAGTTATTTGATTAAATGAGAAGCCATTCCTAATTAATTAAAGGAAGTTATTTAATTAAATAAGAAAAGTTTCTCTATTTAATTAAAGATTATTTAATTAAATAGAAAATGAATTATGAGAGTATATCTCATTTTATTCAATTAAATATCTCAAAAAAATCTCTCTTCAGTTCAAAAACGGAAATTTTCAGTTCACTATTGATAAAAAATGAGTTAAATCAGTTAACTCCTTTTTCTACTCAAATTGAATCAGTTAACTCCCTATTTTACTCAAATAAAATCTGTTAACTCCCTTTAATTTGGAAATCTCCCTTTATGACTGAACTTCACATTTAATCCTGACCGTTGATTGAAATCGATCTCAACCATTGATGAATTCTAGGAAAGTCTATTTAAGAGACCCTAATCTCTTCATTTTGAAAGGTTGAATGAGAATTTGCGTCGAATTGTTGTTGGAATTCATTGTCTCATTTGCTTATATTCAAATACTCTAAGATCAAGTTTGACCAAAAGTTGACCAGATTTAACCACGGTTGACTTGAGTTGACTAGTTTCGAAATTTTTTTTGAAATAATTAAATAAAATTATTTAATTAAATGGAGTACTTAATTCTAATTAATTAAATAAAGTTATTTAATTAAATGAGAAGCCATTTAAATGAAGTTATTTAATTAAGTAAGAAAAGTGTCTCTAATTAATTAAAGATTATTTAATTAAATAGAAAAAGTAATTATGAGAGCATATCTCACGTTATTAAATTAAATATCTCAACAAAATCTCTCTTTAGTTCAAAAAGGGAAATTTCTAGTTCACTGTTGATAAAAAAAAGTGTTAAATCAGTTAACTCCTTTTTCTACTTAAATTGAATCAGTTAACTCCTTATTTTACTCAAATATAAATCTGTTAACTTCATTTAATTTGGAAATCTCCCTTTATGACTGAACTTCACCTTTAATCCTGACCGTTAATTGAAATTGATCTCAACCGTTGATGAATTTTAGGAAAGTCTATTTAAGAGATCCTCATCTCTTCATTTTGAAATGTTGAAATAAAATTTGCATCGAATTGTTGTTGCAATTCATACTCACATTTGCTCATATTCACATATGCAAAGATCAAGTTTGACCAAAAGTTGAGCAAATTTAACCACGGTTGACTTGAGTTGACTAGTTTCGAAAAGAATTTTGAAATAATTATACGAAATTATTTAATTAAATAGAGTACTTACTTCTAATTAATTAATCAAATTTATTTAATTAAATGAGAAGCCATTCCTAAATAATTAAATGAAGTTATTTAATTAAATAAGAAAAGTGTCTCTAATTAATTAAAGATTATTTAATTAAATAGAAAAAGTAATTATGAGAGCATATCTCATTTTATTAAATTAAATATCTCAACAAAATCTCTCTTCAGTTCAAAAAGGGAAATTTCCAGTTCACTATTGATCAAAAATGAGTTAAATCAGTTAACTCCTTTTTCTACTCAAATTGAATAAGTTAACTCCTTATTTTACTCAAATTAAATCTATTAACTCCCTTTAATTTGGGAATCTCCCTTTATGACTGAACCTCACCTTTAATCCTGACCGTCGGTTGAAATCGATCACAACCGTTGATGAATTCTAGGAAAGTCTATTTAACAAACCCTCATCTCTTCATTTTGAAAGGTTGAATGAGAATTTGCATCGAATTGTCGTTGAAATTTATACTCACATTTTTTCATATTCACATACGCAAAGATGAAGTTTGAACAAAAGTTGACCAGATTTAACCAAAGTTGACTTGAGTTGACTAGTTTCAAAAAGAATTTTGAAATAATTAAATGAAATTATTTAATTAAATGGAGTACTTACTTCTAATTAATTAAATAAAGTTATTTAATTAAATGAGAAGCCATTCCTAATTAATTAAATGAAGTTATTTAATTTGTGAGGCCTCACCCAATTCGTCATAGTACCAATGAGATAGTTGCATTACGGTGATTTTAATCCTATGTTTAATACACTTTTAAGACTGTAGGGTTATGTCATTTTAATATTTGCATTTTGATGATCTGCAATTAAGTCTGCATATTATGACCTAATTGATGCATTTAATGACTCTATTTCATGTTGTGAGCTATTGACATTGCTTTAATAGAAATTGAATGGTAGAAATGCTTGTAATATAAGAAGGTAATGTTGAAGTGGAAATTAGAGTTAAAAGATAAATTTTGTTATGCATTGAGACCTAACCCGCATTCCTAGGGATTCAATAGTTATGGATTCAGCATCTTGTCGTAGAATATGAAGTTATTCAGAATATTAAATTGACCATGTTATGTTGATAAGTAAAGTTTAGTTTTATAGTGTTTTGAACATTTTACATGGAAATTTTTAGAAGAAGTAATGTAATTATAAGGAATGAAGTATGGAACTCAAATATCGAATGTGATATGTAAGTTTTGATATTTTAATATTTTGAAAGTTATATTTGAAATGATTAAGAAAGGAAAGTTAATTTGAGATGATGAAATATATGCAAGTCTAATGTTGAATGAGATAATAATTTATTTTAAATATGCTTATATAATTTTCTTGGACTACTGACGGTCGAGTTTAGTGTGCAGGAATTTGACCATGGGTTACAGGGGAATTAAGGCTCAAAGTTACTACAAACATGACATAACCAAGGTTGAATCAGTGGAAAATATTCAAACCTAATTGTAATGTGTTTTATTTCGTATATGTGAATTGTATGTGTGCGTAGTAGCCTAGTTCATATATTATTGTAAAACAAGTCATTTTTTTTAATATAATGTGATATTTTGTGTGTGTTACTTGAAACTTGTGCTTGTTATGTGATATGACATGTTATTTGTCAATGGATCATGTGGCCACCTTATTCCATGATAAATGGCTCAGTTGAGGAATTTGATTACTTCCTAAGTCAGTAAAAGGACAAGGTCATCACCTTGGGGAATTTGAAATTTGAATCACCTAGCTTTGGGAGGGTCATAAAGTAACTTTAAGGTAAGTTGGGACTAAAATTAACCTCACCCATGTTAGTACTATAGGCTAGGGAGCTATTAATGACCTCTAGGGTGTCTAGTGGACCTAGGAGACCCCATGAAAATGACCTTCTTTATGGAATCCGAAAATGAGAAGGATATATATATATAGAGGTATGGCTAAATGAGAAACCACTTGGCCACTCTCTAATTTTAGAGATAGTTAGGTTTTGGAGGGAGAGGAGGGGAGCTCTACTGCAACTATCCTTACCCTAGCTTGGACCAAGGTTGGTATCTCAAGCTTGCTTCATTTCCTTTTTCTTTCGTTTAGCATGGTTAAGCCAATCTGCAAGTGTGGAGTTTATCAATGGAGTATGCATTGCATTGCATTGTGGAGTAGCATTCATGTGAGTGTTTGAAAGGTGTTCATTCCATGTAGATTAGTGTGACACCATTGTGCATCTTGTTGTATTGTGTGGAGTATTGTGAGTATGAGGTTCTGATTTCCTCTATTTCCTTGTTACATTATGGGTGTTGATATTGTGTTGTGATAATGTGATGTGCTCTTGAAAATCGATTGTTTTATTGCTACTTGGTTTTGTTTTCTTTTTGTGCTTGAGTGTTCTTATGGGTGTGGGACTTACACTCACCCTTGTGGGAAGGGAAGAGAAGTCCAAGGTGAATGGGCAGCAATTGGATTGCATAGTTGAGGACCTTGGAGTATGGGCTCCATTGTATGCCATTGTCATATTCATATTTTTCCTTGGGGGAGGATAAGAAAAAAATAAAATAAAAAATGGTGAGGAAGGAAGTACCTGAAGTATGGGTTTGTAGGAAGCTAAAGCTATTGGTTGTGTGTGGTGGAGGATGTTGTGTTCGTAGTGTGTGTGGTGGAAGATGTTTATGAAGCCTCGAAAGGGCCTTGTATTTTGTTGATTTAGCCCCGAAAGGGCATGAGTTTTATGGAAAATATGATATGAAATGGTAAACCTCCGTGTATTTCCACCTTCACCCTATGTTCAAGGTTCCAATGGTGAGACTTTGTGGTCTCTTTGAGGCCTATGGTTGGGTGGAAAGCACCCATGGTCCTTGTTGTTTTGTTGTGATTCATTTGCAAGTTCTTAGAGAAAAATCTTGGAAACTTGGATTCCTTGTTATCTTCCATGTGCATAGGAGGAGAAGACAATATTGCATTGAGATGAGATAGAGAGAAAAACTCCATTTTTTTATGTGAGCCTAAATGTATTGTAAGAGAAAGCTATTGTCTTGGTTTGATTGTCAATGGAAAGGTTGTGAGTGCTCATGTGTAGTAAAAGTATTTTCCATTGTGTATATTATGATATGCTGACTTCACCACCTTTTTCTGTATCATGAGGGTATCACTAAAGATAATTCATTGTAATAATATTGTTGTTTTATTGGATTGTAACACCAATCAGAGATCCAAATTACTTGATGCTCTTGAGTGGAATGCAAAAGAAATTTGATATCATAGAAGAGATAATATTCATAGGAAGGATTATCCTGGTGGATTGCTGTTATCATTTTAGTTCCATTGTTTACCAATTGTGAATGTACATTCAAATCTAGATCTGCATAAGAAGATAATGTTGCGAAAATGGTTTCTAATTTTCATAATTCATAGATAGGGATAATCCAGATAACTTCATATAAAGTCTTGTCATGAAATGTTGAGTTATTGGATTAAGTTAATGTTTTGAATGCTAAATGAATCACAATTTTAAAACTATACTTAGTTTATAATTATCTCCTAATTATCCTTGCAATACCTTACCTTGAATATCCTAGATTACAGAAGAAGAAAATCAAGTGATGATATAAATTATGCAAGACTTACGACATAAGCTTGCTGTAGGTGCACATTTTATCCTCTGGAAAATGTATGAGAAAGTAAAATAAATCTCTTCTCTTAATACAGACATTAAAATATTCAATAGTATTCCTTAGACTCCTAGGACCCTATAACCTATAAAGTATATTTTAACATAATAAACTAACCATCATATTAATTGCATTTGAAGGGACCTCATATGAGACACATAACTCGAGTCAACACCCTATCAAATCAAAAGAAACTTTTAAAAAAAAAAATATACAATGCTCATGTTAAACAAACCTAAACTAGCACCAAGTAATTATTTAAACAAGACATAGCGTGACAAACAACCTACTATATTATCTACCCTAGGCTAGCATGGGTTGGTGAATGAGAAAACAATTTAATATGCTATGGAGACCAAGGTATTTAATTTCTCTGACATGACCAAGACTTATTTCATCCACCTATTCCCTAGGCACTTTGTGCCTTCAAATATTATATTGGGATATCGTTCAAGTTTATGACATAATTCTGACAAGAGGGAATGGCTTCCATTTTGTCCTTGACGCCTTGATTTGCCTTGGAAGAAGTTATGGAATTTTATATGTCTTTCTTCACCCACCTAATTAAGACTAGGATAAACTCCACGCTGCCAACAATATGGGACCAATTAGCAAGTCAATTTAACATGGGAATTCAAAATACATATCTTCTAGCTCAAAATTAACAGGATTTGACTCATGGAAAAGGCGCCTATGCTTGTCTTGGCCAAAACTTTGGTAAGTGAGTTCACCATGGAGAAAAACCCAAGGAATTTGCTTGGTCTATGGGTAAGTGAAGAAGATTATGGGGTAGTAGCATGTGGGTAGTAGGGTGATTTGGAACTTTGCTAGAGAAAAAGTATTTCATCTTCTTAAAAGAAATGTGAGTGGGGTCAAGTTAATGGACTATGACTAATAGGGTATTTTAGATAGATGGATAGTTAATATGTTCATATGCATTCATTTTGTTACCTTAGTATTAGTAAGGATAGATTATCTTTTAAAATCATTCTTTTATGATATATGTTTATATAAATGAATTGATCATTCTTTTCACTACAATTTCAATTGTAGTAGGTATTGACCCTAATATTAAAATGTGATGTCGCTTGCATTAGAGATATAATATGAATAATAAATAGATAATTCAATCTTAATAACTATGTCAATGAAAGATGTAAGTTGGGATATGAAAAAAATAAAAATATACACCCATTGATTTTGGGAACATTTTAAATACTCTAGAAAAGTGTTAATTATGTATATATTGTTATTTGAATCGATTTCCTAGAGTAGCATAGTTGGCATCAAAGTTGATGATAGTTCTAATGGATGGTTAATTGGAGGTTACATGCATTGAAGAAATGTTAACTCATATGACAAATTAGTAAAGATGACATTGAAATGTGGAGTGCAGATTGAAGTAGTAGGTATCAGTATTCTCTTTCCAAACCCTGGGTCAGTAGATGTCAGAGGGATGTCCAACTTAGTGATGATATAGTTGTAACACACATATGTCTTTTGGAGGTTATTTAGGCTTATGAAATTAATTATTTAAGAATAATAATAATGATAATAATAATAATAATAATTTTTTTTAAAAAAAAATTGTGCTTAATGTACATTTAGGGTAAATCTAGGGCATGACATTTTGGTATCAGAGCCTAGTTGAAGCACTGGGCATTGATGGGTCCATAAACAAATGTAAAATTTAAATGTTACCTTTAAAAGAGAAAAACTTCAATTGACTCATCTTTTAAGCTAGTATCTACTATGAGAGAGTCAACTAAAGCATAACACCCTTATTGTTCTTGACCTGTTTATAAGATAACCTTTGACCAATTTTTTTTATAAATGACTTTTAATCATATTAAATAGATTATTCTAAATGATACTAACCAATATAATTCTCCTAGTACTAGGTAACTTTTTTCATCATCGTAATAATAATTTCATTAATACTAAAATAAAATAATTAACCCTAATAATACATTCACCAAACCCTTCTCTCACTACTTATAGATTTAGTACAAGCCATTGTCATAAAATTACTATAAATAAGGACTTACATATAGATCTAAAGAGTTATATAGATAGCATCAAGGAGCTAGCATTTTCCTTATCTCATAGGTGAACAATGATCTATCATTAGTGTCGTTCTCAACTTCAAGATAAGACATATATAAAAACATTTACCTCTAACATTCCTAGATGAAAGATCTTTCTAAGGCACTATTAATATCATTATAGTGAAAATAAGAAAAGAAAGAAATCAACAATAAATAAGAATTGAATTTCAATTAAAAGATTAAATTTATTTTATAAGATTTTACTCTTTTTTTAAAAATAAATAAATATAATCTATATAGTTTTGCTTTTAACTAACATTAGCTAAACTTGTATTTCTTTACTCATTCCATTGATAAAGGAATACTAAGTTAATATTATGTGTCAAAAATGTTCCTATATGCCTTTCACATTTGTCATTGCATGTAAGAGAGCTTAGTGACCATAGATTGAACTAGAATGAAGGAATTGTAAAGAAAATAAATGCAAGATTTATCTCAGATTTTCTATGCAAGTAAATGAATATAAACTAGATGAAATACAAATTTAATCTAAGAGTTAGTAAGAAAACATTGAAGCTAGAACATGTAAAATGAAAGTATTGAATGAGAATGTAATAAATTGTTTTAAAAAGCACAAAAATGGAGTACTCAAACTGATAGAGTTTATTCATTCACAAATTTCATCCTCTCAAATGAGAGACATAAGTTCCCAATTTATAGAGAAATCCAAAATAAATCAATGGTGTATATCAATTAGATGAATGGTGGAGATTGAATGAATGTTCACTTTGAAATGGAAGTTTTCATTTAAGAGAGAGTTAATTGATTTGTTTCCTTGTTCTTTTTAAAATCACTCAATGTTTCCATTTTTTTTATAAAAACAAATCAAAAGAAGATTTTGGAGATTTTGTTAAAATTGTGTCTCATATTTTGAATATTTAAATTCAAATAATATATATATATATGTAGATATTTAATTCAAATAAGTAATAAATTCATTTTGCATGTAATTTTAGAAAATATCAAAATTAATATAATCAAAGTATTAGGAAAATTTAATTAAATTAATTGATTTAGTGGGTTTAATAGCCAAGATGTCAATATTCATGAGCTTATTATTTTATTTATATTTATTTCTTTATTAATTCTTATAGTGATTTTTGTAGATTAATGATTTTCTACAATTGATATTTAAATCAAATAGAGTCAATTAGGAATAGAAATGCCTAATAAATTAGGATTTTGTTGATCATTAGAAAGATTAGAAGTAAGTTAGTTTTTGAGACCAATTTGAGGTATTACAAATATAAAAATACAAGGTATACTATCCATTATATTATGATCCAATTTAATACTATTCCTATAACTAACAACATTAACTATTTATGATTAATTGTACATATATGGCAATTATAATTAATAATAGTGTTGAAGGGTCTAGGTGTCATAAAAATATAGCATATAAATTAGGGCAGTGTACATGTTGGATAAGCTGGATAATTACTTATTTAGGCACATCCATTTGGACACAATTCAAAATGGGAATATAGGTTTCAAAAAGAATTTACATGTTACTTTATAGATATCATGCTTACCCTCAAGGATAGGATGTTAAATTGAATCATTGATAAAGGATATTTCTATAGTAAGGTTGCGTAAGCGTATGTTTCCTTCTGAGATCAACTATTAGTAGAGTTTAGTTACAGCACTAGGTGCCTAACCCATTATGTTTCAACATATGCAATAAATGAAAACTTGGTGTAAGATGTATTAGTACACCCAATTAAACCATGAGCTATGGATGAAGCACTTTGAGACATAGGGGGATATGAGACTTCTTACTAAGCCATTAGTTCCATAAAACAACAATGTATCCTCTTCTCCACCAGGGAACCTTGGTATGGCTATGTTATTTCTGTGAGCTTCATATTTGATGTGAATTCTTGTTGGTCATTTGTTCAAACTTTACATTTATATCATCTTTATTTCTACCAATAATTTGACACTTCACATTTCATTAGATTTCTTGAAGTTGGTCCCATTGTGCCTCAGGGACATGTCTTGTGTTATTTGAAAATTTACTAATGTGGCCACATACATATTATTTTCTTGTAAAATATTCCTTTTATTTGTGAGTTTCTTTTGAGGCATTTTTTTGGATTCTATTGAAATGCCCATACCAAGGAGAATCCTTGAGAAACCATTTAGGGAATTAATGTACCTATAAACTTTCTAGTTATCCATCGAAAAGTTTCTACACAAGATTTCTAAGACACTAACCCCTTTGTATGTCATAATTATGGAATAAGGACCAACCTCTTCTACCATAGGTATGTTATGTATATTAAACTAGTTAAGACCATAGATGCCTGTTATGTTGGGGACCCTAAGCAAGGATGTAAGCAATTTAGTAGTTAGACCTTAGTAAAGAAAGGATTGGATTACTTGGCACCAACAGTAGAATACTCAAGTAGGGTCAGCTTTGATAATTACAACATAGGCAATAACACAACACTAATACCTAGTTAATGAACTCGAGGAGGAGGTTCATGCCTAGGGGGGGAGGATGTGAGGCCTCACCCAATTCGTCATAGTACCAATGAGATAATTGCATTACGGTGATTTTAATCCTATGTTTGATACACTTTTAAGACTGTAGGGTTATGTCATTTTAATATCTGCATTTTGATGATCCGCAATTACCTCTACATATTATGACCTAATTGATGCATTTAATGACTCTATTTCATGTTGTAAGCTATTGACATTGCTTTAATAGAAATTGAATGGTAGAAATGCTTGTAATATAAGAAGGTAATGTTGAAGTGGAAATTAGAGTTAAAAGATAAATTTTGTTATGCATTGAGACCTAACCCGCATACCTAGGGATTCAATAGTTATGGATTTAGCATCTTGTCGTAGAATATGAAGTTATTCAGAATATTAAATTGACCATGTTATGTTGATAAGTAAAGTTTAGTTTTATAGTATTTTGAACATTTTACATGGAAATTGTTAGAAGAAGTAATTTAATTATAAGGAATGAAGTATGGAACTCAAATGTCGAATGTGATATGTAAGTTTTGATATTTTAATATTTTAAAGGTTATATTTGAAATGATTAAGAAAGGGAAAGTTAATTTGAGATGATGAAATATATGCAAGTCTAATGTTGAATGAGATAATGATTTATTTTAGATATGCTTATATGATTTTCTTGGACTACTGACGCTCGAGTTTAGTGTGCAGGAATTTGACCATGGGTTAAAGGGGAATTAAGGCTCAAACTACTACAAACATGACATAACCAAGGTTGAATTAGTGGAAATGATTCAAACCTAATTGTAATGTGTTTTATTTCGTATATGTGAATTGTATGTGTGCGTAGTAGCCTAGTTCATGTATTATTGTAAAACAAGTCATTTTTTTAAATATAATGTGATATTTTGTGTGTGTCACTTGACACTTGTGCTTATTATGTGATATGACATGTTATTCGTCAATGGATCATGTGGCCACCTTATTTCGTGATAAATGTCTCAATTGAGGAATTCGATTATTGCCTTAGTCAGTAAAAGGACAAGGTCATCACCTTGAGGAATTTGAAATTTGAATCACCTAGCTTTGGGAGGGTCATAAAGTAACTTTAAGGTAAGTTGGGATTAAAATTAACCCCACCCATGTTAGTAATATAGGCTAGGGAGCTATTAATGACCTCTAGGGTGTCTAGTGGACCTAGGAGACCCCATGAAAATGACCTTCTTTATGGAATCCGAAAATGAGAAGGATATATATATATAGAGGTATGGCTAAATGAGGAACCACTTGGCCACTCTCTAATTTTAGAGACACTTAGGTTTTGGAGGGAGAGGAGGGGAGCTCTACTGCAACTATCCTTACCAGAGCTTGGACCAAGGTTGGTATCTCAAGCTTGCTTCCTTTCCTTTTTCTTTCTTTTAGCAAGGTTAAGCCAATCTGCAAGTGTGGAGTTTATCAACGGAGTATGCATTGCATTGCATTGTGGAGTAGCATTCATGTGAGTGTTTGAATGGTGTTCATTCCATGTAGATTAGTGTGACACCATTGTGCATCTTGTTGTATTGTGTGGAGTATTGTGAGTATGAGGTTTGGATTTCCTCTATTTCCTTGTTGCATTATGGGTGTTGATATTGTGTTGTGATAACGTGATGTGCTCTTGAAAATCTGTTATTTTATTGCTACTTGGTTTTGTTTTCTTGTTGTGCTTGAGTGTTCTTATGGAAGTGAGACTTACACTCACCCTTGTGGGAAGGGAAGAGAAGTCCAGGGTGAACGGGCAACAATTGGATTGCATAGTTGAGGACCTTGGAGTATGGGCTCCATTGTATGCCATTGTCATATTCATAATTTTCCTTGGGGGAGGATAGGAAAAAAAAAAAATGATGAGGAAGGAAGTAATTGAAGTATGGGTTTGTAGGAAGCTAAAATTGTTGGTTGTGTGTGGTGGAGGATGTTGTGTTGGTAGTGTGTGTGGTGGAAGATGTTTATGAAGCCCGAAAGGGCCTTGCATTTTGTTGATTTATCCCCGAAAGGCCATGAGTTTTATGGCAAATATGATATGAAATGGTAAACCTCCTTGTGTTTCCACCTTCACCCTATGTTCAAGGTTCCAATGGTAAGCCTTTGTGAAATATCCTTGGGATGGGATTTGCTGCAGTTTTGTTATGTGGTGTATATGTTTCTTACAAGTGTGTATGTGGATTTTGTTTGAGCCTTGTTCCCCTAGCATGGGGGTGGTCTCTTTGAGGCCTATGGTTGGGTGGAAAGCACCCATGGTCCTTGTTGTTTTGTTGTGATGCATTTGCAAGTTCTTAGAGAAAAATCTTGGAAGCTTGGAGTCCTTGTTACCTTCCATGTGCATAGGAGGAGAAGACAATATTGCATTAAGATGAGATAGAGAGAAAAACTCAATTTTGTTATGTGAGCCTAAATGTATTGTAAGAGAAAGCTATTGTCTTGGTTTGATTGTGAATGAAAAGGTTGTGAGTGCTCATGTGTAGTAAAAGTATTTTCCATTGTGTATATTATGATATGTTGACTTCACCACCTTTTTGTGTATCATGAGGGTATCACTAAAGATAATTCATTGTAATAATATTGTTGTTTTATTAGATGGTAACACCAATCAGAGATCCAAATTACTTGATGCTCTTGAGTGGAATGTAAAAGAAATTTGATATCATAGAAGAGATAATATTCATAGGAAGGGTTATCCTGGTGGATTGCTATTATCATTTTACTTCCATTGTTTACCAATTGTGAATGTAAATTCAAATCTAGATCTATATAAGAAGATAATGTTGAGAAAATGGTTTCTAAATTTCATAATTCATAGATAGGGATAATCCAAATAACTTCATATAAAGTACTGTCATGAAATGTTGAGTTATTGGATTAAGTTAATGTTTTGAATGCTAAATGAATGACAATTTTAAAATTGTACTTAGTTTATAATTATCACAATTTTAAAACTGTACTTAGTTTATAATTTTAATATCCTTGCAATAACTTACCTTGAATATCCTAGATTACAGAAGAAGAAAATCAAGCGATGATATAAAATATACAAGACTTAAGACATAAGCTTGATGTAGGTGCACATTTTATCCTCTAGAAAATGTATGAGAAAGTAAAATAAATCTCTTCTCTTAATATAGACATTAAAATATTCAAGAGTATTCCTTAGACTCCTAGGACCCTATAACCTATAAAGCATATTTTAACATAATAAACTAACCATCATATTAATTGCATTAGAAGGGACCTCATATGAGGCACATAACTCGAGTCAACACCCTATTAAATCAAAAGAAACTTTTTTTTAAAAAAAATATACAATGCTCATGTTAAACAAACCTAAACTAGCACCAAGTAATATTTTAAACAAGACATGGCGTGACAAACAACCTTCTATATTATCTACCCTAGGCTAGCATGGGTTGGTGAATGAGAAAACAATTTAATATGCTACGGAGACCAAGGTATTTAATTTTTCTGACATGACCAAGACTTATTTCATCCACCTATTCCCTAGGCGCTTTGTGCCTTCAAATATTATATTGGAATACCGTGCAACTTTATGACATAATTCTGACAAGAGGGAATGGCTTCCATTTTGTCCTTGACGCCTTGATTTGCCTTGGAAGAAGTTATGGCATTTTATATGTCTTTCTTCACCCACCTAATTAAGACTAGGATAAACTCCACACTGCCAACAATATGGGACCAAGTAGCAAGTCGATTTAACATGGGAATTCAAAATGCATATCTTCTAGCTCAAAATTAATAGGATTTGACTCATGGAAAAGGCGCCTATGCTTGTCTTGGAAAAAAATTTGGTAAGTGAGTCTACCATGGAGAGAAACCTAGGGAATTCGCTTGGTCTATGGGTAAGTGAAGAAGATTATGGGGTAGTAGCACGTGGGTAGTAGGGTGTTTTGGAACTTTGCTAGAGAAAGAGTATTTCATCTTCTTAAAAGAAATGTGAGTGGGGTCAAGTTAATGGACTATGACTAATAGGGTATTTTAGATAGATGGATAGTTAATATGTTCATATGCATTCATTTTGTTACCTTAGTATTAGTAAGGATAGATTATCTTTTAAAATCATTCTTTTATGATATATGTTTATATAAATGAATTGATCATTCTTTTCACTACAATTTCAATTGTAGTAGGTATTGACCCTAATATTAAAATGTGATGTCGCTTGCATTAGAGATATAATATGAATAATAAATAGATAATTCAAGCTTAATAACTACGAGAATGAAAGATGTAAGTTGGGATATGAAAAAATAAAAATATACACCCATTGATTTTGGAAACATTTTAAATACTCTAGAAAAGTGTTAATTATGTATATATTGTTATTTGAATCGATTACCTAGAGTAGCATAGTTGGTATCAAATTTGATGATAGTTCTAATGGATGGTTAATCAAGGATTACATGCATTGAAGAAATGTTAACTCATATGACAAATTAGTAAAGATGACATTGAAATGTGGAGTACAGATTGAAGTAGTAGGTATGAGTATTCTCTTTCCAAACCTTAGGTCAGTAGACGTCAGAGGGATGTCCAACTCAGTGATGATATAGTTGTAACACACATATGTCTTTTGGAGGTTATTTAGCCTTATGAAATTAATTAATTAAGAATAATAATAATAATAATAATAATAAATTTTTTTTTTTTTAAATTGTGCTTAATGTACATTTAGGGTAAATTTAGGGCATGACATAATTAAATAAGAAAAGTGTCTATAATTAATTAAAGATTATTTAATTAAATAGAAAAACTAATTATGAGAGCATATCTCATTTTATTAAATTAAATATCTCAACAAAATCTCTCTTCAATTCAAAAAGAGAAATTTTCAATTCACTATTGATAAAAAATGAGTTAAATCAGTTAACGCCTTTTTCTACTCAAATTGAATCAGTTAACTCCTTATTTTACTCAAATTAAAACTGTTAACTTCCTTTAATTTGGAAATCTCCCTTTACGACTAAAATTCACCTTTAATCCTGACCGTTGATTGAAATCGATCTCAACTGTTGATGAATTCAAGGAAACTTTATTTAAGAGACCCTCATCTCTTCATTTTGAAAGGTTGAATGACAATTTGCATCGAATTGTTGCTGGAATTCATACTCACATTTGCTCATATTAACATACGGAAAGATCAAGTTTGACCAAAAGTTGATCAGATTTAACCACGGTTGACTTGAGTTGACTAGTTTCGAAAAGAATTTTGAAACAATTAAACAAAATTATTTAATTAAATGGAGAACTTACTTCTAATTTATTAAGCAAAGTTATTTAATTAAATGAGAAGCCATTCGTAATTAATTAAATGAAGTTAGTTAATTAAATAAGAAAAGTGTCTCTAATTAATTAAAGATTATTTAATTAAATAGAAAAAGTAATTATGAGAGCAGATCTCATTTTATTAAATTAAATATCTCAGCAAAATCTCTCTTTAGTTCAAAAAGGGAAATTTCTAGTTCACTATTGATCAAAAATGAGTTAAATTAGTTAACTCCTTTTTCTACTCAAATTGAATCAGTTAACTCCTTATTTTACTCAAATTAAATCTGTTAACTCCCTTTAGTTTGGAAATCTCCCTTTATGACTGAACTTCACCTTTAATCATGACCGTTGATTGAAGTCAATCTCAACCATTGATGAATTCTAAGAAAGTCTATTTAAGAGACCCTCATCTCTTCATTTTGAAAGGTTGAATGAGAATTTGCATCGAACTGTTGCTGGAATTCATACTCACGTTTGCTCATATTCACATACGAAAAGATAAAGTTTGACCAAAAGTTGACTAGATTTAGCCACAGTTGACTTAAGTTGACTAGTTTCAAAAATGATTTTGAAATAATTAAATGAAATTATTTAATTAAATGGATTACTTCTAATTAATTAAACAAAGTTATTTGATTAAATGAGAAGCCATTCCTAAATAATTAAATGAAGTTATTTAATTAAATAAGAAAAGTGTCTCTAATTAATTAAAGATTATTTAATTAAATAGAAAAAGTAATTATGAGAGCATATCTCATTTTATTAAATTAAATATCTACACAAAATCTCTCTTCAGTTCAAAAAAGAAAATTTCCAGTTCACTATTGATCAAAAATGAGTTAAACCAGTTAACTCCTTTTTCTACTCAAATTGAATCAGTTAACTCCTTATTTTACTCAAATTAAATCAGTTAACTCCCTTTAATTTGGAAATCTCCATTTATGACTGAACTTCACCTTTAATCCTGACCGCTGATTGAAATCGATCTCAACCGTTGATGCATTCCAAGAAAGTCTATTTAAGAGACCCTCATCTCTTCATTTTGAAAGGTTGAATGAGAATTTGATTCGAATTGTTGCTAGAATTCATACTCACATTTGCTCATATTCACATACGCAAAGATCAGGTTTGACCAAAAGTTGACCAGATTTAATCACGATTGACTGGAGTTGACTAGTTTCTAAAAGAATTTTGAAATAATTAAACGAAATTATTTAATTAAATGGAGTACTTACTTCTAATTAATTAAATAAAGTTATTTAATTAAATGAGAAGCCATTCCTAACTAATTAAATGAAGTTATTTAATTAAATAAGAAAAGTTTCTCTAATTAATTAAACATTATTTAATTAAATAGAAAAAGTAACTTTGAGAGCATATCTCATTTTATTAAATTAAATATCTCAAGAAAATCTCTCTTCAGTTCAAAAAGGAAAATTTCCAGTCCACTATTGATCAAAAATGAGTTAAATCAGTTTACTCCTTTTTCTACTCAAATTGAATCAGTTAACTCCTTATTTTACTCAAATTAAATCAGTTAACTCCCTTTAATTTGGAAATCTCCCTTTATGACTGAACTTCACCTTTAATCCTTACAGCTGATTGAAATCGATCTCAACCATTGATGAATTCCAGAAAAGTCTATTTAAGAGGCGCTCATCTCTTCATTTTGAAAGGTTGAATGGGAATTTGCATCGAATTGTTGCTGGAATTCATACTCACATTTTCTCATATTCAAATACACAAAGATCAAATTTGACCAAAAGTTGACCAGATTTAACCACGGTTGACTTGAGTTGACTAGTTTCGAAAAGAATTTTTAAATAATTAAATGAAATTATTTAATTAAATGGAGTACTTACTTTTAACTAATTAAACAAAGTTATTTAATTAAATGAGAAGCCATTCCTAACTAATTAAATGAAGTTATTTAATTAAATAAGAAAAGTGTCTCTAATTAATTAAAGATTATTTAATTAAATAGAAAAATTAATTATGAGAGCATATCTCATTTTATTAAATTAAATATCTCAAAAAATCTCTCTTCAGTTCAAAAAGGAAAATTTCCAATCCACTATTGATCAAAAATGAGTTAAATGAGTTTACTCCTTTTTCTACTCAAATTGAATCAGTTAACTCCTTATTTTACTCAAATTAAATCAGTTAACTCCCTTTAATTTGGAAATCTCCCTTTATGACTGAACTTCACCTTTAATCCTTATAGCTGATTGAAATCGATCTCAACCATTGATGAATTCCAGAAAAGTCTATTTTAGAGGCCCTCATCTCTTCATTTTGAAAGGTTGAATAAGAATTTGCATCGAACTGTTGCTGGAATTCATACTCACATTTTCTCATATTCAAATACACAAAGATCAAATTTGACCAAAAGTTGACCAAATTTAACCACGGTTGACTTGAGTTGACTAGTTTCAAAAAGATTTTTTAAATAATTAAATAAAATTATTTAATTAAATGGAGTACTTACTTTTAACTAATTAAACAAAGTTATTTAATTAAATGAGAAGCCATTCCTAACTAATTAAATGAAGTTATTTAATTAAATAAGAAAAGTGTCTCTAATTAATTAAAGATTATTTAATTAAATAGAAAAAGTAATTATGAGAGCATATCTCATTTTATTAAATTAAATATCTCAACAAAATCTCTCTTCAGTTCAAAAAGGGAAATTTCCAGTTCACTATTGATAAAAAATGAGTTAAATCAGTTAAGTCCTTTTTTTACTCAAATTGAATCAGTTAACTCCTTATTTTACTCAACTTAAATCTGTTAACTCCCTTTAATTTGAAAATCTCCCTTTATGACTGAACTTCACCTTTAATCCTGACCGCTGATTGAAATCGATCTCAACCGTTGATGAATTCTAGAAAAGTCTATTTAAGAGACCCTCATGTCTTCATTTTCAAAGATTGAATGAGAATTTGCATCGAATTTTTGCTGGAATTCATACTCACATTTTCTCATATTCACATACACAAAGATCAAGTTTGACCAAAAGTTGACCAAATTTAACCACAGTTGACTTGAGTTGACTAGTTTTGAAAAGAATTTTGAAATAATTAAACGAAATTATTTAATTAAATAGAGTACTTACTTCTAATGAATTAAACAAAGTTATTTAATTAAGTGAGAAGCCATTCCTCACTAATTAAATGAAGTTATTTAATTAAATAAGAAAAGTGTCTCTAATTAATTAAAGTTTATTTAATTAAATAGAAAAATTAATTATGAGAACATATCTCATTTTATTAAATTAAATATCTCAACAAAATCTCTCTTCAGTTCAAAAAGTAAAATTTCTTGTTCACTATTGATAAAAAATGAGTTAAATCAGTTAACTCCTTTTTCTACTCAAATTGAATCAGTTAACTCCTTATTTTACTCAAATTAAATCTGTTAACTCCCTTTAATTTGGAAATCTCCCTTTATGACTGAACTTCACCTTTAATCCTGACCGTTGATTGAAACCGATCTCAACCGTTGATGAATTACAGGAAAGTCTATATAAGAGATCCTCATCTCTTCATTTTGAAAGGTTGAATGAGAATTTGCATCGAATTGTTGCTAAAATTGATATTCACATTTGCTCATATACACATACGCAAAGATCAAGTTTGACCAAAAGTTGACAAGATTTATGTGAGGCCTCGCCCCGACCCTTCGTAGCCTTAGTTGTTACTTTATCTTTTTGTTACTCACGACTCAAGATTTTGAGACATTATCAGATACTTGAACTTATCATATTATTTCATGCTATGTGATCTTACTTCTAGATATTTGATTTTCGTCATTTAAGGTGTAGGTATATGTACATTGATGAAATCTGTAAATGTAGGATTGATGCTTTGATTTAAGAGTTTTTAAATGGTTAAGGATTAAGTAGGATGAAGAAACCCTTATTAATGTATGTTTCAATTTATGAGAATTACTGATACGTATATATGTACATGTGATTTTCGGGACTACTGATGTGTGCAATGAGTGTGCAGATATTTTAGTTGAGGAAACCGATGGAGGAACATGACTGATCTCTATGTGCTAATTTTGGAAACCTTGTTGTTCATAATTCATGTATTGTGTTGTGAGATGCATGTATGTATCTTTCTATGTTCAGTGAATGTTAGTATTCGTAACTGTGTTCTTTTAGTGTCGCTTGACACTCGTAAATTGGTTATGTTCTTCTATATGTTGTTTAGGGTTAGTTGTGTAACCCATGGACCTAAGTCAGTTTAAGTTAGTGTCAGTTTGCTAATTGAGTTGTTAATCGAGTTTAGTCATCCCTAATCCGAATTAGTGCTTAATCTGCTTTTTAGAGTTGTTATTTGGTCCTAATTTTATTCTTAGCTTTTGGATGGCTCTAAAACTATTCCTAAGACTTCAAAACATGTTATTATTATACTCAAAGGGTATGGGTATGGGTTGGGGGTCTTTTCCAACCCCTAAGCCCCTTTTGTTGACTTTGGAGGCCACTCAAAAAGTGTCATTTTACCTTTGTGCGAAAATTGCAAGTGGTTGCCATGTGTTGTCTTACCCCAACTCCTTTTAGTGTCTAACCATGGTGTGGGTTGAGTTAGGAGTTTGTAGAATGGCAAGTGGGTGGGAGAAGTTATTGATCCCCTTTGGTGGTTGAGTTTGAGGCTTATTTAGAGGCCTTTGTTGGACTAGTAGAGGTTGTTACCCAATCTCTACATTTAGAGAGGAATTCTTGAAGGTTGAAGGAAGGAAAAGGGATAATCTACTCAAACTTGTTCATTGCCATTACCTCTTGTGAAGGTAGGAAATTCTCATCTCCCTTATTCAGTTTTTATATTTGTTTCACTTTCATGATACTTTGTTGTCGTTTCAAGGTTTGTATGTTTGTGGTATGTTGGGAAGATTTGGAAACCATGTATTTTTGGTTGATTTCCTTCCATGTTTATGTTTGAAATTCTGAGATTTTTCTTGCATGGGTGTTTTGGTATTACTCACCCTTGGGGAGGGCAGAAGTGACCAATTTTGGGAAAGGTCTGTTTAGTCAGACTCTATCCAGTGTAGAGTCTCTTCTCAAGATGAGAAGAGGGAGAAAGGGTAGGGTGTTATGGGCCTCTATCTATCAGCACAAACCTTGTATGATTCTGGTATGTTGAAATGGAAGAACGGAAGTTCTTGGTATATAGCCCCGATTGGGCATTTGTTTGGTGTTGTGCTTGACTTCTCCTGGTTGGAAGAATCCACCTTTCCCTAGTTTTGATTCATTGTGAATCCTATTGTGTAAACCATGTATGATTATGCATATTTGATTTTCTCTTGGTTATGCTTGGTTGTTACCCGATCAGATATTTGTTTCCTCCATGGTTCTAGAATGAGTTGCAGAAAAACATTATAAATCCTTTGATTAGGGTCATGAAGAAAATTTGATTAAATTGTTGAAATTTGGGATTGAGATCCTATTGTAAATTGTATTTTAAACCTTGTTGTAATTGGCTACGAAGTCAAGTTTTCTTCCTGATTCTTTCCTGGCTGAGCCTTTGAATCAGGTTTGCCAATAAAATCGGTGTTTGAGCATATTTGGTTATCATGTGATTTAATTATGATTTAAATTTAGATGTATGCACATCAAAATAGGATGGAATTGATGTTGATTAAATTTGGCAAAAATTTTAAAATTTCTTGTATGATTGAAAATGAAGATTATGATCATGCATGTAGATTCAGTTTTCATGATGATTTAAATCAAATAATTATTGCATGATTGAATGAAACGAATAATTCAAATCTTTTGGTATATTAAGTTGTAACAAGTCCTTATGAATTTTCTTTGAAAAGAAAAATAAAAATCCCCTCTTGGTTAATAAATCAATTTCAAAGTTTATACTTAGAAAAATAAAGCAAAAAAAAAAAAAAGTATTCCAAGAGAGTGAAAACTCTCTGGATTTTGTATGAAAAAGCAATTTAATTCCACCTCTTTGCAACAGAGAATCTAAAGATTCCCTCATTATACCTTTTGCTTTTTTTGTAAATTAAGTTTTAAAATAAAAAAAAACAATATTGAAATATCCTATTCTACCTAATAATCTTTTTGTCTTAATTTTCTTCCCATCTTCCCATGGGCATTACTTTTGGGCAATGCATTAAAAAAATAATATAAACAAAATAATATCTTTAAAGTTTTAGTGGCAAGTCAAGATGTACTGGGGGGGGTGTGACATCACCCTGCCCCCCCCATGTCCCATCACCTTCTTCATTGTCTGTTTGGGCGTTCATCTTTTTTTTTTTTGGGGGGGGGGGGGGGGGGTAAAGCATTAAGTTTTGTTAACAAGCAAGTTTCTTGCTTTTTCCTTCACCTACCGCCTAGGTCGCATGAGATGACTGGGAGGGGAGAGCTATGTCAGCACCTCCCTTGGACAGAGCACTGTCCCAAGGATAGCGCTTGGGAAGCGCTTGCCCAAGGGTAGGGTGGGCATAGGGGTGTAGGGGAAGACAGTTAGTAGAGTAGGATTAATGTTAGAGTTAAGTTTAGTTAAGATATTTTAGTGTTAAGTTGGTCTAGTTATGTTTTAGTATGTTTGTTAGTTTATTTAATTTATTTTGTTTTGGTAATTATTAGTATATTAGTTTCTTGAATTTATATTTTAGTTAAATTAAGTTAGTAGAATTTAAGAATTAGTTTAAAATGATAGTTGTTTCTTTTAGTTAATTCTAGTATTAGATTTATTAGTATTAATATTAAGTTTTAGATTTAGTTAGTGTTAGTTTTAATTATTTAGTTGTTTAATTAGGGTTGTTTAAATTTTAATTTATATATATATTTTTATGTGGTTATATTAGTATTAACATGTTTTATTACTTATCATTATACTAATTGTGGAGTGAGTCAAGCTAGATGTTGAATAATTTAGTTTGATTAACTTAGTTTTAATTGTCAAGTAATAGTTTTAGTTAGTAGTTTTAAATTCGTGTTAGTGTAGGATAAGATTAGTATATGTTTAAGTTACTTATCAATTATGTTTGTTTAATTGTTAATTTTTTTAAAGTTATTTATTTTTTAATATATATTTAGTAGTAATTTTATACATTTAAAGTTTTAGAAACTTATTGTGACCTATTATCTTGCTTTATTACGTTAGTATATGTTAGACAAAGAGAAAATGATAAAATCATTTTTCTTTATCAACTAGTCATATTTAAGTGTAATTTATATTGTTAATATCTTTAGAAATGTTTAATTCTTAATAGCATTATGGGTTTAAATAAAATTGGGATTTGAGTGAAGTTCATTAAAGTATATACATATATGTATAGGTAGACGCAATATTCCTTTTAATAAGTACTTTATTAGATATTTCAATTTATTTTAACCGTACTCATTTAGACTATTATTTAAATAATTTTAGAATGTTGTTGTGAAGTTAACATAATAACGTGACTATGATCGATATCAATCTTATAACAAAAGTTTCAAAATCTTAATGATGTAATCATCCTCATGTTTACAATCTTAAGACATAATGTAGAGAACCTGTACTAAAACTTTTATCAATCATTTCAACTTAGAGCATTGTGCATATTAATTTTTTTTAAAAATTCTGTGTTTTTTCCCTCATAGTTTGGGCATGACAATTTAACCACGGTTGACTTGAGTTGACTAGTTTCAAAAAGAATTTTGAAATAGCTAAACGAAATTATTTAATTAAATTGAGTACTTACTTCTAATTAATTAAACAAAGTTATTTAATTAAGTTAGAAGTCATTCCTACTTAATTAAATAAAGTTATTTAATTAAATAAGAAAAGTGTCTCTAATTAATTAAAGATTATTTAATTAAATAGAAAAAGTAATTATGAGAGCATATCTCATTTTATTATATTAAATATCTCAACGAAATCTCTCTTCAGTTCAAAAAGGAAAATTTTCAGTTCACTATTGATAAAAAATGAGTTAAATCAGTTAAATCCTTTTTCTAATCAAATTGAATCAGTTTGTCATGCCCAAAAATTATGGCCAAAAAAACACACCAATTTTTTTTTTTTTTTTTTTTTTTTTTTTTTTTTTTTTTTTAATAAATTAAATGTATTTATTTAAACTTAAGTGCACTAAGTTGATACAGTCAGTTCACATGAACAAGGATGCCAAGAAGGCGGTTACACGAACTCTTAACAATCAATCGATTCAGTTAACAGCTACTCTTATTTAATTAGAAGACCCAATTAATTAATAGATTTAATAAATCCCTTTAAAGGACTTACACTCTAAGAACATTAGTAAATTCCTTAAACACAATTTATTTCAATTTTGCATATGAATTTGTCGTCCACTTCGACAAGGAGTAAAACTAAAATTATCATTCATTTTATGAGTTAATCTGGATTGCATGTCCCTACAATTGACATAGGTCAGATTTTAAACTATGTAATTCTAATGTTTAAGACATATAAATTTAAGCTACATTTTACTAACCCCGAAAATAACTTCTCATCAAGAATTGCTAATCGAATAATTAAACTTAATTACATTAAATAATAACTATATTTGCATTCACTTTAAGTTAATAATTAGCGTTACAAATTAACAATAAACAGATAAAATTATTTTAGAAAGATTCTTTAATTAATAATATTCATTAATAATTAAATTCGTTAAGTCAGTATTATTAAATTTATAAAAAATAATGAGTAGTTCATGAACTTCATTAATACACATAATAAATTAAACTAATAATCAAATAAAATAAAATAAAAACTACTAACAACTATTTTTAACTAACTATATTAAACGGATTTTAATTCTAACAAAAAAAAAATTTTAAAAAAAATTAAAACGTGCGGCCCCACGCATTTATATGCGTGGGCCTCATGCATACACATGCGTGGTGATCCCACGCATTTAAATGCGTGGTCCTCACGCATGGGTATGCGTGGGGTCTTCCACGCGTACGAGGACTGGCCGCCGGGTACGAGCCGCAGGCTCTGCCCGAAATTCGAATTTTTTTTTGTTTATTTTTAATTTTTAATTTTTTATTTTTTAAAACTGTGGGGTTGCATTTAATAAGGTAGGTCGCCCACCCTTTGAATACTTATAACAAGAGGGTGGTTTTCTATATTTTATTGACTGTAATAGATGGGTCTCCTTTTTTTTTTGCCCATACATTTTCCAGCAAGTTTGAGCACCTACAGGCCTCTATTTTTTTTTTGGAGTTTAAGTCTTTATCAAATTTCTCCATTGATCTTGAGACATGGGTGTCAATAGATTGGTGAATCTATACATTGCATAATACATCATGAACACAACCATACATTAATCAAATGATTTGCTTATAACAATTTTTATATACTTACTTTAGTTTCTCTTCCTTTGTGGTTGGATCAATACAATTCTCAATTTTTTTTTGTTTTACATACAAATGCAACAACTGTATATGAATTCAAGTTTATACCTAATGCAACAAATTACTCTATGAGAATGGAAAATAGAAAGATCACAAAGGATGTTTAAATTCTCTATAAATTCATATGCATATATTTTCTCCATACCATTCTAATGTCTATTTGAACTCAGCCTTTCCTAACATAATTCCTGCATATACAAGATTAACATTCAACATTCTCAATCCATCATACAAGATATAAGATGACTCAATACATCTTTCCTTTCTTCCTTCAATACATCCCAAGGCTTGAGAGTAAATAATATAGTCTCACACAACCAACAATTCTCCCTTACATATCCATTTTTTTTTATACATCCATCACAATAATATGCATGAACAAAAAGGTGATTGAATTGGCTATAACAAGTTTCACACAATGAGAAGACCATTTAACATACATTACGCAAATTTTCCAAAGAAACATGGGAGCAAAGCAAGGAAATTCTCATAATCTCTTTTTTTTGTGTTATTCATCCTGGTTCAAAGGCTCCACTCGGGAAAGAACCAGTAAGAAAACCCGAGGTCATTGCCCAATACTTCCAAGTTTCCAATCCATTTTACATCATTTTACAACTCACATAAATCTCTACAAACTTCCAACATGTGCTATCTTCCAAATAACTTCAAAATTACAATAAAGGATAATGGGGAAGACAAAACTAAAACAAGGTGGATAATCACAACAACGTCAAATCAAACATACACTCCAAACCCGGTTTGCACAATAGATCTATACATGGAATCAAAACAAGGGGGGGAGGTGGATTTTCCCAATGGGAGAAGTCAATCACCATTCCGTTACATGGCCCTTTCGGGGCTTGAATTTTAAGAATTTTCATTCCATTATAAGGCCCTTTCGGGGCTCCAATCACAAGGATACTCATTTGCTCTTCATACACATGATTTCACAACCTCAATAAGGAAGGTGATGACAAGTAGGGGCCCATACACCCTACCCTTTTTTCCCTCCTCTCACCATGAAAGGAGACTCTCACCAATGAGGTCCAACTAAAGCCCTACCCCCATACATGGCCACTTCTTCCCTATCCAAGGGTGAGTGATGCCATCACAATCCCCATGAAAACTCAAAGAACAAGGTCTCAACAAAGCAAGAAATGAAATCCAAAACAAGGTAAAATTCCCTCCAATATCCTCCCAATACACACAACATAAAAAGACAAGAACCTTCACAATACTATAAACAAGATTCACACATGATCAACAAAAAGGAAAGCTAAGCCCATGAGAGAGAAATTCCTACCTCCACAAGTGTTATGGCAACAATGGAAGTTTTTGAGAAGAGCTTCTTTCCTTTCTCCTTCCTTCAATCTTTAAGCTTGCTCTCTAAAACTAGAGATTGGGTAACCCCCCCTTCACTACTTCCCAAGTGCCTCTAAATAAGGATCTACTTAACTAGGCTTAGGGTAAACCCCTTGGTGGAGTCAAGGTCACCAACCTATGAAGTGACAACCAATTTTCGAATTCAAGCAAAGATGGAGTGTTTGAGTGACCATAAAGGTCAACCAAGGAGACTTGGGGAGTGGAAAACACTCCCAACCCAAACCCTTACCCTTAGGGTAATTAATTTTGAAGTTTTAAGACTTAAGGATTTAATATGGACAATAAAACTAGGGAAAACAAACTACCAAAAAAAAAACATACACCTTAAAGATGGACTAGGTAAAAAAAAAGAATATAGCACAAAATAAACATGGGGTCCAGCTTTTGTCTTCCCATTGGATTTCCTGGCTAAATTTCCTGCACACTCATTGCACACGTCAGTAATTCGAGAAGCACATGTACATATATATAAAAAATACGCTTCAACAATTTTCATGAAATTTAAAACATCCATTCTTCTATGACCTATTCATTCATCTCATTCTACTCATTAAAATTAGAGATTCAAAGTGTTAGTTTGCATTCATTCATTTTTTTTTTTTTTTCAGCATATACGTTATAAAACATTAAACTACAGAAATCAAATATCTGAAATAAAGCATCATACATCAAAATCAGCAAAATAATGTTCAGTGCCACAAATAATGCTCTGACATATCGAGCCATAAAAAAAAAAATATAGTATCATCGAGGCTAGGATGGGTCGAGGCGGGGCCTCACACAGTTAACTCCTTATTTTACTCAAATTAAATCTGTTAACTCCCTTTAATTTGAAAATCTCCCTTTATGACTGAACTTCACCTTTAATCTTGTCTGTTGATTGAAATCGATCTCAACTGTTGATGAATTCTAGGAACGTCTATTTAAGAGATCCTCATCTCTTCATTTTGAAAGGTTGAATGAGAATTTGCATCGAATTGTTGCTAGAATTCATACTCACATTTGCTCATATTCACATATGCAAAGATCAAGTTTGACCAAAAGTTGACCAGATTTAACCATAGTTGACTAGTTTCGAAAAGAATTTTGAAATAATTAAACAAAATTATTTAATTAAATGGAGTACTTACTTCTACTTAATTAAACAAAGTTATTTAATTAAATGAGAAGCCATTCCTAATTAATTAAATGAAGTTATTTAATTAAATAAGAATATTTAATTAAATAAGAAAAGTGTCTCTAATTAATTAAAGATTATTTAATTAAATAGAAAAAGTAATTAGGAGAGCATATCTCATTTTATTAAATTAAATATCTCAACAAAATCTCTCTTTAGTTCAAAAAGAAAAATTTTCAGTTCACTATTGATAAAAAATGAGTTAAATCAGTTAAGTCCTTTTTCTACTCTAATTGATTCAGTTAACTCCTTATTTTACTCAAATTAAATCTGTTAACTCCCTTTAATTTAGAAATCTCCCTTTATGACTAAACTTCACCTTTAATCTTGACCATTGATTTAAATCGATCTCAATCGTTGATGAATTCAGAAAAAGTCTATTTAAGAGACCCTGATCTCTTCATTTTAAATGGTTGAATGAGAATTTGTATCGAATTGTTGCTGGAATTCATACTCACATTTTCTCATATTCACATACGCAAAGATCAAGTTTGACCAAAAGTTGAACAAATTTAACCACGGTTGACTTGAGTTGACTAGTTTCGAAAAGAATTTTGAAATGATTAAATGAAATTATTTAATTAAATGGAGTACTTACTTCTAATTAATTAAACAAAGTTATTTAATTAAATGAGAACCCATTCCTAATTAATTAAATGAAGTTATTTAATTAAATAAGAAAAGTGTCTCTAATTAATTAAAGATTATTTAATTAAATAGAAAATGTAATTATGAGAGCATATCTCATTTTATTAAATTAAATATCTCAACAAAATCTCTGTTTAGTTCAAAAAGAAAAATTTCCAGATCACTATTGATCAAAAATGAGTTAAATCAGTTGACTCTTTTTTCTACTCAAATTGAATGAGTTAAGTCCTTGTTTTACTCAAATTAAATCTGTTAACTCCCTTTAATTTGGAAATCTCCCTTTATGACTGAACTTCACCTTTAATCCTGACCATTGATTGAAATTGATCTGAACCGTTGATGAATTCTAGGAATGTCTATTTAAGAGACCCTCATCTCTTCATTTTGAAAGGTTGAATGAGAATTTGCATTGAATTGTTGCTGGAATTCATAATCACATTTGCTCATATTCACATACGCAAAGATCAAGTTTTACCAAAAGTTGACTAGATTTAACCACGGTTGACTTGAGTTGACTAGTTTTAAATTTTTTTTAAAAATAATTAAACAAAATTATTTAATTAAATGGAGTACTTACTTCTAATTAATTAAACAAAGTTATTTAATTAAATGAGAAGCCATTCTTATTTAATTAAATGAAGTTATTTAATTAAATAAGAAAAGTGTCTCTGCCAATAGTGGCATGTTGTGATACTTAAGTTGTTGAGTTGTTATCCTTGCCATCAGGGTTCAAAACTAATGGGGATGAGGTCCCTCGTTGTGGCCTCACTAGTTCATAGCTCTAAATTAAAAGCGTTTACCCCTCTTTAAAAAAATAATAATAATAAGAAAAGTCTCTATAATTAATTAAAGATTATTTAATTAAATAAAAAAAGTAATTATGAGAGCATATCTCATTTTATTAAATTAAATATCTCAACAAAATCTCTCTTCAGTTCAAAATGGAAAATTTCCAGTTCACTATTGATCGAAAATGAGTTAAACCAGTTAACTCCTTTTTCTACTCAAATTGAATCAGTTAACTCCTTATTTAATTCAAATTAAATCTGTTAACTCCCTTTAATTTAGAAATCTCCCTTTATGACTGAACTTCACCTTTAATCCTGACCGTTGATGAATTCTAGGAATGTTTATTTAAGAGATCCTCATCTCTTCATTTTGAAAGGTTGAATGAGAATTTGCATCGAATTGTTTCTGGAATTCGTACTCACATTTTCTCATATTCACATACGCAAAGATAAAGTTTGACCAAAAGTTGACCAGATTTAACCAAGATTGATTTGAGTTGACGAGTTTCGAAAAGAATTTTAAAACAATTAAACAAAATTATTTAATTAAATGGACTACTTACTTCTAATTAATTAAACAAAGTTATTTAATTAAATGAGAAGCCATTCATAATTAATTAAATGAAGTTATTTAATTAAATAAGAAAAGTGTCTCTAATTAATTAAAGATTATTTAATTAAATAGAAAAAGTAATTATGAGAGCATATTTCATTTTATTAAATTAAATATCTGAACAAAATCTCTCTTTAGTTCAAAAAGGGAAATTTCCAGTTCACTATTGATCAAAAATGAGTTAAATCAGTTAACCCCTTTTTCTACTCAAATTGAATCAGTTAACTCCTTATTTTACTCAAATTAAATCTGTTAACTCCCTTTAATTTGAAAATCTCCCTTTATGACTGAACTTCACCTTTAATCCTGACCGTTGATTGAAATCGATCTCAACCATTGATGAATTCCAAAAAAGTCTATTTAAGAGACCCTCATCTCTTCATTTTGAAAGGTTGAATGAGAATTTGCATTGAATTGTTGCTAAAGTTCATACCAACATTTGCTCATATTCACATACGCAAAGATCAAGTTTGACCAAAAGTTGACCAAATTTAACCACAGTTGACTTGAGTTGACTAGTTTCAAAAAGAATTTTGAAATAATTAGACAGAATTATTTAATTAAATGGAGTACTTACTTCTAATTAATTAAACAAAGTTATTTAATTAAATAAGAAGTCATTCCTAATTAATTAAATGAAGTTATTTAATTAAATAAGAAAAGTGTCTCTAATTAACTAAAGATTATTTAATTAAATAGGAAAAGTAATTGTGAGAGCTTATCTAATTTTATTAAATTAAATATCTCAACAAAATCTGTCTTTAGTTCAAAAAGGGAAATTTCTAGTTCACTATTGATCAGAAATGAGTTAAACCAGTTAACTCCTTTTTCTACTCAAATTGAATCAATTAACTTCTTATTTTACTCAAATTAAATCTGTTAATTCCCTTTAATTTGAAAATCTCCCTTTATGACTGAACTTCACCTTTAATCCTGACCGTTGATTGAAATCGATGACAACCGTTCATGAATTCTAGGAAAGTATATTTAAGAGACCCTCATCTCTTCATTTTGAAAGGTTGAATGAGAATTTGCATCGAATTGTTGCTAGAATTCATACTCACATTTGCTCATATTCACATATGCAAAGATCAAGTTTGATCAAAAGTTGATCAGATTTAACCACGGTTGACATGAGTTGACTAGTTTCGAAAAGAATTTTGAAATAATTAAACAAAATTATTTAATTAAATGGAGTACTTACTTCTAATTAATTAAAAAAAATTATTTAATTAAATGAGAAGCCATTCCTAATTAATTAAATGAAGTTATTTAATTAAATAAGAAAAGTGTCTCTAATTAATTAAAGATTATTTAATTAAATAGAAAAAGTAATTATGAGAGCATATCTCATTTTATTAAATTAAATATCTCAACAAAATCTCTCTTCAGTTCAAAAAGGGCAATTTCTAGTTCACTATTGATAAAAAATGAGTTAAATCAGTTAACTCCTTTTTCTACTCAAATTGAATCAGTTAACTCCTTAGTTTACTCAAATTAGATCTATTAACTCCCTTTAATTTGGAAATCTCCCTTTATGACTGAACTTCACCTTTAATCCTGACCACTGATTGCAATCGATCTCAACCGTTGATGAATTCTGGGCAAGTCTATTTAAGAGACCCTCATCTCTTCATTTTGAAAGGTTGAATGAGAATTGGGATCAAATTGTTGCTAGAATTCATACTCACATTTGTTCATATTCACAGACGCAAAGATCAAGTTTGACCAAAAGTGAACAGATTTAACCACGGTTGACTTGAGTTGACTAGTTTCGAAAAGAATTTTGAAATAATAAAACAAAATTATTTAATTAAATGGAGTACTTACTTCTAATTAATTAAACAAAGTTATTTAATTACGTGAGAAGCCATTCCTGATTAATTAAATGAAGTTATTTAATTAAATAAGAAAAGTGTCTCTAATTAATTAAAGATTATTTAATTAAATAGAAAAAGTAATTATGAGAGCATATCTCATTTTATTAAATTAAATATCTCAACAAAATCTTTCTTCAGTTCAAAAAGGGAAATTTCCAGTTCACTATTGGTCAAAAATGAGTTAAATCAATTAACTCCTTTTTCTACTCAAATTGAATCAGTTAACTCCTTATTTTTCTCAAATTAAATCTATTAACTCGCTTTAAATTGGAAATCTCCCTTTACGACTGAACTTCACCTTTAATCCTGACCGTTGATTGAAATCGATCTCAACCGTTGATGAATTCTAGGAAAGTCTATTTAAGAGACCCTCATCTCTTCATTTTGAAAGGTTGAATGAGAATTTGCATCAAATTGTTGCTGAAATTCATACTCACATTTGCTCATATTCACATACGCAAAGATCAAGTTTGACCAATAGTTGACTAGATTTAACCACGGTTGACTTGAGTTGACTAGTTTTGAAAAGAATTTTGAAATAATTATAAGAAAGTATTTAATTAAATGGAGTACTTACTTCTAATTAATTAAACAAAGTTATTTAATTAAATGAGAAGCCATTTCTAATTAATTAAATAAAGTTATTTAATTAAATAAGAAAAGTGTCTCTAATTAATTAAAGATTATTTAATTAAATAGAAAAAGTAATTATGAGAGCATATCTCATTTTATTAAATTAAATATGTCAACAAAATCTCTCTTCAGTTCAAAAAGGGAAATTTCTAGTTCACTATTGATCAAAAATGAGTTAAATCAGTTAACTCATTTTTGTACTCAAATTGAATCAGTTAACCCTTATTTTACTCAAATTAAATCTGTTAACTCTCTCTAATTTGGAAATCTCCCTTTATGATTGAACTTCACCTTTAATCCTGACTGTTGATTGAAATCGATCTCAACCGTTGATGAATTCCAAGAAAGTCTATTTAAGAGATCCTCATCTCTTCATTTTGAAAGGTTGAATTAGAATTTGCATCGAATTGTTGCTGGAATTCATACTCACATTTGCTCATATTCACATACGCAAAGATCAAGTTTGACCAAAAGTTGACCAGATTTAACCATAGTTGACTTGAGTTGACTAGTTTTGAAATTTTTTTTGAAATAATTAAACGAAATTATTTAATTAAATGGAGTACTTACTTCTAATTAATTAAACAAAGTTATTTAATTAAATGAGAAGCCATTCCTAATTAATTAAATGAAGTTATTTAATTAAATAAGAAAAGTGTATCTAATTAATTAAAGATTATTTAATTAAATAGAAAAAGTAATTATGAGAGCATATCTCATTTTATTAAATTAAATATCTCAACAAAATCTCTCTTCATTTCAAAAAGGAAAATTTTCTGTTCACTATTGATCAAAAATGAGTTAAATGAGTTAACTCTTTTTTCTTCTCAAATTGAATCAATTAACTCCTTATTTTACTCAAATTAAATCTGTTAACTCCTTTTAATTTGAAAATCTCCCTTTATGACTGAACTTTGCCTTTAATCCTGACCGTTGATTGAAATCGATCTCAACCACTGATGAATTCCAAGAAAGTCTATTTAAGAGACCCTCATCTCTTCATTTTGAAAGGTTGAATTAGAATTTGCATCGAATTGTTGCTAGAATTCATACTCACATTTGCTCATATTCACATATGCAAAGATCAAGTTTGACCAAAAGTTGACCAGATTTAACCACGGTTGACTTGAGTTGACTAGTTTTGAATTTTTTTTTGAAATAATTAAACGAAATTATTTAATTAAATGGAGTACTTACTTCTAATTAATTAAACAAAGTTATTTAATTAAATGAAAAGCCATTCCTAATTAATTAAATGAAGTTATTTAATTAAATAAGAAAAGTGTCTCTAAGTAATTAAATATTATTTAATTAAATAGAAAAAGTAATTATGAGGGCATATCTCATTTTATTAAATTAAATATCTCAACAAAATCTCTCTTCATTTCAAAAAAGAAAATTTTCTGTTCACTATTGATCAAAAATGAGTTAAATGAGTTAACTCTTTTTTCTACTCAAATTGAATCAATTAACTCCTTATTTTACTCAAATTAAATTTGTTAACTCCTTTTAATTTGAAAATCTCCCTTTATGACTGAACTTCACCTTTAATCCTGATCGTTGATTGAAATCGATCTCAACCGTTGATGAATTCTAGGAAAGTCTATTTAAGAGACCCTCATCTCTTCATTTTGAAAGGTTGAATGAGAATTTGCATCGAATTGTTGCTGAAATTCATACTCACATTTGCTCATATTCACATACGTAAAGATCAAGTTTGACTAAAAGTTGACCAGTTTTAACCACGATTTTCTTGAGTTGACTAGTTTCGAAAAGAATTTTGAAATAATTAAATGAAATTATTTAATTAAATGGAGTACTTACTTCTAATTAATTAAACAAAGTTATTTAATTAAATAAGAAGCCATTCCTAATTAATTAAGTGATGTTATTTAATTAAATAAGAAAAGTGTCTCTAATTAACTAAAGATTATTTAATTAAATAGGAAAAGTAATTATGAGAGCTTATCTCATTTTATTAAATTAAATATCTCAACAAAATCTGTCTTTAGTTCAAAAAGGGAAATTTCTAGTTCACTATTGATCAGAAATGAGTTAAACCAGTTAACTCCTTTTTCTACTCAAATTGAATCAATTAACTTCTTATTTTACTCAAATTAAATCTATTAATTCCCTTTAATTTGAAAATCTCCCTTTATGACTGAACTTCACCTTTAATCCTGACCGTTGATTGAAATCGATCTCAACTGTTGATGAATTCCAGGATAGTCTATTTAAGAGACCCTCATCTCTTCATTTTGAAAGGTTAAATGAGAATTTGCATTGAATTGTTGCTAGAATTCATACTCACATTTTCTCATATTCACATACGCAAAGATCAAGTTTGACCAAATGTTGATTAGATTTAGCCACGGTTGACTTGAGTTGACTAGTTTCGAAAAGAATTTTGAAATAATTTAACAAAATTATTTAATTAAATGGAGTACTTACTTCTAATTAATTAAACAAAATTATTTAATTAAGTGAGAAGCCATTCCTAATTAATTAAATGAAGTTATTTAATTAAATAAGGAAAGTGTCCCTAATTAATTAAAGATTATTTAATTAAATAGAAAAACTAATTATGAGAGCATATCTCATTTTATGTAATGTCCCGCCAAGGGATCCAAAGAATTAATCTAAAATTTCACTAAGTTTTCCAAACAATTTTTTTAAAAAAAATATGAATCACATCTAATATAACTATTCATCTAACATCACATCCTTATGAAATAACAATGATACATCCAACAGTCTTAAACCATATACAAGTGTCCTTTTTTGTAATTACATTTTCAAATTGCTCAATCCTCCACTGTACATGTTACAAGGTATGAAAAGCTTAAAAGAACAAACATCTATATAAATAAAGTACATCATCATCTAATATTAATCCATGATGCAATAAAATAAATGAAAACCACATGTCATACATGATACATCATCATCATAAAGATATAAAAATCCATCATAAAAGATAACCATATATCACATACATAATAAACTAAGTGCATGGTTCCTCCCAACCATAAATAGCATCATTAGACCATCGTGGATCCTGACCATCCCTCCATGTGTAACATTCCAAAGCACTGAAGAGATCATCGGTATTAACATAGTAGGAATGTCACTCCTAAAACATCCTACTAACATGCAAAGTAAAGCATAGGATACCATCATCTAACATATGCAAATCATCAATATAAGAAACATACCAATAAATACATCCATCATAAGGTATATCATCTATCATAATGATCTAAGAATAGAATGAAGATAAATACCAACCAAGAAAGCATCAGCCATGGTGTCCCAAACGGATCTCAAATGATAAGAGTGGAAAATACACTACCACCCGACCACGTGTGTAATGCCTCGCCAAGGGATCCAAAGAATTTCACTAAATTTACCCAACAATTTTTTTTTTTTGTCATGCCCAAAAAAAAATTCAAAGCAAAAACACACCAAATTTTTTTTTTTTTTCTGAGATACTAATAATTAAACCCACTAAGTTGATAGTTTTAAATTAGTTTAAAACACATGTACATTGCAAGATGTTCAATGCCTTTCCCTTAACAGTGTCCTGACAATATCATAAAAGTTTATGACCGATGGTTATGAATAGATCGTTAAAACTGAGCATTCGTTATTACTTTACTTTTAAACAAATATACAATTTCGTTTATATTAACTTTTAAATTAAAACTAATTATTTCTCTAAAGGTAAATACTAACATATTTATTAAATCTAATATAACAACATTTATTAAATTTAGGCTAATATTATCTAATCAATATAGTTAATTAAATCATAAATAATAATTCTACATTATTTTAAATCAATCCATCTTCTTTATACTTACCCCATAATTAACATAATACCAAACAATAATCTTAGAAGTCTTAACCAAATAATACAACCAATAACAAAGTTAATTAATTTTCAAATGTATTCTAACACTATTATAAATCTAACATTAATGATCCAAAACACGTATACTAAATACCTTTTTACTAAAAATTAATATGATTAGCAACATATCCTAACAAAACATCTGAACTAAACTAGATCTAACTATCTCCAAGACTTAATAGCTAAACAAATAAATACAAATTAATTAATAGAAATTAAATAAATAAGTTACTAAAATAAGAAACTAATAAAATAAAATAAAATTTAAACTCACCTATACTAATTCCTTCTTCCCTAAACATGCAAATCTATTCTCAACCTTCAAACTAATATTAAACTTAAACTTTCTACCACTCACCAAAAATTCCTACCAATAAAAAAAAACATTAACTAAATTATAATCTACAATGATTCTCTTAACTATACTAACTGAATTGTATTTATTCCTAGGTCACTAACTAGTTATATCACCCTCTTATCAAAAAAGAACATATTTAATAAAGGCTCTGCTACCATTATACATTATTCTAACTCATTTCTCTTAATTATCTTAAGTAAATCTACTCCTAACCTTATAGCAAGAACATTTGTTAATAACCAATCTACACTACCCCACTACCAAACTTTATAAACACACCATCAACAATTTCATCCCAAATCGCTGGATGGTGGAGAGTCTTAGGTGATATGTGAATGGTGTAGGATGGGACGCATCCTCCTTGGGACACTCACCCTTTGGACCTCAATGTGGAGGCACCTGAACAGATTCAAAGTAATGTAGATAGCATTATTACCCCATCAAATCAAAAGTCACAGCATTTACTTATGAACAAGATATGTGTTGGATAAAAAAGCTGTAGGATGTGATTTCTCTGCACATTAATTGGAGGAGAGGAAATCGATGTTTAAAATTTGATTTTTCTAGCTGTACATAGTTAAGGTGGTGTAGAAAGTTACGTATCTAATGGTAAAGGGAGGGGTTGGAAAATGTAGTACACTGGTAGTAGCGATTACTCTCCTTCCCAAGTCGAAAGAACATATTCACAAATTCCCAAGTTGTGTGTACGGAATTAGGGTCGTGACCAAGCAGGGTGCTGAGTTGAGGTGATAGGCAATTTCAACGCCTAGCTCTAGGATACGGTTTCTATGTGGTACCATTTCTAGGTTATGATAGTGCAGGGGTGAATTTTATAAACTTATTTATTCTTAATTCATTCATTTAAATACTTCCATTTATCTTTTTTTAAGATGTCCTTTTTATGTTGACTTTGCTCACGGGTTTCTTCTCCTAATATCAAAATTTGAAGATGACATATTTTTATATCTATTACTACTATATATTGTTCAATCATTTTATTATTTTAATAGTGTCCTATTAACAAGATTCTAAGTATATTCTTGCTGAATAAAATATTAGACTGTAATAGGCTTCCATTATATTTCTCATTCCAATACAAATTCCAGAGAGGTAATATGCATCTACAGCAAGTTTCACTAAGAGTTTTATTGCATTTCCTCCTGTTCTCCGTTTGATAGTATATGAGTGTGGGTTTGAATTTGGCTTAACTGGGCTATCCTTTTTTTATAAGATTATCGGTTCTATTGATGCTACTTGTAATAGTAGTAAATAAAACTAGAATCTAAAAAACTTCCCATGCTATTGGTTTGATATATTACATCAACTTTATAGCTTACATTTGATCATGTTCCATTTCAAAATTTTACTGAAGTATTCATTATAATGAAACTTTGATGAAAATTTATATCAACTAGCTTCTTCCATGAGCAATCACAATTGAATGCCTCTTAAATTTGTTATTCTAAAATATAATCATGACTATTTCTTAACATGAAACTATCTCATATATGAAAGAGAAGATAATCAACTTCCTTTATTCGAGTAAAGCACATAAAGATAGAGTCTTACAATGTATTCAATAAGAGAACCTCCAAATTATTTTCTCTGCCCATGAACCCATACATCACAGTGGTATATACAAATGGAGATTTTCTTTTATAGCTCAACACACAAAGCAAAAAGAGTAGGAACTATACTCTTACAAATACAACATTTGATGTTGTGAGAAAATAATATCTCCAAAAGACATATCTCTTCTTCTCTACTATGCAATCATTCATTTCAACTACACGAACAATATGGAGAGTTCACCTTTACAATTACAAAGCAAAATGACAAGTTTTATCTTCATGCAACGGCCATAAGCTGATCATTCCAAGCTTGTTCCATTGCTCCCTTGAGCACAAAATCTGTAAATGCATCACAAATAAAAAAAGCAAAGACCACGGGTGCTTTCCACCCAACCATAGGCCTCCATAGAGACCACCCCCGTGCTAGGGGAACAAGGCTCAAACCAGGTTACACAAATACATCACAAAATTTTGCATGAAGACACAACACAAAACACAATCAACACCCTTTAATGGCTTGCACAATGATTCACCATTGGAATCATAAAACGTTGGGTGAAGGTGGGCTCTTCAAGGAGGAGAAATTAATAAATATCATATTGCCAATACATTTTGCCTCTCAAGGCCTCCACAACATAAACAACATATTACCACTGCATTGCCTCTCAACGCCTTCAAAACAACCATCTTCTCCTCATCCACCAAACCTCTTTGTTCCTCCCAAACAACAAGTTTCATGGCCATGAAGGAGCCCATGCTCCATAATAACAACCTCATCATGAGGTAAAAATAAAATTTTCTTTCTCACCTGCAATGTCAAGCCCAACTTATGCCCTTCACCCAAGGCTTCTCTGCCCTCCCAAGGGTGAGTGAAGCCTTCACACCCATAATCACAATCAACACTCACATTCAACAACAACAAAAAAAATGAAGAACAACAAAACCAAGAAAGGATCTCCAAAAGTACAAAACACATTCACTTTCCATTCCAACAAAAACAAAACCAAGAAGGTGAACCAAGAAATTTATAAGAACATCACACATTCTCAGATTGTCACAATACATAATCAATGCTCATAATGCAACAAGAACACCACACTTTCACACAATACCCAAAAATCCATATCATAAGATTTACAATGCAAATGCATACTTTATTAATGAACTCTCACACTTGCAGATTTGTTTAACCATGCTAAAAGCAAGAATGAGAAAGAAACAAGTTTTGAGACACCAACATTGGTCCAAGCTATGGTAAAGATAGTTGTAGTAGAGCTCCCTTAATCTCCCTCCAAAACCTAACAGTCTCTAAAATTAGAGAGTTGGTAGACACCCCACTAGTTGGCCAAGACCCTCTAATAAAGCCTTCCTACTAGCTATTTTTAGCAAAAGACACTAAACCACCTCTTCTTATAAACTTGTCTCCCCTAAGTTTTCTATTTTTTTTTGACTTAGTGGGAACATAGATAAGACAACTCCAAATTCGAATTGATGGAAGAATGCATGGGTAAAGGGGCTCCCTAGGCTATCTAGGCACTCACATGATCAAAATTAGGTCCCTGACATGATCCACTATCATATGGGTAACTTATTTTCACCTAAAAGACACTTAGGGACCACCTAATGACCCCTAAAAACCCTAGCCAAGTCAAAATTCGAATTTCCTTTGATTGAGACTCCTCATAGCATTTTTCTATGTGAAGTTAACTTGGGTTCTTCATTGGGGTTAGGTTTAGGTTAGGTTACTTCTTGACAAACCTCACAAGTACAACACAAGTGTCAAGTGATACACACAAAACATCACATTACATTAAAATGACTTATTTTACAATAATACATGAACTAGGCTACTATGCACACATACAATTCACATATACGAATAAAACACATTACAATGAGGTTTGAATCTTTTCCACTAATTCAACCTTGGCAATGTCATGTTTGTAGTAGTTTGAGCCTTAATTCCCCTTTAAACCCATGGTCAAATTCCTGCACACTAAATTCAAGCATCAGTAGTCCAAGAAAATCATGTAAACAATAAGTAGCTAAGTGAAATAATCTTTATCTCATTCAACATTAGACTTGCATATATTTCATCATCTCTAATTAATTTTCCCTTTCTTAATCATTTCAAATATAACCTTCAAAAAATTAAAATATCAAACTTACATATCACATTCAACATTTGAGTTCCATACTTCATTCTTTTTAATTAAATTACTTTTTCTAATAATTTCCATGTAAAATGCTCAAAATACTATAACATCAAACTTTACTTATCATAACATGGTCAATTTAATATTATGAATAGTTTCATAGTCTATTTTTATCATTGTGACAAGATGTTGAATCCACAACTATTGAATTCCTAAGTATGCGGGTTAGGTCTCAATGCATAACAAAATTTATTTATTTTGTAACTCTAATTTCCACTTAAACATTACATTCTTACATTACAAGCATTTCTACCATTCAATTTCTATTAAAGCAATGTCAATAGCTTAAAACATGAATAGAATCATTAAATGCATCAATTAGGTCATAATATGCAGAAGTAATTGTGAATAATCAAAATGCAGATATTAAAATGACATAACCCTACAGTCTCAAAAGTGTATCAAAATATAGGATTAAAATAACCGTAATGCAATTATCTCATTGGTACTATGATGGATTGGGTGAGGCCTCACATTTTTAAAACACGAAAGATAAACCATTCACAACACTTGCAGAAGCAGTAGAAACAATTCAAATAAAAGTAAACATAACATACATAATAGATTTCATTCTTTAAAGATCCCTTAACGTTGAATTACATCTAACCATAACTATTCATCTAACATCACATCCTTATGAAATAACAATAATACATCCAACATTCTTAAACCATATACAAGTGTCTTTTTAGTAATTACATTTTATATTGCTCAATCATCCACTATACATGTTACAAGGTATGGTAAGCTTAAAAGAATAAACATTTGTATAAATAAAATACATCATCATCCAATATTAATCCATGATGCAATAACATAAATGAAACTATAAACAATACACGATACATCATCGCAAAAGATATAAACATCCATCACAAAATATAACCATATATCACAAACATAAATAACTAAGTGTACGGTTCCTCCCAACCATTAATAGCATCATTAGAACATCGTGGATCCTAACCATCCCTCCGTGCATAACATTCCAAAGCACCGAAGAGATCATCGGTATTATCATAATAGGAATGTCACTCCTTAAACATCCTACTAACATACAAAGTAAAGCATAGGATACCATCATCTAACATGTGCAAATCATCAATATAAGAAACATATCAGTAAATACATCCATCATAAGGTATATCATCAATCATAATGATCCAAGAACAGAATGAAGATAAATACCAACCAATAAAGCACCAGCCACGGTGTCTCAGACGGATCTCAAATGATAAGAGTGGAAAAAACACTACCACCCAACCGCGTGAAGCCTAAGTGGTCCACTCCCACCGTGTTGAGGAGATAATATCAAGTCCCAAATAGGATAGCTAAACCACAAATTATAAATCTCTATAAGTCCAAGAATCTTAAAAGTATACTACTCAAAGGTTCCATCACACACAAAATTGACATCTACTTCCTAGAGGCACAACAATGACATGTAGGAAACCTACTCTGCAAGCAGGAAAGTGTCATCACATTTATCACATACAAGTTACCTTAGTAGTTAGCTAAACTCTATGGGTCCATACTGATCTCATGCGGCCACTAGTATCCTCTCATACTGACGAGGCATACTACGAAATGCACGGTCGCAACCATGCATTCTCACTACTCCCATCCTAGCTTGTACAAGTGCTTAAGGCATGGGCGAGAACCAAAACAATTATCTTTTTAAGTTCATTTAATCCCCATTTAGTGTGTAAATGTTATCACTTATTAACCAAACTTACAATGAGTTACCCTGGCAGCCACTTAGGGCCCCAGCCTCCATTGCAAGCCACTTCCCGACACTACAAGTAGATTACCTACCCTAAGCTCATGGAATCATAAATCTCAAAATCAAAAAAGATAATCCATAATAAAATTATCAAATATGCATAAAAGCATCAAATATCCATAATAAGAATCATCAAATCTCCAAAATAAGAATCATCAAATCTCCATGAGCATCTGAAAAGCATCCATAGAAAATCATGACCACAACAGTTCTCTATTGGAAACTGAAGGCATCACTAACAATCATAAGTATCCATTGGTTCTCAATAACCAAAATATATCTCAAAATAAATCACCATATCCATTGGTTCTTCAACAAGCAACCAAGAATATCAAATCATACTGATCGAAGACTCCAAAATTGTTGAGTCAAAAATGTCACAACATGACATCATCAAGAAATAAATCAAGATTTGAGACCCATCATGGAAACTAGGAAATAATCCAAGGATAACTAATCGATGACCCAAAAATGATTAGCTCAAGTGTCTTAGATACATATACATCTCAGCTTCACACATGAAGACTGATGAACAATAACAATCAGTAAATACAAACATTTCATAGAACATACGATCACATTACCATGGTTGGGGTTATAAAGATCGAGACCAAATAAAATCAACATGCCAACACATCTCATAACCCCTGAGCCTCTGGTAACAACCTAGGACTAGTCATCACTAGTCAACCCAAAAACCCAAAACAAGAATCATATAGAATACACGATGCAAACACATGTTTTGGTTTTGCTAAAATCTCATAGTTAAATCAAGTGTAAAGTTTCTTTTTGCATTTTCAAGTGTAGGGGTTTCAGTTTTCTGTTTGCAAGTATACTTTTAGGTGTCTAAGTTTCATCATTGATCTACAAGTCAACCCAATTGTTCCTTGATAGCATTATCCTTCCATTATTAAGAATTACATTCTAAGAATAACTTAAGGATACATATTTACTCATTAAATCATTTGTTTTATTTGCTAAGATCCAAGTTACTAATTGAATATCTCTTCCTTATCATTATTTCAACTTTTCAACATAATCTAAGAATCATTATTCTTTTATAAAAGAACCAATTATCAATCCTCGAATAAGAAGATTATAAATTAATTAAAATAATCAATTTAATCAATCAATTAACATAGGTACACCATCCATGACCTATTAACATTCTTATAGTACTCAATTAGAAAATTAATTAAATATTACTAAAGTCTGAGTCTTTCAACTTAATCGTTATCATTGTTGACAACCATATAATATCTAAAGTCATTATTCAAGTCATAAGGCTTACCAACTTCGATACTTAACAACTCCACTAAAGAATTGTTATTAGCATATTAATTAATACTCTATTACATAACTTAATTATTAGTTAAATTTAATTAATTCTTCAATTAATAATTACATATCTTGATTAACCACTCAATGCATATCATTTGATTAACAATAACTTCATGAATTTAAGATTTAACCAGGTCCCACTTCATCAATATTCAAATTAATAATTTAATAATAACTTGTTAATGACTAATAACAAGTTATATCGAAAATAAATATACAATATCAATTTCATTATTATTGTTAATGAATTTTAATGCTGATAACAATAATTAGAAACTTCAATTTATAACATTCCCTATCAAATACCCTTAATTTAATTAAGCTAATTATTAATTCTTCAAGCCAAATTTCACAAATTCAAACAAACTAATCTCTCTCTCTTATTATTATTATTATTATTAAATCGAAATTCGTATTTAACAATTATCAACATTCAACATTTATAACCAACAATATTAAAGTCAAACACTGGATGGATGTATATATATATATATATAATAATTATTATTAAATCACATATTTAATCCCTATATATATATATATATATATATATTAATAAACTTAATAATATAATAATTATTCTAAACATGAAATACTATTAACAACTAATTTCACATCATATCAAATAATGAAATATCAAAATACACACATTATAAATTACATATATATGAAACAACATATATATTAACCTGCGTTATGTAAGACTTAAACGTTTTTTTTTTTTTTTAAATGCAATTAAAAAAAAACAAAGAATCGCTCTCGTTTAATTTAAAACGGGCTGTGCGCTAACGGCTGTTGCCGCAGTCGTAGGTACGACTGTGTCAGCAGACCGTAGGCCAGCAAATAAAAAGGAAGGGTGGGGTGAGGTAATACCCCCGCCCACTAACATTTATTTATTTTAATAAACGTTTTCTTCAAAACGTAAATCGCTTGTGCGATCCGTATTTTTTAAATATTGTTTCATTGCGATAATAAAATAGTGTTTTTAATCAAGTATATACATATATGTATATATGTATATATATTTATATGTGTATACGTACATGTGTATATATATATAAGTATATATGTGTATATATATATATATATATGCATTTTTTATCAAGTATATTATATTTTAATAAGCATATATATATATATATGGATATATACGCAGATCGTTACCAAGAATCATTGCATTTCAGTATTTTACATTGTAAATATAAATATATATATTCATAAAAGAATGCAGATTCTATATATATTTAAAAGAGAACATATATAACTTTAAATAAGAAGGGCTTTCAAATTCTTTAAATTAAGAAATTTTCCTTTAAATTAATTGTTCTCTAAATCTGCTTGTTAATTCCATCTAATAGGTTTGACTACTAGTTTGAAAACAATTTCAAATCTATTTGTCAATTTGATTCTAATTCGAACCCAGACTCGATTCAAATCTAATTTCCTCCTTAATTGGATCTAGGTTTTTCTAATGTTTTCTTCTCAACCAAATAAAATATCTAAATTTCAATTTCAATTATAGATTCAATCACAAGGGTATTCAGACACATCTAACAGACATGATGAAGACAGGAAGAGAAATAGTGCAAAGAGAATATGCAATTATCACGAGTGCACCTGGACACTGATGCTAATCTGCCATGCCTCAGAAGTCCATAGAAAATCCCTTCCTTCTCCATCATTCACAATTCCTCTAAGATCCAAGCCAACTGAATCTTTCAAGTGACTAGAACTGCTAGAAGAAGCATAAAAGCAAGTAGAAAATATATGAGCATGTGAATCTTCTCCAATGCATGTAAGCTTTGAAGCTTCCATTTAAGCTTCTAGCTTGTAGTTTCCATTAAGCTTCCATTTAAGCTTGTCCAACCACACTAGGAGAGCCTCAATTTAAAGGCCTCTAAGATGCATCTAGAATGTGTCTAGAAACAACTAGAAGATAAGGATGACAACCAAGCATGAGTCTTCTCCAACCTTCTAGATGAGTCTTAAGGTTGTAGACACCATGTGCTCAAATAAAATGCTAACTCTCAAGTGTAGACAACTAGTGCATTCTTAGAGTGCAAACTCCAGTGTTGTCTATATGGCAACTCCCGAGAATTTGCCAACTCCTATGTGAGCAAATATAAATATAATGCACAATCATTAATATAATATTTAATTTACTTCTTCCAATTTAATTTATTTATTTATTAAATATCATGCACTAACTTTTATAATTCCACTTTTCAATCTTAATATATTTATATTTTAATCACATGAGATTTGGAATCTTTTATTAATTTAAATATATTTTCCACTTTTAAATTTTATTTTCCAAAACTTAATTACTAAAATATTTATTAGCTTTAATAATATTATTATTTAGTCATTTATTTAAAAATGAACTCCAAATATATTATTATTAAAATAAATGTTGTCACATTCCAAATTTAAACTTTAAACTTTTATTTTCAAATTTAATTATTTTATTTAATTAATTTCTCAATTAATTAAATAAAATAAATATTAAAATACCATATTAATTTTTCATTTAATTAAACCATTAATTAAATCTTTTAATTAGGCTTAATTAATAGAAAATACATCAAAGACTCACAAGGTAAAAATACGAAATTTCATCATAGCTAGCATACATACAAAACCAAACCAAGGCTAATATCATGAATTACATCATCCGACGCATTCGAAAGGTACTCAAATTAGATACTTATCCTAATTTTTCAAAAAAAACAAATGGCTTAAAGGGTTGAGATTTGGACTTGAGAATTTATCTCCCCTCTCTTATCATTGAGATAATCTGATAGGGTACGCTCATCCTAGCAATTCAGGGAAGTCGATACCCGGTACCTGCAACCTGCATAAAAATCATGCATGTACAAGCACAATATATACTAAACTAAACAGGCAATGGCAGGAAGTGGTGCATCATGTAGATCCCGACTAGCAGGTGACTACGACTCCCTTCCTTAACCACATTAGACACGCCATACAAAAATAAACACGCAAAGCAAACACACACACCATACACATGCAAGTATGGGGTAAGTATCCATAATAAAACACATGTGATAATAAATCATCTTACTAATCATCATTAATAACTGCAAACACTGAAAATAATCATTATGCATACATGAAATGTAAAGTCTAAGTAATCTCATCACATACTAAACTAAATTCATAGCACAATATCTGATAATCTCAAAAGAATTCTGCTAACCAACAATATAAAACTAGCTCTAAAAGAGTTCAGCAATGATAACAAAATGCGAACCAGGGGCAGACACTACAATGTGGAACCTAAGTGGTCCACTCCCACCGTGCTAAGGAGATAGTCTCAAGTCCCAAACAGGCTATCAAAACTACAAAGCATAAATCGCTATAAGTCCAGAAATCCTAAAAGTATACTACTCAAAGGTTCCATTCACACAAAACTGACATCTAATTCCCAGAGGCACACAATGACATGTAGGAAACCTATTCTGCAAGCAGGAAAGTGTCATCGCATTTATCACATACAAGTTACCCTGGCAGTTAGCTAAACTCCACGGGTCCATACTGATCTCATGCAGCCACTAGTATCCTCTCATACTGACGAGGCATACTACAGAATGCAAGGTCACAACCATGCGTTCTCACTACTCACATCCTAGCCTGTACAAGCACTCAAGGCATGGGGAAGAACCAAAACAATTATTTTTTTAGGTTCATTTAATCCTCATTTAGTGTGTAAATGTTATCACTTATTAACCAAACTTACAATGAGTTACCCTAGCAGCCACTTAGGGCCCCAACCTCTATTTCAAGCCACTTCTTGACACTACAAGTAGATTACCTACCCTAAGCTCATGGAATCATAAAATCACCACAGTCCTGTACAAGCGACTATAAAGAAAATCCAAAAGATAATCCATAAAAAGAATCATCAAATATCCATGATAAAAGCATCAAATATCCATAATAAGAATTATCAAATCACCAAGATAAGAATCATCAAATCTCCATGAGCATCTGAAAAGCATCCATAGAAAATTATGACCACAACAGTTCTCTATTGGCAATAGAAGGCATCACTGATAATAAAAAATATCCATTGGTTCTCAATAACTAAAATATATCTCAAGATAAATGGTTCTCAAAATCATACTAATCAAAGACTCCAAAATGGTTGAGTCAAACATGTCACAACATGACATCCTCAAGAAATAAATTCACATTTCAGTCTCATCATGGCGACTAGAAAGTAATCCAAAGATAACTAATTGATGACTCAAAAATGATTAGCTCAAGTGTCTCAAACACAGACATCTCAGCTTCACACATGAAGACTGATGAACAAATACAAACATTTCATAGAGCATGCAATCACATTACCATGGTTGGGCTTATAAAGATTGACACCAAATAAAATCAACATGCCATCACATCTCATAACCCCCGAGCCTCTGGTAACAACCTAGGACTGGTCAACACTAGTCAACCCAAAACTCAAAATAAGAAGCATAAAGAATATATGATGCAAACACATGTTTTGGTTTACTAAATTCACATACTTGAATAATGTCTAGGAGTTTCTAGTTTTCTGTTTGCAAGTATACTTTCAAGTGTCTTAAATTTCATCATTTGACCTACAAGTCAACCCAATTGTTCCCCAATAGCATTATCCTTCCATTATTATTAACTTAAGGATAAATATTCACTAAACTGATCATCATTGACCTTTAATTAAATTGTCCTCTATATTTAACCATGACCCATATTCTAATTGATTAACCTTTCAAATTTTTTTAAGATCATTATTTGTTATATTATAAAAGAACCAATTATCAATCTTCGAATAAGAAGAATATAACTTTATTAAAGTGACCAATTAACATAAAAACACAATCCATGATCCATTAACATTTAAATGGTTAAAACTTAATTAAGTATCTCTAACACTTAAGCCTCTCAATCATTATAATAATTAAATTGTCACTAATAACCGCTAAAGTATCTAAGTCATAATTCAAGTCATTAGAATAAGACTTATCAATTTTGATATCAATATTTTTTACAATCTCGTTAAAAGAATTATATCAATTAAATCTCTATTACATAACATAATTATTAATTAAATCCAATTAACTCTAGTTAATTGATTTAATTAATAATTGCACAACCATACCATCAACTCAATAAATATCAGTTGACCATTAACTAATTAGAATTCTGTAAGATAAAAGTCAACTATAATCCAATACTCAAATGATCACATTAATAATTTAATAATAATAACTTGTTAATATTAATAGCAAGCTATATTGAAAATCTTAATAATAATTTTTATATGACCACATTTGTCACTCTGCAAAAATGTTCCCATTTATATTTTAATAATAACAAGTTATAATAAATCCCCAATACCAAGGATTATTATCTCAAATAAGTTTTCCCTATGTACGTTGATTTAGTTAATTGATACTCCTCCAAATTATTAACCAATTCAATTTGATTAATATCTTTTACAGTACTTCAATCATTAACTAATCTCTTCTAGATTAACTCTGATCGTATTAATTGATAACTATTTATACTATTTATACTATTATTTATTAATAGTTTGTTAGACCCAACAAACATTAATAAATAATAAACTCATCAAAACTATTATTAATCAATCTAGAAAACTTTACATAAGCTTTATTAGCTAACTCTTAATACCATTAAGGTATATCAATAATTTATAATCAATATAACAAGGTCAAAACGTAACAATGACCCATTGTCCAATATCATTAAAATTTGCATCTCTTAATAATCATCATTAAACATCTTTATAAATTACCACCTCTTAACTATTTAATATATATTAAATAGTATTTAATATACATTAAATAATTAATATTAAAAATTCACTACATAAACTATATCAATATCTTTTCTCTACTAATTTTCTCATATAAAAATCCATTTACTTAGATTGACTAATAATTAATTACACTTCGTCTACTATTAACTAATCTTAATTAAATTTGATTTAATTAGATTAGATAATAAATCATATAAAACTAATGCATATTAATAAGATTCTACTAAGAGAAGATTACAATAATATCTTTAATTCATTCCATGCTTTGATATATTATTTTTGTGAAATTTAACCATAAAGAACTCTTGGTTATGGGAAATGGAGAAATATCTGTCCTTGAATAAAATAGTCTCAGTACGACATCCATATCTCCCTAATGAAATGTTGGATTGAGTTGAAATAAAAATATGTTGAAGAGGGCCAAGTTGCGCCAATTCTGACTAGAGCGATCGAATAAATTCGATCACGATAAAAAGTTATGAGTGACTGAGTTTGGGTCTATCCAAAGGGGCAGCGACAGGGCAGTTTGTGATGAATTAAATTTTTTTTTTAATTTAAAATAATTGTTCTCTAAATTTATCCAAATCTTCTAATAGGTCTGGCTTATAGTTTTAGAAACCTTTTTATTTAAGTCCATTAATCAATTTGATTCCAAATCGAACCCAAACCCGTTTTAGATCTAATTTCTTTCTCATTTAGAACTAGGGTTTATTATTGTTTTCTTCTCAACCAAATAAAATATCTAGATTCCAATTCATATCATAGATTTAATCATAGAGAAGATTCAGACATGTATAACAGACATGATGAAGACAGAAAGAGAAATAGTGCAAAGAGAATATGCGAATATCACGAGTGCACCTAGACACTGATGCTAAATTTGCCATGCCTCAGAAGTCCATAGAAAATCCTTTCCTTCTCCATCATTCGCAATTCCTCCAAGATCCAAGCCCACCAAAAACCTCCAAGTGACTAAAAGTGCTAAAAGAAGCATAAGAGCATATAGAAACATATGAGCATGTAGAAGCATATGAGCTTCTCAAAAGCATGTAAGCTTGAAGCTTGAAGCTTCCATTTTAGCTTGTCCAAACACACTAGGAGAGCCTCTATTTAAAGGCCTCTAAGATGCATTTAGAGTATTTCTAGAAACAACTAGAAGATAAGCATGACAACCAAGCATGGGTCTTCTCCAACCTTCTAGATGAGTCTTAAGGTTGTAGACACCATATGCTCAAATAAAATGCTAACTTCTAAGTGTAGACAACTTGTGCATTCTTAGATTGCAAACTCCTGTGTTGTCTACATGACAATTTTTGAGAATTTACCAACTCCTATGTGAGCAAATAGTAAAATAATGCACAATCATTAATATAATATTTACTTTACTCTTTCCAATTTAATTAATTTATTTATTAAATCTCATGCACTAACTTTAATATCTTCACTTTTCAATCTAAATATATTTATATTTTAAGCACATGAAATGTAGAATCTTTTAATAATTTTAAATATATTCTCCACTTTTAAATTTCATTTTCCAAAACTTAATTGCTAAAATATTTATTAGCTTTAATAATAATATTATTTAGTCATTTATTTAAAAATGAACTCTAAATATATTATTATTAAAAAAAATGTTGTCACATTCCAAATTTAAATTTTTAACTTCTTATTTAATTAATTTCTCAATAAAATAAAATAAATATTAAAATACCATATTAATTTTTCATTAAATTAAACCATTAATTAAATCTTTTAATTAGGCTTAATTAATAGAAAATACATCAAAGACTCACAAGGTAAAAATATGAAAACCCATCATAGCCAAAATACATACAAAATCAAACCAAGGGTTAATATCACAAATTACGTCATCTGACGCATTCAGAGGGTACTCAACTCGGATACTTTCCCTAATATTTCAATTAGGACAAATGGCTTAAAAAGTTGGGATTTGGACTTGAGAATTTATCTCCCCTCTCTTATCATTGAAATAGTGTGATAGGGTACGCTCATCCTGGCAATTCAGGGAAGTCGATACCCGGTACCTACAACCTGCATAAAAATGACGCATGTACAAGCACAATATACTAAACTAAATAGACAATGTTAGGAAGTGGTGCATCGTGTAAATCTCGACTAGCAGGTGACTACGACTCCCTTCCTTAACCACATCAGACATGTCATACAAAAGCAAACACGCACACCATACACATGCAAGTATGGGGTAAGTATCCATAATAAAACACATATGATAATAAATCATCTTACTAATCATCATTAATAACTACAAATACTGAAAATAATCATCATGCATACATAAAATGCAAAATCTAAGTAATCTCATCACATAATAAACTCAATCTATAACACAATATCTGATAATTTCAAAAGAATGCTGCTAACCAACAACATAAAACTAGCTCTAAAAGAGTTCAGCAATGAAAACAAAATTGTAACCTAGGGGCAGACACTACATCCACCCTCCCTGGGATTAGGCTTACTCTTGGAAGTCTACAGGAATGAAAAACTAAGTTACTCACTTTGCGTGTTCTATTGAACCCTTTTCTCCCTACAGGAGGATATGATTCCACTTGGAATATTACAACACACTTAGAGCAATATAATTCTAGTTTAATGGTAAACTGAAAACAATATCGATCCAACATTTATTCTTTTAACAACTACTAAAATAGATCCCTTAATATATTTTAAACAAGAGCAACTTAATGCTTGCAAAGATAATCTAGAACATATTACCTTACTACATAGATAAAAGATACATGTTTTGCAACTAGAATGTGTTTCAATTTTTAGTTTTTCCCTCGTTTAGATTTAAGTAGAATTTTCAGCTTTGAAAGCTAAGTGTTGAAGTATGAAAAATATGCAAGTAACAGTTTAGGTTATGTTTCAATCCACCTAGTTTTCAAGTTTTTAGTTTGAAAGAGATACACATGATAGTTTAAAGTTTTCATTTTGTTCAACTAGTTAACAACTAGTGGCATTCCAATATATCCAGAGCTCTCAATGTTGAAACTCGGGCTCTGATACCAAATGTAATGCCCCGCCAAGGGATCTAAAGAATTAATCTAAAATTTCACTAAGTTTTCCAAACAATTTTTTTTAAAAAAAATGAAAGTAAAACCATTCATAACATTTGCGGAAGCAATAGTAACATCCAACTGAAAATAAACATAACACAACATAACAAATTACATTCCTTAAAGATCCCTTAATGTTGAATCACATCTAATTTAACTATTCATCTAACATCACATCCTTATGAAATAACAATGATACATCCAACATTCTTAAACCATATAGAAGTGTCTTTTTTTGTAATTACATTTTCAGATTGCTCAATCCTCTACTGTACATGTTACAAGGTATGAAAAGCTTAAAAGAATAAACATCTATATAAATAAAGTACATCATCATCTAATATTAATCCATGATGCAATAACATAAATGAAAACCACATGTCATACATGATACATCATCATCATAAAGATATAAACATCCATCATAAAATATAACCATATATCACATACATAATAAACTAAGTGCATGGTTCCTCCCAACCATAAATAGCATCATTAGACCATCATGGATCCTAGCCATCCCTCCGTACATAAAATTTCAAAGCATCGAAGAGATCATCGGTATTAACATAGTAGGAATGTCACTCCTAAAACATCCTACTAACATGCAAAGTAAAGCATAAGATACCATCATCTAACATATGCAAATCATCAATATAAGAAATATACTGATAAATACATCCATCATAAGGTATATCATCTGTCATAATGACCAAAGAACAGAATGAAGATAAATACCAACCAAGAAAGCATCAGCCACGGTGTCCCAGACGGATCTAAAATGATAAGAGTGGAAAATACACTACCACCCGACCACGTGGAACCTAAGTGGTCCACTCCCACCATGCTGAGGAGATAGTCTCAAGTCCCAGACAGGCTATCAAAACTACAAAGCATAAATCTCTATAAGTCCAAAAATCCTAAAAGTATACTACTCAAAGGTTCCATTCACACAAAACTGGCATCTAATTCCCAGAGGCACACAATGACATGTAGGAAATCTACTCTGCAAGCGGGAAAGTGTCATCCCATTTATCATGTACAAGTTTCCCTAGCAGTTAGCTAAACTCCACGGGTCCATACTGATCATGGCCACTAGTATCCTCTTATACTGACGAGGCATACTACAAAATGCAAGGTCGCAACCATGCGTTCTCACTACTCCCATCCTAGCCTGTACAAGCACTCAAGGCATGGGCAAGAACCAAAATAATTATCTTTTTAAGTTCATTTAGTCTTCATTTAGTGTGTAAATGTTATCACTTATTAACCAAACTTACAATGAGTTACCCTGGTAGCCACTTAGGGCCCCAGCCCCCATTGCAAGCCACTTCCCGACACTACAAGTAGATTACCTACCCTAAGCTCATGAAATCATAAAATCACCACAGTCCTATACAAGCGACTGTAAAGAAAATCCAAAAGATAATCCATAAAAAGAATCATCAAATATCCATGATAAAAGCATCAAATATCCATAATAAGAATTATCAAATCACCAATATAAGAATCATCAAATCTCCATGAGCATCTGAAAAGCATCCATAAAAAATCATAACCACAACAGTTCTCTATTGGCAATTGAAGGCATCACTGATATTCAAAAATATCCATTGGTTATCAATAACCAAAATATATCTCAAGATAAATGGTTCTCAAAATCATACTGATCGAAGACTCCAAAATGGTTAAATCAAACATGTCACAATATGACATCCTCAAGAAATAAATCCACATTTCAGTCCCATCATGGCGACTAGAAAGTAATCCAAGGATAACTGATCGATGACTCAAAAATGATTAACTCAAGTGTCTCATACACATACATCTCAGCTTCACACATGAAGACTGATGAACAAATACAAACATTTCATAGAGCATGCAATCACATTACCATGGTTGGGTTTATAAAGATCGAGACCAAATAAAATCACCATGCCATCACATCTCATAACCCCCGAACCTCTGGTAACAACCTAGGACTGGTCAACATTAGTCAACCCAAAACCCAAAACAAGAAGCATAAAGAAGACATGATGCAAACACATGTTTTGGTTTACTAAATTCACATAGTTGAATAATGTGTAGGGGTTTCCAGTTTTTTGTTTGCAAGTATACTTTCAAGTGTCTTAAGTTTCATCATTTGACCTACAAGTCAACCCAACTGTTCTCCGATAGCATTATCCTTCCATTATTATTAACTTAAGGATAAATATTCACTAAACTGATCATCATTGACCTTTAATTAAATTATCCTCTATATTTAACCATGACCCATACTCTAATTGATTAACCTTTCAATTTTTTTAAGATCATTATTTGTTATATTATAAAAGAACCAATTATCAATCTTTGAATAAGAAGAATATAACTTTATTAAAGTGACCAATTAACATAGAAACACAATCCATGATCCATTAACATTTAAATGGTTAAAACTTAATTATCTCCAACACTTAAGCCTCTTAATCATTATAATAATTAAATCATCACTAATAACTGTTAAAGTATCTAAGTCATTATTCAAGTCATTAGAATAAGACTTATCAATTTTGATATCAATATTTTTTACAATTTCGTTAAAAGAATTATATCAATTAAATCTTTATTACATAACATAACTATTAATTAAATACAATTAACTCTAGTTAATTGATTTAATTAATAATTGCACAACCATACCATCAACTCAATAAATATCAGTTGACCATTAACTAATTAAAATTCTGTAAGATAAAAGTCAACTATAATCCAATACTCAAATGATCACATTAATAATTTAATAATAATAACTTGTTAATATTAATAACAAGCTATATTGAAAATCTTAATAATAATTCTGTATGACCACATTTGTCACTCTGCAACAATGTTCTCATTTATATTTTAATAATAACAAGTTATAATAAATCTCCAATACAAAGTATTATTATCTCAAATAAGTTTCCCCTATGTACATTGATTCAGTTAATTGATACTCCTCCAAATTATTAACCAATTCAATTTGATTAATATCTTTTACAGTACTTCAATCATTAACTAATCTCCTATAGATTAACTCTGATCGTATTAATTGATAACTATTTAAACTATTTATACTATTATTTATTAATAGTTTGTTAGACCTAACAAACATTAATAAATAATAAACTCATCTAAACTATTATTAATCGATTTAGAGAACTTTACATAAGCTTTATTAGCTAACTCTTAATACCATTAAGGTATATCAATAATTTATAATCAATATAACAAGGTCAAAATGTAACAATGACCCATTGTCCAATATCATTAAAATTTGCATCTCTTAATAATCATCATTAAACATCTTTATAAATTACCACCTCTTAATTATTTAATATATATTAAATAGTATTTAATATACATTAAATAATTAATATTAAAAATTCACTACATAAACTATATCAATATCTTTTCTCTATTAATTTTCTCTCATATAAAAATCCATTTACTTAGATTGACTAATAATTACACTTCGTCTACTATTAACTAATCTTAATTAAATTTGATTTAATTAGATTAGATAATAAACCATATAAAACTAATGCATATTAATAAGATTCTACTAAGGGAAGATTACAATAATATCTTTAATTCATTCCATGCTTTGATATATTATTTTTGTGAAGTTTAAGCATAAAGAACTCTTGGTTATGGGAAATGGAGAGATATCTATCCTTGAATAAAACAGTCTCAGTACGACAGTCATATCTCTTTAATGAATTGTTGGATCAGGTTGAAATTAAAATATGTTGAAGAAGGTCAAGTTGCGCCAATTCTGAATGAAGCGATCGAATAAATTCGATCACGATAAAAAGTTATGAGTGACTGAGTTTGGGTCTATCCAAAGGGGCAGCGACAGGACAGTTTGTGATGAATTAAGAATTTTCTCTTAAAATAATTGTTCTCTAAATTTATCCAATTCTTCTAATAGGTCTGGCTTATAGTTTTAGAAACCTTTTTATTTAAGTCCATTAATCAATTTGATTCCAAATCGAACCCAAACCCGTTTTAGATCTAATTTCTTTCTTATTTAGAACTAGGGTTTATTATTGTTTTCTTCTCAACCAAATGAAATATCTAGATTCCAATTCATATCATAAATTCAATCATAGAGAAGATTCAGACACATATAACAGACACGATGAAGACAGAAAGAGAAATAGTGCAAAGAGAATATGTGAATATCACGAGTGCACTTGGACACGGATGCTAAATTTGCCATACCTCAGAAGTCCATAGAAAATCCTTTCTTTCTCCATCATTCGCAATTCCTCCAAGATCCAAGCCCACCGAAAACTTCCAACTAACTAGAAGTGCTAGAAGAAGCATAAGAGCATATAGAAACATATGAGCATGTAGAAGCATATGAGCTTCTCAAAAGCATGTAAGCTTGAAGCTTGAAACTTCTATTTTAGCTTGTCCAAACACACTAGGAGAGCCTCTATTTAAAGGCCTCTAGAATGCATCTAGAGTGTCTCTAGAAACAACTAGAAGATAAGCATGACAACCAAGCATGGGTCTTCTCCAACCTTCTAGATGAGTCTTAAGGTTGTAGACACCATGTGCTCAAATAAAATGATAACTTCTAAGTGTAGACAACTTATGCATTCTTAGATTGCAAACTCCTATGTTGTCTACATGACAATTTTCAAGAATTTACCAACTCCTATGTGAGCAAATATTAAAATAATGCACAATCATTAATATAATATTTACTTTACTCTTTCCAAATTAATTAATTTATTTATTAAATCTCATGCACTAACTTTAATATCTTCACTTTTCAATCTTAATATATTTATATTTCAAGCACATGAAATCTAGAATTTTTTAATAATTTTAAATATATTTTTCACTTTTAAATTTCATTTTCCAAAACTTAATTGCTAAAATATTTATTAGCTTTAATAATATTATTATTTAGTCATTTATTTATAAATGAACTCTAAATATATTATTATTAAAATAAATGTTGTCACATTTCAAATTTAAACTTTTAACTTCTAATTTAATTATTTTATTTAATTAATTTTTCAATAAAATAAAATAAATATTAAAATACCATATTAATTTTTCATTAAATTAAACCATTAATTAAATTTTTTAATTAGGCTTAATTAATAGAAAATACATCAAAGACTCACAAGGTAAAAATATGAAAACTCATCATAGCCAAAATACATACAATATCAAACCAAAGGTTAATATCACTAATTATAACATCTGACGCATTCAGAGGGTACTCAACTCGGATACTTGTCCTAATTTTTCAATTATTGCAAATGGCTTAAAGAGTTGGAATTTGGACTTGAGAATTTATCTCCCCTCTCTTATCATTGAAATAGTGTGATAGGGTACGCTCATCTTGGCAATTCAGGGAAGTCGATACCCAATGCCTGCAACCTGCATAAAAACTACGCATGTACAAGCACAATATACTAAACTAAATAAGTAATGGCAAGAAGTGGTGCATCGTTTAGATCCTGACTAGCAAGTGATTATGACTCCCTTCTTTAACCACACTAGACACATCATACAAAACAAAACACGTAAAGCAAACACGCACACCATACACATGCAAGTATGGGGTAAGTATCCATAATAAAACACATATGATAATAAATCATCTTACTAATCATCATTAATAACTGCAAAGACTAAAAATACTCATCATGCATACATGCAATGCAAAATCTAAGTAATCTCATCACATAATAAACTCAATCCATAGCTCAATATCTGATAATTTCAAAAGAATGCTGCCAACCAACAACATAAAACTAGCTCTAAAAGAGTTCAACAATGATAACAAAATTGCAACATTAGGGCAGACACTACATTTTATTAAATTAAATATCTCAACAAAATCTCTCTTTAGTTCAAAAAGAGAAATTTCCAGTTCACTGTTGATAAAAAATGAGTTAAATCAGTTAACTCCTTTTTCTACTCAAATTGAATCAGTTAACTCCTTATTTTACTCAAATTAAATCTGTTCACTCCCTTTAATTTGGAAATCTCTCTTTATGACTAAACTTCACTTTTAATCCTGACCACTGATTGAAATCGATCTCAACCGTTGATGAATTTCAGAAAAGTCTATTTAAGAGACACTCATCTCTTCATTTTGAAAGGTTGAATAAGAATTTGGATTGAATTGTTGCTAACATTCATACTCACATTTGTTCATATTCACATACGCAAAGATCAAGTTTGACCAAAAGTTGACCAGATTTATCTACGGTTGACTTGAGTTGACTAGTTTCGAAAAGAATTTTGAAATAATTAAATGAAATTATTAAATTAAATGGAGTACTTACTTCTAATTAATTAAAAAAAGTTATTTAATTAAGTGAGAAGCTATTCCTAATTAATTAAATGAAGTTATTTAATTAAATAAGAAAAGTGTCTCTAATTAATTAAAGATTATTTAATTAAATAGAAAAAGTAATTATGAGAGCATATCTCATTTTATTAAATTAAATATCTCAACAAAATCTCTCTTCAGTTCAAAAAGGAAAATTTTCAGTTCAATATTGATAAAAAATGAGTTAAATCAGTTGACTCCTTTCCCTACTCAAATTGAATCAGTTAACTCCTTATTTTACTCAAATTAAATCTGTTAATTCCCTTTAATTTGGAAATCTCCCTTTATGACTAAACTTCACCTTTAATCCTGACCGTTGATTAAAATTGATCTCAACCGTTGATAAATTCCATGAAAGTCTATTTAAGAGACCCTCATCTCTTCATTTTGAAAGGTTGAATGAGAATTTGCATCGAATTGTTTCTGGAATTCATACTCACATTTGCTCATATTCATATACGCAAAGATCAAGTTTGACCAAAAGTTGACTAGATTTAACCACGGTTCACTTGAGTTGACTAGTTTCGAAAAGAATTTTGAAATAATTAAACAAAATTATTTAATTAAATGGAGTGTTTACTTCTAATTAATTAAACAAAGTTATTTAATTAAATGAGAAGCCATTCCTAATTAATTAAATGAAGTTATTTAATTAAATAAAAAAATTGTCTCTAATTAATTAAAGATTATTTAATTAAATAAAAAAAGTGTCTCTAATTAATTAAAGATTATTTAATTAAATAAAAAAAGTAATTATGAGAGCATATCTCATTTTATTAAATTAAATATCTCAACAAAATCTCTCTTTAGTTCAAAAAGGAAATTTCCAATTCACTATTGATCAAAAAAGAGTTAAATTAGTTGACTCCTTTCTCTACTCAAATTGAATCAGTTAACTCCTTATTTTACTCAAATTAAATCTGTTAACACCTTTTAAATTCGAAATCTCCCTTTACGACTGAAATTCACTTTTAATCCTGACCGTTGATTGAAATCGATCTCAACCGTTGATGAATTCTGGGAATGTCTATTTAAGAGACCCTCATATCTTCATTTTGAAAGGTTAAATGAGAATTTGCATCGAATTGTTGCTGGAATTCATACTCACATTTGCTTATATTCACATACGCAAAGATCAAGTTTGACCAAAAGTTGACTAGATTCCACCATGGTTGACTTGAGTTGACTAGTTTCGAAAAGAATTTTGAAATATTTAAATAAAATTATTTAATTAAATGGAGTACTTACTTCTAATTAATTAAATAAGGTTATTTAATTAAATGAGAAGCCATTCCTAATTAATTAAATGAAGTTATTTAATTAAATAAAAAAAGTGTCTCTAATTAATTAAAGATTGTTTAATTTAACAGAAAAAGTAATTATGAGAGCATATCTCATTTTATTAAATTTAATCTCTCTACAAAATCTCTCTTCAGTTCAAAAAAGGAAATTTTCAGTTCACTATTGATCAAAAATGAGTTAAATCAGTTAACTCCTTTCTCTACTCAAATTGAATCAGTTAACTCCTTATTTTACTCAAATTAAATCTGTTAACTCCCTTTAATTTGGAAATCTCCCTTTATGACTGAACCTCACTTTTAATCTTGACCGCTGATTGAAATCGATCTCAACTGTTGATGAATTCTAGGAAAATCTATTTAACAGACCCTCATCTCTTCATTTTGAAAGGTTGAATAAGAATTTGCATCGAATTGTTGCTGGAATTCATACTCACATTTGCTCATATTGACATACGCAAAGATCAAGTTTGACCAAAAGTTGATCAGATTTAACCATGGTTGACTTGAGTTGACTAGTTTCGAAAAGAATTTTGAAATAATTAAACGAAATTATTTAATTAAATGAAGTACTTACTTCTAATTAATTAAACAAAGTTATTTAATTAAGTGAGAAGCCATTCCTAATTAATTAAATGAAGTTATTTAATTAAATAAGAAAAGTGTCTCTAATTAATTAAAGATTATTTAATTAAATAGAAAAAGTAATTATGACAGCATATCTCATTTTATTAAATTAAATATCTCAACAAAATCTCTCTTTAGTTCGAAAAGGAAAAATTTCAGTTCACTATTGATCAAACATGAGTTAAATCAGTTGACTCCTTTCTCTACTCAAATTGAATCAGTTAACTCCTTATTTTACTCAAATTAAATCTGTTAATTCCCTTTAATTTGGAAATCTCCCTTTATGGCTGAACTTCACCTTTAATCCTGACCCTTGATTAAAATTGATCTCAACCGTTGATGAATTCCATGAAAGTCTATTTAAGAGACCCTCATCTCTTCATTTTGAAAGGTTGAATGAGAATTTGCATCGAATTGTTGCTGGAATTCATACTCACATTTGCTCATATTCACATATGCAAAGATCAAGTTTGACCAAAAGTTGACCAGATTTAACCACGGTTGATTTGAGTTGACTAGTTTCGAAAAGAATTTTGAAATAATTAAAAAAAATTATTTAATTAAATGGAGTGTTTACTTCTAATTAATTAAACAAAATTATTTAATTAAATGAGAAGCCATTCCTAATTATTTAAATGAAGTTATTTAATTAAATAAAAAAAGTGTCTCTAATTAATTAAAGATTATTTAATTAAATAAAAAAAGTAATTATGAGAGCATATCTCATTTTATTAAAATAAATATCTCAACAAAATCTCTCTTTAGTTCAAAAAGGAAAATTTCCAATTCACTATTGATCAAAAAACAGTTAAATCAGTTGACTCCTTTCTCTACTCAAATTGAATTAGTTAACTCCTTATTTTACTGAAATTAAATCTGTTAACACCCTTTAAATTCGAAATCTCCCTTTATGATTGAACTTCTCTTTTAATCCTGACCATTGACTGAAATCGATCTTAACCATTGATGAATTCTAGGAATGTCTATTTAAGAGACCCTCATATCTTCATTTTTAAAGGTTGAATGAGAATTTGCATCGAATTGTTGCTGGAATTCATACTCACATTTGCTTATATTCACATACGCAAAGATCAAGTTTGACCAAAAGTTGACCAGATTTAACCACGGTTGACTTGAGTTGACTAGTTTCAAAAAGAATTTCGAAATAATTAAAAGAAATTATTTAATTAAATGGAGTACTTACTTCTAATTAATTAAACAAAGTTATTTAATTAAATGAGAAGTCATTCCTAATTAATTAAATAAAGTTATTTAATTAAATAAGAAAAGTGTCTCTAATTAATTCAAGATTATTTAATTAAATAGAAAAAGTAATTATGAGAGCATATCTCATTTTATTAAATTAAATATCTCAACAAAATCTCTCTTCTGTTCAAAAAGGGAAATTTCTTGTTCACTATTGATAAAAAATGAGTTAAATGAGTTAACTCCTTTTACTACTCAAATTGAATCAGTTAACTCCTTATTTTACTGAAATTAAATATGTTAACTCCCTTTAATTTTCAAATCTCCCTTTATGACTGAACTTCAACTTTAATCCTGACCTTTGATTGAAATCGATTTCAACCGTAGATGAATTTCAAGAAAGTCTATTTAAGAGACCTTAATCTCTTCATTTTGAAAGGTTGAATGAGAATTTGCACCGAATTGTTGCTAGAATTCATACTCACATTTGCTCATATTCACATATGCAAAGATCAAGTTTGACCAAAAGTTGACCAGATTTAACCACGGTTGACTTGAGTTGAGTAGTTTCGAAAAGAATTTTAAAATAATTTAACAAAATTATTTAATTAAATGGAGTACTTACTTCTAATTAATTAAACAAAGTTATTTAATTAAATGAGAAGCCATTCCTAATTAATTAAATGAAGTTATTTAATTAAATAAGAAAAATGTCTCTAATTAATTAAAGATGATTTAATTAAATAGAAAAAGTAATTATGAGAGCATATCTCATTTTATTAAATTAAATATCTCAAAAAAATCTCTCTTCAATTCAAAAAGAAAAATTTCCAGTTCAGTATTGATCAAAAATTAATTAAATCAGTTAACTCCTTTTTCTACTCAAATTGAATCAATTAACTCTTTATTTTACTCAAATTAAATCTGTTAACTCCCTTTAATTTGGAAATCTCCTTTTATGACTGAACTTCACCTTTAATCCTGACCGCTGATTGAAATCGATCTCAACCGTTGATGAATTCCAAGAAAGTCTATTTAAGAGACCCTCATCTCTTCATTTTGAAAGGTTGAATGAGAATTTGCATCGAATTGTTGCTAGAATTCATACTCACATTTGCTTATATTCACATACGCAAAGATCAAGTTTGACCAAAAGTTGACTAGATTTAACCATGGTTGACTTGAGTTGACTAGTTTCGAAAAGAATTTTAAAATAATTAAATGAATTATTTAATTAAATGGAGTACTTACTTCTAATTAATTAAATAAGGTTATTTAATTAAATGAGAAGCCATTCCTAATTAATTAAATGAAGTTATTTAATTAAATAAAAAAAGTGTCTCTAATTAATTAGAGATTGTTTAATTTTACAGAAAAAGTAATTATGAGAGCATATCTCATTTTATTAAATTAAATATCTCAACAAAATCTCTCTTCAGTCCAAAAAGGGAAATTTTCAGTTCACTATTGATCAATAATGAGTTAAATCAGTTAACTCCTTTCTCTACTCAAATTGAATTAGTTAACTCCTTATTTTACTCAAATTAAATATGTTAACTCCCTTTAATTTGGAAATCTCCCTTTATGACTGAACTTCACCTTTAATCCTGACCGCTGATTGAAATCGATCTCAACCGTTGATGAATTCTAGGAAAGTCTATTTAATAGACCCTCATCTCTTCATTTTGTAAGGTTGAATGAGAATTTGCATCGAATTGTTGCTGGAATTCATACTCACATTTGCTCATATTTACATACGCAAAGATCAAGTTTGACCAAAAGTTGATCAGATTTAACCACGGTTGACTTGAGTTGACTAGTTTCGAAAAGAATTTTGAAATAATTAAACGAAATTATTTAATTAAATGAAGTACTTACTTCTAATTAATTAAAAAAAGTTATTTAATTAAATGAGAAGCCATTCCTAATTAATTAAATGAAGTTATTTAATTAAATATGAAAAGTGTCTCTAATTAATTAAAGATTATTTAATTAAATAGAAAAAGTAATTATGAGAGCATATCTCATTTTACTATATTAAATATCTTAACAAAATCTCTCTTCAGTTCAAAAAGGGAAATTTTCAGTTCACTATTGATAAAAAATGAGTTAAATCAGTTAACTCCTTATTTTACTCAAATTAAATCTGTTAACTCCCTTTAATTTGAAAATCTCCCTTTATGACTGAACTTCACCGTTAATCCGTACCGCTGATTGAAATCAATCTCAACCATTGATGAATTCCAAGAAAGGCTATTTAAGAGACCCTTATCTCTTCATTTTGAAAGGTTGAATGAGAATTTGCATCGAATTGTTGCTAGAATTCATACTCACATTTGCTCATATTCACATACACAAAGATCAAGTTTGACCAAAAGTTGATCAGATTTAACCACGATTGACTTGAGTTGACTTGTTTTGAAAAAAATTTTGAAATAATTAAATGAAATTATTTAATTAAATGGAGTACTTACTTCTAATTAATTAAACAAAGTTATTTAATTAAATGAGAAGCCATTCCTAATTAATTAAATGAAGTTATTTAATTAAATATGAAAAGTGTCTCTAATTAATTAAAGATATTTTACTAAATTAAATATCTTAACAAAATCTCTCTTCAGTTCAAAAAGGGAAATTTCCAGTTCACTATTGATAAAAAATGAGTTAAATTAGTTAACTCCTTTTTCTACTCAAATTGAATTAGTTAACTCCTTATTTTACTCAAATTAAATCTGTTAACTCCCTTTAATTTGGAATCTCGTTTTATGAATGAACTTCACCTTTAATCCTGATCGCTGATTGCAATTGATCTCAACCGTTGATGAATTCCAAGAAAGTCTATTTAAGAGACTCTCATCTCTTCATTTTGAAAGGTTGAATGAGAATTTGCATCGAATTGTTGCTGGAATTCATACTCACATTTGCTCATATTCACATATGCAAAAATCAAGTTGACCAAAAGTTGACGATAGAGGAACGAACTTGGTGTGTTTTGATACTCCCAGAAAATTGAATAGAGCATTATCAGTTTGATCTTTTTATTTCTCAATTGCCTTAAGACTAGTTTAGTCACTATGTTTTCCAATTTTGATCCATCAGTTATAATAGATGGTTAAATGAATTATGTAGATGATTGTTCCTTATAAGGTGGGTATCATTGCAATGCATAGCATTTGAGGCTCATGAAAATTATTTACCAAAAACTCATGAGAGTTTTAAGTAGATTTTGATGATCTTAGAATAAGTTTCTTTGTTAAGCATGTTGTATAATAGATGATTAGTGAATATCCTTAATAATTAAAACACTAATCCTATAAGACTCCATAGTAAAAAAAAACTTAAACCAACAAGTGAGTTTCAAAATGCTTGTAAAAGGCCTGTAGTAGCACATAAATCATTCTGGAATTTGTATGGAAAACACATATATAGTTGATTCTATTACAGACTAATAAAATAATAGACCCCCCAATGAAATTTAAAAGAAAAACAATGCTTTAAAAAAAATTTATATCCAAGCTACTAAAGTCTTTTCTTACCATATAAACTTTTTGCATTAATTCCTTGCATCCACTTGAAGCCAGCTCGTAGGAAGGTTATGATTAACCTTTTGGTAATGGAGAGGACGTCAATCTTAGGTGACGTCACCCTATACTTGTGCAGGGGTCGATTTCCTTTTGGGAAAGCGCTGAGGTTTTAAACCAAACAATGGCATTTATGCTGAAGACATCCTTTGGATCGGCTGGTGGAAGTACCTATGTTCTAGGCATTGCTGGAGTAGTGTCATCCTATGTGATGACATCACCTGCCATGCCTTCCCTTTTTATGGACGCTGGTTTTGGGTTGTGTGTAGGTGTGTATAAGATTAAATTTTGTTTTCAACCCATGTTCCTCACCAATCACCTTTTAAGGGAGCTTTTGGTTGGTGGACTTGCTGTCCCATGTACTTGGGTCAGGTCCACTTGGGTCTGCGTGTTGCAGACCCTCGATTTGCGTGGGTATGCTTGGGATTCGCCCAAGCCCTTCTTGGGTGAGAGGTGTGTAGGATGGAGAGTAGGGTATAGGGGGAAAATAAGAGGTTAGTATAGGAAGTTAGTAATAGGTGTTAGGGGTTAGTTAGGTTAGTGTTAGGTTAGTTTATTTTAATAGTTAGTTTAACTTAAGTTAGTGATTAAAATATTAATTTAGAATAGTGTTATTCTTTTTTATATATTTTTTAAGTTAGTTATTGTAAATTAGTTTAGTATAATAAATTGTTACATGTAGTTACTTTTGTTATTGGTAATACTTGTAATTAGTTAGTATTTAATGTAATTAAGTTGTTAGTATTGTTTTAAGTTCATTTAGTTGTTAGTTAAATTTATTAATTATAAATTAGATTATAGTTTTAAATAAATTGTTATTAAAATAAAAGTGTATTTAATTGTATATTAGGCATTATTTTAATGTGTTGTTAAGTTGAGTAGTTAGCATACTTAATTTGCATTAAAATTGCTTGAGATTTATTATAAATGGTTATATTGTTCTTAAAACAAAAGTTCGTATTATTTTACCTTGAAATGCTTTAGGTTAGTAAAGGTTGTAAAATTAAGTGAGATTGTTAGATTTAACTTTAATGTTAATTATTCATCTAGAGAATTATTTTGTTTTTTGAGATTAGAAAATTTGATTTAATCATTCTAAGTTATAATAGATTTCTCTTTAATTAAAATAATAAGGTAGCTTTTGTCGATAACAGATTTGTATCGAGAGTTCATATTTAACGATTCAATTCCTCCTCAAGACTATAAACTTAAGACGTTATGTAGAGAACCTATACTTAAAATGTTATCTCAATCATTTCAAACTTAGAGCATGTTTAATTATTAATTATTATTCCAAAAAAAAAAAAAATTGTGTGTGTTTTTTGCCCTCGTAGTCAAATTGAATCAGTTAACTGCTTATTTTATTCAAATTAAATCTGTTAACTCTCTTTAATTTGGAAATCTCCCTTTATGACTGAACTTCACCTTTAATTCTAACCGTTGATTGAAATCAATGTCAACCGTTGATGAATTCCAAGAAAGTCTATTTAAGAGACCCTCATCTCTTCATTTTGAAAGGTTGAATGAGAATTTGCATCGAATTGTTGTTGGAATTCATACTCACATTTGCTCATATTCACATACGCAAAGATCAAGTTTGACCAAAAGTTAACCAAATTTAACCACGGTTGACTTGAGTTGACTAGTTTCAAAAAGAATTTTGAAATAATTAAATGAAATTATTTAATTAAATGAAGTACTTACTTCTAATTAATCAAACAAAGTTATTTAATTAAATGAGAAGCCATTCCTTATTAATTAAATGAAGTTATTTAATTAAATAAGAAAAGTGTCTCTAATTAATTAAAAATTATTAAACTAAATATAAAAAGTAATTATGGGGCATATGCACCGAGTTGTGGTGCCAAAAAGGTGACAATTTTTTTTTTCTTTTCTTATTTTAAAAAGCGCGTACGCACTATTTAAAAAAATAAAAAGTATATATGATGGGCTGCAAACCCATAGCCCATCATTTTCATTAGCATTTTCTTCTATTCCTACAGCAAGTAGCGCATACGCGATTTGAAGACTCAACATTTGCACCAACATTTGCCAAAATACCTCCTCATCAACGAAATCCAAGACCACAAGTGCACCCACGACAATGCTGTAAGTGATATAAACCTAACTTTGCATTGTTTGATATATTTTTAATATTGTTTTGTAAGTTTTTTATATTCTTTTGTAGGGTTTTTACAAATTTCATTTAGATTTGTTTATTTATTTGAATTTCAATCATTTTTTATTAGGAAATGTTCATAATCAACCAAAAAATCCACAAGAACATCAAAACCCTCAAGAACCCCAAAACCAAAACCCTCCTCAAGAAGAAGAACAAATTCCACAACCCGAACCAATTGCAAGACCTCCACCAGGCACACAAGAAAATATAAGAAATGAAATAGAGAGAGGCAAAACTGAATTAGAAGGAATCATTGCTCAGTTGAAAGAATTCGAACAAACCAATCCAATGAGGGCTCAATTGGCATCATCCCTCGAATCCATTAATACTCAGATAGCCTCAGTTAGTGGTCAGTTAGATATTTGGCGGGCTAAGAGGGATGAACAAAAAAGATTTTATGCAAATAAATTGTCATATGAAGATGTTAGAAAAAAGGAAATACCAAAAGGTAGTATATGTGCATTATTTAGAAAACCCGATGAGCAAAATACTATTAGAGAGGATACTAAACGATTCCCCATCCACTGGTGCATACATGATGCTATTAGAAATAATTTTTGGGATAGATGGTGGATGGTTTTTGATGCCTCTCCTTGCAACAATCACGAGGTCCCCATGTATTTTTTGAAGAAATTATATTGTGAGTTTGTCCTTGGGGAGATCCCCAATTATTTTGATATGTTAGACTCCTAGGGTAGAGGTGGGGGGTCATCATTTGAGAGGCCAGGAGCACATCGTGACCTTAATGTAGTTAGGGCAGTCATGGTCCATCCACAGCGCAAGCATGTGATTATTCCTTCAGTTGTGAAGGAACATGTAGAGGCCAACATTCTAGGGACCATTAATGCTTTGACACAGACCCTCATCCATTTCACGAGCCCATTAGTTGAGGGGGAGCCTTCTATACGTCGTGGTCATATGTGCACTTCATGCAGATCCCTATGCACATTTGGCACTCATGTCGGAGATGGTGCAGATGATGGGCTTTTCACCGATCAGTTCCTGAATGAGACATTTGGCATTGACACACAGGTAAATTAATAATTTGATCACATTTCATACGTATAGTGAATGATTAATTAATTAGGATTTATTGACATTGTTCAAAATTTAGGGTCAAAGTGTTCCTGGGCCTAGCAGCGATCCTCCAAGCCCATTTTTTGTCCCTTCGACGAGTCCTGAGGTATGTATCAATTTAATCATTTTAATTAATACATATATTTATTACGTAATCATATTAAGGATTGACCAAAAAAATATGCATGTGCATCAGTTCTCCACAGGACCCTCAACCTTTACCGCAGACGCAGAGTAGAGACATCATACAAGCTTCACACAGGTACAGTTGTTTCATGTTAATTTAATTCATGTGATTATATTTATTCCATGTTTCATGTTAGATATAACGTGTATTGTATGACATGCAGCTCATGATGTCGGACAAACCTCCTCATCTGCGACAGTCTGTTGATAGTGGAGTGGCCGCAGCTGTGGCTAGCTCACAGCCACTGACAGAGGTATGAAAGAATTTTCTTTGTTTTATTTTTTGTTGATAATAGTTAATCTCAAAATTTCTCATGTTATTTAAAAGTGATTATATTTATTGAATTGTTGTAGGGTCTTGTCATGCCTAATCATCCACAAGCATTTGAGGTGGACTTACAGAGTGACTATTTGTTGGCAGTAAGAAAATAATTGATTTTGTGAGTACATATATTTGATTTCAACGTATAATAAATATTGATGCATATCTACTTTCTTTGTATCAGTTGGACCTGGAGAAGAGCCTCAACAAGAGGTCAAGTGAGCGTGTCAGGAGGGCCTCGTCATCTCCACTGTCTCCCTCCACACGACGGCAAAGGATGTCGAGAGACTTGTTTCCTTCCCCTCATGGGAAGGAAAAGATGTAGTTGAGATATTTGATACATATATATAGAGACTTGTTTCCTTCCCCATGTATATATATAGGCATCTGAGAGACATATTCGATACACATTTGATGTACATATGAAATTCTATATTTGATGTATGACATATTTGATGTATGACATTATTGGTTAATATATGATATGTTTGTTCATATACAACATTATTGGTTATCATAATATATTATGTGTTTGTTAATGTATATGACATTATTGGTTATCATTTTATATTATATGTTTGTTCATGTATGACGTTAAATTAGATATGTTTGTGTATGACATTAAATTAGATATGTGCATGTATGAAATTAAATTAAATTTCTAGAGAGTTACCATTATGTCTACCAACTAGTAGATGTTCTTTTTTGCTTTATTAGTATTTCTCAAAAACTGCAAAGAAGCTATTTTTGGTGAATAGTTGTAAACAATTGTGATCATCGACTTCATGTACTCATGGCTTTGGCTACGAACACTTGTAACTTTGGCTATAAGCATCCATGGCTTTGGCTATGTGCACTAGTGGCTTTGGCTGTGAGCATTTATGGCTTTGGTTGTAGGCACAATATAGCCTTGGTTGCAGGTTGTCTTTCTTGCTGCATGTCGAAGTTACCTTCAAGAATATCATTAGTCTAAGATCATTACAATTAAAATACTATGACATAATACCTTAGAAATAATAGTCTTTAACCCATTACTTTATTTGTTAAAACATCATGTAGTATCTACTGTAGTCCTTCTACTCAAATATATTTTCAAAAATACTTAGTATGGCAAAGAAATGTCTATGGAAAGCTTGTCAAATAGGATATTGAAGAACTAAATGTGGATAGTCATTAGTACCCATCAATAAGAACACTGACATCTTTCTCAAGCAAGCCTTATGACATTAGCAAGTAATTTATAAATTTCCTTTGCAAATAACTAGAAGATGCTATGAATCTTAATATAGAGTTAATCACGAACTCATTATTCCATCCAAGAAGCATATATCACCCTAAGCCAATTAACCGACAGGATAAAAATTAATTCAATTTCAACAAAATTTTGAGTATAACAAGCATCTTAGGGATTCTTACAAGAATTAACATGATGTTCACAAGAGCATTACAAGTTCTTGTAATGCTATTTCACATATTGTAATCATATTCAGTTTTGAATGGCCATTTGTGTTACAAGCATAAATGTTCTTTAAGGTCTTTTAATTCTAGACATGAATTTTATTATGAAGCTTTTTTATGACAACCCAGTCAATCCATATATTGTTGTTCCACATTATGCTAATTTGACTTTCATTGGTTGATTTGGGTCTAGACATGACGTTATTCACTACCTTTTTTATATATTATTTTTTTGTAGTGAGGTTCTGGCCTAAATGAATGTATTAATCATCGAAGTTGTGAACCTTGGTTGAGATCCTTACAAATATATTTTCAAATTGGACCTCGAATAGTTTTCTCAGTCACCCCCTGTACACAGATACTGAAATTGTAGTTAATTACAAAATTAATATTGAATTAACACAAGTTTAATTGAGAAGTATTATGTACCTCAATAGGCTAGATTATTATTGACCGAGAAGCTTTATCTTAGAGCAGTTGGTTTCCTAAATATTTAGCGCAATGACAGTCTTATGGAATGTGGAATTAGGTCTGCTAGCTAAGGAATGTTCTTTAAAAGGTAGAGGAAACTCAAGACTCACGTGTTTCCAATCAATATAAATGTTTAAATCGCTTCTCTAATTTTTTCTATTTATGATCTTCTTAAAACTTAACTTTCTAAATGCATTGATGGGGAAATAAAGATCTTCTAGGAACTAAAGGCTAATCATGTTTAGTACTTACAATTCTCTATTTTTATCTAATAATTTAAAAAAGATTGTACAAGTGTTTTCAAAGAGCAACACTTGTCACTAACATCATAAGAAGGAATATCCAAGGAGACTTACCACTGACCCCCCACCACCAAATTCAAGAGAAAACAAAATTCCACTACTAAAGAGATAGTAACAATGATCATCCCTAGTCTCTCCCTTATCAAAAAATGATTACCATCAAAATTTGCATTTCTAATTGCGTCATGTGCATTGAAGCGATAGTAACATTTTCACTCTCTTACCTAATGTCTCCCATTTCTGAAACTCCTGGGGAAGGGCAAGGCCATCTTCTCAGTACTTCAAAATACAACGAGTTGCATTTTTTTAGATATTGATAATTTTTGACTTAAAGTATAGTCAAAGTATTGATAGCCCATAGATATGCCCCGTCAAAGATCGCAGCCCTGTGGCATTTAGTGACCCGTAGGGACATTCTGGTTCAGCGTGCCTGAGAATGTTCGAGCACTAAAGGGGACAAGAAGAGGTTAGGGATAGGGTTTACCCGGCCACCCGGAGCTAATGGAGCAGACAGTTTGATCCCACGATGAAAGATGAGAGAGATTTGGCAGTTGGCAACTTTGTACTGGCCAACACTATAAGTTTTAGCATCACCCGAGATGGCATTGTAGAATGAAAATGGAATGTGATGTCCAAAAAGTGAGAGATATTATTGTAGGTCTCTGCAATACAGTCCTGTAGAAATTGGAATCTCATCCATATCTCGCACGAGCTCCGAGATATGCCCCGTCAAAGATCGCAGCCCTGTGGCATTTAGTGACCCTTAGGGACATTCTGGTTCGGCGTGCCTGAGAACATTCGAGCACTGAAGGGGACAAGAAAAGTTTGGGGATAGGGTTTACCCGACCACCCGGAGCTAATGGAGCAGATAGTTTGATCCCATGATGAAAGATGAGAGAGATTTGGCAGTTGGCAACTTTGTACTGGCCAACACTACAAGTTTCAGCATCACCCGAGATGGCGTTGTAAAATGAAAACGGAATGTGATCTCCAAAAAGTGAGAGAGCTTATTGTAGGTCTCTACAACATGGTCCTGTAGGAATTAGAATCGCATCCATACCTCACACGAGCTCCAAGATATGCCCCATCAAAGATTGCAGCCCTATGGCATTTAGTGACCCTTAGGGACATTCTGGTTCAGCGTGCCTGAGAAAGTTCGAGCATTGAAGGGGATAGGAAGAGGTTGGGGATAGGGTTTTATTTGTACTAGCCAATACTACAAGTTTTAGCATCACCCAAGATGGCATTGTAGAATGAAAACGGTATGTGATCTCCAAAAAGTGAGAGAGGTTATTGTAGGTCTCTGTAACACGGTCTTTTAGGAATTGGAATCTCATCCATATCTTGCACGAGCTCTGAGATATGCCCTGTCAAAGATCACAGCCCTGTGGCATTTAGTGACCCTTAGGGACATTCGGGTTTGGCGTGCCTGAGAATGTTCAAGCATTGAAGGGGACAAGACAAGGTTGGGGATAGGGTTTACCCGACCACCCAGAGCTAATGGAGTAGACAGTTTGATCCCACGACAAAAGATGAGAGAGATTTGGCAGTTGGAAAATTTGTATTGGCCAACACTACAAGTTTCAGCATCACCCGAGATGGCGTTGTAAAATTAAAATAGAATGTGATCTCCAAAAAGTGAGAGAGGTTATTGTAGGTCTCCACAATACAGTCCTATAGGAACTAGAATTGCATCCATACCTTACACGAGCTCCGAGATATGCCCCATCAAAGATCGCAGCCCTATGGCATTTAGTGACCCTTGGGGACATTTCGGATTGGCATTCCTGAGAACGTTCAAGCACTGAAGGGGATAGTACGAGGTTGGGGATAGGGTTTACCCAGCTACCCAGAGCTAACGAAGCAGACAGTTTGATCCCACGATGAAATGTGAGAGAGATTTGGCAGTTGGCAACTTTGTACTGGCCCACACTACAAGTTTTAGCATCACCTGAGATGGCGTTGTAAAACAAAAATGGAGTGTGATCTCCAAAAAGTGAGAGAGGTTATTGTAGGTCTCCACAACATGGTCCTGTAGGAACTAGAATCACATCCATACCTCACACGAGCTCTGAGATATACCCCGTCAAAGATCGCAGCCCTATGGCATTTAGTGACCCTTGGGGACATTCTGGATTGGCGTGCCTGAGAACGTTTGAGCACTGAAGGGGATAGGATGAGGTTGGGGATAGGGTTTACCCAGCCACACGGAGCTAACAGAGTAGACAGTTCGATCCCACGAGGAAAGGTGAGAGAGATTTGGCAGTTGGCAACTTTGTACTAGCCAACATTGCAAGTCTCAGCATCACCCGAGATGGCATCGTAAAATGAAAATGGAGTGTGATCTCCAAAAAGTGAGAGAGTTTATTGTAGGTCTCCAAAAAGAGTGTTTAAAAATGCAAAAACAGTGGGGGTTCCTTTGTATGGTTTGGGAGTTTGACCGTTAAAACTAAAAATTGTCCTAGTAGTAAGTGTTGGTAATAGTTTTGAAATTTGATTGTTGAGTGTTAAGAAATCTCAAGTTTGGGATTTTTCTGTTGGTTTGAGTCTATAATAACCATTTCCATCTGAAAATTCGAGTGTTGAAACCATTTAAGAAGTATTTGCATAGTTTTCCCTAAAATTTGAGTGCATAAAAAGGGGTATGTGATTGCTCCCAAGCTGGATTTAGTGTTTTCTCCAAATAAGAGTTGCATTTTATGTTTGAACCATTTTGGGGTTCTAGAGACGTTGCAAAGTAAGAGTTCTAGAAAGCCCTAGGGTAAAGGGGCTAGAAAGGAGGGTTTTGTAAAAACCATTGTAAAGTTGATCATGAGACCAAAAAAATAGAAGAATCCTTGCATTTGAGTCGTGTCTTAAGACTTTTTTGTGTCATGGGAGTTCCAAAAGTCAAGGGATTGTGAGTTGCTTTGTAAATGGCCTCAAACTAGGCCTAGTTGGCAGACTGAAATAGCCAGTTTTGAGTGATATTTACAAAACAAGTGTAGTTGGTTTTGGAGTATATTTTAGAGTTTTCACAAAAAATCTTCATGAACTCATACACTGGAATCTTTTCAATGACTAAATCACATCTTTTACCATGTTTCCCATCTTTTAGAGCATATGTCACTGTCTTAAATTTTTCGTAATCTACTATTTCATTTCCAATTGCATGTGTACTATCCATATGTTGAGAAGTTGATAAAAGTTGCAAAGAAACACAAAATAAGCATGTAGCATCCAAGCATGATGTCTTGTAAAATTTTTGGCCGTCCCTTATTTCACATAAAATGTTGGATATGAATTCCCTTGAAGATCGTGGTGGCTCATTTATGTCACAATCCTGCAAAACAAACTGAGAATGCAAAATTACGCATATATGCCTAAAAACATCAAAATGGTTAGAAAATTCAATATGTATCCTACAACAACAAGTTGTGCGTGTGTGATTTATCTTCACATAAAAAGGTTTACCCATCTCAAAAAATCTTTGACTTATTCAAATTTGAGGATACATACCAATAAATTTTGCAAAAAATTGTGTCTGAGTTGTGTCCAAAAAATGTTTCGCATGTGGCTCACGATTTTGGCTACCAATCCTCCTTCTTACAACATCTCTTTGATTAGGGGAAACACATGTGCTATTTTTCCAAAAATCTTCAATCAATGATTTCAAGGCTTCACTAATTTCTTTATCCTTTCGCGGTAGTCTATCACTAAATGTCCATAACTCATTTTTTGTTGGATCTTCCAATCTCTCATGCCTTAGCATGGCTCTCCTTAGAGTACCTCTACCAATTTTTAATGTTTTGCTTTTCTTTCTCATGAGTCGAGATTTCTTCATTTGGCTACTTACTATTGTTGATGTAAGTACTCGTCTTGCGATATTACTATCTTTGGTGCGTGATTTAGAACCCACTTTGTCATAAGCATTCATTAGATTCTTTACAATGTTTTTTTCATTTGAATCATCCATCGTTTTTAGCCCAAGAATCTTCATGATAGGCCTATATTTTAAATTCCTCATCATTTCAACAAATAATTGGCATTGACCTGTAATATTTAATTCATCAAAAAATAACCTCCACATATGATTAACTTTTCTTTGACAAGTACGCTTGCTAATCTTGTCAGGCATTGATTTCAAAATGTTACTATCAATATCAATCAAATATTTTGGTCTTCTAAAATGAATTTTAGAAGGTGTTATAATCTCTTCAATTCTCTCAACATTTTGAACATCAACATAAGGTTGAGTGTATTGCGTACCTTGAACCGAAGATGATGTGCCTTGGCAATAAGATGCAAAAGATGGAATATCACCTACTTGATGTGTTGATGTTGTGCCTTCAACATGACATGATGGAGTGTGTATATCGTCAGATCTACAAATCGGTGTCTCTTCAACATGAGAGGACGATATGACTTCAACATTGGAAGATGGTGTAGCGGACGATATGACTCCAACATTAGAAGATGGTGTAGCTTCACAATTCAATTGTCTTCTTGAGCGTAATAGTCTCATTCGTTCTCTTTGTCTTTCCACTTCTTCCTTTTTGTTTCTTGGTACTAGTGGTTCTTGATCCTCGTCGAAAGTTAATTCTTCATTATTGCTTTGCAATTTTCTTTGCTCACATAGTAATTTCATTTTATCTCTTTTAATTGCCAAATCTCTCTCCCTATCTTCATTTGTTTGATTTTTTGGTTTCTTCCTTGGCATGATGATGATTTCTACATGTCAAATTATTCAAACATTTGAATTACTTAAAATTTGTAAATTACAAATTATTCAAATACATATAAAAATTATAATTATTTAAATGAATACACTATATATATATATATATATATATATATAAAATGACTTGTCAAATTTCTAACCATTTTGAAATAACATTTCATTGAAATATACAAATTTCAATGAATTCACTATATATTAAACAACATGTCAAATTATAATCAAATTTGTATCTATATATCAACAAACAATATTTAAAATAGATTGCACTAACCTTTTCTATACAAGGAATATTCAAAAAGTCTTCAAATCGTGTATCCAATGATTGAATTTGGTGTTTGCTAGCTTCCAAAAGTGTTTGCCACCTTGAAATAATGTTTGTTAGCTTGAAATAGTGTTTGCCACCTTGAAAGAGTGTTTGTTGTGTTGAAACCCGCAATTTCTGTCGGGATAACAGAGTGCAGAACAGAACAAAAGCAAAGAATGAATGAAACAGGCCCCAAAGTTGCTTTTTGACCATTTTTAGGTGATTTCACATAGTGCGTACACGCTATAGCGCATACGCACTATGTGAGAACACATCACTCTCCACCCTCCCTACTCTCTCTCTCTCTCCCTACTCTCTCTCTCTTCCTACTCTCTCTCCCCTCTCCCATCCTTTACTCTCTCTTGCTCTCCCTCTCCCACCGCCTACTCTCTCTATCTCTCTCACCCTCTCTCCTCTCCCATCCCCTACTCTTTAGATCTCTCACACACACTCCCATCCTCCCTCTCCCACTTCTTACTCTCTCTCTCTCTCTCTCTCTCTCTCTCTCTCTCTCTCTCTCTCTCCCCTATCTCCCTACTCTCTCTCTCACACTCTCACATCTGCTACTCTCTCTCTCCCATCCCCTAAACTCTCTCTTTTATAGATACACACTCCCATCCCCCTCTCTCTCTCCTCTCCCATCCCCTACTCTCTACTCTCTCTCTCCCATCCCCTACTCTCTCTCACACACTCTCTCCCATCCCCTACTCTCACTCTCTCTCTCTCTCCCATCCCATTCTCTCTCTCTGCCACCTCCTACTCTCTCTCGCCTCTCTCCCATCCCCTGCTCTCTCTTACACACACTCCCATCCGCCCCTCTCTCCCATCTGCTACTCTCTCTCTCTCTTGGTCTGCTCTCTCTCTCTCTCTCTCTCCCCTCTCCCACCACCTACTATCTCTCTCTCTCTCTCCCTCTCTACTCTCTCTCTCCCATCCCCTACTCTTACTCTCTCTCTCCAATCCCCAACTCTCTCTCACACTCTTTCCCATCCCCAACTCTCTCTCACACTCTCTCTCATCCTTTCACTCTGTCTCTCTCATCTCGTACTCTCTCTCTCTGCCACCTCCTACTCTCTCTCACACTCTTTCCCATCCTTTCACTCTGTCTCTCCCATCTCATACTCTCTCTTTGCCACCCCCTACTCTCTCACATTCTCACACTCTCTCCCATCCCCTACTCTCTCTCTTTCATAGACACACACACACACACACACACACACACACACACACACACACACACACTCCCATCCCCTCTCTCTTCTCTCCCATCCGCTACTCTCTAGATTTGTCACATGCACTCCTATCCCCCTCTCTCTATCTCCCTCTCCCTACTCTCTCACACTCTCTCCCATCCCCTACTCTCTCTCACACTCTCTCCCATCCCCTACTCTCACTCTCTCTCTCTCCCCCATCCCATTCTCTGTCTCTACCACCTCCTACTCTCTCTCACACTCTCTCCCATCCCCTACTCTCTCTTACACACACTCCCATCCGCCCCTCTCTCCCATCCGCTACTCTCTCTCTCTCTCTTGGGCTACTCTCTCTCTCCCCTCTTCCATCCCCTAAACTCTCTCTTTTGCAGATACACACTCCCCCCTCTCTCTCTTCCCTCTCCCATCCCTTACTCTCTAGATCGCTCACACGCACTCCCATCCCTCTCTCTCATCCTCTCCCACTCCCTCTCCCACCACCTACTATCTCTCTCCCTCTCTACTCTCTCTCTCTCTCCAATCCCCAACTCTCTCTCACACTCTCTCCCATCCCCTACTCTCTCTGACATTCTCTCTCATCCTTTCACTCTGTCTCTCTCATCTCATACTCTCTCTCTCTCTGCCACCTCCTACTCTCTCTCACACTCTTTCCCATCCTTTCACTCTATCTCTCCCATCTTGTACTCACTCTTTGCCACCCCCTACTCTCTCTCACACTCTCACACTCTCTCCTATCCCCTACTCTCTCTCTTTCACACACACACACACACACACACACACACACACACACACACACACACACACACACACACACACACACACACACACAAAAACACACACACACACACACACAAACACACACACACACACACACACACACACACACACACACACACACACACACTCACTCACACTCCCATCCCTCCTCTCTCTTCTATCCCATCCCCTACTCTCTAGATTTGTCACACGCACTCCCATCCCTCTCTCTCCTCCTCTCCCACTCCCTCTCCCAGGTCACCTGCTATCTCTCTCTCTCAAGTTCTCTCTCTCTCTCTCTCAAACTCTCACACTCTCTCCCATCCCCTACTCTATCTCTCTTATACATATTCCCATTCCCCCCCTCTCTCTCTCTCTCACACTCCCTCTCCCATTGCCTACTCTCTCCCATCCCCAACTCTATCTCTCTTACACACTTCCATTCCCCCTCTCTCTTTCCCTCCCACTCCCTCTCCCATCACCTACTATCTCTCTCTCTCTCTCACTCTCTCCCTCTCTCTCCCATCCCCTACTCTCACTCTCTCTCTTTTCCACCCCTACTCTCTCTCACACTCTCACACTCTCTCCCATCCCCTACTTTCTCTCTTACACAAACTTCCATCCCCCCTCTCTCTCCCTCTCCCACTCCCTCTGCCATTGCCTAATCTCTTTCTCTTCCATCCACCCTCTCTCTCCCTCTCCCACTCCCTCTGCCATTGCCTACTCTCTTTCTATCCCATCCCCTACTCTCTCTATCTCTCTCTCCCCTCTCTCATTCCCTACTCTCTCTCATTCACACACACCCATCCCCCCTCTCTCCTCTCCCTCCTCTACTTTTTCTCTCACTCGCTCTCCCTCTCCCACTGCCTACTCTCTCTCTCTCTCTCTCTCTCTCTCTCTCTCTCTCTACTCTCTCTGTGCTACCCCCTACCCTCTCTCACATTTTCACACTCTCTCTCTTTCTCTCTTACACACATTTCCATCCCCCCTCTCCCTCTCCCTCTCCCACTCCCTCTCCCATTGCCTACTCTCTCTTCCATCCCCTACTCTCTCTCAAGCTACTCTATCTTCCCCCTCTCCCATTCCCTACTCTCTCTCTTTCACACACATGCACTCCCATCCTCCTCTCTCTCGCTCTTCCTCTCCCACTCTGTCTCCCACCACCTACTCTCTCTCTCCCCTATCCCCTACTCTCAATCTCTCTCTCCCAACTTGTACTCTCTCTCACACTTCCTCTCTCTCCCATCCACTACTTTCGATCTCTCTCCCCCATCCCGTACTCTCTCTTTGCTACCTCTACTCTCTCTCTCTCACACTTCCTCTCTCTTGCATCTTGTACTCTCTTTGCCACCCCTACTCTCTCACATTTCCTCTATCTCCCATCCTATACTCTCTTTGCCACCCCTACTCTTTCTCACTTCCTCTCTCTCCTCTCCCATCCCCTACTTTCTCTCTATCTCTCTCACACACACAAATAGCCATTCCCTTGCCCCACCCCCCCTATCTCTCTCTTGGTTTTGTTTTGCAATTTAGGTCTCAATAGTGCGTGCACACTATAGCGCGTGTGCACTACCTCGAATTCAATAGCATTTTAATAGTGCGTGCGGGCTATAGGGCGCATACGCTATTCAAAGCTTTGCATTAAAACCAAGCCTAAGGCTTGGTTTTTCCTTGGAGATCCAACCCAAAGGTTTGGAGTTTATAAATAGGTTTGAGACGTGTTTTCTAGCAAACATACAAAAAATGATTGATTTTTCTTGTGTGCTCCCCTTCAAGATTCTTCGTCGTTGGGTATCGATAAGATTAGGTTACATAATATTATAGGTCTCTGTGTTAGCTATCTAACCATATAATTTATTTTTAATTTGAACTATTTTAAGTCTTTCATCTATAATTTCTTTTGAATGTATGTTCATTTTTTGTCAAAAACTACCATGTACTAATTGAGTTGTAGATTTTAGCTCATTCATCAAATTTTGTAACAATTTAGTTTTATAGAAACTAGACTCCATTCTACACACTTTGAAAAAAAAGAAGTTTTGATTTTAGATTAGTTTTCAATCATTTCTAGGGGGAGCACACATATATTTCACGTTTTTGGGATGGGTCTAATTAAAAAATTCATTAAAAAAAAAAGACACATTATAAAATTACCCAAAAAATCTGGGATAAACTATATAGTGTTACGTAACTTTTGACCGAGCGATTAAAGAATTTCAAAAAAAAAGTTAAAATTTTAGGGGGGCCACACTTTGAACTATGTTATGTTTTTTTGGAATAAACAGTACCACTTTCTGTGGCCCCCTTTTTTGAGGACCTAAAACTAAACCATTTTGAAAAAAAATTAGTAGTTTAGAAACTAGATTCAAAGGACTACGACTTTTGTTATTGTCATATCTTAAAATTTTGAGTGTAACTATCTCCAAATTCTTGTTCAAGTCAAAAATTTTCAGATTTCAAGAAAAAGGTGTCCACTTATACCCCCATTTTGGCACCACAACTTTGTGCACTTACCTTATGAAAGCATATCTCATTTTATTACATTAAGTATCTCAACAAAATCTCTCTTTAGTTCAAAAAGGGAAATTTCCAATTCACTATTGACAAAAAATGAGTTAAATGAGTTAACTCCTTTCTCTACTCAAATTGAATCAATTAACTCCTTATTTTACTCAAATCAAATCTGTTAACTCTCTTTAATTTGGAAATCTCCCTTTATGACAGAACTTCACATTTAATCCTGACCGCTGATTGAAATCGATCTCAACCATTGATGAATTACAGGAAAGTTTATTTAACAGACCCTCATCTCTTCATTTTGAAAGGTTGAATGAGAATTTGCATCGAATTTTTGCTAGAATTGATACTCACATATGCTCATATTCACATACGAAAAGATCAAGTTTGAGCAAAAATTGACCAGATTTAACGACGGTTCACTTGAGTTGACTAGTTTTGAAAAGAATTTTGAAATAATTAAACGAAATTATTTAATTAAATGGAGTACTTACTTCTAAATAATTAAACAAAGTTATTTAATTAAATGAGAAGCCATTCCTAATTAATTAAATGAAGTTATTTAATTAAATAAGAAAAAGTGTCTCTAATTAATTATAGATTATTCAATTAAATAGAAAAAGAAATTATGAGAGCATATCTCATTTTATTAAATTAAATATCTCAACAAAATCTCTCTTCAGTTCAAAAAGGAAAATTTCTAGTTCACTATTGATAAAAAATGAGTTAAATTAGTTAACTCCTTTTTCTACTCAAACTCAATCAGTTAACTCCTTATTTTACTCAAATTAAATCTATTAACTCCCTTTAATTTGGAAATCTCCCTCTATAACTGAACTTCACCTTTAATCCTGACCTCTGATTGAAATCGATCTCAACCATTGATGAATTCCATGAAAGTCTATTTAAGAGACCCTCATCTCTTCATTTTGAAAGGTTGAATGAGAATTTGCATCGAATTGTTGCTGGAATTCATACTCACATTTGCTCATATTCACATACGCAAAGATCAAGTTTGACCAAAAGTTTACCAGATTTAACCACGGTTGACTTGAGTTGACTAGTTTCTAAAAGAATTTTGAAATAACTAAACGAAATTATTTAATTAAATGGAGTACTTACTTCTAATTAATTAAACAAAGTTATTTAGTTAAATGAGAAGCCATTCCTAATTAATTAAATGAAGTTATTTAATTAAATAAGAAAAGTGTCTCTAATTAATTAAAGATTATTTAATTAAATAGAAAAAGTAATTATGAGAGCATATCTCATTTTATTAAATTAAATATCTCAACAAAATCTCTCTTCAGTTCAAAAAGGGAAATTTCCAGTTCACTATTGATCAAAAATGAGTTAAATCAATTAACTTTTTTTTCTACTCAAATTGAATCAGTTAACTGCTTATTTTACTCAAATTAAAATTGTTAACACCCTTTAATTTGCAAATCTCCCTTTATGACTGAATTTCAACTTTAATCCTGACCGTTGATTGAAATCGATGTCAACTGTTGATGAATTCCAGGAAAGTCTATTTAAAAGACCCTCATCTCTTCATTTTGAAAGGTTGAATGAGAATTTGCATCGAATTGTTGTTGGAATTCATACTCACATTTGCTCATATTCACATACACAAAGATCAAGTTTGACCAAAAGTTGACCAGATTTAACCATGGTTAACTTGAGTTGACTAGTTTCGAAAAGAATTTTGAAATAATTAAATGGATTACTTACTTCTAATTAATTAAACAAAGTTATTTAATTAAATGAGAAGCCATTCCTAATTAATTAAATGAAGTTATTTAATTAAATAAGAAAAGTGTCTCTAATTAATTAAAAATTATTTAGCTAAATAGAAAAAGTAATTATGAAAGCATATCTCATTTTATTATATTAAATATCTCAACAAAATCTCTCTTCCGTTCAAAAAGGGAAATTTCTAGTTCACTATTGATAAAAAATGAATTAAATCAGTTAACTCCTTTCTCTACTCAAATTGAATCAGTTAACTCCTTATTTTATTCAAATTAAATCTATTAACTCCCTTTAATTTGAAAATCTCCCTTTATGACAGAACTTCACATTTAATCTTGACCGCTGATTGAAATCGATCTCAACCGTTGATGAATTATCGGAAAGTCTATTTAAGAGACCCTCATCTCTTCATTTTGAAAGGTTGAATGAGAATTTGCATCGAATTGTTACTAGAATTCATACTCACATTTGCTCATATTCCTATACGGAAAGATCTAGTTTGACCAAAAGTTGACTAGATTTGACCACGGTTGACTTGAGTTGACTAGTTTCAAATTTTTTTTTGAAATAATTAAACAAAATTATTTAATTAAATGAAGTACTTACTTCTAATTAATTAAACAAAGTTATTTAATTAAATGACAAGACAATCCTAATTAATTAAATGAAGTTATTTAATTAAATAAGAAAAATGTCTCTAATTAATTAAAGATTGTTTAATTAAATAGAAAAAGTAATTATGACAGCATATCTCATTTTATTAAATTAAATATCTCAACAAAATCTCTCTTTAGTTCAAAAAGGGAAATTTCCAAAGCACTATTGAACAAAAATGAGTTAAATCAGTTAACTCCTTTCTCTACTCAAATTGAATCAGTTAACTCCTTATTTTACTCAATGTAATCTGTTAACTCCCTTTAATTTTGAAATCTCCCTTTATGACTGAACTTCACCTTTAATCATGACCGCTGATAGAAATCGATCTCAACCGTTGATGAATTCCAAGAAAGTCTATTTAAGAGACCCTCATCTCTTCATTTTGAAAGGTTGAATGAGAATTTGCATCGAATTGTTGCTAGAATTCATACTCACATTTGCTCATATTCACATACGTAAAGATCAAGTTTGACCAAAAGTTGACTAGATTTAACCACGGTTCACTTGAGTTGACTAGTTTTGAAAAGAATTTTGAAATAATTAAACAAAATTATTTAATTAAATGGAGTGCTTACTTCTAAATAATTAAACAAAGTTATTTAATTAAATGAGAAGCCATTCCTAATTAATTAAATGAAGTTATTTAATTAAATAAGAAAAAGTGTCTCTAATTAATTCAAGATTATTTAATTAAATAGAAAAAGTAATTATGAGAGCATATCTCATTTTATTAAATTAAATATCTCAACAAAATCTCTCTTCAGTTCAAAAAAGGAAATTTCCAGTTCACTATTGATAAATAATGAGTTAAATCAGTTAACTCCTTTCTCTACTCAAATTGAATTAGTTAACTCCTTATTTTACTCAAATTAAATCTATTAACTTCCTTTAATTTTGAAATCTCCCTTTATGAATGAACTTCACCTTTAATCCTGACCGCTGATTGAAATCGATCTCAACCATTGATGAATTTCAAGAAAGTCTACTAAAGAGACCCTCATCTCTTCATTTTGATAGGTTGAATGAGAATTTGCATCGAATTATTGCTGGAATTCATACTCACATTTGCTCATATTCACATACGCAAAGATCAAGTTTGACCAAAAGTTGACCAGATTTAACCACGGTTGACTTGAGTTGACTAGTTTCGAAAAGAATTTTAAAATAATTAAATGAAATTATTTAATTAAATGGAGTACTTACTTCTAATTAATTAAACAAAGTTATTTAATTAAATGAGAAGCCATTCCTAATTAATTAAATGAAGTTATTTAATTAAATAAGAAAAGTGTGTCTAATTAATTAAAGATTATTTAATTAAATAGAAAAAGTAATTATGAGAGCATATCTCATTTTATTAAATTAAATATCTTAACAAAATCTCTCTTCAGTTCAAAAAAGGGAAATTTTTAGTTCACTATTGATCAAAAATGAGTTAAATCGGTGAACTACTTTTTCTACTCAAATCGAATCAATTAACTACTTATTTTACTCAAATTAAATCTGTTAACTCCCTTTAATTTGAAAATCTCCTTTTAGAACTGAACTTCACCTTTAATCCTGACTAATGATTGAAATCAATCTCAACCGTTGATGAATTCCAAGAAAGTCTATTTAAGAGACCCTCATCTCTTCATTTTGAAAGGTTGAATGAGAATTGAAATCGAATTGTTGCTGGAATTCATACTCACATTTGCTCATATTCACATACGCAAAGATCAAGTTTAACCAAAAGTTGACCAAATTTAACCACGGTTGACTTGAGTTGACTAGTTTTGAAAAGAATTTTGAAATAGTTAAATGAAATTATTTAATTAAATGGAGTACTTACTTCTCATTAATTAAACAAAGTTATTTAATTAAATGAGAAGCCATTCCTAATTAATTAAATGAAATTATTTAAATAAATAAGAAAAGTGTCTCTAATTAATTAAAGATTATTTAATTAAATAGAAAAAGTAATTATAAGAGCATATCTCATTTTATCAGATTAAATATTTCAACAAAATCTCCCTTCAGTTCAAAAAGAGAAATTTTCAGTTCACTATTGATAAAAAATGAGTTAAATCAGTTAACTCCTTTCTCTACTCAAATTGAATCAGTTAAATCCTTATTTTACTCAAATTAAATCTGTTAACTCCCTTTAATTTGTAAATCTCCCTTTATGACTGAACTTCACCTTTAATCCTGACCGCTGATTGAAATCGATCTGAATCGTTGATGAATTCAAGTAAAGTCTATTTAAGAGACCCTCATCTTTTCATTTTGAAAGGTTGAATGAGAATTTGCATCGAATTTTTGCTTGAATTCATACACACATATGCTTATATTCACATACACAAAGATCAAGTTTGACCAAAAGTTGAGCAGATCTAATCACGGTTGACTGGAGTTGACTAGTTTCGAAAAGAATTTTGAGATAATTAAACAAAATTATTTAATTAAATGGAGTACTTACTTCTAATTAATTAAGCAAAGTTATTTAATTAAATGAGAAGCCATTCCTAATTAATTAAATGAAGTTATTTAATTAATTAAGAAAAGTGTCTTTAATTAATTAAAGATTATTTAATCAAATAGAAAAAGTAATTATGAGAGCATATCTCATTTTATTAAATTAAATATCTCAACAAAATCTCTCTTAAGTTCAAAAAGGGAAATTTTTAGTTCACTATTGATAAAAAATGACTTAAATTAGTTAACTCCTTTTTCTACTCAAATTGAATCATTTAACTCCTTATTTTACTCAAATTAAATCTGTTAATTCCTTCTAATTTGGAAATCTGCCTTTATGACTGAAATTCACTTTTAATTCTGACCGCTAATTGAAATCGATCTCAACCATTGATGAATTCCATGAAAATCTATTTAAGAGACCCTCATCTCTTCATTTTCAAAGGTTGAATGAGAATTTGCATCAAATTGTTGCTGGAACTCATCCTCACATTTGTTCATATTCACATACACAAAGATAAAGTTTGACCAAAAGTTGACCAGATTTAAACACGGTTGACTAGTTTCGAATTTTTTTTTGCATTAATTAAACAAAATTATTTAATTAAATGGAGTATTTACTTCTAATTAATTAAACAAAGTTATTTAGTTAAATGAGAAGTCATTCCTAATTAATTAACTGAAGTTATTTAATTAAATAAGAAAAGTGTCTCTAATTAATTAAAGATTATTTAATTAAATAGAAAAAGTAATTATGAGAGAAAATCTCATTTTATTAAATTAAATATCTCAACAAAATCTCTCTTAAGTTCAAAAAGGGAAATTTCCAGTTCACTATTGATCAAAAATGAGTTAAATGAGTTAACTCTTTTTTCTACTCAAATTGAATCAGTTAACTCCTTATTTTACTCAAATTAAGTTTGTTAACTCCATTTAATTTGAAAATCTCCCTTTATGACATAACTTCACCTTTAATCCTGACCGCTGATTGAAATCGATCGCAACTGTTGATAAATTTCAGGAAAGTCTATTTAAGAGACCCTCATCTCTTCATTTTGAAAGGTTGAATGAGAATTTGCATCGAATTGTTGCTAGAATTCATACTCACATATGCTCATATTCACATACGCAAAGATAAAGTTTGACCAAAAGTTGACCAGATTTAACCATGGTTGACTTGAGTTGACTAGTTTCGGAAAGAATTTTAAAATAATTAAATGAAATTATTTAATTAAATGGAGTACTTACTTCTAATTAATCAAACAAAGTTATTTAATTAAATCAGAAGGTATTCCTAATTAATTAAATGAAGTTATGTAATTAAATCAAAAAAGTGTTTCTAATTAATTAAAGATTATTTAATTAAATAGAAAAAGTAATTATGAGAGCATATCTCATTTTATTAAATTAAATATCTCAACAAAATCTCTCTTCAGTTCAAAAAGGGAAATTTTTAGTTCACTATTGATCAAAAATGAGTAAAATCAATTAACTCCTTTTTCTACTCAAATTGAATCAGTTAACTCCTTATTTTACTCAAATTAAATCTGTTAACTCCCTTTAATTTGGAAATCTCCCTTTATGACTGAACTTCACCTTTAATCCTGACCGCTTATTGAAATCAATCTCAACCGTTGATGAATTCCAGGAAAGTCTATTTAAGAGACCCTCATCTCGTCATTTTGAAAGGTTGAATCAAAATATGCATCGAATTGTTGCTGGAATTCATACTCACATTTGCTCATATTCACATACGCAAAGATCAAGTTTGACCAAAAGTTGACCAAATTTAACCATGGTTGACTTGAGTTGACTAGTTTCGAAAAGAATTTTGAAATAATTAAACGAAATTATTTAATTAAATGGAGTATTTCTAATTAATTAAACAAAGTTATTTAATTAAAAGAGAAGCCATTCTTAATTAATTAAATGAAGTTATTTAATTAAAAAAGGAAAGTGTCTCTAATTAATTAAAGATTATTTAATTAAATAGAAAAAGTAATTATGTGAGCATATCTCATTTTATTAAATTAAATATCTCAACAATATATCTCTTTAGTTCAAAAAGGGAAATTTCCAGTTCACTATCGTTGAAAAATGAGTTAAATCAGTTAACTCCTTTTTCTACTCAAATTGAATCAGTTAACTCCTTATTTTACTCAAATTAAATCTGTTAACTCCCTTTAATTTAGAAATTTCCCTTTATGACCGAACTTCACCTTTAATCTTGACCGCTGATTTAAATCGATCTCAACCATTGATGAATTCCATGAAAGTCTATTTTTGAGACCCTCATCTCTTCATTTTGAAAGGTTGAATGAGAATTTGCATCGAATTGTTGCTGGAATTCATACTCACATTTGCTCATATTCACATACGCAAAGATCAAGTTTGACCAGAAGTTGACTAGATTTAATCACAGTTGAATTGAGTTGACTAGTTTCGAAAAGAATTTTGAACTAACTAAATGAAATTATTTAATAAAATGGAGTACTTACTTCTAATTAATTAAACAAGTTTATTTTTTAAAATGAGAATCCATTCCTAATTAATTAAATGAAGTTATTTAATTAAATAAGAAAAGTGTCTCTAATTAATTAAAGATTATTTAATTAAATAGAAAAAGTAATTATGAGAGCATATCTCATTTTATTAAATTAAATATCTCAACAAAATCTCTCTTCAGTTTAAAAAGGGAAATTTCCATTTCACTATTGATCAAAAATGAGTTGAATCAATTAACTCTGTTCTCTACTCATATTGAATCAATTAACTCCTTATTTTACTCAAATTAAATTTGTTAACTCCCTTTAATTTGGAAATCTCCCTTTATGACTGAACTTCAGTTTTAATCCTGACCGCTGATTGAAATCGATCTCAATCGTTGATGAATTCCAAAAAAGTCTATTTAAGAGACCTTCGTCTCTTCATTTTGAAAGGTTGAATGAGAATTTGCATCAAATTGCTGTTGTAATTCATACTCACATTTTCTCATATTTAGATACGCAAAGATCAAGTTTGACCAAAAGTTGACCAGATTTAACCACTGTTGACTCGAGTTGACTAATTTCAAAAAAAAATTTGAAATAATTAAATGAAATTATTTAATTAAATGGAGTACTTGTATATGAACAATGTTAGTATGCTAATAGATACCAATTTAAATAAACATTCTACAAACTAAACAAAATTAATAAATTTCAAGATAGACTAAGATGAGCTCTCAATTGAGAATATGAACCATTAATGGGCTCTCTCAATAAGAAGCTCTCTTGTTGAGTGGCTTTGTCTAAATAGATAGGATGTATGCTCAAGCTTATGCTTCAAAAAGGGCTTCAAATGAAGTTGGAATTTGGGTGTGAGTGTATGGTTTTGATGTAAAATGGCTTCTTAAAATGGCATTATGATTTACTTCATAGATTGTGTTGTTTTGCAAAGGGGAAGGATTCAATTTATAGCCAAGAGGCTTGAGGGATTGAGGGCTAAGATGCAAGGATGGGAAAAAGCTCATGGAGGGCTCAGATTGCATGAGAAGAGAGCGCATGGATTGTGCTTCCTTACAGCCAATCAGGGAGTGACACATGTCACAGGGTGAGAGGATGGAAGAAAGGGAAAGGATGAGTAAACAAAGGAGGCTCAAGGGATAAAATCTTCATAAAGACCCTCATAATGGCTTGTAAGAGCAATAAAAGGGCTTGAAAGAGTCATTTATGGCTTAGTGGGCTTCAGAAAGTTTTATGGTTGAGATATTTTGAGGGAGATGAGAGCAATTTCGACTTGGGCTTGATTAGGAGGGTTTTAAGCTTGCTTAGGATTGTGCAAATGATTAGAGGATGGATTAGGATGGTTAAGGATTAGCTTAAGGATAGGCAAGTGGATGGCATTTAATGAGGGTGGGTGAAGGAGGAGATATTTGTTAACTTTGGCTTGGGTTAGTAAATCTTAACCCATGTTTAGAGAACGCGACAAAGTTAGGAGGGGATTAGGATTAGGTTTAAAGACATCTTCTAGAAGAGTCTAAACTTTGGATGAGGATAAAGACTTTCTAGAATAGTCTAGAACTTTCTAGGATGAGGATGAAGACTTTCTAGAAGAGTCTAGAACTTCTTAGGATGAGGATAAATTAGATTTTTAGGAAATAAATAAAGTTTTATTTATTTCAATGGTTTGGGTTGAGGAGATATTTATTAAAACTTTTTTAATAAACATGAGGATTAATATTTAATCTTAATTAAATATTTCGAGCTGGGATTAGGGGTAGGAAATGATGGGATTAACCTTTAATCAAAATTAAAGAAGGATTAGAAGATTTTGGAAGAGGTTAGTGGTCTTAAGGAAATTGGCCAAGTTTTGGACAAAAAATAATTTTTTTATTTATTTTGAGTTTTTTGATCAATTTATTAATTAAATCATTAATAAAAAAGGAAATAATGTTTAAATAAGATTTAAACATTTTTGGGAGGGATTCTTTAATTAAATATTTTTAATTAAGATAAAGGGATTTAATGGCATAAAAATAAACAAATTAATTAAATAATTAATTAATTAATAAATGATGATGTCATCAGAAATTTTTCAGAAAATAAAAATACTTTATTTTCTAAAGGTTTTTAGGTGTCTACATTTTGTCCCTCTTTGATGTGATGTCGCAAGTGGCATGGCATCAAAGATAAGAAAATAAGATGCCCAAGGCTAGAGCAGAAGAGGAGAGAATGGACTGTAAGATGCCCCCTCAAGAAGGCGGTGAGGAGAGAAAGCGAGGCTCGATGACTTCTTGAAAAGTACAAGAATCTGAGATGAGCTAGAAGACTCAAATTGGCTTAAGAGAAGAGGCTGAATTAGCTCAAACTCTCACTATGGGAGAACGATAAAGGAGAATCAGATGCACAAGAGGAAGCAAGGTTAAGACCTCAGGGATTGCAGAGGATGAACGAGCGGAGCGCTATAAAAGGAATCTAGGATGGGGAGATGGATGAGGGGATTAAAAATTTAATGCAATAGGATTTCAAAGAATCAGATTGGCAGAAGATGGGTTTCGGAGATCCCTAAGACTAGGATTGTGGATCTCGAAAGATGGGGCTTGGTGGATTGATTTGGATTGGTGGATCCCTAAGACTAGGATTGTGGATCTCTAAAGCTAAAGGTGAGGACTAATTCAAAGAGATACTAATGCATAAGCTAGGGTAGGAGAGATAGATGTTGGATATGGATGGGGGATAATGGAGATGAAAGAAAACCATTGGAGATTTTTGAGCGGGGGGATACTTCAAAGAGAAGTACCACCATGTAGTTGAGCACTAGATTTGCTATTGGACTGTTGGTTAATTGCCAAAGTTACCAAGAACATTAAGGCCTTTTCACCAACTGTCCAGAGGACTGACGAACTGACTCAAAACAAACACACAAGGATTGCCCCAATATCACACATGAATCCCAGAGGAAGCAGTGTGGAAACGACACTGGGTAACCCACAAGCAGAAAAGAAAACAAGCAAAAGACATGATCAAGACCTTACGCTCTGATTGCCCCATTTGCAGTATACCATGATATGGAAGATCGTGGCAACCTTGAAGAGGGAACAAGGAGATTGCTTGGAAAAGATATTTCAAGACCCAACAGGGAAGAGTCCAAATCAAAAGAAAGCAAAAATCCAAAAGAGAATTGTTTTCCAACGGGATGGGTAGGATGAGGTACTAACGGACCAAGATTAGACATGAGGAAAGTTATATCCTGCAAGGACCTATCAGAGAGTACCTAAGCTAGTGGATTTGGATGAGTGATGCGTCTGGCAAGCTAAACTAAGAAAGATAACACTTTGGTGACAGAAAATCTAGCTAAAGGATGCATTGGAATAGATAACCAAGATGTGTGATGGGTGCAAGATTCTGATCAAGGATGAACTGACATGAATGCTGGATAAGTACAATGGTACTAAGCTAAAGAGGATGTACAAGCTGACAGATCAAGATATGTTACAAATGTACAAGATTGTTCATGTTTTGGTTTTTGTGAGATGGAAATGTTTGTGAAGGATGGGATGTCTATAATAGGTGATAGGTGGATGGGTAGATGGTTTGCGAAAAGCTTAAGTGAAAATGGGGTTTTGTGTGTGCACGTGATAGTATACAAGCTAGGATACAAGATTATTTATAGGCTGGAATATGATACAAACTTTGGACAAGATTTAGATATACAAGGTATGGTACAAGATTTACAAGGTATAATACAAGCTTTGGTACAAGATTTTACAAGCTGTACAGGAGGTATTTACAAGCTCCATTAGATATTGGATATTTGGTTGGAACACTAAGGGAACAAGCAGGTGTTTCATGGGATGGTGGGTGAATGGATAAGGGAGAGGATAGTGATAGATAATGGATTAGTCTTAGTACACAAGGCGCCTGAATTACCAAGTTTTCACTACGGTACCTATCCAAGGCGCTTGAATTGCCAAGTTTTCACCATTGGATGCTTATTTCTCTTTACTATTTTTTTTTATATTTTTCAAAAGCTAGGTATACCAAGGATCTTGAAGCATAGAACTTCTTGAAATGAATGATGTTAGTAGGATCATTCAAGAGTTCTCCTTCCGGTGTAGATAGCTAATAGGCTCCGGAGCCAAAGGAAGTAGTGACAACATAAGGACCAAGCCATGTAGGTTCAAACTTGCCTTTCTTTTCTTGATCTGCTTGGACTTTCATGTTTTCTTTGAGGACCATGTCACCTGGCTAAAATTGTCGTGGAAGTACCTTCTTGTTGAAATTCCTTTTGAGATGAGTTTGATAGACTGTGAGATGATCATAGGCTTATTGTCGCTTCTTGTCTAAGAGATCTAGTTGGGTGAGCCGAGCTACTCTATATTCTTCATCTAATATTTGCCCTTGCAAAGATATGAGCAAGGAGGGAAGTTCAACCTCTATAGGTAGTACCACTTCAGCACCATAGACTAGGGAGTATGGAGTTGTTCCTATGGATGTACAGAAGGAAGTTTGATAGGCCCATAGGGCTGGATTTATTTGTAGGTACCAATCACAGCTGGAATCAATGACAACTTTCTTTAGGATTTTGAGGAGGGTTTTGTTAGTTGCCTCTACCTTGCCATTACCTTGTGGGAAATATGGGCTAGAAAAGTGGTGATGGATGCAAAGGGAAGTGCATAATTCTTCCATGTTGAGATTTTCAAAGTTACCTCCATGGTCGGTGAAGATGGTGGATGGGATGCCAAAGTGGCAAACAATGTGGTACAAGATGAACTTGGAGACCTGAACTCCTGTAGCTGAGACTAGGGGGACTGCTTCCACCCATTTAGTGAAATAGTCTATAGCTGTTATTATCCATTTATGTCCATCAGATGAGAGGGGTGTGATAGTTCCAACTAGATCAAGGCCCCAACAAGCGAAAGGCCAAGGTGGTGCAATAGGCTGTAGATCCTGTGCTAGAGCATGCACAAGATTTGCATGCTACTGACATGGGAGACACTTTCTGACAAAGTCATAGGAGTCTTTTTCAATGGTAGGCCAATAGTAGCCTGCTCTAAGGATTTTTTTGCGCTAGGACAATACCACTCGTGTGGGTACCGCAAAGTCTAGAGTGTACTTCCTTTAACACCATTGTGGCCTCGTTTTGGTCTAAACATCGAGAGAGAGTATCGTGATAACCTCGACGATATAGGGTATTGGCTATGATAATATAGCAGGATGATTTTCGAATGAGGTTCTGGCATTGGGTACGTGTGAGGTGAGGGGATATGATACCATCGTTAGGGTAAGCGTGAATCTCATGGTACCAAGGGGATTAGGGACCAACCAAGATACAAACATGGTTTGAATCCTCATTCGCATAGGCGGGTGTGAGGAGTTGCTCCACTAAAAACTCATACTGTGTAGCTGCTTGGGGAATTTCCAAGAGCAAGCCTATAGTAGCCATAGCATCTAGTACTTTGTTCTATATTCGAGGCACTTGTGTAAACTGAAGCCTAGTAAAATGTTGGGTTAGCTGATCAACTAGCTCTTTGTAGGGTAATAGCTTTTCATCTTTGGTTTGATATTCATTTAGGGCTTGCTTGATGATGAGCTATGAATCGCCAAAGACTTGTAGCTCAGCAATGTTCCATTCTGCAGTTATCTTTAATCCTGCTATGAGGGCCTCATATTCAGCTATATTGTTGGTGCTAGGGAATTGTAGCTTGAAGGCTTTTGGAATGTAATCTCCTTGAGGTGTGACCAACAATATTCCTGCCCCTGATTCATGAGATGTGTATGAGCCATCAAAATAAAGTTTCCATGGGGGTTGTTCTTCAATTAGATAGATATGCTCATCTAAAAATTCTATGATCAACAGATAAGCATCTATTAGAGGTGCATCAGCTAGGTGATCTGCTATAGCTTGCCCTTTGATTGCCTTTTTGTCCACATACTGGATGTCAAATTCGCTAAGGAGCATAACCCATTTGGTGAAACGGCCTATAAGTGCTATTCTGGAGAGCATATACTTGAGAGGGTCAATCTTGGAGACTAGTTGGATGGTATGACTTAGCATGTAATGGCGAAGCTTTTGAGTTGAGAAAACATCTGCCAAACAATCTTTTTCCATAGGAGTGTAATTGAGTTCATAACCAACTAGGGTTCTACTGATGTAGTAGATGGCTCTTTCTTTGCTGTAGTCATTGAGCTGTGCTAGAAGTGCCCTTAGAGTAGTAGGTGTTGCTAATATGTACAAAATCAGGGGACGACCAGGAATTGGTGGAACCAAGATAGGGGGATTGATGAGATACTGCTTGAGATGGTCAAAGCTGTGCTGACATAAAGGATCCCACTTGAAGTTCCCATCCTTCTTCAGTAAATGTGAAAATGGTGTACACTTATCTGCAAGCTGGGAGATGAAGCGCCGAACAGATTGAAGCTTTCCCTGAAGAGAACGAAGCTGCCACAGTTTCTGGGGAGGAGGCATTTGTAAGATAGCCTTGACCTTCTTGGGGTCGATCTCTATACCTCGTTTAGAAACTATAAAGCCTAGAAGCTTGCCAGATGTGACCCCAAAGACACATTTCTTGGGATTCAACATGAGATGATATTTGGCTAACCTATCAAAGACTTTCTACAGGTTAGCAAGATGATCCATGAAGGTATGAGACTTGACCAATATATCATCCACATAATCCTCCAAAATGCTATGGATGAGATCATGAAAAATGGTTGTCATAGCTCTTTGATAGGTAGCCCCAGCATTCTTTAGGCCAAAAGGCATCATGTTGTAGCAAAAGGTTCCCCAAGGGGTAGTGAATGCTATCTTATGTTGATCCTCTTCTGAAATCTTGATTTGATTATACCTAGAAAATCCATCCATGAGGGACAAAATTTCATGTCCAGCTATAAGATCTACAATCATATCTATGTTGGGCAAGGGAAAATCATCTTTTGGACAAGCTTTGTTAAGATCTCTGAAATCAGTGCAGATTCTAATGTCACCAAAAGGCTTAGTGATGGGGACCATGTTGGAGATCCACTGTGAATAGTTGATAGGTCAAATAACCTTAGGAGCTAACATTCTTTCTAACTCAGCTTTGACCAGTAATGTCACCTTGGGGTGCATTTTTCTAAGCTTTTGTTTGACGGGCTTGATCTGTGGATTGATTGCAAGATGATGAACTACAAGCTTTGGATCAAGCCTTGGCATGTCCTGATATGACCATGCAAATTGGCCAATGTTCTCTCTTAAGACCTCAAAGAGGAGATCAGCTTGGTCTTGTGGTAGGGATGTAGCAATGTGAACAAGCCTAGGGATATCTGAAGAACCGATGTTGACTTCCCTAGTATCCTCAATTAGAATAGAAGATATCTCTAGTCGATTATCTTGAGGAGGTAATGCTAAATCCTCATGTTCTGCTTGTGGCTCTGGATGTTCTTGCTGAGGGGTTCTCTTCGCTACCTTAGCTAGTCTCAGATTCACCTTAGTTCCAGTTTTTGGTGTATCAAAACTAGGTTGGAAATTTTCTCCAAAATACCCCTTGGGATCTAGCTTGTAGATATAGGTAGAATCTGGCTTTTTTTTCTTGTGAGGTGTTTCAGCTCCCATGAATTTCAGAAGCGCTTCCTCTAATGTGAACTCATCAATGTGTATGATGCTTGGTTGGTCCCAATCAATGAGCTATGGATGGGTGAGTGGTAGGTCAATGAGGTGGATGGATAGTTCTTAGAGAATAGAGTCTCCGAGGGAGATTTGGTCTAGGATATCATCCTAGGCTCTCTTTTCAACTTCCTCAGGAATGTCTTCGATTTTGACAAGGTCGCGGTGAATGTTCAAAAAAGCGTGACCGTCCGTATTGGTGCCCTCAGTTGTGGGTATGCCAAAGCCAAGACCTAACTTCGATTCCCACTTGTGTGCGTCGATGGGGCACTGCATGCCTCTTTCTTCTGGTCCTAGACCACCACCTTGATAGTTCCATTTGTCAGTGATGAGCTTATTTTCTTGGGGATACTTTTGGCTCAAGTGATCAAGGCATGCCTAATTCCTTTGAGGTGAATCCTTATGTAACCAAGTGTTGATATCTGGAGTGAGCTCCTCATGAAGAGGGATTTTCGAGGATACAAAGGTTGTTGGGCCAAACTGTTTGTATCGAGGAGGTGGAATCTCCTTAGCTTTGTGATATTTCGATCATCCATGGGCATGTGGATCAAGTGGGAGTGCCCCGACAGCAAATGCATCCAATAGATTATACTCTCCACAACCCTTGTTATTGATCTTCACGGTAGACAGGGTAGAGGCGAGGATGGTTTCTGGGTCATTACAAGTGTGGGATGAGCTGGCGATGGATGTGCCGATATCAATTCTAGGGCAATGGTTTTTATATGAAGCTTGAACCGCATTGTAGTAAGCAAAGGGTTCTAGATCGGCATGGATGGTTACCTCAGTGCCTTGATGCAAAAATTTGGCGCACTGATGGTAAGTGGATGGAACTGCTTTCATGGCATGAATCCATGGGCGACCGAGGAGGATGTTGAATGGTAGGTTTAGATCAATAACATGGCAGAGTGTTTCTTGGATGACTGGCCCAACCTTGATTGGCAACAAAATAGTTCCTTTTGTGGTTCTTTCCAAGTTGTCATAAGCTTTGATGGTGATAACCTCACTGATGATATCTGCCTCATTATACCCAGCTTGTTTTATGAATTTTAGGGTGCAAATATTCAAGGCTGATCCATTATCTATCATTACTCTTTTCACAAAAAAATTGGATACCATGATGGCTATGCGAAGCAGAAGGGTGTGATCTGGCTTGACCATAGGTATGTCGGTGGGTTTGAACGATAGGGCACATGAGGATGAAAGGTGTCCAACAAGATTATGAAAATCAGTAGCATTGATATCAGAAGGGACACGGGATTCTATGAGAGCATTGTCAAAGATGTTCTTGTACACAAGACTAGTGCAAAGAAGGTCTAAAATGGAGACTTGGGCTGGCATGTTCCCAAGGTGTTCCAAGATAATGTACTAGCTTTTTGATGGAGCTGATGGTATTGGTGAAACGGATGGGCCTGCGATGTTAAATCGAGCTCTTTGAGTGGTGACTGCACACTCATTGTTTGGTCCTTGGATATTGATAACATTGACAGAAGGCTCTTTCTCGGATATACAACCTATAAGGCTACCATAGTCTATATAGGATGAAGTGCGGTCATTGTTCTTCCGATGCTATTGGTTTGGCTGACGGTTGTTGGTGTTGTTGTTGTTGGTTTGGATAGGTGCTTTTCCAGGATTTTGATTGTTGTGAGGAGGAAAAGCATTTTGATAGATCTATAAGCCTGCATTGGGAGAGGTTTGGGCACCAATAGTGATTTTCTTCCGATCAATGAGGTCTTGCACATAGTCTTTCAGTTTCATGCATCTGAGGGTAGTGTGACCTTTTACCCTATGAAATTTGTAGTACTCATTGTCTTTGTACCATGTAGCTTTGGATTGGCTTGGGTCAATTTGCTGGGTAGGAGGAAATTTGATGAGGTTTTCCTTGACTAATTTCTCAAAAATGACATCCAATGGCTCACCAAGGGGTGTATAGTGTCTAGGTGTAGGTTAGAATCTGGGCTTTTGTCTTGTAGCTACATTGATGGCATTAGCTTGATTGCTAGACCCTTGAAAGTTTGGTCTTGGATTGTGGTTTTGATAGCTATGGTTATTTTGCTATTGGTAGTTGATAGCTTGCTGATTGTTTGGTTGATAGGGTGGGTTGGACTAGTTGTCAAAAGGACCAACAATATTCACATGTCTGGTGTCAGTGATGCCATCTGTTGCAACATGCTTGTTTTTGTTCCAATACCTAGACTTCTCATTGGAATGTGATTGATTTTGGTTGGCTTCCTTGTAAATCTTGACCACACCATCTTTAACGAGTCCTTGCTCAAGGATCATTCCTTTCTCATAGTTCATGGTCATGTGGTGAGCCAAGCTAGGATGGGCATTATCAATAAACATTTTCACCAAATGGTGCTCTGGCAAGGTGCAAGATATGTGGGTGGTAAGCATTTTCCATCTTTGCAGATATTCGAGAAGGCTTTCTCCACCTTTTTGCTTGGTGTGGAAAATATCAACTACTGATAGCTCTATTTCAACAAGATGGGCATATTGGGCTACAAATGCCTCAGATAATTCAGCAAAAATTTTAATTGTTCCATAGGGGATTTTATAAAACCATTCAAGAGCTGGTCCGACCAAGCTTTTGGAAAAGAGACGCAAGAGGAAATCGTCATCGTATGCCACTTCTTGGTAGTGCATGTAAAATTCTTTGATATGTGTGACAGGGTCTCCTTTTCCTCTAAATTTGTCAAATTTGGGTGTCTCAAAATGCTCGGGGAATGGTGTCATGGTAATGGCTCTGTCAAATGGGTAAGGGAACACATTCTCAAACTTGAAAGTTTTTGGATCATTTCCCCCTTGGATGTTCTTCAAAGCTATTTTCATGGCTTCCCATTCTGAATTAATGGGTGATGGCTAGGGTGCCCCCAATGTAGGAGTGCCTTGAGGTAGGTATGCACTAGATGGGGCCACTGAATATGGATGGCTATGAGGGATTTGCTGATAGGGATTGTACATTGTTTGGGCAGCTGCATGGTGGATGATGGTTTGCTGAGGGGGAGGTGGCGCATAGTGTTGCATGTGCTACGAGGCTTGCTGTTGATATGGGATTTAAGGTTGGGATTGAGGAACATAAGCTGGCTGTGGGATAAAAGAATTGCTTTGTGGAGGTAAGGTATAAGATGGTTGTGAAGCTTGGGGAAAGGATCAGAGGGCTTGTGCGGTTTGACCAAAGTATGTGGGCTGCACCCCCATTTGGGATGGTACCTACAAATAATTGGTGGTTGGCTAGATTGGTGGGTTACCTCCTAGAAGTGGCATTGAAAAGTAGTTGGTAATAGGAGGTAATGGATTAGTTAGTGGTGGAGGTGGTGGGAATTGAAAGCTAGGAAATGGAATTGATGGGGTTTGATAGCTTGGTGGCTGGATTTGGAAGCTTGGTAGAGTGGTGGTGGGAGCTTGGGTCACTTGAGAGCTAGGCAGAACATTGGTAGTAGCTTGTGGGGTTTGATAGCTTTATGGAGTGAGGGTAGTAGCTTGTGGGTTTGTGGCTGATGGCACTGAGCTCCCAAGACCTAATGGAAATGATGGGATTGTGCTTTGGGCTGTGGTGAACAAGATGGGGGTGATGAAAGGTTGATTACTTGGCCCCATGGGCAGCATCCCTATTGTATATTGCTGAGGTTGGCCAAAGATGCTAGCACTGATTTGGGAGATGGGTAGATTTGGAAGGCTAGGTTAGGGAGCAACAACAAAAATAGTGAAGGGCGTGAATGATGAGGTGTTTTGGGTAAAGGGGGTTTGGAGCGGAGAGGTATAAACCAAGGATGGAGTGGTGGTGGTTGGGTTGGGTTGCGGCATGGATATTTCAACTTGGGTGGATGATGGTATGTTTGGGTCTGTTGGATCATATGGATTGGCTGGAGGCTCTTCTTTTGGCATATATTGAGGATAATTTGGATCATAAGAGCCTATGGGTGGTGGCAGCTACCCAAACAACGGGTGAGATGGATCTGATAATGGAGGGGGTCTTCCAAAGTCAAAGGTTCCTACATTGTCCCTTCGAGAATTAGCCATGATTGTCTCTTTGTTCTTGTCTATAATGGCATTTACCAATACCACATTTCCTAGTTGGTTCATGAAAGCTTCAATGTCAGTAGATGATGGCATAGCTTTCTCTGGGCTGAAGGATGGCTGAGTGCTCAAGGGGGGTGAGGCTATTCGATCCAAATGATAGGGATCCATTGTTTCTTTCTTCTTGGCTAAGTGAGTGATGGGTGAAATGAAAAATGCTCCTAGGGATGAGATGCAACAAATACTGGTGGATGCAAAAGGGAGGAAGGCTTTTCTATGCAAATGATTTCTTAGGTTGAGGCAAAGCTATATGAAAAAACCTAAGGAGGATTGGGTTGGGGATTCTAACTTCAAAGATATGTTGCCAAAGCACAAAAGGTTTGATTTCCTATGTGCAAGCTTGGTGGTGATTGTGTCAACTTAAGAATAGACTGATGATCCTTTAGGAAGAACACAAGATTGACCACTTGTGGATCCTAACCTTTAGCTCAAGGTGATGAGGGATAACAAGTGGCAAAGCTAGATTACCCTAGAAAAAGCTTTGTCAAAGGGATAACCTTGGTGAGATTGGTGGTTTTGAAAGATTTTAGGAATGGAAAACTTTTAGCAAGGTGACAACAATTTTTGAAGGCTTGGATGTGAAGATTTTGGATTGCTAGCTAGATGGTTTGGTCCTAAATGAGATGGATGAGCTAATAATGCTTAAGGGGATAACCTAAGATGGCTGACTTTTCTACAAAGATGACTCTAAGGTGAATCTTATCCAAGAAGGTGTGGAAAAAAAAGGGTGTCTAATCATAGAAATCATGCCTAGTTGGTAAGGCATAAGCAGGATTAACTCCTGGATGTTGGCTAAATTTGATGGTGCGCTCTAACCAGGCCTCTTGAAGTGCTTCATCAGTAGCTTTATCCTCTGCTTTGTGGAGTTTGGAAATTTGAGGACTTGGTGTTAGTTCCTTTCTCTTGGCTGAAAGTTCTTGGTATGCCTGAGATGGTTTAAGTTTAACTTTGTGGAACTTCAGTTTGGGTTTGTGTTGCTCTGACATCAATTCTTGAATCTGCTTGGCTTTGAGAGACATCGGTTATTTTGCTTCAACTTGTTCAACTTCTGGAATAGGCAGTGACTACGCTAAGTGTGCCCTAAGCTAGGATTGACCAAGTTTGGAAAATATGCATTCAATAAGTAAAAGACCAAGCAATAGATAGAAACAACCAGATAGAAGTTTTGATTCCTAGAATGTGATACTTGTGCCAAGGAGTGTGTATGTTTTACAAATGTTTCAATCAGTTCTCCTCTTTCACTTCTCAAGGGTATAAAGTTCCTTCAGGCTTAGCCTGAGTGACAAAATCTTGATCCCAAGAGAGGTGTCTTTCGATTCACCTCCTAGTTCTTATACTCCATCGGAACACTGGAGTTGAGGTCGTCCAAGGGGTGATGAAATCCCCAAGTAGGCCTCCTAAAAGGAAACAAGGTTTTGGATCCTAATCTTATGCACCCAAGATGGCCTCGAAAGATGACAAGGGGAGAGAAGACTTGGATGACCTTGAGCTAAAAAACACGCTTGTTCTTTTGACCAACTGACTCTTATGTGTGCTAATCTAGACTTTGCAAGCACTCATGTTTAAGAGACAATGTTCAATTCCAACTTTGAAATGCGCCAACAAAGCAAAATCGAGCGAAGAATGAATACAAGAAGAAGAGTTAGGGTCAACAACAAAGTAAACCCACGTGCCCGGAGGCCCTCCACGTCAAGTATCGATTAATTTTCTTTAAAGCATTCAAGAGTTGGTGTGATTTTGTTTTTAAGCCCAAAACAAAGATGTGTGAGATTCAATTTCAAGCACGCGCCCGGAGGCCCTCCACGTCAATATTTGTTCAATTTTAGTGCCCAAACTTGAAGTGTGATCAATTTAATCTAGAGTTTTGCTCATTTAAGAATTTTGATAAAGTTAAAGCAAACCTTCAAAAACCAAGTGAGTGAGTTAGATTGTGGAACATTTAACACCTTTTTCAAGTAGACCCATCTCCATAGATGGTGCTGAGATTGCAACCAATGGTTAAATTGATGGGTGATTAAAGAGGGTGAGTCCAACTACAAACTTACTCAAAGCATCTTTATTAATTTTTATAACTTAGAAGATTTCAAAAATGTGGATTCTTTTTATGCCCCAAAAGATGATTATTTGATCTATGGCATTCAAAATTGGATTTTTTGTTTTAATCACGCATTCATAAAAAAAGAAAACTTGATTTTAATCCATGGCACTCAAGAGTGATTTTAGCAACATGCATTCAAAGACAAGTGATTAACATTCAAGTTTTTTCCTTTGAGCATTCAAGATTGAGATTTTGTGTGTTATTTTAAGAACTTTGAAGTGCTTTGTTTTAACCTTAGATCATTCAAGATTATTTTGGAATCAAAAGTGAAAATGACTCTTTGAATTTTGGTTTTCATTCAAGATTTTGTGTTCTAATTTGCATATTTTAAGCCCAAAAATGATATTCCTAGATTGTTTTGATGCATGAAAAACCTAAGAAACATTCAAGATTTTGCAACAAGACATTTTTTTGGAACAAATAACAAAGCTTTTAGGAAAATTTTTGGCAACCATTTAGGTTTCTTAGTTTCATGAGATTTTTTTAAAAGAACTTTAAAATATTTGCAAATGAGGTTCATTTTATCCTTGATTGATGCTCTGAGTTTGATTTAGATTTTAGTGTGCACTTAGTGTTGATTTTGAACCTTTTGATATGGAAACTTGAAGTTCTTTTTAAATTTTCAAAAATGAAGTGTTCCTAACTTTGCATGAATGCATCTAAAACCTTGATGTTGCAAGGATGCAAATGATTGGATTGGTTTAGTTTAACTTGTTAAAAGATTTTTTCTTTTTTGCAAATTTTTAATTTTTTAATGGATTTAAGTATGATTTGGGAGTTCATTTTAAGCACTAAAAAGAAGTGTGTATGATTTTGCTTCCTTAAAAAAAATGGCCAAGATCTCCCACAAGAAGAAGAAGAAGAAGTAGATGGAATAAGAAGAATATAGACAAGAAGAGGAAGAAGAATTCCAAGTGCTTTGTCCACCTATAAGCTTGAAAAATATGCAAATACTATGAGATAGACTATGAGTTCCTTTGTCTTCTTCATGCTCATGTGGAACTACAAAACCAATTTATACAATCCTACCAATCACAAAAATAAGCAAAATTAGCCAAAATTAGCAAATGACATACAAAATTTGACTAAAAAAGCTAATGAAGATGACCCATGCGGGGTCCCCTACCCGGTGCGCCAAAATGTATATGAGCAACGTTAGTATGCTAATAGAAACCAAATTTAAATAAAGCTTCTACAAACTAAACAAAATTTATAAACTTCAAGATAGACTAAGATGAGCTCTCAATTGAGAATATGAACCATTAATGGGCTCTCTCCATAAGAAGCTCTCTTGTTGAGTGGCTTTGTCAGTTAGAATTTGGGTGTGAGTGTATGGTTTTGATGTAAAATGGCTTCTTAAAATGGCATTATGACTTTACTTCATGGATTGTGTTGTTTTGCAAAGGGGAAGGATCCAATTTATAGGCAAGAGGCTTGAGGGATTGAGGGTTAAGATGCAAGGATGGGGAAAAGCTCATGGAGGGCTCAGATTGCATGAGAAGAGAGCACATGGATTGTGCTTCCTTACAACCAATCAGGGAGTGACACATGTCACAGGGTGAGAGGATGGAGGAAAGGAGAAGGATGAGTCAACAAAGGAGGCTCAAGGGATAAAATCTCCATAAAGACCCTCATAATGGCTTGTAAGAGCAATAAAGGGGCTTGGAAGAGTCATTTATGGCCTAGTGGGCTTCATAAAGTTTTATGGTTGAGATATTTTGAGGGAGATGAGAGCAATTTTGACTTGGGCTTGATTAGGAGGGTTTTAAGCTAGCTTAGGATTGTGCAAATGATTAGAGGATGGATTATGATGGTTTAGGATTAGCTTAGGGATAGGCAAATGGATGGCATTTAGATATTTGTTAACTTTGGCTTGGGTTAGTAAGTCTTAACCCATGTTTAGAGAACGCGACAAGGTTAGGAGGGGATTAGGATTAGGTTTAAAGACATCTTCTAGAAGAGTCTAAACTTTGGATAAGGATAAAGACTTTCTAGAATAGTCTAGAACTTCCTAGGATGAGGATGAAGACTTTCTAGAAGAGTCTAGAACTTTTTAGGATGAGGACAAATTAGATTTTTAAGAAATAAATAAAGTTTTATTTATTTCAAGGGTTTGGGTTAAGGAGATATTTATTAAAACTTTTTTAATAAACATGACGATTAATATTTAATCTTAATTAAATATTTTGAGTTGCGATTAGAGGTAGGAAATGATGGGATTAGCCTTTAATCAAAATTAAAGAAGGATTAGAAGATTTTGCAAGAGGTTAGTGTTCTTAAAGAAATTGGCCAAGTTTTGGGCAAAAATTTTTTTAAAAATTTTTTTTGGGTTTTTTGGTCAATTTATTAATTAAATAATTAATAAATAAGGAAATAATGTCTAAATAAGATTTAAACATTTTTCTGAGGGATTCCTTAATTAAATATTTTTAATTAAGATAAAGGGATTTAATGGCATAAAAATAAATAAATAAATTCAATAATTAATTAACTAATAAAAGATGATGTCATCACAAATTTAAAAAAAATAAAAATACTTTATTTTCTAAAGGTTGTTAGGTGTCTAAAATACTTACTTCTAATTAATTAAACAAAGTTATTTAATTAAATGAGAAGCCATTCCTAATTAATTAAATGAAGTTATTTAATTAAATAAGAAAAGTGTCTCTAATTAATTAAAGATTATTTAATTAAATAAAAAAAGTAATTATGAGAGCATATCTCATTTTATTAAATTAAATATCTCCACAAAATCTCTCTTCAGTTCAAAAAGGGAAATTTCCAGTTCACTATTGATAAACAATGAGTTAAATCAGTTAACTCCTTTTTCTACTCAAATTGAATCAGTTAACTCCTTATTTTACTCAAATTAAATCTGTTAACTCCCTTTAATTTGGAAATCTCCCTTTATGATTGAACTTCACCTTTAATCCTGACTGCTGATTGAAATCGATCTCAATCGTTGATGAATTCCAGGAAAGTCTATTTAAGAGACCCTCATCTCTTCATTTTGAAAGGTTTAATGAGAATTTTCATCGAATTGTTGCTGGAACTCATACTCACATTTCCTCATATTCACATACGCAAATATCAAGTTTAACCAAAAGTTGATCAGATTTAACCACGGTTGATGTGAGTTGACTAGTTTCAAAAAGAATTTTGAAATAATTAAATGAAATTATTTAATTAAATGGAGTACTTACTTCTAATTAATTAAACAAAGTTATTTAATTAAATGAGAAGCCATTCCTAATTAATTAAATGAAGTTATTTAATTAAATATGAAAAGTGTCTCTAATTAGTTAAAGATTATTTAATTAAATAGAAAAATTAATTATGAGAGCATATCTCATTTTATTAAATTAAATATCTCAACAAAATCTCTGTTCAGTTAAAAAAGGGAAATTTCCAGTTCACTATTGATAAAAAATGAGTTAAATCAGTTAACTCATTTTTCTACTCAAATTGAATCAGTTAACTCCTTATTTTACTCAAATTAAATCTGTTCACTCCCTTTAATTTGGAAATCTCTCTTTATGACTGACCTTCACCTTTAATCCTAACCGCTAATTGAAATTGATCTGAAATGTTCATGAATTCCAAGAAGGTCTATTTAAGAGACCCTCATCTCTTCATTTTGAAAGGTTGAATGAAAATTTGCATTGAATTGTTGCTGGAATTCATACTCACATTTGCTCATATTCACATATGCAAAGATCAAGTTTGACCAAAAGTTGACCAGATTTAACCACGGTTGACTTGAGTTGACTAGTTTCGAAAAAAATTGGAAATAATTAAATGAAATTATTTAATTAAATGGAGTACTTACTTCTAATTAATTAAACAAAGTTATTTAATTAAATGAGAAGACATTCCTAATTAATTAAATGAAGTTATTTAATTAAATAAGAAAAGTATCTCTAATTAATTAAAGATTATTTAATTAAATAGGAAAAACAATTATGAGAGCATATCTGATTTTATTAAATTAAATATCTCGACAAAATGTCTGTTCAGTTCAAAAAGGGAAATTTCTAGTTCACTATTGATAAAAAATGAGTTAAATTAGTCAACTCCTTTTTCTACTCAAATTGAATCAATTAACTCTTTATTTTACTCAAATTAAATCTGTTAACTCCCTTTAATTTGAAAATCTTCCTTTATGACTGAACTTCAACTTTAATCCTGACCGTTGATTGAAATCGATCTCAACCGTTGATGAATTCTAGAAAAGTCTATTTAAGAGACCCTCATCTCTTCATTTTAAAAGGGTGAATGAGAATTTGCATTGAATTGTTGCTGGAATTTACACTAACATTTGCTCATATTCACATACGCAAAGATCAAGTTTGACCAAAAGTTGACAAGATTTAACCTCAGTTGACTTGAGTTGACTTGTTTCAAAATTTTTTTGAAATAATTAAATGAAATTATTTAATTAAATGGAGTACTTACTTCTAATTAATTAAAAAAACGTATTTAATTAAATGAGAAGCCATTCCTAATTAATTAAATGAAGTTATTTAATTAAATAAGAAAATTTCTTTAATTAATTAAAGATTATTTAATTAAATAGAAAAAGTAATTATGAGAGCATATCTCATTTTATTAAATTAAATATCTCAACAAAATCTCTCTTCAGTTCAAAAAGGGAAATTTCCAGTTTACTATTGATCAAAAATCTGTTAAATCAGTTAACTCCTTTTTTTACTCAAATTGAATTAGTTAACTCCTTATTTTACTCAAATTAAATCTGTTAACTCCCTTTAATTTAAAAATATCTCTTTATGACTGAACTTCACCTTTAATCCTGGCCATTGAATGAAATCGATCTCAACCGTTGATGAATTCCAAGAAAGCCTATTTAAGAAACCCTCATCTCTTCATTTTGAAAGGTTGAATGAGAATTTGCATCGAATTGTTGCTAGAATTCATACTCACATTTGCTCATATTCACATACGCAAAGATCAAGTTTGACCGAAAGTTGACCAGATTTAACCACGGTTGACTTGAGTTGACTAGTTTCAAAAAGAATTTTGAAATAATTAAACAAAATTATTTAATTAAATGGAGTACTTACTTTTAATTAATTAAACAAAGTTATTTAATTAAATGAGAAGCCATTCCTAATTAATTAAATGAAGTTATTTAATTAAATAAGAAAAGTGTCTCTAATTAATTAAAGATCATTTGATTAAATAGAAAAAGTAATTATGAGAGCATATCTCATTTTATTAAATTAAATATCTTAACAAAATATCACTTTAGTTCAAAAAGGAAAATTTCCAGTTCACTATTGATAAAAAATGAGTTAAATTAGTTAACTCTTTTTTCTACTCAAATTGAATCAGTTAACTCCTTATTTTACTGAAAATAAATATGTTAACTCCCTTTAATTTAAAAATCTCCCTTTATGACTGAACTTCACCTTTAATCTTGACTGTTGATTGAAATTGATGTCAATCGTTGATGAATTCTAGGAAAGTCTATTTAAGAGACCCTCATCTCTTCATTTTGAAAGGTTGAATGAGAATTTGCATCGAATTGTTGCTGGAATTCATACTCACCTTTGCTCATATTCACATACGCAAAGATCAAGTTCGACCAAAAGTTGACCAGATTTAACCACGGTTGACTTGTGTTGACTAGTTTCGAAAAAAAATTTGAAATAATTAAATGAAATTATTTAATTAAATGGAGTACTTACTTCTAATTTATTAAACAAAGTTATTTAATTAAATGAAAAGCCATTCCTGATTAATTAAATAATGTTATTTAATTAAATAAGAAAAGTGTCTCTAATTAATTAAAGATTATTTAATTAAATAGAAAAAGTAATTATGAGAGCATATCTCATTTTATTAAATTAAATATCTCAACAAAATCTCTCTTCAGTTCAAAAAAGGAAATTTTCAGTTCACTATTGATCAAAAATGAGTTAAATCAGTTAACTTGTTTTTCTACTCAAATTGAATCAGTTAACTCTTTATTTTACTCAAATTAAATTTGTTAACTCCCTTTAATTTGGAAATCTCCCTTTATGACTGAACTTCACCTTTAATTCTGACCGTTGATTGAAATCGATTTCAACCGTTGATGAATTCTAGGAAAGTCTATTTAAGAGACCCTCATCTCTTCATTTTGAAAGGTTGAATGAGAATTTGCATCGAATTGTTACTGGAATTCACACTCATATTTTTCTCATATTCACATACGCAAAGATTAAGTTTGACCAAAAGTTGACCAAATTTAACCATGATTGACTTGAGTTGACTAGTTTCGAAATTTTTTTTGAAATAATTAAACAAAATTATTTAATTAAATGGAGTACTTACTTCTAATTAATTAAACAAAGTTATTTAATTAAATGAGAAGCCATTCCTAATTAATTAAATGAGAAGCATGGTGGTTTGGCTAGATTGGGGCCTTCTTCTGCTCTTCTTTGGCAACACATATCTCTTTTGCATCTCTCTGATGTTAAGCCTTCTAATGGCCTCTATACCTAGAATAATTGCAGGACTGGTGTTGCTGCTATCTCAGAACGCCTGGATAGATTTCTTGTTTCTTGCTTCTGGCTTAGTGGCACCCTTACTATCTCTTTAGAAATCCTTGATTGGAGGGGTTCAGATCATTGGCCAATCAAATTTTCCACTATAGGGGCTTATGTTCTGAAGCATCCTCCTTTTAAGTTCCAGTTGATATGGCTTCGTGACTCCTCTCTTCATGATTTTGTTTTTTGTTGGTGGAAAGATGGTGCCCCTGCATATGGTACTGCAATGTTCTCATTTTCTAAAAGGCTTCAATATGTTAAAAGGCAGCTTAAGATATGGAATAGGGAATGCTTTGGGAATCTTCACTTTATGAAGAGGCTTGCTCAAGAAAATCTTGATGTCATCACAAAGGAGATTAGAGATCGAGGTTTCTCGGAGGATCTTGGCCAGGCTGAATCCCTTGCTTCTAGAGCTCTAGAAGAATGGAAACTTTGAGAGGAAATTTTTTGGAAGCAAAAGGCTCGAGTTGATTGGCTCCAAGAAGGTGATCGTAACACTGCCTTTTTCCATAAAACAGTGCAATCTCGCTGGAATCAGAGCACTATCTCTTCTTTGGTTAATTCTCAAGGTATCCAACTGAATTCCTTGCCAGCTTTGTTCCAGGAGGCTATTTCGTTCTTCTCTACCCTCTTCTCTGAGGACTCTCCTCCTGCTGATAATGAAGAAAATATTATTTTGTCCTGTATTCCTTCCCTTATCACTCAGGAAATGAATTATTATCTCATGCGTCCTATCTCTTTGGAAGAGCTGGAGGCGGTGGTCTTTGGCATGCCTAAGGGGAAGGCTCCTAGTCTTGATGGTTTTCTAGTTGAATTATTTCAAGAATTTTGGGACATCATTAATCATGATTTGTTGGAGGTGGTTAAAGAATCCTATGCTAGCAAGCAAATGCTTTGAGCTTTGAACTCTACATTCTTGACTCTTATTCCTAAGAGAGAGGGTGCTAATCAATTGGAGTTTTTTAGACCAATTGCCTTATGTAATGTGGTCTACAAAGTTATTACTAAGCTGATTGCTGAGAGACTGAAAAGGTGGCTTCCCATTATTATCTCAGAAGAACAAGGTGGTTTTGTTGCTGGAAGACAAATTTTGGATGGGGTAGTTATTGCTACTGAGGCTATTCACTCTATGGCTACTTCAAGGGAGAGAGCCATGTTTGTTAAGCTAGATATGGCTAAGGCCTACGATAGAGTTAAATGGAGCTTCCTAAGGAGTATTCTTCTTTCTTTTGGATTTAGCTCTGATTGGGTGAGTTGGATTATGAGTTGCGTTACTTCTGCCTCTTTTTCTATTCTTATTAATGGTCAACCTTCACAACTATTTGGTGCTTCTAGAGTCCTCCGCCAGGGTGACCCTCTCTCCCCATATCTATTTATCATCATGGCTGAAGGCTTGGGTAGATTCATTAAGCATCAGGTGTCCCAAAATTCTATTCAAGGCTGGCAGTGGGGTAATGGCTTACCTTCTCTTTCCCATCTTCAATTTGTTGATGATTCTGCTCTTGCCGGTCTTGCTAAAATCAAGGAAGCTGAAGCCTTTCGACATGCTTTGGACGTTTATTTGGCAGCTTTAGGCGAAAAAGTTAATGAGCACAAATCTTTCATTTACTTTTTTAACACTCCTGATTCTATTCAGCACAGGATTGTTGGTATCCTACGGTTTCAGATAGGTTCACTTGCTTTGACTTATCTTGGCATTCCTATTGCTGTTTCCAGGTAGCCACGTCTCTTCTGGCAAAATTTGATTACCAAGCTTTAGGATAAGGTAAATCATTGGACTCATAGATGGCTTTCTACTACTGCCCAGGTTACTCTTCTTCAAGCTGTTATCCAAGCTCTTCCTACTTATAAAAGCATGGTTCATGCTGCACCTATTTACTTTCTCAAGGAGTTTGATGCTTTTTCTCCACAATTCCTTTGGAGTGGTAATTTGCGTAGTACTAAATGGAGCTTGGTTAATTTGGCAACTGTTTGTAGGCCTAAAAAGGAGGGTGGTCTTGGTCTTCATTCTGCTCTATTGAGTAGAAAAGCTTTGGCTGCTAAACTTTATTGGCGATGGTGCTCTGGACAGCATCAACTTTGGGCTCATATTATCACTCATAAATATTTTCATGGTGTTGATCCTTGCTCTATTTCTGCACTTCCTCTTGAAGGTCGTGGCTCAATGGTTTGGCATACTTTGAAGACAGGTGCGATGTTGGTGAAGAGGGGTCTGTTCTGGATATGTAAAGGAGGTTCTCAGGCTTTGTTTTGGTCTGATGCTTGGGATGGATTCCCTTCCATTTTATCCATATACCCTCATCTTCAGCCTCTTTGTGACTCTTTTCTGGCCGCTGGATGGGATAAAGTGGCTCATTACAAGACTCCTTATCAATTCGGACCTGTTGTTGGTTATAGATGGAAGCATTCCTCTGATTGGCCTCCTGGAGGTACAGACATGGATTGTCAAGAGCTTTCTCAAATTTTGGCCTCTAGAGAGTGTTCCTCTTTGCTTGGTCCAGATGTTTTGGCTTGGGGCGGTACCTTGTCTAGTAAATATCATGTCTTTGCTAGGTATCAGGAGATAACTAGACAATTATTTGGGGATGCTGAGGTCCCTTGGTGGAAGCAAGTCTGGAATAAAGTTTCTTGGTCCAAGTGCAATTTTTTCATGTGGCTAGTGGCTCACAACCGTTGTCTTACTTGGGATAATCTTTGTAAACGTGGATTTCAGGGGCCCTCTTATTGTGTTTTGTGTGGTAATGGAGAGGAGTCTGTCTCCAATCTGTTCTTCCATTGCTCCTATTCTACTCAGATATGGCACCTTTGGTGGAGCGCTTGGGATTGCTCTTGTCGGCATGCTTCTTCTTTGCCTGAGTTCTGGGCTCGCTTGGGTAGTGCTCCCTCCAAGTCTTCTTCTCTCCATGTTGCTTGGATTGCTGGCCCATCTTTCATGCTTTGGCATATCTGGTTGGAGATGAATCGTCGCATATTCCAAGATGTTCGGCTTGGTGTTTTGCATCTTTGGTGGAAAATATCACATTCTCTCCAGGAAACTATTCTTTTGAAGTGTGAGCTTGATGGGGGTATGGATCCGGTTGATCTTGCTATCTGTAATCGCCTCAATTTTCATCTGCAGGATGGGGTTGCGGCTCATAGATTTCCTTCTATGTCCAGACAGCTTCACCATTAAAGGAAGGGTCAGGTTAACCGGGATGGGCACTGGACTCCTCCTCCCTGTGGAGTTCTGAAAATTAACACTGATGGTTCTTCTCGTGGGAATCCTGGTCCGGCTGGTATTGGCGGAGTGGCTCGTTGTAGTTCTGGGAATGTTAAATTTTTCTTCTCAACTCATAAGAGTGATTATACTAACAATCTCATGGAAGCTCAGGCTATTTTATATGCTGTGGAATAGTGTTGCTTGTGGGGATGGAGTAAGATTATTTGTGAGTCTGATTCCCAGGTGGTGGTGAACATGCTTTCATCGCAAGAGCTTGAGGATGTTAGTTGGCAGTTGGCCACTGTTGTTAAGCAGATTCTTTTCTTCTCTTCCTCTTTTCAGTTCATTGGGTTCAAGTATATTCCACGAGAATGGAATAGACCTGCTGATTGTTTAGCCAAATGGGCTTCTAGTCATGATCCGGGTTGGAATATTAGGGATAGGGGGCAACTATCCTTTGAGATGGTGCAAGAATTTGATGATCTTGTTGCTCAGGATCGATCTCCTTGTTGAGCTCTCCTTGTTGTATTCCTTTCTGTCTTAATAAATTTTTATCCCTCTTTTTGCAAAAAAAAAATTAAAGATTATTTAATTTAATAAAAAAAGTAATTATGAGAGCATATCACATTTTATTAAATTAAATATCTCAACAAAATCTCTCTTTAGTTCACAAAGGGAAATTTCTAGTTCACTATTGATCAAAAATGAGTTAAATGAATTAACTCCTTTTTCTACTCAAATTGAATCAGTTAACTCCTTATTTTACTCAACTTAAATCTATTAACTCCCTTTAATTTGGAAATCTCCCTTTATGACTGAACTTCACCTTTAATCCTGACTGTTGATTGAAATCGATCTCAACCGTTGATGATTTTTAGGAAAGCCTATTGAAGAGACCCTCATCTCTTCATTTTGAAAGGTTGAATGAGAATTTGCATCGAATTGTTGCTGGAATTCATACTCACATTTGCTCATATTCACATACGCTAAGATCAAGTTTGACCAAAAGTTGATCAGATTTAACCACGGTTGACTTGAGTTGACTAGTTTCAAAAAGAATTTTGAAATAATTAAATGAAATTATTTAGTTAAATGGAGTAATTACTTCTAATTAATTAAACAAAGTTATTTAATTAAATGAGAAGCCATTCCTAATTAATTAAATGAAGTTATTTAATTAAATAAGAAAAGTATCTCTAATTAATTAAAGATTATTTAATTAAATAGAAATAGTAATTGTGAGAGCATATCTCATTTCATTAAATTAAATATCTCAACAAAATCTCTCTTCAGTTCACAAAGGGAAATTTCTAGTTCACTATTCATCAAAAATGATTTAAATCAGTTAACTCCTTTTTCTACTCAAATTGAATCAGTTAACTCCTTATTTTACTCAAATTAAATCTGTTAACTCTCGGGTGAAAGCACAAACTTGTGTCATCATTTTTTGATATTTGGAGGGGTTACGGCCAAAATAGTTTTGGCCGTAACGGTTATGGCCGAACAAGTTTTGACCGTACATATGTGGCAAATTTTTTCATCGACATGGCACGCACAGTTACAACCGAAACACTTTCAACCGAAACAGTTTTGGCCGTAAATCCCATGTTTCAAATAACTCAAAATATCATAAAAATAGCCAAAAAGTGATTGATGATAATTTTATACACTGGGGGGTTATGGCCGAAACGCTTTTAGCCGAAACTGTTATGGCTGAAACAGTTTCGACCGAAACTACTTATGTGGCATCCTAGGTGGCAGCCACACAAGCAAAAATAAGAACTTCTACAAACTCCTAACTTTGAAGGCCAATTTGACTTACTAAATTGAAGTTTTTTCTAAAACTAAAAATATATTTTTGTAGGTATCAGAATCAAGATTATGATTATATAATTTTTTTAAAATTTTGATTAAGGATAATATGTTATAATTTGAAAATAGTACAAGTAGGTATTTTAAGATTTAGGAAGATGTCTATTCAAAAATAAGAAAAAAATAGTAAATCATGTTCAAAAATTATTATTTTTTAATGTTGCACTAGAGGAGAGAGTCTTCTTTAAGAATATGTAATTTTAAAAAAAAAATATGTAGATTTGATGAAAAAAGTTTGACGAGAGAAAAAAATTGTCAATTTCTGATAACTTTGACTTTGACCAGTTATAACTTAAAAAATATTAGCTCAATTCCAATTTTTCTTTTTTGGTGCACTAGGTATACATGTTGACTCTAACATATTCCAAAATCAGACCAAAATATGAATATTTTCATATATTTCTTTGATGGGAACAAAACTCTATATTTTCAGCATTTAAAAAATTAAATGGAGTACTTACTTCTAATTAATTATACAAAGTTATTTAATTGAATGAGAGGCCATTCCTAATTAATTAAATGAAGTTATTTAATTAAATAAGAAAAGTGTCTCTAATTAATTAAAGATTATTTAATTAAATAGAAAAAGTAATTATAAGAGCATATCTCATTTTATTAAATTAAATATCTCAACAAAATCTCTCTTCAGTTCAAAAAGGGAAATTTTTAGTTCACTATTGATAAAAAATGAGTTAAATGAGTTAACTCCTTTTTCTACTCAAATTGAATCAATTAACTCCTTATTTTACTCAAATTAAATCTGTTAACTCCCTTTAATTTGGAAATCTTCCTTTATGACTGAACTTCACCTTTAATCCTTATCGCTGATTGAAATCGATCTCAACCATTGATGAATTCCAGGAAAGTCTATTTAAGAGACCCTCATCTCTTCATTTTGAAAAGTTGAATGAGAATTTGCATCGAATTGTTGCTCGAATTTATACTCACATTTGCTCATATTCACATACGCAAAGATCAAGTTTGACCAAAAGTTAACCAGATTTAACCATGGTTGACTTGAGTTGACTAGTTTCGAAAAGAATTTTGAAATAACTAAATGAAATTATTTAATTAAATGGAGTGCTTACTTCTAATTAATTAAACAAAGTTCTTTAATTAAATGAGAAGCCATTCCAAATTAATTAAATGAGGTTATTTAATTAAATAAGAAAAGTGTGTCTAATTAATTCAAGATTATCTAATTAAATAGAAAAAGTAATTATGAGAGCATATCTCATTTTACTAAATTAAATATGTCAATAAAATCTCTCTTATATTCAAAAAGAAAAATTTCCAATTCACTATTGATAAAAAATGACTTAAATCAGTTAACTCCTTTTTCTACTCAAATTGAATCAGTTAACTCCTTATTTTACTCAAATTAAATCTGTTAACTCCCTTTAATTTGAAAATCTCTCTTTATGACTGAACTTCACTTTTAATCCCGACCGTTGATTGAAATTGATCTCAACCGTTGATGAATTTCAGGAAAGCCTATTTAAGAGACCCTCATCTCTTCATTTTGAAAGGTTGAATGAGAATTTGTATTGAATTGTTGTTGGAATTCATACTCACATTTGCTCATATTCACATATGCAAAGATCAAGTTTGACCAAAAGTTGACAGATTTAACCACAATTGACTTGAGTTGACTAGTTTCGAAGAGAATTTTAAAATAATTAAACAAAATAATTTAATTAAATGGAGTACTTCTAATTAATTAAACAAAATTATTTAATTAAATGAGAAGCCATTCCTAATTAATTAAATGAAGTTATTTAATTAAATAAGAAAAGTGTCTCTAATTAATTAAAGATTATTTAATTTAATAAAAAAAGTAATTATTAGAGCATATCTCATTTTATTAAATTAAATATCTCAACAAAATCTCTCTTCAGTTCACAATGGGAAATTTCTAGTTCACTATTGATAAAAAATGAGTTGAATGAGTTAACTCCTTTTTCTACTCAAATTGAATCAGTTAACTCCTTATTTTACTCAAATTAAATCTATTAACTCCCTTTAATTTGGAAATCTCCCATTATGATTGAACTTCACCTTTAATTCTGACCGTTGATTGAAATCGATCTGAACCGTTGATGAATTCTAGGAAAGCCAATTTAAGAGACCCTCATCTTTTCATTTTGAAAAGTTGAATGAGAATTTGCATCGAATTGTTGCTGGAATTCACACTCACATTTGCTCATATTAACATACGCAAAGATCAAGTTTGACCAAAAGTTCACCAGATTTAACCACGATTGACTTTAGTTGACTAGTTTCGAAAAGAATTTTGAAATAATTAAATAAAATTATTTAATTAAATGGAGTACTTACTTCTAATTAATTAAACAAAGTTATTTAATTAAATGAGATGTCATTCCTAATTAATTAAATGAATTTATTTAATTAAATAAGAAAAGTATCTCTAATTAATTAAAGATTATTTAATTAAGTAGAATTAGTAATTATGAGAGCATATCTCATTTTATTAAATTAAATACCTCAACAAAATCTCTTTTCAGTTCAAAAAGGAAAATTTCCAGTTCACTATTGATCAAAAATGACTTAAATCAGTTAACTCCTTTTTCTACTCAAATTGAATCAGTTAACTCCTTATTTTACTCAAATTAAATCTGTTAACTCTCTTTAATTTGGAAATCTCCCTTTATGACTGAACTTCACGTTTAATCCTGACCGTTGATTGAAATCGATCTCAACCATTGATGAATTCCAGGAAAGTCTATTTAAGAGAACCTCATCTCTTTATTTTGAAAGTTTGAATGAGAATTTGCATTGAATTGTTGCTGGAATTCATACTCACATTTGCTCATATTCACATACGCAAAGATCAAGTTTGACCAAAAGTTCACTAGATATAACCACGATTGACTTTAATTGACTAGTTTCGAAAAGAATTTTGAAATAATTAAACGAAATTATTTAATTAAATGGAGTACTTACTTCTAATTAATTAAACAAAGTTATTTAATTAAATGAGAAGTCATTCCTAATTAATTAAATAAAGTTATTTAATTAAATAAGAAAAGTGTCTATAATTAATTAAAGATTATTTAATTAAATAGAAAAAGTAATTATGAGAGCATATCTCATTTTATTAAATTAAATATCTTAACAAAATCTCTCTTCAGTTCAAAATGGGAAATTTTCAGTTCACTATTGATAAAAAATGAGTTAAATCAGTTAACTTCTTTTTCTACTCAAATTGAATCAGTTAACTCTTTATTTTATTCAAATTAAATCTGTTAACTCCCTTTAATTTGGAAATCTCCCTTGATGACTGAACTTCACGTTTAATCCTGACCGTTGATTGAAATTGATCTCAACCGTTGATGAATTCTAGGAAAGTCTATTTAAGAGACCCTCATCTCTTCATCTTGAAAGGTTGAATGAGAATTTGCATCGAATTGTTGCTGGAATTCACACTCCAATTTGCTCATATTCACATACGCAAAGATCAAGTTTGACCAAAAGTTGACCAGATTTAACCACAGTTGACTTGAGTTGACTAGTTTCAATTTTGTTTTTGAAATAATCAAACGAAATTATTTAATTAAATGGAGTACTTACTTCTAATTATTTAAACAAAATTATTTAATTAAAGGAGAAGCCATTCTTAATTAATTAAATGAAGTTATTTAATTAAATAAGAAAAGTGTTTCTAATTAATTAAAGATTATTTAATTAAATAGAAAAAGTAATTATGAGAGCATATCTCATTTTATTAAATTAAATATCTTAACAAAATCCCTCTTTAGTTCAAAAAAGGAAATTTCCAGTTCACTATTGATAAAAAATGAGTTAAATCAATTAACTCTTTTTTCTACTCAAATTGAATCAGTTAACTCGTTATTTTACTAAAATTAAATCTGTTAACTCCCTTTAATTTGGAAATCTCCCTTTATGACTGAACTTCACCTTTAATCCTGACCATTGATTGAAATTGATCTCAACCATTGAAGAATTCCAAGAAAGCCTATTTAAGAGACCTTCATCTTTTCATTTTGAAAGGTTGAATGAGAATTTGCATCGAATTGTTGTTGGAGTTCATACTCACATTTGCTCATATTCACATACGCAAAGATCAAGTTTGACCAAAAGTTGACCTGATTTAACCATGGTTGACTTGAGTTGACTGGTTTCGAAAAGAATTTTGAAATAATTAAACGAAATTATTTAATCAAATAGAGTACTTACTTCTAATTAATTAAACAAAGTTATTTAATTAAATGTGAAGCCATTGTTAATTAATTAAATGAAGTTATTTAATTAAATAAGAAAAGTGTCTCTAATTAATTAAAGATTATTTAATTAAATACAAAAAGTAATTATGAGAGCATATCTCATTTTATCAAATTAAATATCTCAACAAAATCTGTCTTCAATTCAAAAAAGAAAATTTCTAGTTCACTATTGATCAAAAATGAGTTAAATCAGTTAACTCCATTTTCTACTTAAATTGAATTAGTTAACTCCTTATTTTAAATCTCCCTTTATGACTGAACTTCACATTTAATCCTGACCGTTCATTGAAATTGATCTCAACCATTGATGAACTCCAGGAAAGTCTATTTAAGAGCCCCTCATCTCTTCATTTTGAAAGGTTGAATGAGAATGTGCATCGAATTGTTGCTAGAATTCATACTCACATTTGCTCATATTCACATACACAAAGATCAAATTTGACTAAAAGTTGACCAAATTTAAACATGGTTGACTCGAACTAACTAGTTTTGAAAAGAATTTTTAAATAATTAAAAGAAATTATTTAATTAAATGGAGTACTTACTTCTAATTAATTAAACAAACTTATTTAATTAAATTGAGAAGCCATTCCTAATTAATTAAATGAAGTTATTTAATTAAATTAAAAAAGTGTCTCTAATTAACTAAAGATTATTTAGTTAAATAGAAAAAGTAATTATGAGATCATATCTCATTTTATTAAATTAAATATCTCAGCAAAATCTCTCTTCGGTTCATAAAGAGAAATTTTCAGTTCACTATTGATAAAAAATGAGTTAAATCAGTTAACTCCTTTTTCTACTCAAATTGAATCAGTTAACTTCTTATATTACTCAAATTAAATCTTTTAACTCCCTTTAATTTGGAAATCTCTCTTTATGACTGAACTTCACCTTTAATCCTGACCGTTGATTGAAATCGATCTTACCCGTTGATGAATTCTAGGAAAGTCTATTTAAGAGACCCTCATCTCTTCATTTTGAAAGGTTGAATGAGATTTTGCATCGAATGGTTGCTGGAATTCATACTCACATTTTCTCATATTCACATACGCAAAGATCAGGTTTGACCAAAAGTTGACCAGATTTAACCACAGTTGACTTGAGTTGACTAGTTTCAAAAAGAATTTTCAAACAATTAAACAAAATTATTTAATTAAATGGAGTACTTACTTCTAATTAATTAAACAAAGTTATTTAATTAAATGAGAAGTCATTCCTAATTAATTAAATGAAGTTATTTAATTAAATAATAAAAGTGTCTCTAATTAATTAAAAATTATTTAATTAAATAGAAAAAGTAATTATGAGAGCATATCTCATTTTATTAAATTAAATATCTCAACAAAATCTCTCTTCAGTTCAAAAAGGGAAATTTCCAATTCACTATTGATAAAAAATGAGTGAAATCAGTTAACTCTTTATTTTACTCAAATTAAATCGTTTAACTCTCTTTAACTTAGAAATCTCCCTTTATGACTGAACTTCACCTTTAATCCTGACCGTTGATTGAAATCGATCTCAACCATTGATGAATTCCAAGAAAGTCTATTTGCAATGAATGAGAATTTGCATCGAATTGTTGCTGGAATTAATACTCACATTTGCTCATATTCACAACGCAAAGATCAAGTTTGACCAAAATTTGATCGGATTTAACCACAATTGACTTGAGCTGACTAGTTTTGAAAAGAATTTTTAAATAATTAAACAAAATTATTTAATTAAATGGAGTACTTACTTCTAATTAATTAAACAAAGTTATTTAATTAAATGAGAAGTCATTCCTAATTAATTAAATAAAGTTATTTAATTAAATAAGAAAAGTGTCTATAATTAATTAAAGATTATTTAATTAAATAGAAAAAGTAATTATGAGAGCATATCTCATTTTATTAAATTAAATATCTCAACAAAATCTCTCTTCAGTTCAAAATGGGAAATTTTCAGTTCACTATTGATCAAAAATGAGTTAAATCAGTTAACTTCTTTTTCTACTCAAATTGAATCAGTTGACTCTTTATTTTATTCAAATTAAATCTGTTAACTCCCTTTAATTTGGAAATCTCCCTTTATGACTGAACTTCACGTTTAATCCTGACCGTTGATTGAAATTGATCTCAACCATTGATGAATTTTAGGAAAGTCTATTTAAGAGACCCTCATCTCTTCATCTTGAAAGGTTGAATGAGAATTTGCATCGAATTGTTGCTGGAATTCGCACTCACATTTGCTCATATTCACATACGCAAAGATCAAGTTTGACCAAAAGTTGACCGGATGTAACCACAGTTGACTTGAGTTGACTAGTTTCAATTTTTTTTTTGAAATAATCGAACGAAATTATTTAATTAAATGGAGTACTTACTTCTAATTAATTAAACAAAATTATTTAATTAAAGGAGAAGCCATTCTTAATTAATTAAATGAAGTTATTTAATTAAATAAGAAAAGTGTTTCTAATTAATTAAAGATTATTTAATTAAATAGAAAAAGTAATTATGAGAGCATATCTCATTTTATTAAATTAAATATCTTAACAAAATCCCTCTTTAGTTCAAAAAGGGAAATTTCCAGTTCACTATTGATAAAAAATGAGTTAAATCAATTAACTCTTTTTTCTACTCAAATTGAATCAGTTAACTCGTTATTTTACTAAAATTAAATCTGTTAACTCCCTTTAATTTGGAAATCTCCCTTTATGACTGAACTTCACCTTTAATCCTGACCATTGATTGAAATTGATCTCAACCATTGAAGAATTCCAAGAAAGCCTATTTAAGAGACCTTCATCTTTTCATTTTGAAAGGTTGAATGAGAATTTGCGTCGAATTGTTGCTGGAGTTCATACTCACATTTGCTCATATTCACATTGGCAAAGATTAAGTTTGACCAAAAGTTGACCTGATTTAACCATGGTTGACTTGAGTTGACTGGTTTCGAAAAGAATTTTGAAATAATTAAACGAAATTATTTAATAATATAGAGTACTTACTTGTAATTAATTAAACAAAGTTATTTAATTAAATGTGAAGCCATTGTTAATTAATTAAATGAAGTTATTTAATTAAATAAGAAAAGTGTCTCTAATTAATTAAAGATTATTTAATTAAATACAAAAAGTAATTATGAGAGCATATCTCATTTTATCAAATTAAATATCTCAACAAAATCTGTCTTCAGTTCAAAAAAGAAAATTTCTAGTTCATTATTGATCAAAAATGAGTTAAATCAGTTAACTCCATTTTTTACTTAAATTGAATTAGTTAACTCTGTATTTTAAATCTCCCTTTATGACTGAACTTCACATTTAATCCTGACCGTTGATTGAAATTGATCTCAACCATTGATGAACTCCAGGAAAGTCTATTTAAGAGCCCCTCATCTCTTCATTTTGAAAGGTTGAATGAGAATGTGCATCGAATTGTTGCTGGAATTCATACTCACATTTGCTCATATTCACATACACAAAGATCAAATTTGACTAAAAGTTGACTGAATTTAAACATGGTTGACTCGAGCTAACTAGTTTTGAAAAGAATTTTTAAATAATTAAAAGAAATTATTTAATTAAATGAAGTACTTACTTCTAATTAATTAAACAAACTTATTTAATTAAATGAGAAGCCATTCCTAATTAATTAAATGAAGTTATTTAATTAAATTAAAAAAGTGTCTCTAATTCACTAAAGATTATTTAGTTAAATAGAAAAAGTAATTATGAGATCATATCTAATTTTATTAAATTAAATATCTCAGCAAAATCTCTCTTCGGTTCATAAAGGGAAATTTTCAGTTCACTATTGATAAAAAATGAGTTAAATCAGTTAACTCTTTTTTCTACTCAAATTGAATCAGTTAACTTCTCATATTACTCAAATTAAATCTTTTAACTCCTTTTAATTTGGAAATCTCCCTTTATGACTGAACTTCACTTTTAATCCTGACCGTTGATTGAAATCGATCTCAACCATTGATGAATTCTAGGAAAGTCTATTTAAGAGACCCTCATCTCTTCATTTTGAAAGGTTGAATGAGATTTTGCATCGAATGGTTGCTGGAATTCATACTCACATTTGCTCATATTCACATACGCAAAGATCAGGTTTGACCAAAAGTTGACTAGATTTAACCACGGTTGACTTGAGTTGACTAGTTTCAAAAAGAATTTTTAAACAATTAAACGAAATTATTTAATTAAATGGAGTACTTACTTCTAATTAATTAAACAAAGTTATTTAGTTAAATGAGAAGTCATTCCTAATTAATTAAATGAAGTTATTTAATTAAATAAGAAAAGTGTCTCTAATTAATTAAAGATTATTTAATTAAATAGAAAAAGTAATTATGAGAGCATATCTCATTTTATTAAATTAAATATCTCAACAAAGTCTCTCTTCAATTCAAAAAGGGAAATTTCCAGTTCACTATTGATAAAAAATGAGTGAAATCATTTAACTCTTTATTTTACTCAAATTAAATCTGTTAACTCTCTTTAACTTAGAAATCTCCCTTTATGACTGAACTTCACCTTTAATCCTGACCGTTGATTGAAATTGATCTCAATCGTTGATGAATTCCAAGAAATTCTATTTGCAATGAATGAGAATTTGCATCGAATTGTTGCTGGAATTCATACTCACATTTGCTCATATTCACAACGCAAAGATCAAGTTTGACCAAAAGTTGACCGGATTTAACCACAATTGACTTGAGTTGACTAGTTTTGAAAAGAATTTTTAAATAATTAAACAAAATTATTTAATTAAATGGAGTACTTACTTCTAATTAATTAAAAAAAGTTATTTAATTAAATGAGAAGCCATTCTTAATTAATTAAATGAAGTTATTTAATTAAATAAGAAAAGTGTCTCTAATTAATTAAAGATTATTTAATTAAATACAAAAAGTAATTATGAGAGCATATCTCATTTTATCAAATTAAATATCTCAACAAAATCTCTCTTCAGTTCAAAAAAGAAAATTTCCAGTTCACTATTGATAAAAAATGAGTTAAATCAGTTAACTTCTTTTTCTATTTAAATTGAATTAGTTAACTCCTTATTTTACTCAAATTAAATCTGTTAACTCTCTTTAATTTGAAAATCTCTCTTTATGACTGAACTTCACATTTAATCCAGACCGTTGATTGAAATCGATCTCAACAGTTGATGAACTCCAGGAAAGTCTATTTAAGAGCCCCTCATCTCTTCATTTTGAAAGGTTGAATGAGAATGTGCATCGAATTGTTGCTGAAATTCATACTCACATTTGCTCATATTCACATACGCAAAGATCAAATTTGACTAAAATTTGACCGAATTTAAACATGGTTGACTAGAGCTAACTAGTTTCGAAAAGAATTTTTAAATAATTAAATGAAATTATTTAATTAAATGGAGTACTTACTTCTAATTAATTAAACAAACTTATTTAATTAAATGAGAAGCCATTCCTAATTAATTAAATGAAGTTATTTAATTAAATTTAAAAAGTGTCTCTAATATATTAAAGATTATTTAATTAAATAGAAAAAGTAATTATGAGATCATATCTAATTTTATTAAATTAAATATCTCAACAAAATCTCTCTTCGGTTCAAAAAGGAAAATTTCCAGTTCATTATTGATCAAAAATGAGTTAAATCAGTTAACTCTTTTTTCTACTCAAATTGAATCAGTTAACTTCTTATATTACTCAAATTAAATCTATTAACTCCCTTTAATTTGGAAATCTCCCTTTATGACTGAACTTCACCTTTAATCCTGACCGTTGATTGAAAATGATATCAACCGTTGATGAATTCCAAGAAAGTCTATTTAAGAGACCCTCATCTCTTCATTTAGAAAAGTTGAACGAGAATTTGCATCGAATTGTTGCTGGAACTCATACTCACATTTGTTCATATTCGCATACGCAAAGATCAAATTTGACGAAAAGTTGACCAAATTTAACCACGATTGGCTTGAGTTGACTAGTTTCGAAAAGTATTTTGAAATAATTAAACGAAATTATTTAATTAAATGGAATACTTACTTCTAATTAATTAAAAAAAGTTATTTAATTAAATGAGAAGCCATTCCTAATTAATTAAATGAAGTTATTTAATTAAATAACAAAAGTGTCTCTAATTAATTAAAGATTATTTAATTAAATAGAAAAAGTAATTAGGAGAGCATATCTCATTTTATTAAATTAAATATCTCAAAAAAATCTCTCTTCAGTTCAAAAAGGGAAATTTCCAGTTCACTATTGATAAAAAATGAGTTAAATCAGTTAACTCCTTTTTCTACTCAAATTGAATCAGTTAACTCCTTATTTTACTCAAATTAAATCTGTTAACTCCCTTTAATTTCGAAATCTCCCTTTACGACTGAACTTCATCTTTAATCCTGACTGCTGATTGAAATCGATCTCAACCGTTATTGAATTCTAAGAAATTCTATTTAAGACACCCTCATCTTTTCATTTTAAAAGGTTGAATGAGAATTTGCATCGAATTGTTGCTGGCATTCATACTCACATTTGCTCATATTCACATACGCAAAGATCAAGTTTGACAAAAAGTTGACCAGATTTAACCATGGTTGACTTGAGTTGACTAGTTTAAAAATAAAAATTGAAATAATTAAATGAAATTATTTAATTAAATGGAGTACTTACTTCTTATTAATTAAACTAATTTATTTAATTAAATGAGAAGCCATTCCTAATTAATTAAATGGAGTTATTTTATTAAATAAGAAAAGTGTCTCTAATTAATTAAAGATTATTTAATTAAATAGAAAAAGTAATTATAAGAGCATATCTCATTTTATTAAATTAAATATCTCAACAAAATCTTTGTTCAGTTCAAAAAGGAAAATTTCCAGTTCACTATTGATAAAAAATGAATTAAATCAGTTAACTCTTTTTTCTACTCAAATTGAATCAGTTAACTCCTTATTTTGCTCAAATTAAATCTGTTAACTCCCTTTATGACTAGACTTCACCTTTAATCCTGACCACTGATTGAAATCGATCTCAACCGTTGATGAATTTCAGGAAAGTCTATTTAAGAGACCCTCCTTTCTTCATTTTGAAAGGTTGAATGATAATTTGCATCAAATTGTTACTGGAGTTCATACTCACATTTGCTCATATTCACATACGCAAAGATCAAGTTTGACCAAAAGTTGACTAGATTTAACCACGGTTAACTTGAGATGACTAATTTTGAAAAAAAATTTGAAATAATTAAACGAAATTATTTAATCAAATGGAGTACTTACTACTAATTAATTAAACAAAGTTATTTAATTAAATGAGAAGCCATTCCTAATTAATTAAATGAAGTTATTTAATTAAATAAGAAAATTGTCTCTAATTAATTAAAGATTATTTAATTAAATAGAAAAAGTAATTATGAGAGCATATCTCATTTTATTAAATTAAATATCTCAACAAAATCTCTATTTAGTTGAAAACGGAAAATTTTCAGTTCACTATTGATAAAAAATGAGTTAAATCAGTGAACTCTTTTTTCTACTCAAATGGAAATCTCCCTTTATGACTGAACTTCACCTTTAATCCTGACCGTTGATTGAAATTGATCTCAATCGTTGATGAATTCCAGGAAAGTCTATTTAAGAGACACTCATCTCTTCATTTTGAAAGGTTGAATGAGAATTTGCATCAAATTGTCGCTAGAATTCATACTCACATTTGCTCCTATTCACATACGCAAAGATGAAGTTTTAGTAAAAGTTGATCAGATTTAACCACGTTTGACTTGAGTTGACTAGTTTCGAAAAGAATTTTGAAATAATTAATCAAAATTATTTAATTAAATCCAGTACTTACTTCTAATTAATTAAACAAAGTTATTTATTTAAATGAGAAGCCATTCCTAATTAATTAAATGAAGTTATTTAATTAAATAAGAAAAGTGTCTCTAATTAATTAAAGATTATTTAATTAAATAGAAAAAGTAATTATCAGAGCAAATTTCATTTTATTAAATTAAATATGTCAAAAAAATCTCTCTTCAGTTCAAAAAGGGATATTTTCAGTTCACTATTGATAAAAAATGAGTTAAATGAGTTAACTCCTTTTTCTACTCAAACTAAATCAGTTAACTCCTTATTTTACTCAAATTAAATCTGTTAACTACCTTTAATTTGGAAATCTCCCTTTATGACTGAACCTCACCTTTAATCCTAACCGTTGATTGAAATCGATCTCAACCATTGATGAATTCTAGAAAAGTCTATTTAAGAGACCCTCATCTCTTCATTTTGAAAGGTTGAATGAGAATTTGCATCAACTTGTTGCTGGAATTCATAGTCACATTTGCTCATATTCACATACGCAAAGATAAAGTTTTACCAAAAGTAGACCAGATTTAACCACGGTTGGCCTTAGTTGACTATTTTCGAAAAGAATTTTGAAATAATTAAACGAAATTATTTAATTAAATGGAGTACTTCTAATTAATTAAAAAAAGTTATTTAATTAAATGAGAAGCCATTCCTAATTAATTAAATGAAGTTATTTAATTAAATAAGAAAAGTGTCTCGAATTAATTAAAGATTATTTAATTAAATAGAAAAAGTATTTATCAGAGCATATCTCATTTTATTAAATTAAATATCTCAACAAAATCTCTCTTTGGTTCAAAAAAGAAATTTCCAGTTCACTATTGATCAAAAATGAGTTAAATCAGTTAACTCCTTTTTCTATTCAAATTGAATCAGTTAAGTCCTTATTTTACTCAAATTAAATCTGTTAACTCCCTTTAATTTGGAAATCTCACTTTATGATTGAACTTCATCTTTAATCCTGACCGTTGATTGAAATCGATCTCAAACGTTGATGAATTTCAAGAAAGTCTATTTAAAAGACCCTCATCTCTTCATTTTGAAAGGTTGAATGAGAATTTGCATCGAATTGTTGCTGAAATTCATACTCACATTTGCTCATATTCACATACGCAAAGATCTAGTTTGACCAAAAGTTGACCAGATTTAACCACGGTTGACTTGGTTGACTAGTTCCGAAAAGAATTTTGAAATAATTAAACGAAATTATTTAATTAAATGGAGTACTTGTAATTAATTAAATAAACTTATTTAATTAAATGAGAAGCCATTCCTAATTAATTAAATGAAGTTATTTAATTAAATAAGAAAAGTGTCTCTAATTAATTAAAGATTATTTAATTAAATGGAAAAAGTAATTATGAGAGCATATCTCATTTTATTAAATTAAATATTCTCAAAAAAATCTCTTTTCAGTTCAAAAAGGGAAATTTTCAGTTCACTATTGATGAAAAATGAGTTAAATGAGTTAACTCCTTTTTCTACTCAAATTGAATCAGTTAACTCCTTATTTTACTCAAATTAAATCTGTTAACTCTCTTTAATTTAGAAATCTCCTTTTATGACTGAACTTCACCTTTAATCCTGATCGTTGATTGAAATCGATCTCATCCATTGATGAATTTCAGGAAAGTCTATTTAAGAGACCCTCATCTCTTAATTTTGAAAGGTTGAATGAGAATTTGCATCGAATTTTTGTTAGAATTCACACTCACATTTGCTCCTATTCACATACGCAAAGATCAAGTTTGACTAAAAGTTGATCAGATTTAACCACGTTTAACTTCAGTTGACTAGTTTCAATTTTTTTTTAAAAAGAATTAAATGAAATTATTTAATTAAATCGATTACTTACTTCTAATTAATTAAACAAAGTTATTTAATTAAATGAGAAGCCATTCCTAATTAATTAAATGAAGTTATTTAATTAAATAAGAAAATTGTCTCTAATTAATTAAAGATTATTTAATTAAATAGAAAAAGTAATTATAAGAGCATATCTAATTTTATTAAATTAAATATCTCAACAAAATCTCTCTTCAGTTCAAAAAGGAAAATTTCCAGTTCACTATTGATAAAAAATGAGTTAAATTAGTTAACTTTTTATTTTACTCAAATTAAATCGTTAACTCTCTCTAACTTAGAAATCTCCTTTTATGACTAAACTTCACCTTTAATCCTGACCATTGACTAAAATCGATCACAACCGTTGATGAATTCCAGGAAAGTCTATTTAAGAGACCCTCATCTCTTCATTTTGATAGGTTGAATGAGAATTTGCATCAAATTGTTGCTGGAATTAATACTCACATTTGCTTATATTCACATATGCAAAGATCAAGTTTGACCAAAAGTTGACCAAATTTAACCACGGTTGACTTGAGTTGACTAGTTTTGAAAAAAAATTGATATAATTAAACGAAATTATTTAATTAAATTGAGTACTTACTTCTAATTAATTAAACAAACTTATTTAATTAAATGAGAAGCCATTTCGAATTAATTAAATGAAATTATTTAATTAATTAAGAAAAGTGTATCTAATTAATTAAAAATTATTTAATTAAATAGAAAAAGTAATTATGAGAGCATATCTCATTTTATTAAATTAAATATTTAAACAAAATCTCTCTTTAGTTCAAAACGAGAAATTTCTAGTTCACTATTGATAAAAAATGAGTTAAATGAGTTAACTATTTTTTCTACTCAAATTGAATCAGTTAACTCCTTATTTTACTCAAATTAAATCTATTAACTCTCTTTAATTTGGAAATCTTCCTTTATGACTGAACTTCACCTTTAATCCTGACCGGTGATTGAATTTGATCTCAACCGTTGATGAATTCCAAGAAAGTCTATTTAAGAGACCCTCATCTCTTCATTTTGAAAGGTTGAATGAGAATTTACATCGAATTGTTGCTGGAATTTATACTCACATTTGCTCATATTCACATACGCAAAGATCAATTTTGACCAGAAGTTAACCAGATTTAACCACGGTTGACATGAGTTGACTAGTTTCGAAAAGAATTTTGAAATAATTAAACGAAATTATTTAATTAAATGGAGTACTTACTTCTAATTAATTAATTAAAGTTATTTAATTAAATGACAAGCGATTCCTAATTAATTAAATGAAGTTATTTAATTAAATAAGAAAAGTGTCTCTAATTAATTAAAGATTATTTAATTAAATAGAAAAAGTCATTATGAGAGCATATCTCATTTTATTAAATTAAATATCTCAAAAAAAAATTTGTTCAGTTCAAAAAGAAAAATTTCCAGTTCACTATTTATCAAAAAAAAATTAAATCAATTAACTCCTTTTTCTACTCAAATTGAATCAGTTAACTCCTTATTTTACTCAAATTAAATCTGTTAACTCCCTTTAATTTGGAAATCTCCCTTTATGACTGAACTTCACCTTTAATCTTGACTACTGATTGAAATCGATCTTAACTGTTGATGAATTCTAGGAAAGTCTATTTAAGAGACCCTCATCTTTTCATTTTGAAAGGTTGAATGCGAATTTGTATTGAATTGTTGCTAAAATTCATACTCACATTTGCTCAGATTCACATACGCAAAGATCAAGTTTGACCAAAAGTTGAGCAGATTTAACCACGGTTGACTTGAGTTGACTAGTTTCAAATTTTTTTTTGAAATAATTAAACAAAATTATTTAATTAAATATATTACTTACTTCTAATTAATTAAACAAAGTTATTTAATTAAATGAGAAGCCATTCCTAATTAATTAAATGAAGTTATTTAATTAAATAAGAAAAGTGTCTCTAATTAATTAAAGATTATTTAATTAAATAGAAAAAGTAATTACGAGAGCATATCTCATTTTATTAAATTAAATATCTTAACAAAATCTCTCTTTAGTTCGAAAAGGGAAATTTTCAGTTCACTATTGATGAAATAAAAGTTAAATCAGTTAATTCTTTTTTCTACTCAAATTGAATTAGTTAACTCCTTATTTTACTCAAATTAAATCTGTTAACTCCTTTTAATTTGGAAATCTCCTTTTATGACTGAACTTCACCTTTAATCCTGACCATTGATTGAAATCGATCTCAAACATTGATAAATTCCAAAAAAGTCTATTTAAGAGACCCTCATCTCTTCATTTTGAAAGGTTGAATGAGAATTTGCATCGAATTGTTGCTGGAATTCATACTCACATTTTCTCATATTCACATACGGAAAGATCAAGTTTGGCCAAAAGTTGACCAGATTTAACCACGGTTGACTTGAGTTGACTAGTTTCGAAAAGAATTTTGAAATAATTAAATGAAATTATTTAAGTAAATGGAGTACTTACTTATAATTAATTAAAAAAAGTTATTTAATTAAATGAGAAGTCATTCCTAATTAATTAAATGAATTTATTTAATTAAATAAGAAAAGTGTCTCTGTAGTGCCTGCCCCTAGTTCGCATTTTGTTATCATTGCTGAACTTTTTTAGAGCTAGTTTTATGTTGATCGTTAGCTTCATTGTTTTTAGATTATCAGATATTCTACTATGGATTCAGTTTATTATGTGATGAGATTACTTAGACTTTACATTTCATGTATGTATGATGATTATTTTTAATGTTTGCAATTATTGATGATGATGATTACATTGCTTTCAGTTATTAATGATGATTAGTTAGATGGTTTATTATCATATGTATTTTCTTATGGATACTTACCCCATACTTGCATGTGTATGGTGTGTGTGTTTGCTTTGTGTGTTTGCTTTTTTATGGTGTGTCTGATGTGGTTAAGGAAGGGAGTCGTAGTCACCTGCTAGTTGGGATCTACACGATGCACCACTTCCTGCCATTACCTGTTTAGTTTAGTATATTTGTGTTTGTACATGCATAGTTTTTATGCAAGTTGCAGGTACCGGGTATCGACTTTCCTGAATTGCCAAGATAAGTGTACCCTATCACATTATCTCAATGATAAGAGAGGGGAGATAAATTCTCAAGTCCAAATCCTAACCCTTTAAGCCATTTTCCCTAATTAAAAAAATAGGACAAGTATTTGAGTTGAGTACCTTCCGAATACGTTGGATAACGTAATTCATGATTTAAACCCTTGGTTTGATTTTGTATGTATTTTGGCTATGATGGATTTTTCATATTTTTGCCTTGTGAGTCTTTGATGTATTTTCTAGTAATTAAGCCTAATTAAAAGATTTAATTAATGGTTTAATTAAATAGAAAATTAATATGATATTTTAATATTTATTTTATTTAATTAATTGATAAATTAATTAAATTTGAAAATAAAAGTTATAATATTAAATTTAGAATGTGACAATATTTATTTTAATAATAATATATTTGGAGTTCATTTTTAAATAAATGACTAAGTAATATTATTATTAAATCTAATAAATATTTTAGTAAATTAAGTTTTGAAAATAAAATTTAAAAGTGAAAAATATATTTAAATTATTAAAAGATTCTAGATTTCATGTGTTTAAAATATAAATATATTAAGATTGAAAAGTGGAATTATTAGAATAAGTGCATGAGATTTAATAAATAAATAAATAAAATTGAAAAGAGTAAATTAAATATTAAATTAATTAATGTGCATTATTTTAATATTTGCTCACATAGGAGTTGGCAAATTTTTGAGGGTTGTCATGTAGACAACACAGGAGTTTACACTCTAAAAATGCACTAGTTGTCTACACTTAGGAGTTAGCATTTTATTTGAGCACATAGTATCTACAACCTTAAGAATCATCTAGAAGGTTGGAGAAGACTCATGCTTGGTTGTCATGCTTATCTTCTAGTTGTTTCTAAAGACACTCTAGATGCATCTTAGAGGCCTTTAAATAGAGGCTCGCGTAGTGTGTTTGGACAAGTTGAATGGAAGCTACAAGCTACAAGCTACAAGCTTCAAGCTAAAAATGAAAGCTTCAAGCTTATATGCTCATATTCTTCTTCATGCTCATATGCTCCTTCATGCTCATATGTTTCTATATGCTTCTATGCTTCTTCTAGCACTTCTAGTCACTTGGAGGATTCGATTAGCTTGGATCTTGGAGGAATTGCAAATGATGGAGAAAGAAGAGATTTTTTATGGACTTCTGAGGCATGGCATATTAGCATCAGTGTCCAGGTGCACTCATGATATTCACATATTCCCTTTGTACTTTATTTCTTTCTGTCTTGATCATGTCTGTTATATGTGTCTGAATACTCTTGTGATTGAATCTATAATTAAATTGAAATCTAGATATTTTATTTGGTTGAGAAGAAAACAATAGAAAACTCTAGTTTCAAATGAGAAAGAATTAGATCTATCGAGTTTGGGTTCGAATTAGAATCAAATTGATAAATAGATCTGAAGAGGGTTTCTAAATATATAGTCAAACCTATTTAGAAATTAATGGTTAAATTTAGAAAACAATTGTTTTAAGAGAAAATTCTTAATTCGTCACAAATTGTCCTGTCGCTGCCCCTTGGATAGACCTGAACTCAGTCATTCATAACTTTTTATCATGATCGAATTTATTCGATCGCTCCAGTCAGAAGTGGCACAACTTGGCCCTCTCCAACATATTTCAATTTCAGCCCAATCCAATGGTTCATTAGGGAGATATGGCCGTTGTACTAGGACTGTTTTATTCAAGGATAGATATTTGTCCATTTTCCAATAACCAAGAGTTCTTTATGCTTAAACTTCACAAAAATAATATATCAAAGCATGAAATGAAATAAAGATATTATTGCAATCTTCCCTTAATAGAATCTTATTTTTATGCATTAGTTTTATATGATTTATTAACTAATCTAATTTAATTAAGATTAGTTTATAGTAGAAGAAGTATAATTAATCTATTTATCAACCAACATAGGAAGTATTTAGTTGAAATATTAATATTGGATTTAAATTTAAATAAAAATTATTATATTGATAAAGAGTCATAGCTACATTATAACATTGTTATAATATAGCAACGATTTAAATTATTAATACATTTGTATTATTAAATAAATTAATGGTACACCTTAATCGTGCTAAGAATTAGTTAAATATTAACCAATGAAGTTTGTAAGGTTTCTTTAAGATCAATTAATAATAGTTTTGATGAGTTTATCATTTATTAATATTTGTTAGGTCTAACAAATTATTAATAAATAATGGTGTAAATAGTTCGATTAGATTTAATCTAGTGAAGATTATTTAATGATTAAAGTTTTGTAAAGATATTAGTTTTTGAAGTTGGATTATAATTGATTTTAATCAATTGATATTCATTGAGTTGTCAAAATAATTATATTATGCGATAGAGTTTTAACTTGAAATGATTATCATTAATACGAAACCGTTAAGAAAGATGAATGCAGTCATTATGGATAAGATTTTTAAAATAACTTGTTAATATTATTATTATTAAAATATTAATATTTGTGTATTGGATTGAAATTGACTTTGATGTACAAACTATTGTTAGTCAACTAATACTCATTGGGTTGATGGTTTGGTTGTGAAATTATTAATTAAATCAATTAACTATAGCTAATTGGATTTAATTAATAATTAAGTTATGTAATAGAGATTTAATTCATATAATTCTTTTAACAAGATTGTAGATTATCTATATTGAAGTTGATAAGTTTTATGACTTGAATTATGACCTTAGATATTATATGGTTGTCAACGGTTATAACGATTAAATTAAAAGAATAAAACTTTAGTAATACTTAATTAAGTTTCTAATTGAAAACTATTAGAATGTAATAGATCATGGATGGTGTACCTATGTTAATTGATCATTTTAGTAAAGTTATAATCTTCTTATTCGAAGATTGATAATTGGCTTTCTTATATTTTAACAAATAATGATCTTAGAAAAGTTGAAAGGTTAATCAATTAAAATATGGATCATGGTTAAATATAGAAGACAATTTAATTAATGGAAGGATAATGCTATCAGGGAACAAATGGGTTGACTTGTAGGTCAAATGATGAAACTTTAGACACTTGAAGTATACTTGCAAATAGAAAAGTGATAGCTCTACACTTGATTCAACTATGTAATATAGAAAAACTAAAACATGTGTTTGCATCGTATATTCTATATGCTTCTTGTTTTGAGTTTTTGGGTTGACTAGTGTTGACCAGTCCTAGGTTGTTACCAGAGGCTCAGGGGTTATAAGATTGTGTTGGAATGTTGATCTTATTTGGTCTCGATCTTTATAAGCCCAACCATGGTAATGTGATCGTATGCTCTATGAAATGTTTGTATTTACTGATTGTTATTGTTCATCCGTCTTCATGTGTGAAGCTGAGTTGTATGTGTATGAGACACTTGAGCTAATCATTTTTGAGTCATCGATCAGTTATCCTTGGATTACTTTCTAGTCGCCATGATGGGACTGAAATGTTGATTTATTTTTTGATGATGTCATGTTGTGACATATTTTGACTCATCAGTATGATTTTGAGATATTCTTGGTTGCTTTTTGAGAACCAATGGATGTTGTGATTTATCTTGAGATATATATTTTGGTTATTGAGAACCAATGTATACTTATGATTATCAGTGATGCCTTCAGTTGCCAATAGAGAACTGTTGTGGTCATGATTTTCTATGGATGCTTTTCAGATGCTCATGGAGATTTGATGATTCTTATCTTGGAGATTTGATGACTCTTATTATGGATATTTGATGCTTTTATCATGGATATTTGATGATTCTTTTTATGAATTATCTTTTGAATTTTCTTTACAATCGCTTGTACAGGACTGTGCTGATTTTATGATTCCATGAGCTTAGGGTAGGTTATCTACTTGTAGTGTCGGGAAGTGACTTGCAATGGGGGCCGGGGCCCTAAGAGGCTGCCAGGGTAACTCATTGTAAGTTGGATTAATAAGTGATAACATTCACACCTAATACTAACTAAATGAACCTAAAAAGATAAGTGTTTTGTTCTCGCCCATGCCTTGAGTGCTTGTATAGACTAGGATGGGAGTAGTGAGAACACATGGTTGCAACCTTGCATTCCATAGTATGCCTTGTCAGTATGAGAGGATACTAGTGGCCGCAAGAGATCAATATGGACTCATGGAGTTTAGCTAACTGCCAGGGTAACTTGTATGTGATAAATGCGATGACACTTTTTCGCTTGCATAGTAGGTTCCTACATGTCATTATGTGCCTCTGGGAAGTAGATGTCAGTTTTGTGATTGGAACCTTTGAGTTAGTGTACTTTTAGGATTCCTGGACTATAGAGGTTTGTGCTATGTGTTATGGATAGCCTGTTTGGGACTTGAGATTATCTCCTCAGCACGGTGGGAGTGGACCACTTAGGTTCCACGCAGTCGGGTGGTAGTGTTTTTCCACTCCTATCATTTGAGATATGTTTAAGACACCGTGGCTGGAGCATTCTCGGTTGGTATTTATTGTCATTATGTTCTTGGATCATTATGATAGATGATATATCCTATGATGGATGTATTTACTGGTATGTTTCTTATATTGATGATTTGCATATGTTAGATGATATTATCTTATGCTTTACTTTGCATTTTAGTAGGATGTTTTAGGAGTGACATTCCTACTATGATAATACCGATGATCTCTTCGGTGCTTTGGAATGTTATGCACGGAGGGATGGCTAGAATCCACGATGGTCTAATGACGCTATTTACGGTTGGGAGGAACCATTTTCTTAGTTAGTTATGTTTGATCTTACGATGGATGTTTATGTATTCTATGATGATGTATCATGTGTATCATGTGATTATCTTTACTTTGATGTATCATGGATTAGAATAGGATGATGTACCTTATTCTACATATGTATATTCTTTGAGCTTGTCATACCCTGTGACATGTATAGAGGATCAATGAGCATTTGAAATATAATGTATGAACATTGGACTTACCATTATTATTTCATGTGGATGTTGTACTAAATGGACTCATGTATGTCAGTTAATTTAGATGTAACTCAACGTTAAGGAATTCTTAAAGAATAAAATAGATTATGTATGTTATATTTACTTTTAGATGGACATTATTATTGCTTCCGTTATTATGTAGAAGTTATATGTGGTATTTACTTTTATGTTATTTAAAAAAAAAAAAAATGTTACCAAACTTAGTGAAACTCTAGGTTAATTCTTTGGATCCCTTGGCGGGGCGTTACAGTCTCTAATTAATTAAAGATTATTTAATTAAATAGAAAAAATAATTATGAGAGCATATCTCATTTTATTAAATTAAATATCTCAACAAAATCTCTATTCAGTTCAAAAAGGGAAATTTTTAGTTCACTATTGATCAAAAATTACTTAAATCAGTTAACTCCTTATTCTACTCAAATTGAATCAGTTAACTCCTTATTTTACTCAAATTAAATCTGTTAACTCCCTTTAATTTGGAAATCTCCCTTTATGACTGAACTTCACCTTTAATCCTGACCATTGATTGAAATCGATCTCAACTGTTGATGAATTCCAGGAAAGTCTATTTAAGAGACCCTCATCTCTTCATTTGGAAAGGTTGAATGAGAATTTGCATCGAATTGTTGCTGGAATTCATACTCACATTTGCTCATATTCACATACGCAAATATCAAGTTTAACCAAAAGTTGACAAGATTTAACTACGGTTGACTTGAGTTGACTAGTTTCAAAAAGAATTTTGAAATAGTTAAATGAAATTATTTAATTAAATCGACTACTTAATTCTAATTAATTAAAAAAAGTTATTTAATTAAATGAGAAGCCATTCCTAATTAATTAAATGAAGTTATTTCATTAAATAAGAAAATTGTCTCTAATTAATTACAAATTATTTAATTAAATAGAAAAAGTAATTATGAGAGCATATCTCATTTTATTAAATTAAATATCTCAACAAAATCTCTCTTCAGTTCAAAAAGGAAAATTTTTAGTTCACCATTGATAAAAAATGAGTTAAATCAGTTAACTCTTTTTTCTACTCAAATTGAATCAGTTAACTCCTTATTTTACTCAAATTAAATCTGTCAACTCCCTTTAATTTGGAAATCTCCCTTTATGACTGAATTTCACCTTTAATCCTGAGCGCTGATTGAAATCGATCTCAACCGTTAATGAATTCCAGGAGAGCCTATTTAAGAGACCCTCATCTCTTCATTTTGAAAGGTTAATTGAGAATTTGCATCAAATTGTTGCTAGAATTTATACTTACATTTGCTCATATTCACATACGCAAAGATCAAGTTTGACCAAAAGTTGACCAAATTTAACCACGGTTGACTTGAGTTGACTAGTTTCGAAAAGAATTTTGAAATAATTAAACAAAATTATTTAATTAAATGGAGTACTTACTTCTAATCAATTAAACAAAGTTATTTAATTAAATGAGAAGCCATTCCTAATTAATTAAATGAAGTTATTTAATTAAATAAGAAAAGTGTCTCTAATTAAATAAAGATTATTTAATTAAATAGAAAAAGTAATTATAAGAGCATATCTCATTTTATTAAATTAAATATCTCAACAAAATCTCTCTTCAGTTCAAAAAGAGAAATTTTTAGTTCACTATTGATAAAAAATGAGTTAAATGAGTTAACTCCTTTTTCTACTCAAATTGAATCAGTTAACTCTTTATTTTACTCAAATTAAATCTGTTAACTCCCTTTAATTTGGAAATCTCCCTTTATGACTGAACTTCACCTTTAATCCTGACCGCTGATTGAAATCGATCACAATCGTTGATGAATTTCAAGAAAGTCTATTTAAGAGACTCTCATCTCTTCATTTTGAAAGTTTGAATGAGAATTTGCATCCAATTGTTGCTGAAATTCATACTCACATTTGCTCATTTTCACATACGCAAAGATCAAGTTTGACTAGAAGTTGACCAATATTAACCACGGTTGACTTGAGTTGACTAGTTTCGAAAAGAATTTTGAAATAATTAAAATAATTATTTAATTAAATGGAGTACTTACTTTTAATTAATTAAACAAACTTATTTAATTAAATGAGAAGCCATTCCTAATTAATTAAATGAAGTTATTTAATTAAATAAGAAAAGTGTTTCTAACAAATTAAAGATTATTTAATTAAATAGAAAAAGTAATTATGAGAACATATCTCATTTTATTAAATTAAATATCTCAACAAAATCTCTCTTCAGTTCAAAAAGGGAAATTTCCAGTTCACTATTGATCAAAAATGAGTTAAATCAGTTAACTCCTTTTTCTACTCAAATTGAATCAGTTAACTCCTTATTTTACTCAAATTAAATCTGTTAACTCCCTTTAATTTGGAAATCTCCCTTTATGACTGAACTTCACCTTTAATCCTGACCGCTGATTGAAATCGATCTCGAAATTTGATGAATTCTAAGAAAGTCTATTTAAGAGACCCTCATTTCATCATTTTGAAAGGTTGATTGAGAATTTGCATCGAATGGTTGTTGGAATTCATACTCACATTTGCTCATATTGACATATGCAAAGATCAAGTTTGACTAAAAGTTGACCAGATTTAACCACGGTTGACTTGAGTTGACTAGTTTCGAAAAGAATTTTGAAATAATTAAACGAAATTATTTAATTAAATGGAGTAATTACTTCTAATTAATTAAACAAAATTATTTAATTAAATGAGAAGCCATTCTTAATTAATTGAATGAAGTTATTTAATTAAATAAGAAAAGTGTCTCGAATTAATTAAAGATTGTTTAATTAAATAGAAAAAGTAATTATGAGAGCATATCTCATTTTATTAAATTAAATATCTCAACAAAATCTCTCTTCAGTTCAAAAAGGGAAATTTCCAATTAATTATTGATCAAAAATGGGTTAAATCAGTTAACTCTTTTTTCTACTTAAATTGAATCAGTTAACTCCTTATTTTACTCAAATTAAATCCGTTAACTCCCTTTAATTTAGAAATCTACGTTTATGACTGAACTTAACCTTTAATCCTGACCGCTGATTGAAATTGATCTCAACCGTTGATGAATTTCGGGAAAGTCTATTTAAGAGACCCTCATCTCTTCATTTTGAAAGTTTGGATGAGAATTTGCATCGAATTGTTGCTAGAATTCATACTCACATTTGCTCATATTCACATACACAAAGATCAAGTTTGACCAAAAGTTGACCAGATTTAACCACGGTTGACTTGAGTTGACTAGTTTCGGAAAGAATTTTGAAATAATTAAACGAAATTATTTAGTTAAATGGAGTACTTCTAATTAATTAAACAAACTTATTTACTTAAATCGGAAGCCATTCCTAATTAATTAAATGAAGTTATTTAATTAAAAAAGAAAAGGGTCTGTAATTAATTAAAGATTATTTAATTAAATAGAAAAATTAATTATGAGAGCATATCTCATTTTATTAAATTAAATATCTCAACAAAATCTCTCTTCAGTGCAAAAAGAGAAATTTCCAGTTCACTATTGATAAAAAATAAGTTAAATCAGTTAACTCCTTTTTCTACTCAAATTGAATCAATTAACTCCTTATTTTACTCAAATTAAATCCGTTAACTCCCTTTAATTTGGAAATCTTCCTTTATGACTGAACTTCACCTTTAATCCTGACCGCTAATTGAAATCGATCTCAACCGTTGATGAATTCTAGGAAAGTTTATTTAAGAGACCCTCATCTCTTTGTTTTGAAAGGTTGAATGAGAATTTGCATCGATTTGTTACTGAAATTCATACTCACATTTGCTCATATTTACATACGCAAAGATCAAGTTTGACCAAAAGTTGACCAGATTTAACGACAGTTGACTTTAGTTGACTAGTTTCGAAAAGAATTTTGAAATAATTAAACAAAATTATTTAATTAAATGGAGTACTTACTTCTAATTAATTAAACAAAGTTATTTAATTAAATGAGAAGCCATTCCTATTTAATTAAATAAAGTTATTTAATTAAATAAGAAAAGTGTCTCTAATTAATTAAAGATTATTTAGTTAAATAGAAAAAGTAATTATGAGAGCATATCTCATTTTATTAAATTAATTATCTCAAAAAAATCTCTCTTTAGTTCAAAAAGGGAAATTTTCAGTTCACTATTGATCAAAAATGAGTTAAATCAGTAAACTCTTTTTTCTACTATAATTGAATCAATTAACTCCTTATTTTACTCAAATTAAATCCATTAACTCCCTTTACTTTGGAAATCTCTCTTTATGACTGAACTACACCTTTAATCCTTACCGCTGATTGATATAGATCTCAACTGTTAATGAATTCCAAGAAACTTTATTTAAGATACCTTCATCTCTTCATTTTGAAAGGTTGAATGAGAATTTGCATCGAATTGTTGCTGGAATTCATACTCACATTTGCTTATATTCACATACTCAAATATCAAGTTTGACCAAAATTTGACCAAAATTTAACCACGTTTGACTAGTTTTGAAAAAAAATTTGAAATTATTTAATTAAATGGAGTACTTACTTTTAGTTAATTAAACAAAGTTATTTAATTAAATGAGAAGTCATTCCTAATTAATTAAATGAAGTTATTTACTTATATAAGAAAACTACCTCTAACTAATTAAAGATTATTTAATTAAATAGAAAAAGTAATTATAAGAGCATATCTCATTTTATTAAATTAAATATCTCAACAAAATCTCTCTTCAGTTTAAAAAGAGAAATTTCCAGTTCACTATTGATCAAAAATGAGTTAAATCAGTTACCTCCTTTTTCTACTCAAATTGAATCAGTTAACTCCTTATTTTACTCAAGTTAAATCCAATAACTCCCTTTAATTTTGAAATCTCCCTTTATGACTGAACTTCACCTTTAATCTTGACCGCTGATTGAAATCGATCTCAACTGTTGATGAATTCTAGGAAAGTCTATTTAGGAGACCCTCATCTATTCATTTTGAAATGTTGAATGAGAATTTGCATCGAATTGTTGCTAGAATTCATACTCACATTTGCTCATATTCACATATGCGAAGATCAAGTTTGACCAAATGTTGACCAGATTTAACCATGGTTGACTTGAGTTGACTAGTTTCGAAAAGAATTTTGAAATAATTAAATCAAATTATTTCATTAAATAGAGTACTTACCTCTAATTAATTAAAGAAAGTTATTTAATTAAATGAGAAGCCATTCCTAATTAATTAAATGAAGTTATTTAATTAAATAAGAAAAGTGTTTCTAATTAATTAAAGATTACTAAATTAAATAGAAAAAGTAATTATGAGAGCATGTCTCATTTTATTAAATTAAATATCTCAACAAAATCTCTGTTCAGTTCAAAAAGGGAAATTTCCAGTTCACTATTGATCAAAAATGAGTAAAATCAGTTAACTCTTTTTTCTACTCGAATTGAATCAGTCAACTCATTATTTTACTCAAATTAAATCTGTTAACTCCCTTTAATTTGGAAATCTCCCTTTATGACTGAACTTCACCTTTAATCTTGACCGCTGATTGAAATCGATCTGAACTATTGATGAATTTCAGGAATGTCTATTTAAGAGACCCTCATCTCTTCATTTTGAAACGTTGAATGAGAATTTGCATCGAATTGTTGCTAGAATTCACACTCACATTTGCTCATATTCACATACGCAAAGATCAATTTTGGTCAAAAGTTGATCTGATTTAACCATGGTTGACTTGAGTTGACTAGTTTTGAAAAAAAAATTTAAATAATTAAATAAAATTATTTAATTAAATGGAGTACTTACTTTTAGTTAATTAAACAAAGTTATTTAATTAAATGAGAAGTCATTCCTAATTAATTAAATGAAGCTATTTACTTATATAAGAAAACTACCTCTAACTAATTAAAGATTATTTAATTAAATAGAAAAAGTAATTATAAGAGCATATCTCATTTTATTAAATTAAATATCTCAACAAAATCTCTCTTCAATTCAAAAAGGGAAATTTCCAATTCACTATTGATAAAAAATGAGTTAAATCAATTAACTTCTTTTTTTACTCAAATTGAATCAGTTAACTCCTTATTTTACTCAAATTAAATCCATTAACTCCCTTTAATTTGGAAATCTCCCTTTATGACTGAATTTCACCTTTAATCCTGACCGCTGATTGAAATCGATCTCAACCGTTGATGAATTTCAAGAAAGTCTATTTAAGAGACCCTCATCTCTTCATTTTGAAAGGTTGGATGAAAATTTGCATCGAATTGTTGCTGGAATTCATACTCACATTTGCTCATATTCACATACGCAAAGATCAAGTTCGACCAAAAGTTGACCAGCTTTAACCACGGTTGACTTGAGTTGACTAGTTTCGGAAATTTTTTTGACATAATTAAAAGAAATTATTTAATTATATTGTGTACTTCTAATTAATTAAACAAACTTATTTACTTAAATCAGAAGCCATTCCTAAGTAATTAAATGAAGTTATTTAATTAAATAAGAAAAGTGTCTATAATTAATTAAAGATTATTTAATTAAATAGAAAAAGTAATTATGAGAGCATATCTCATTTTATTAAATTAAATATCTCAACAAAATCTCTCTTCAATACAAAAAGGGCAATTTCCAGTTCACTATTGATCAAAAATAAGTTAAATCAGTTAACTCCTCTTTCTACTCAAATTGAATCAGTTAACTCCTTATTTTACTCAAATTAAATCCGTTAACTCCCTTTAATTTGGAAATCTCCCTTTATGACTGAATTTCACCTTTAATCCTGACCGCTGATTGAAATCGATCTCAACCGTTGATGAATTCTAGGAAAGTTTATTTAACAGACCGTCATCTCTTCATTTTGAAAGGTTGAATGAGAATTTGCCTCGAATTGATGCTAAAATTCATACTCACATTTGCTCATATTCACATACGCAAAGATCAAGTTTGACCAAAAGTTGACCAGATTTAACCACGGTTGACTTTAGTTGACTAGTTTTGAGAAGAATTTTGGAATAATTAAACAAAATTATTTAATTAAATGGAGTACTTACTTCTAATTAATTAAACAAAGTTATTTAATTAAATCAGAAGCCATTCTTAATTAATTAAATGAAGTTATTTAATTAAATAAGAAAAGTGTCTCTAATTAATTAAAGATTATTTAATTAAATAGAAAAAGTAATTATGAAAGCATATCTCATTTTATTAAATTAAATATTTCAACAAAATCTGTTTTCAATTCAAGAAGGGAAATTTTTAGTTCACTATTGATAAAAAAATGAGTTAAATCAGTTAACTCCTTTTTATACTCAAATTGAATCAGTTAACTCCTTATTTTACTCAAATTAAATCCATTAATTCCCTTTAATTTGGAAATCTCCCTGTATGACTGAACTTCACTTTTAATCCTAACCGTTGATTGAAATCTATCTCAACCATTGATGAATTCCAGGAAAGTCTATTTAAGAGACCCTCATCTCTTCATTTTGAAAGGTTGAATGAGAATTTGCATCGAATTGTTGCTGGAATTCATACTCACATTTGCTCATATTCACATACGCAAAGATCAAGTTTGACCAAAAGTTGACCAGATTTAACCACTGTTGACTTGAGTTTACTAGTTTCAAAAAGAATTTTGAAATAATTAAACGAAATTATTTAATTAAATGGAGTACTTACTTCTAATAAATTAAACAAAGTTATTTAGTTGAGAAGTCATTCCTAATTAATTGAATGAAGTTATTTAATTAAATAAGAAAAGTATCTCTAATTAATTAAAGATTATTTAATTAAATAGAAAAAGTAATTATGAGAGCATATCTCATTTTATTAAATTAAATATCTCAACAAAATCTCCCTTTAGTTTAAAAAGGGAAATTTCCAGTTCACTATTGATCGAAAATGAGTTAAATCGGTTAACTCTTTTTTTTACTCAAATTGAATCAGGTAACTTCTTATTTTACTCAAATTAAATCCATTAACTCCCTTTAATTTGGAAATCTCCCTTTATGACTGAACTTCACTTTTAATCTTAACGACTGATTGAAATCGATCTCAACCGTTGATGAATTTCATAAAAGTCTATTTAAAAGATCCTCATCTCTTCATTTTGAAAGGTTGAATGAGAATTTGCATCGAATTGTTACTGGAATTCATACTCACATTTGCTCATATTCACATACGCAAAGATCATGTTTGACCAAAAGTTGACCAGATTTAACCATAGTTGACTTGAGTTGACTAGTTTCTAAAAGAATTTTGAAATAATTAAACGAAATTATTGTGATGCTCCACGAAGGGATCCAAAAGAATTAACCTAAACTTTTACTAAGTTTGCTAAACATTTTTTTTTATAAAAGAAAGTATAACATAAACATCAAACACAAAGTAGCAGAAGCAATAACATACATAATAGGTTGCATTCCTTAAAGATCTCATGACATTGAATCACATATAAAATCTAATCCTAAACCAAGTCCATCATTTAATACATCCATATGAAAGAATAATGAAAACTCCAATGTTTGTAAAATATACAATTGTTCTGAATGCCTCTTGGCAAATTAATTCGGAATGCTCATTCATCCACTGTACATGTGACAGGTTATGAAAGGCTTAAAAGAATATATAGAAATAAGATAAATAAACATCATCCTCTTCGGATCTATGATACACGTGCATCAAATAAATGAAACCATTCATCATACATAATAAATCCATACATCAAGAAATATACATACATAATAAAATGATACTACATCCATCATATGATATAACCATCTGTCATAATGATCCATGAACAAAATGAAGGTATAAGCCAACAGTAATACTCTAGCTATGGTGTCTCAGACGGATCTCAATAGTAAGAGTAAAAAGCACTACCACCCGACCGCGTGGAACCTAAATGGTCCACTCCCACTACGCTGAGGAGATAGTTTCAAGTCCCAAACAAGGTATCAAAATATGAAACACAAGTATTCGCTAAGTCTAGGAAATCCTAAAAGTATACTAACTCAAATGTTCCAACATAGATAAACATCTAGACCCAGAGGCACCACATAAAAATGTATGAAATCTGCTATGCAAGCGGGAAAGTTTCATCGCAAAAGTCACGTCGGAAGTTACCCGAGTAATCCCTTAGGAATCTCAGGTCTCCTATGATCCTGCAGCCACTAGTATCCTCTTGTACTGACAAGGCATACTACGGAATGCAAGGTCGCAACCAAGCATTCTCTCTACCCTATCCTAGTCTGTACCAGCACTCAAGGCATGGGAGAGAACATACAGTTATCTTATTAGATTCCTTTAAGTCAGTATTTAGATGAGATGTTTTCACTTATTAAAACAACTTACAATGAGTTACCCTGGTAGCCACTTAGGGCCCCAGCCCCCATCGCAAGCCACTTCTCGACACTACACATAGATAACCTACCCTAGGCTCATGAAATCACAAATCACAAATATCACCTCAACCCTATACAAGCAATCTGAAAGCATCAAATGATAATCATAATGATCACAACAGTTCTCTATCAGCAACTTAAGGCATCAATGATAAATCACAATATCCATTGGTTCTTAGCAAGCAACCGAAAAAAACTATCCCAAAATAAAACACAATACTGATCGAAGACTCCAAAATGGTCAAGTCAAACATGTCACAACATGACATCATCAAGAACAAATCACTTAAAGCACCTCAACTTCACACAAGGAAATTGGAAAACAACAACAACAGTAAATACATCCATCAGAGAGCATATCGACACATCACTATGGTTGGGTTTAGAAAGATCGAGAACAAATAATCATAACGTCACAATCGCATAACGCCCAAGCCTCTGGTAATATCCTAAACTGGTCAACACTAAGACAATCCCAAAACCCCAAATCATAGAAGCATAAAGAAAACAAAACAATATAATCCAGTTCATAGTTTGGGTTTGTTTCCATAATACACACTAAGGTTTAAGTTGAAATTTTCAGTTTGAGTTTCAATGAACGTTTTTAATGTAAAGGTTTCTCACTATTACCCTTATAATTTAACCCAATTATTTAATCTTCATTTAATAATAACTCTTTTACTATTTTCAGATATTACTCTAACCATATTTAATTAAATAAATTAATATTTTATTTAACTATAAAAACATTTATTATTATAAAATTATTAACAATTTTTAATAAATTAAAAATTTATTAAAGCAACTTTTATTATTAATATCTATTAACAAATTTATATTATTAAACATTGTTAAAATAAAATAAAATACAGTTATGTATGACATAACTGATGCCCCTTAAATAAAAGAGTCATGCGGCCCCGTCACAGGGTACTGCAAGCTTTAAAAGTCGTGCGGTCCCCTGCTGATGCAAGTCGCCGCCGACGATTTCACATCCTTGGGGGGAAAAAAAGGTAAGACCCCCCCATGCGTTTTATTTAATAAATATTTTATTTTTATTATTATATATATTTTTAAAAAGAAACTTTTAAATTTAATTAAAATCGTTTCTCAATTATTTCCTATTCAAAATTTAATAAGATATGTTTTTTATTATTATATAAATATTTTATAAATAATTTATTTATAAATTTTATTATTATTATTATTTTTTTATAACATTCACAAATATACTCTGATAGAAAAAATAATATTAACCATTCAAATTTCAATCTACAATTTTCATTTATAAGTTTAGAATTTAACCCTTCCCCGATTAAATTCAGATTTCATTAATCTATCAAATAAGAATTCCTGATCACTCTTCTAATTTTTACGTATGCCAAATATATTGACAAGCATTTAATAATTTACAATATTGAAATATTTAAGCTTTCATCACAGAGAATTTGGATATACAATCCACAGGCACGAAGAAGATAGGAAAGGATAATTGCGTATTTAATTGATGATCAAAACATAAGATCCTACCTGATCCTGATGCTATTATGCAATCCCTAAGAACTGTAAGAGAATTCACTCCTCTTCAATAACCTTCTTCCGAGAATCTTTCTTTGAAATTAGCCTTCTGTAATTTGCTTTCAAAAGTTGTCTCCCAAAAATTCCCATCCAAATTCGTGCCCCCCCAAAAATGAACCCCAAAGTTGTGATAAGAAGTTTTCTCTTCAAATCGAAGCACTAATTGTGTGTTCACCTGAGAAGACTCTTTGCTCAACTGAGTTAACTCAAAATTAACTTTTATTATCTTTTCTTTTATTTTGCATTCATCTTTTCATGCACATTAACTTGAATTATTAAATAATTTTATTTAATATTCCACTTGACTTCTATTTTAAATTAATTTATTACTTTAATCTCACGTGCACTTTATGAAATTAAAATAACATTATTATTTTCACTTATTTTATCTTTTTAATTAATTTCTCATATTTAAACTCATGCTTAGATCATGCGATTTAGAAACCTTTAATAATTTAATATCTTTTCCACTTTTAATTTATTTAAGAAACTTTAATTGATAAAATATTTATTAATTCAATTAATAATAATAGTTAGCATTTATTTAAAAATGAACTCTAAATATATTATTATTAAATTAAATAAATATTATCACATTCTAAAATTATACTTAAAACTTTTATCTCCTAATTCAATTCTTTTAATTTAATAAATTTCTTAATTAATTAAATATAATTAAATATTAAAATATCATAATAATTTTCTATTAAATTAAATTATTAATTAATCTTTTTAATTAGAATTAATTAATAGAAAACACATCAAGGACTCATAAGGTAACATACAAAAATCCATCATAGACAAACACATACTAAATCAAACAAAAGGGTTATAAGTACGAAATTACATCATTTGATGCATTCGAAGGGTACTTAACTCAGATACTTGTCCTAATTATCAATTAAGACAATTGGCTAAAGGGTTTAGGATTTGGACTTAAGAGTTTATCTCCCCTCTCCTACCATTGAGATAATGCGATAGGGTACGCTCATCTTGGTAATTCAGGGAACTCAATACCTGGTACCTGCAACCTGCATAAAATCCACGCATGTACAAACATAATATTATAAGCTAAACAGACAATAGCAGGAAGTGCTGCATCGTGTAGATCCCGACTAGCAGCTGACTACGACTCCCTTCCTTAACCACATCAGAAACACCATACATAAAGAAAACAAACACGCACACTATACACATGCAGTATGGGGTAAGTATCCATAAGAAAGCGCACGTAATAATAAACCATCTAACTAATCATCATCGATAATTGAAAATATTAAATAATCATCATACATGTATGAAATATAGAGTACCAAATAATCTCATCATATAATAAACTGAGTGTAAAACAACAACTGATAATCTCTAAAATAATAATACTAATCATCAAACATAAAATTGGCCTAAAAGAGTTTGGCAAAGATAACTAAAATGCGACTAAGGGGTAGGCACTACAATTATTTAATTAAATGGAGTACTTACTTCTAACTAATTAAACAAACTTATTTAATTAAACGAGAAGCCATTCCTAATTAATTAAATGAAGTTATTTAATTAAATAGAAAAAGTAATTATGAGAGCATATCTCATTTTATTAACTTAAATATCTCAACAAAATCTCTCTTCAGTTCCAAAAGGGAAATTACCAGTTCATTATTGATCAAAAATGAGTTAAACCAGTTAACTCCTTTTTCTACTCAAATTGAATCAGTTAACTCTTTATTTTACTCTAATTAAATCCGTTAACTCCCTTTAATTTGGAAATCTTCCATTATAAATAAACTTCACCTTTAATCCTGACCACTGATTGAAATCGATCTCAACCGTTGATGAATTTCAGGAAAGTCTATTTAAGAGACCTCATCTATTTATTTTGAAAGGTTGAATGAGAATTCGCATCGAATTGTTGCTGAAATTCATACTCACATACACAAAGATCAAGTTTGACCAAAAGTTGACTAGATTTAACCACGGTTGACTTGAGTAGACTAGTTTTGAAAAGAATTTTGAAATAATTAAATGAAATTATTTAATTAAATGGAGTACTTACGTCTAATTAATTAAACAAAGTTATTTAATTAAATGAGAAGCCATTCCTAATTAATTAAATGAAGTTATTTAATTAAAAAAGAAAAGTGTCTCTAACTAATTAAATATTATTTAATTAAATAGAAAAAGTAATTATGAGAGCATATCTCATTTTATTAAATTAAATATCTCAACAAAATCTCTCTTCAGTTCAAAAAGAGAAATTTCCAATTCACTATTGATCAAAAATGAGTTAAATCAGTTAACTCCTTTTTCTACTCAAATTTAATTAGTTAACTCCTTATTTTACTCAAATTAAATCCGTTAACTCCCTTTAATTTGGAAATCTTCCTTTATGACTGAACTTCACCTTTAATCCTGACCGCTGATTGAAATCGATCACAACCATTGATGAATTTCAAGAAATTCTATTTAAGAGACCCTCATCTCTTCATTTAGAAAGTTTGAATGAGAATTTCCATCGAATTGTTGCTAGAATTCATACTCACATTTGCTCATATTCACATACACAAAGATCAAGTTTGACCAAAAGCTGACCAGATTTAACCACAGTTGACTTGAGTTGACTAGTTTCGAAAAAAAATTTGAAATAATTAAAGGACATTATTTAATTAAATGGAGTACTTACTTCTAATTAATTAAACAAAGTTATTTAATTAAATGAGAAGCCATTCCTAATTAATTAAATGAAGTTATTTAATTAAATCAGAAAAGTGTCTCTAATTAATTAAAGATTATTTAATTAAATAGAAAAAGTAATTATGAGAGCATATCTCATTTAATTAAATTAAATATCTCAACAAAATCTCTCTTCAGTTCAAAAAGGGAAATTTTTAGTTCACTATTGATCAAAAATGAGTTAAATCAGTGAACTCCTTTTTCTACTCAAATTGAATCTGTTAACTCCTTATTTTACTCAAATTAAATCCGTTAACTCCCTTTAATTTAGAAATCTCCCTTTATGACTGAACTTCACCGTTAATCTTGACCGCTGATTGAAATCGATCTCAACCGTTGATGAATTCTAGCAAAGTCTATTTAAGAGACCCTCATCTCTTCATTTTGAAAGGTTGAATGAGAATTTGCATCAAATTGATGCTAGAATTCATACTTACATTTGCTCATATTCACATACACAAAGATCAAGTTTGACCAAAAGTTGACTAAATTTAACCATAGTTGACTTGAGTTGACTAGTTTCGAAAACAATTTTGAAATAATTAAACGAAATTATTTAATTAAATGGAAGACTTACTTCTAATTAATTAAACAAAGTTATTTAATTAAATGAGAAGCCATTCCTAATTAATTAAATAAAGTTATTTAATTAAATAAGAAAAGTGTCTCTAATTAATTAAAGATTATTTAATTAAATAGAAAAAGTAATTATGAGAGCATATCTCATTTTATTAAATTAAATATCTCAACAAAATCTCTCTTCAGTTCAAAAAGAGAAATTTTCAGTTCACTATTGATAAAAAATGAGTTAAATTAGTTAATTTCTTTTTCTACTCAAATTGAATCAATTAACTCCTTATTTTACTCAAATTAAATCCATTAACTCCCTTTAATTTGAAAATCTCTCTTTATGACTGAACTTCACCTTTAATCCTGACCATTGATTGAAATCGATCTCAACCATTGATGAATTCCAGAAAAGTCTATTTAAAAGACCCTCATCTCTTCATTTTGAAAGGTTGAATGAGAATTTGCATCGAATTGTTGCTAGAATTCATACTCACATTTTCTCATATTCACATACGCAAAGACCAAGTTTTATCAAAAGTTGTAAATATTTAACCACAATTGACTTGAGTTGACTAGTTTCGAAAAGAATTTTGAAATAATTGAATGAAATTATTTAATTAAATGAGAAGTCATTGCTAATTAATTAAATAAATTTATTTAATGAAATAAGAAAAGTGTCTCTAACTAAATAAAGATTATTTAATTAAATAAAAAAAGTAACTATGAGAGCATATCTCATTTTATTAAATTAAATATCTAAACAAAATCTCTCTTCAGTACAAAAAAAGAAATTTTCAGTTCACTATTAATCAAAAATGAGTTAAATCAGTTAACTCCTTTTTCTACTCAAATTGAATCAGTTAACTCTTTATTTTACTCAAATTAAATCTGTTAACTGCATTTAATTTAGAAATCTCCCATTATGACTGAACTTCACCTTTAATCCTGACTGTTGATTGAAATCGATCTCAACCGTTGATGAATTCCAAGAAAGTCTATTTAAGAGACCGTCATTTCTTCATTTTGAAAGGTTGAATGAGAATTTGCATTGAATTGTTGCTGGAATTCATACTCACATTTGCTCATATTCACATACGCAAAGATCAAGCTTGACCAAAAGTTCACCAAATTTAACCACGGTTGACTTGAGTTGACTAGTTTCAAAAATAATTTTGAAATAATTAAACGAAATTATTTAATTAAGTGGAGTACTTACTTCTAATTAATTAAACAAAGTTATTTAATTAAATGAGAAACCATTCCTAATTAATTAAATGAAGTTATTTAATTAAATAAGAAAAGTGTCTCTAACTATTTAAAGATTATTTAATTAAATAGGAAAAGTAATTATGAGACCATATCTCATTTTATTAAATTAAATATCTCAACAAAATCTCTCTTCAGTTCAAAAAGGGAAATTTTCAGTTCACTATTGATCAAAAATGAGTTAAATCAGTTAACTCCATTTTCTAGTCAAACTGAATCAGTTAACTCCATATTTTACTCAAATTAAATCCGTTAACCCCCTTTAATTTGGAAATCTCCTTTTATGACTGAACTTCACCTTTAATCCTGACCACTGATTGAAATCGATCTCAACCATTTATCAATTTCAGGAAAGTCTATTTAAGAGACCCTCATCTCTTCATTTTGAAAGGTTGAATGAGAATTTCCATCGAATTGATGCTGGAATTCATACTCACATTTGCTCATATTCACATACGCAAAGATCAAGTTTGACCAAAATTTGATCAGATTTAACCACGGTTGACTTGAGTTGACTAGTTTCAAAAAAAAAATTGAATTAATTAAATGAAATTATTTAATTAAATGGATGGAGTACTTACTTCTAATTAATTAAAAAAAGTTATTTAATTAAATGAGAAGCCATTCCTAATTAATTAAGTGAAGTTATTTAATTAAATAAGAAAAGTGTCTCTAATTAATTAAAGATTATTTAATTAAATAGAAAAGGTAATTATGAGAGCATATCTCATTTTATTAAATTAAATATCTCAACAAAATCTCTCTTTAGTTCAAAAAGGGAAATTTCCAGTTCACTATTGATAAAAAATTAGTTAAATCAGTTAACTCCTTTTTCTACTCAAATTGAATCAGGTAACTCTTTATTTTACTCAAATTAAATCTGTTAAATCCCTTTAATTTGGAAATCTCCCTTTATGACTAAACTTCACCTTTAATCCTAACCGTTGATGAATTCCAAGAAAGTCTATTTAAGAGACCCTCATCTCTTCATTTTGAAAGGTTGAATGAGAATTTGCATCGAATTGTTGCTGGAATTCATACTCACATTTTCTTATATTCACATACGCAAAGATCAAATTTGACCAAAAGTTGACCAAATTTAACCACGATTGACTTGAGTTGACTAGTTTCGAAAAGAATTTTGAAATAATTAAACAAAATTATTTAATTAAATGGAGTACTTAGTTTTAATTAATTAAACAAAGTTATTTAATTAAATGAGAAACCATTCCTAATTAATTAAATGAAGTTATTTAATTAAATAAGAAAAGTGTCTCTAATTAATTAAAGATTATTTAATTAAATAGAAAAAGTAATTATGAGAGCATATCTCATTTTATTAATTTAAATAACTCAACAAAATCTCTCTTCAGTTCAAAAAGGGAAATTTTCAGTTCACTATTGATCAAAAATGAGTTAAATTAGTTAACTCCTTTTTCTACTCAAATTCAATCAGTTAACTCCTTATTTTACTCAAATTAAATCTGTTAACTCCTTTTAATTTGAAAATCTTCGTTTATGACTGAACTTCACCTTTTATCCTGATCGTTAATTGAAATCGATCTCAACCGTTGATGAATTCTAGGAAAGTCTATTTAAGAGACCCTCATCTCTTCATTTTGAAAGGTTGAATGATAATTTGCATTGAATTGTTGCTAAAATTTATACTCACATTTGCTCATATTCACATACGCAAAGATCAAGTTTGACCAAAAGTTGATCGAATTTAACCATGGTTGACTTGAGTTGACTAGTTTTGAAAAGAATTTTGAAATAATTAAATGAAATTATTTAATTAAATGGAGTACTTACTTCTAATTAATTAAACAAAGTTATTTAATTAAATAAGAACCCATTCCTAATTAATTAAATGAAGTTATTTAATTAAATAAGAAAAGTGTCTCTAATTAATTAAAGATTATTTAATTAAATAGAAAAAGTAATTATGAGAGCATATCTCATTTTATTAAATTAAATATCTCAACAAAATTTCTCTTCAGTTCAAAAGGGGAAATTTTCAGTTCACTATTGATCAAAAATGAGTTAAATGAGTTAACTCTTTTTTCTACTCAAATTGAATCAGTTAACTCCTTATTTTACTCAAATTAAATCTGTTAACTCCCTTTAATTTGGAAATCTCCTTTTATGACTGAACTTCACCTTTAATCTTGACTGTTGATTGAAATCGATCTCAACCGTTGGTGAATTCCAGGAAAGTCTATTTAAGAGACCCTCATCTCTTCATTTTGAAAGGTTGAATGAGAATTTGCATCGAATTGTTATTGGAATTCATACTCACATTGTAATGCCCCACCAAGGGATCCAAAAAATTAACCTAAAGTTTGCCAAACAATTTTTTTTTCAAAAACAAGAAAGATAAACCATTCATAATATTCGCAGAAGCAATAGAACATCCAATTGAAAGTAAAACATAACATACATAACAGATCACATTCTTTAAATTTTCTTTAATGTTGAATTACATTTAAATCAACCATTCATCTAACATCACATCCTTATGAAATAACAATGATACATCCAATATTCATATATTACATTTTAGATTGCTCAATCATCCATTGTACATGTTACAAGGTATGAAAAGCTTAAGGGAATATACATCTATGTAAATAAAGTACATCATCATCCAATATTAATCTATGATGCAATTAAAGTAAATGAAACCACATGTCATACATGATACATCATCACAAAAGATATAAACATCCATTATAAGAGATAATCATATATCACAAACATAAATAACTAAGTGCACGGTTCCTCCCAACCGTAAATAGCATCATTAGACCATCGTGGATCCTAGCCATCCCTCTGTGCGTAACATCTCAAAGCACCGAATAAATCATCAGTATAATATAGTAGGAATTTCACTCCTAAAACATCCTACTAACATGTAAAGTAAAGCATAGGATACCATCATCTAACATATGCAAATCATCAATATAAGAAACATACTAGTAAATACATCCATCATAAGGTATATCATCTATCATAATGCTCCAAGATCATAATGAAGATAAATACCAACCAAGAAAGCATCAGCCATGGTGTCTCAGACGGATCTCAAATGATAAGAGTGGAAAAACACTACCACCCGACCGCGTGGAACCTAAGTGGTCCACTCCCATCGTACTGAGTAGATAATCTCAAGTCCCAAACAGGCTATTAATACCACAAAGTATAAATCTCTATAAGTTTAGAAATCCTAAAAGTATACTAACTCAAATGTTTCAACACACACAAAATCGACATCTAATTTTTAGAGGCACAACAATGACATGTAGGAAACCTACTCTGCAAGTGAGAAAGTGTCATCGCATTTATCACGTACAAGTTACCCTGGCAGTTAGCTTATCTCCACAGGTCCATACTGATCTCATGCGGCCACTAGTATCCTCTCATACTAACAAGGCATACTATGGAATGCAAGGTCGCAACCATGCATTCTCACTACTCCCATCCTAGCCTGTACAAGCACTCAAAGCATGGGCGAGAACCAAAACAATTATTTTTTTAAGTTTATTTAATCCCCATTTAGTGTGTAAATGTTATCACTTATTAACCAAACTTACAATGAGTTACCTTGGTAGCCACTTAGGGCCCCGACCCCCATTGCAAGCCACTTTTTGACACTACAAGTAGATAACCTACCTTAAGCTCATGGAATCATAAATCTCAAAATTACAAAAGATAATCCATAATAAAATCATCAAATATGCATAAAAGCATCAAATATCCATAATAAGAATCATCAAATCTCCATGATAAGAATCATCAAATCTCCATGAGCATCTGGAAAAACATCCATAGAAAATCATGATCACAACAGTTCTCTATTGGCAACTGAAGGCATCACTGATAATCATAAGTATCAATTGGTTCTCAATAACTAAAATATATCTCAAAATGAATCATAATATCCTTTGGTTCTTAGCAAACAACCAAGAATACCTCAAAATCATACTGATCGAAGACTCCAAAATGGTTGAGTCAAACATGTTACAACATGACATCATTAAGAAATAAATCAACATTTCAGTCCCATCATGGCAACTAGAAAATAATCTAAGGATAATTGATCGATGACCAAAAATGATTAGCTCAAGTGTCTCATACACATACATCTTAGCTTCACACAAGAAGACTGATAAACAAATAAAAACATTTCATAGAGCATACGATCACATTACCATGGTTGGGCTTATAAAGATCGAGATCAAATAAGATCAACATGCCATCATATCTCATAACCTCCGAGCCTCTGGTAACAACCTAGGACTGGTCAACACTAGTCAACTCAAAACCCAAAACAAGAAGCATATAGAATACACAATGCAAACACATATTTTGGTTTACTAAATTCACATAGATAAATAATGTGTATTGGTTTCCAGTTTTCTTTTTGCAAGTATACTTTCAAGTGTCTTAAGTTTCATCATTTGACCTACAAGTCAACCCATTTGTTCTCCAATAGCATTATCCTTCCATTACTTAAAAATAATATTCTATGAAAACTTTAAGAATAAATACTTTACTCATTAAATTGATCTTTATTGACCTTTAATTAAATTGCTTTCTTTATTTAACTAAGATCCATATTCTAATTGATTAACTCTCCTTTAATGTTACTTCAACTTTCAACATAAATCGAAGATCATTATTCATTAATAAAAGAACCAATTATCAAACTTCGAATAAGAAGAAGATAACTTTATTTATTTCAATCCATTAACATAAGTACACCATCCATGACCTATTAACATCTAATAATCTTAATTAAGACTTAATTAAATATTATTAAAATTTAAGCCTCTTAATTCAATCGTTATCATCATTGACAATCATATAATATCTAAAGTCATAATTCAAGTCATAAGACTTATCAACTTCAATATAGATAATCTACAATCTCGTTAAAAGAATTATATCAAATAAATCTCTATTACATAGCTTAATTATTAATTAAATCTAATTAACTCTCATTAATTGATTTAATTAATAATTGCATAACTATAGCAACGTTCCAATTAATATCCGTTGACTAATAACCAACTAGAATTCTGTAAGTTGAAAGTCAACTATAATTCAATACTCAAATGATCATATTAATAATTCAATAATAATAATCTTGTTAATAACAAGCTATATTGAAAATTGTAATAATAATTCTGTAATGACCACATTCATCTTTCTTATATGAATACCGATGTTTCCTTAATTAATCTGTATTATCAATAATCATTTAGATCATTATACTATTATTTATTAATAATTTGTTAGACCCAACAAACATTAATAAATGATAAACTATAAATAATCGATTTAGAAAAAAACTTAACATAAGCTTCATTAGCTAACTCTTAATACCATTAAGGTATATCAATAATTTAGTTAATAATATATAACGTATTAATAATATCATGGTAATTCAAATTATAACAATGTTATAACAGTGACTCCATGTCAATTAAATCTTAATCCATTATCATTAAAGTCTCCTAATTTAAAAACATAATATAAAATTACCATCTCTAAATTGTTTAATATATATTAAATAGTATTTAATATACATTATAAGAAGTCCACTATATAAACTATATTAAAATTTCTTTTCTTTTAATTTTTTCTCATTTAAAAATCCATTTAGTTAGATTGACTAATAATTAATTACACTTCTTCTACTATTAACTAATCTTAATTAAATTTGATTTAATTAGATTAGATAATAAACCATATAAAACTAATGCATATTAATAAGATTTTAATAAGGAAAGATTGCAATAATATCTTTAATCATTCCATGCTTTGATATATTATTTTTGTGAAGTTTAAGCATAAAGAACTCTTGGTTATGGGAAATGAAAAAATATTTGTCCTCGAATAAAATAGTCTCAGTACGATGGCCATATCTCTCTAATGAACCGTTGGATCGGGTTGAAATTAAAATATATTGGAGAGGGCCAAGTTGCGCCAATTCTGACTAGAGCGATCAAATAAATTCGATCCCAATAAAAAGTTATGAATGATTGAGTTCGGATCTATCCAAGGGGTAGCGATAGGGCAGTTTGTGATGAATTAAGAATTTCCTCTTAAAAGGTAATTGTTCTCTAAATTTATCCAATAATTTCACTAATGGATTTGGCCATAAATTTTGAAACCATTTTCAAATCTATTTCAATTTGATTCTAATTCAAACCCAACCCCGTTTAGATCTAATTTCTTCTTTAATTGGATCTAAAGTTTTTCTATTATTTTCTTCTCAACCAATAAAATATCTAGATTCAAATTTAATTGTAGATTCAATAATAAAGAGTATTCAGACACATATAACAGACATGATGAAGATAGGAAGAGAAAGAATGCAAATAAATTATGTGATTATCACGAGTGCACCTGAACACTGATGCTAATTTGCCATGCCTCAGAAGTTCATAGAAAATCTCTTCTCCAACATTCGCAATTCTTCCATGATCCAAGCCAACCAAAATTCTCACGTGACAAGAATTGCTCGAAGAAGCATAAGAACATGTAAAAACATATGAGTGTGAGCATGTAGAAGCATATGAACATGTAGAAGCATATGAGCTTCTCAAATGCATATAAGCTTTGAAGCTTGAAACTTGTAGCTTCCATTAAGCTTGTAGCTTGTAGCCTCCATTAAGCTTGTCCAAATACACTAGGAGAGCCTCTATTTAAAAGCCTCTAAGATGCATCTAGAGTGTCTCTAGAAACAACTAGAAGATAAGCATAACAACCAAGCATGAATTTTCTTCAACCTTCTAGATGAGTCTTAAGGTTGTAGACACCATGTGCTCAAATAAAATGCTAACTTCTAAGTGTAGACAACTAGTGCATTCTTAGAGTGCAAACTCTAGTGTTGTCTACATGACAACTCTCGAGAATTTGCAAACTCCTAAATATTAAAATAATGCACATTAATTAATATAATATTTACTTTACTCTTTCTAATTTAATTTATTTATTTATTAAATTTCATGCACTAACTTTAATATCTCCACTTTCCAATCTTAATATATTTATATTTTAATCACATGAAATCTATAATCTTTTAATAATTTTAATATATTTTACACTTTTAAATTTCATTTTTCAAAACTTAATTGCTAAAATATTTATTAGCTTTAATAATATTATTATTTAGTCATTTATTTAAAAATGAACTCCAATATATTATTATTAAAATAAATATTGTCACATTCCAACTTTTGAAGTTTAATTATTTTATTTTCAAATTTAATTATTTTATTTAATTAATTTTTCAATTAATAAAATAAATATTAAAATATCATATTAATTTTTCATTTAATTAAACCATTAATTAAATCTTTTTTAATTAGGATTAATTAATAGAAACACATCAAAGACTCTCAAGGTAAAAATATGAAAACTCATCATAGCCAAAATACATACAAAATCAAACCAAGGGTTAATATCATGAATTATGTCATCCAACGTATTTCGAGGGGACTCAACTCAGATACTTGTCCTAGTTTTTCAATTAGAACAAATGGCTTAAAGGGTTGGGATTTGGACTTGAGAATTTGTCTCCCCTCTCTTATCGTTGAAACAATATGATAGGGTACGCTCATCCTGGCAATTCAGGAAAGTCGATACCCAGTACTTGTAACCTACATAAAAATTATGCATATACAAAGACAATATACACTAAACTAATAGGCAATGGTAGGAAGTGGTGCATTATGTAGATCGTGACTAGTAGATGAATACGACTCCCTTCCTTAACCACATCAGACATGTCATACAAAAATAAACACGCAAAGTGAACACGCACACCATACACATGCAAGTATGGGGTAAGAATCCATAAGAAAACACATATGATAATAAATCATCTTACTAATCATCATTAATAACTAAAAGCAATGTAATAATCATCATCAATAATTGCGAACACTAAAAATAATCATCATGCATACATAAAATGCAACATCTAACTAATCTCATCACATAATAAACTGAATCCATAGTACAATATCTGATAATTTCAAAAGAATGCTGCTAACCAACAACATAAAACTAGCTCTTAAAAGAGTTTAACAATGTTAGTAAAATGCGAACTACGGGCAGGCATAACACACATTTGCTCATATTCACATACGCAAAGATCAAGTTTGACAAAAAGTTGATCAGATTTAAACACGGTTGACTTGAGCTGACCAGTTTCAAAAAGAATTTTGAAATAATTAAACAAAATTATTTAATTAAATGGAGTACTTACTTCTAATTAATTAAACAAAGCTATTTAATTAAATGAGAAGCCATTCTCAATTAATTAAATGAAGTTATTTAATTAAATAAGAAAAGTGTCTCTAATTAATTAAAGATTATTTAATTAAATAGAAAAAGTAATTATGAGAGCATATCTCATTTTATTAAATTAAATATCTCAACAAAATCTCTCTTCAGTTCAAAAAGGGAAATTTTTAGTTCAGTATTGATAAAAAATGAGTTAAATGAGTTAACTCTTTTTTCTACTCAAATTGAATCAGTTAACTCCTTATTTTTCTCAAATTAAATCTGTTAACTCCTTTTAATTTGGAAATCTCCCTTTATGACTGAACTTCACCTTTAAGCTTGATCGTTGATTGAAATCAATCTCAACTGTTGATGAATTTCAAGAAAGTCTATTTAAGAGACCCTCATCTCTTCATTTTGAAATGTTGAATGAGAATTTGTATCGAATTGTTGCTAGAATTCATAATCACATTTGCTCATATTCACATACGCAAAGATCAAGATTGACCAAAAGTTGACCAAATTTAACTACGGTTGACTTCAGTTGACTAGTTTCAAAAAAAAATTTGAAATAATTAAACAAAATTATTTAATTAAATGGATTACTTACTTCTAATTAATTAAACAAAGTTATTTAATTAAATGAGAAGCCATTCCTAATTAATTAAATGAAGTTATTTAATTAAATAAGAAAAGTGTCTCTAATTAATTAAAGATTATTTAATTAAATAGAAAAAGTAATTATGAGAGCATATCTCATTTTATTAAATTAAATATCTCAACAAAATCTCTCTTCAGTTCAAAAAGAGAAATTATCAGTTCACTATTGATAAAAAATGAGTTAAATCAGTTAACTCTTTTTTCTACTCAAATTGAATCAGCTAACTCCTTATTTTACTCAAATTAAATCTGTTAACTCCCTTTAATTTGAAAATCTCCCTTTCTGACTAAACTTCACCTTTAATCATAACCGTTGATTGAAATCGATCTCAACCGTTGATGAATTACAAGAAAGTGTATTTAAGAGACCCTCATCTCTTCATTTTGAAAGGTTGAATGAGAATTTGCATCGAATTGTTGCTGGAATTCATACTCACATTTGCTCATATTCACATACGCAAAGATCAAGTTTTACCAAAAGTTGACCAAATTTAACCACTGTTGACTTGAGCTGACTAGTTTCGAAAAGAATTTTGAAATAATTAAACAAAATTATTTAATTAAATGGAGTACTTACTTCTAATTAATTAAAAAAGGTTATTTAATTGAATGAGAAGCCATTCCTAATTAATTAAATGAAGTTATTTAATTAAATAAGAAAAGTGTCTTTAATTAATTAAAGATTATTTAATTAAATAGAAAAAGTAATTATGAGAGCATATCTCATTTTATTGAATTAAATATCTCAACAAAATCTCTCTTCAGTTAGAAAAGGAAAATTTCCAATTCACTATTGATCAAAAATGAGTTAAATCAGTTAACTACTTTTTCTACTCAAATTGAATTAGTTAACTCCTTATTTTACTCAAATTAAATTTGTTGACTCCCTTTAATTTGGAAATCTCCCTTTATAACTAAACTTCACCTTTAATCCTAACCGTTGATTGAAATTGATATCAATCGTTTATGAATTCTAGAAAAGTCTATTTAAGAGACCCTCGTATCTTCATTTTGAAAGGTTGAATGAGAATTTGCATCAAATTGTTGCTGAAATTCATACTCACATTTGCTCATATTCACATACGCAAAGATCAAGTTTGACCAAAAGTTGACCGAATTTAACCACGGTTGACTTGAGTTGACTAGTTTCGAAAAGAATTTTGAAATAATTAAACGAAATTATTTAATTAAATAGAGTAATTACTTCTAATTAATTAAACAAAGTTATTTAATTAAATGAGAAGTCATTCTTAATTAATTAAATGAAGTTATTTAATTAAATAAGAAAAGTATCTCTAATTAATAAAAGATTATTTAATTAAATAGAAAAAGTAATTATGAGAGCATATCTCATTTTATTAAATTAAATATCTCAACAAAATCTCTCTTCAGTTCAAAAAGGAAAATTTATATTTCACTATTGATCAAAAATAATTTAAATTAGTTAACTCTTTTTTCTACTCAAATTGAATCAGTTAACTCCTTATTTTACTCACATTAAATCTGTTAACTCCCTTTAATTTGGAAATCTCCCTTTATGATTGAACTTCACCTTTCAATACTGACCATTGATTGAAATTTATCTCAACCGTTAATGAATTCCAAGAAAGTCTATTTAAGAGACCCTCATCTATTCATTTTGAAAGGTTAAATGAGAATTTGCATCAAATTATTGCTGAAATTCATACTCACATTTGCTCATATTCACATACGCAAAAATCAAATTTGACCAAAAGTTGACCAGATTTAACCATGGTTGACTTGAGTAGACTAGAGTTGACTAGTTTCGAAAAAAAATTTGAAATAATTAAACGAAATTATTTAATTAAATAAAGTAATTACTTCTAATTAATTAAACAAAGTTATTTAATTAAATGAGAAGCCATTCCTAATTAATTAAATGAAGTTATTTAATTAAATAAGAAAAGTGTCTCTAATTAATAAAAGATTATTTAATTAAATAGAAAAAGTAATTATGAGAGCATATCACATTTTATTAAATTAAATATCTCAACAAAATCTCTCTTTCGTTCAAAAAGGGAAATTTTTAGTTCACTATTGATAAAAAATGATTTAAATCAGTTAACTCCTTTTTCTACTAAAAGTGAATCAGTTAACTCCTTATTTTACTCAAATTAAATCTGTTAACTCCCTTTAATTTGGAAATCTCCTTTTATGATTGAACTTCACCTTTAAATACTGACCGTTGATTGAAATTTATCTTAATCATTGATGAATTTCAAGAAAGTCTATTTAAGAGACCCTCATCTCTTCATTTTGAAAGGTTGAATGAGAATTTGCATCGAATTGTTGCTGAAATTCATACTCAAATTCGCTCATATTCACATACGCAAAAATCAAATTTGACCAAAAGTTGACTAGATTTAATCACGATTGACTTGAGTTGACTAGTTTCGAAAAGAATTTTGAAGTAATTAAACCAAATTATTTCATTAAATAGAGTACTTACCTCTAATTAATTAAAGAAAGTTATTTAATTAAATGAGAAGCCATTCCTAATTAATTAAATGAAGTTATTTAATTAAATAAGAAAAGTGTCTCTAATTAATTAAAGATTATTTAATTATATAGAAAAAGTAATTATGAGAGCATATCTCATTTTATTAAATTAAATATCTCAACAAAATCTCTCTTCAGTTCAAAAAGGGAAATTTTTAGTTCACTATTGATCAAAAATGAGTTAAATCAGTTAACTCTTTTTTCTACTCAAATTCAATCAGTTAACTCCTTATTTTACTCAAATTAAATCTGTTAACTCCCTTGAATTTGGAAATCTTCCTTTATGACCGAACTTCACTTTTAATCCTGACCGTTGATTGAAATCGATCTCAACCGTTGATGAATTCCAAGAAAGTGTATTTAAGAGACCCTCATCTCTTCATTTTGAAAGGTTGAATGAGAATTTGCATCGAATTATTGCTGGAATTCATACTCTCAATTGCTCCTATTCACATATGCAAAGATCAAGTTTGACCAAAAGTTGACCAAATTTAAGCATGGTTGACTTGAGCTGACTAGTTTCAAATTTTTTTTTGATATAATTAAATAAAATTATTTAATTAAATGGAGTACTGAATTCTAGTTAATTAAACAAAGTTATTTAATTAAATGAGAAGCCATTCCTAATTAATTAAATGAAGTTATTTAATTAAATAAGAAAAGTGTTTCTAATTAATTAAAGATTATTTAATTAAATAGAAAAAGTAATTATGAGAGCATATCTCATTTTATTAAATTAAATATCTCGAAAAAATCTCTGTTCAGTTCAAAAAGGAAAATTTTCAGTTCAATATTGATAAAAATTGACTTAAATTAGTTAACTTCTTTTTCTACTTAAATTGAATCAATTAACTCCTTATTTTACTCAAATTAAATCTGTTGACTCCCTTAAATTTTGAAATCTCTCTTTATGACTAAACTTCACCTTTAATTCTAACCGTTGATTGAAATCGATCTCAACCGTTGATGAATTCCAGGAAAGTCTATTTAAGAGACCCTTATCTCTTCATTTTGAAAGGATGAATGAAAATTTGCATCAAATTGTTGCTGGAATTTATACTCACATTTGCTCATATTTGCATACGCAAAGATAAAGTTTGACCAAAAGTTGACCGAAATTAACCACGGTTGACTTGAGTTAACTAGTTTCAAAAAGAATTTTGAAATAATTAAATGAAATTATTTAATTAAATGGAGTACTTACTTCTAATTAATTAAATAAAGTTATTTAATTAAATGAGAAGCCATTCCTAATTAATTAAATAAAGTTATTTAATTAAATAAGAAAAGTGTTTCTAATTAACTAAAAATTAATTAATTAAATAGAAAAAGTAATTATGATAGCATATCACATTTTATTGAATTAAATATCTCAACAAAATCTCTCTTCAATTCAAAAAAGGGAAATTTTCAGTTCACTATTAATCAAATATGAGTTAAATCAGTTAACTCCTTTTTATAGTCAAATTAAATCAGTTAACTCCTTACTTTACTCAAATTAAATCTGTTAACTCCCTTTAATTTGAAAATCTTCCTTTATGACTGAACTTCACCTTTACTCCTGATCGTTGATTGAAATCGATCTCAACCATTGATGAATTCCAAGAAAATCTATTTAAGAGACCCTCATCTCTTCATTTTGAAAGGTTGAATGAGAATTTGCATCGAATTGTTGTTGGAATTCATACTCACATTTGCTCATATTCACATACGCAAAGATCAAGTTTGACCAAAAGTTGACCAGATTTAACCACGGTTGACTTGAGTTGACTAGTTTTGAATTTTTTTTTGAAATAATTAAAAATAATTATTGAATTAAATGGAGTACTTACTTCTAATTAATTAAACAAATTTATTTAATTAAATGAGAAGCCATTCCTAATTAATTAAATGAAGTTATTTAATTAAATAAGAAAAGTGTCTCTAATTAATTAGAAATTATTTAATTAAATAGAAAAAGTAATTATGAGAGCATATCTCATTTGATTGAAGTAAATATCTCAACAAAATCTCTCTTCAGTTCAAAAAGAAAAATTTCTAGTTCACTATTGATCAAAAATGAGTTAAATGAGTTAACTCCTTTTTCTACTCAAATTGAATCAGTTAACTCTTTATTTTAGTCAAATTAAATCTGTTAACTCCCTTTAATTTGGAAATCTCCTTTTATGACTAAACTTCACCTTTAATCCTGATCGTTGGTTGAAATCGATCTCAACCGTTGATGAATTCCAGGAAAGTCTATTTAAGAGACCCTCATCTCTTCATTTTGAAAGGTTGAATGAAAATTTGTATCGAATTGTTGCTAGAATTCATAATCACATTTGCTCATATTCACATACGCAAAGATCAAGATTGACCAAAAGTTGACCAAATTTAACTACGGTTGACATGAGTTGACTAGTTTCGAAAAGAATTTTGAAATAATTAAATGAAATTATTTAATTAAATGGATTAATTACTTCTAATTAATTAAACAAAGTTATTTAATTAAATGAGAAGTCATTCCTAATTAATTAAATGAAGTTATTTAATTAAATAAGAAAAGTGTCTCTAATTAATTAAAGATTATTTAAATAAATAGAAAAAGTAATTATGAGAGCATATCTCATTTTATTAAATTAAATATCTCAACAAAATCTCTCTTTAGTTCAAAAAGAGAAATTTTCAGTTCACTATTGATAAAAAATGAGTTAAATCAGTTAACTCATTTTTCTACTCAAATTGAATCAGTTAACTCCTTATTTTACTCAAATTAAATTTGTTAACTCCCTTTAATTTGGAAATCTCCCTTTCTGACTAAACTTCATCTTTAATCATGACCGTTGATTGAAATCGATCTCAATCGTTGATGAATTACAAGAAAGTGTATTTAAGAGACCCTTATCTCTTCATTTTGAAAGGTTGAATAAAAATTTGCATCGAATTGTTGCTGAAATTCATACTCACATTTGCTCATATTCACATACGCAAAGATCAAGTTACACCAAAAGTTGACCAGATTTAACTACGATTGACTTGAGTTGACTAGTTTCGAAAAAAAAATTGAAATAATTAAACAAAATTATTTAATTAAATGAAGTAATTACTTCTAATTAAATTAAATAAATTTACTTATTTAAATGAGAAACCATTCCTAATTAATTAAATGAAGTTATTTAATTAAATAAAAAAAGTGTTTCTAATTAATTAAAAATTATTTAATTAAATAGAAAAAGTAATTATGAAAGCATATCTCATTTTATTAAATTAAATATCTCAACAAAATCTCTCTTCAGTTCAAAAAGGAAACTTTCTAGTTCACTATTGATAAAAAATGAGTTAAATTAGTTAATTCCTTTTTCTACTCAAATTGAACCAGTTAACTCCTTATTTTACTCTAATTAAATTTGTTAAGTTCCTTTAATTTGGAAATCTCCCTTTATGATTGAACTTCACCTTTAAATCTTGACCATTGATTGAAATTGATTTCAACCATTGATGAATTCCAAGAAAGTCTATTTAAGAGACCCTCATCTCTTCATTTTAAAAGGTTGAATGAGAATTTGCATCGAATTGTTGCTGGAATTCATACTCACATTTGCTCATATTCACATACGCAAATATCAAGTTTGACCAAAAGTTGACCAGATTTAACCACAGTTGACTGGAGTTGACTAGTTTCGAAAAGAATTTTGAAATAATTAAGAAAAATTATTTAATTAAATGGAGTACTTCTAGTTAATTAAAAAAATATATTTAATTAAATTAGAAGCCATTCCTAATTAATTAAATGAAGTTATTTAATTAAATAAAAAAAGTGTCTATAATTAATTAAAGATGATTTAATTAAATAGAAAAATTAATTATGAGAGCATATCTCATTTTATTAAATTAAATATCTCAACAAAATTTCTCTTCAGTTCAAAAAGGAAAATTTCCAGTTCACTATTGATCAAAAATGAGTTAAATGAGTTAACTCCTTTTTCTACTCAAATTGAATCAATTAACTCTTTATTTTACTCAAATTAAATCTCTTAACTCCCTATAATTTAGAAATCTCCCTTTATGACCCTACTTCACTTTTAATCCTGACCGTTGATTGAAATCAATCTTAACCGTTGATGAATTCAAAGAAAGTCTATTTAAAAGACCCTCATCTCTTCATTTTGAAAGGTTGAATGAGAATTTGCATCGAATTGTTGCTGGAATTCATACTCTCATTTGCTCATATTCACATACGCAAAGATCAAGTTTGACTAAAAGTTAACCAAATTTAAGCACGGTTGACTTGAGCTGACTCGTTTCGAAAAGAATTTTGAAATAATTAAATTAAATTATTTAAATAAATGGAGTACTGAATTCTAATTAATTAAACAAAGTTATTTAATTAAATGAGAAGCCATTCCTAATTAATTAAATGAAGTTATTTAATTAAATAAGAAAAGTATCTCTAATTAATTAAAGATTATTTAATTAAATAGAAAAAGTAATTATGAGAGCATATCTCATTTTATTAAATTAAATATCTTAACAAAATCTCTCTTTAGTTCGAAAAGGGAAATTTTCAGTTCACTATTGATGAAATAAAGGTTAAATCAGTTAACTCCTTTTTCTACTCAAATTGAATCAGTTAACTCCTTATTTTACTCAAATTAAATCTGTTAACTCCTTTTAATTTGGAAATCTCCTTTTATGACTGAGTTTCACCTTTAATTCTGCCCGTTGATTGAAATCAATCTAAACCGTTGATGAATTTCAGGAAAGTCTATTTAAGAGACCCTTATCTCTTTATTTTGAAAGGTTGAATGAAATTTTGCATCAAATTTTTGCTGAAATTCATACTCACATTTGCTCATATTTGCATACGCAAAGATTAAGTTTGACCAAAAATTGATCGAATTTAACCACGATTGACTTGAGTTGACTAGTTTCAAACATAATTTTAAAATAATTAAACAAAATTATTTAATTAAATGGAGTATTTAGCTCTAATTAATTAAACAAAGTTATTTAATTAAATGAGAAGCCATTCCTGATTAATTAAATGAAGTTTTTTAATTAAATAAAAAAAGTGTCTCTAAATAATTAAAGATTATTTAATTAAATAGAAAAAGTAATTATGAGAGCATATATCATTTTATTGAATTTAATATCTCAATAAAATCTCTCTTCAGTTCAAAGTTCACTATTGGTTAAAAATGAGTTAAATGAGTTAACTCCTTTTTCTACTCAAATTGAATCAGTTAACTCCTTATTTTACTCAAATTAAATCTGTTAACTCCTTTTAATTTGAAAATATCCTTTTATAACTATACTTAAACTTTAATCTTGACCGTTGATTGAAATCGATCTCAACTATTGATGAATTCTAGGAAACTCTATTTAAGAGACCCTCATCTATTCATTTTGAAAGGTTGAATGAGAATTTGCATCGAATTTTTGCTGGAATTCATACTCACATTTGCTCATATTCACATACGCAAAGATCAAGTTTGACCAAAAGATGACTAAATTTAACCACGGTTGACTTGAGTTGACTAGTTTAGAAAAAAAATTAAAATAATTAAATAAAATTATTTAATTAAATGCAGTACTTACTTCTAATTAATTAAACAAAGTTATTTAATTGAATGAGAAGCCATTCCTAATTAATTAAATGAAGTTATTTAATTAAATAAGAAAAGTGTCTTTAATTAATTAAAGATTATTTAATTAAATAGAAAAAGTAATTATGAGAGCATATCTCATTTTATTGAATTAAATATCTCAACAAAATCTCTCTTCAGTTCAAAAAGGAAAATTTCCAATTCATTATTGATTAAAAATGAGTTAAATCAGTTAACTCCTTTTTCTACTCAAATTGAATCAGTTAACTCCTTATTTTACTCAAATTAAATCTATTAACTCCCTTTAATTTCAAAATCTCCCTTTTATGACTGAACTTCACCTTTAATCCTGACCGTTAAATGAAATCGATCTCAATCGTTGATGAATTCCAGAAAAACTCTATTTAAGAGACCCTCATCTCTTCATTTTGAAAGGTTGAATGAGAATTTGCATCGAATTATTGCTAGAATTCATACTCACATTTGCTCATATTCACATACGCAAAGATCAAGTTTGACCAAAAGTTGACCAGATTTAACCATGGTTGACTTGAGTTCACTAGTTTCGAAAAGAATTTTAAAATAAATAAACAAAATTATTTAATTAAATGGAGTACTTACTTCTAATTAATTAAACAAAGTTATTTAATTAAATAGAAAAAGTAATTATGAGAGCATATCTCATTTTGTTGAATTAAATATCTCAACAAAATCTCTCTTCAATTCAAAAAGGGAAATTTTCAGTTCACAATGGATAAAAAATGAGTTAAATCAGTTAATTCTTTTTTCTACACAAATTGAATTAGTTAACTCTTTATTTTACTCAAATTAAATCTGCTAACTCCCCTTAATTTGAAAATCTCCATTTATGACTGAACTTCACCTTTAATCCTGACTGTTAATTGAAATCGATCTCAAGCATTGATGAATTCCAGGAAAGTCTATTTAAGAGACAATCATCTCTTCATTTTGAAAGGTTGAATGAAAATTTGTATCGAATTGTTGCTTGAATTCATACTCACATTTGCTCAGATTCACATACGCAAAGATCAAGTTTGACCAAAAGTTCACCAGATTTACCACAGTTGACTCGAGTTGACTAGTTTCGAAAAGAATTTTAAAATAATTAAACAAAATTATTTAATTAAATGGAGTACTTACTTCTAATTAATTAAACAAAGTTATTTAATTAAATGAGAAGCCATTCCTAATTAATTAAATGAAGTTATTTAATTAAATAAGAAAAGTGTCTCTAATTATTTAAAGATTATTTAATTAAATAGAAAAAGTAATTATGAGAGCATATCTCATTTTATTGAATTAAATATTTCAACAAAATCTCTGTTCAGTTCAAAAAGGGAAATTTCCAGTTCACTATTGATGAAAAATGAGTTAAATCAGTTAACTCCTTTTCTACTCAAATTGAATCAGTTAACCCCTTATTTTACTCAACTTAAATCTGTTAACTCCCTTTAATTTGAAAATCCCCCTTTATGACTGAACTTCACCTTTAATCTTGACCGTTCATTGAAATCGATTTCAACCATGGATGAATTTCAAGAAAAGTCTATTTAAGAGACCCTCATCTCTTCATTTTGAAAGGTTGAATGAGAATTTGCATCGAATTGTTGCTGAAATTCATACTCACATTTGCTCATCTTCACATACGCAAAGATCAAGTTTGACCAAAAGTTGACCAAATTTCACCATAATTGACTTGAGTTGACTAGTTTTGAAAAGAATTTTGAAATAATTAAATAAAATTATTTAATTAAATGGAGTACTTACTTCTAATTAATTAAACAAAGTTATTCAATTAAATGAGAAGGCATTCTTAATTAATTAAATGAAGTTATTTAATTAAATAAGAAAACTGTCTCTAATTAATTAAGTATTATTTAATTAAATAGAAAAAGTAATTATGAGAGCATATCTCATTTTATTAAATTAAATATCACAATAAAATGTCTCTTCAGTTCAAAAAGGGAAATTTCCAGTTCACTATTGATCAAAAATATGTTAAATCAGTTAACTCCTTTTTTTACTCAAATTGAAACAGTTAGCTCTTTATTTTACTCAAATTAAATCTGTTAACTCCCTTTAATTTGAAAATCTCCCTCTATGACTGAACTTCACCTTTAATCCTGACCATTGATTGAAATCGATCTCAACTATTGATGAGTTCCAGGAAAGTCTATTTAATAGACCCTCATCTCTTCATTTGGAAAGGTTGAATGAGAATTTGAACCGAATTGTTGCTAGAATTCATACTCACATTTGCTCATATTCACATATGCAAAGATCAGGTTTGACAAAAAGTTGACCAAATTTGACCACCGTTGACTTGAGTTGACTAGTTTGAAAAAGAATTTTGAAATAATTATACGAAATTATTTAATAAAATGGAGTACTTACTTCTAATTAATTAAACAAAAATATTTAATTAAATGAGAAGCCATTCCTAATTAACTAAATGAAGTTATTTAATTAAATAAGAAAAGTGTCTCTAATTAATTAAAGATTATTTTATTAAATAAAAAAAGAAATTATGAGAGCATATCTCATTTTATTAAATTAAAAATCTCAACTAAATCTCATTTCAGTTCAAAAGCAGAAATTTCCAGTTCACTATTGATAAAAAATGAGTTAAATATGTTAACTATTTTTTCTAATCAAATTGAATCAGTTATCTCCTTATTTTACTCAAATTAAATCTGTTAACTCCCTTTAATTTGGAAATATCCCTTTATGACTAAACTTCGCCTTTAATCCTAACCGTTGATTGAAATCGATCTCAACCGTTGATGAATTCTAAGAAAATCTATTAAGGAGACCGTCATCTCTTCATTTTCAAAGGTTGAATGAGAATTTCCATCGAATTGTTGCTGGAATTCATACTCACATTTGCTCATATTCACATGCGCAAAGATCAAGTTCGACCAAAAGTTGACCAGATTTGATCACGGTTGACACTAGTTGACTAGTTTCAAAATTTTTTTTGAAATAATTAAATGAAATTATTTAATTAAAAGAAGTACTTACTTCTAATTAATTAAACAAAGTTATTTAATTAAATAAGAAAAGTGTCTCAAAATAATTAAATATTATTTAATTAAATAGAAAAAATAAATATGAGAACATATCTCATTTTATTAAATTAATTATCTCAACAAAATCTCTCTTTAGTTTAAAAAACAAAATTTTCAGTTCACTATTGATAAAAAATAAGTTAAATTAGTTAACTCCTTTTTCTACACAAATTGAATCAGTTAACTCTTTATTTTACTCAAATTAAATCTGTTAACTCCTTTTAATTTGGAAATCTCCCTTTATGACTGAACTTCACCTTTAATCCGGACCGTTGATTGAAATCAATCTCAACCATTGATGAATTCCAATAAAGTCTATTTAAGAGATACTCATCTCTTCATTTTGAAAGGTTGAATGAGAATTTTTATCGAATTGTTGTTGGAATTCATACTCACATTTGCTCATATGCATATACGCAAATATCAAGTTTGACCAAAAGTTGACCAAATTTAACCACGGTTGACTTGAGTTGACCAGTGTCAAAAATAATTTTAAAATAATTAAACGAAATTATTTAATTAAATGGAGTACTTACTTCTAATTAATTAAACAAAGTTATTTAATTAAATGAGAAGCCATTCCCAATTAATTAAATGAAGTTATTTAATTAAATAAGAGGAGTGTCTCTAAATAATTAAAGATTATTTAATTAAATAGAAAAAGTAATTATGAGAGCATATCTCATTTTATTAAATTAAATATCTCAACAAAATCTCTCTTCAGTTCAAAAAGGGAAATTTTCAGTTCACTATTGATAAAAAATGAGTTAAATCAGTTAACTCCTTTTTCTACTCAAATTGAATCAGTTAACTCCTTATTTTACTCAAAGTAAATCCATTAACTCCTTTGTATTTGGAAATCTCCCTTTATGACTGAACTTCACCTTTAATCTTGAACGTTGATTGAAATCGATCTCAACTGTTGATGAATTCAAGGAAAATCTATTTAAGAGACCCTCATCTCTTCATTTTGAAAGGTTGAATGAGAATTTGCATCAAATTGTTGTTGGAATTCATACTCACATTTACTCATATTCACATACGCAAAGATAAAGTTTGACCAATAGTTGACCAGATTTAACTACGGTTGACTTGAGGTGACTAGTTGCGAAAAGAATTTTAAAATAATTAAACAAAATTATTTAATTAAATGGAGTACTTACTTCTAATTAGTTAAACACAACTATTTAATTAAATGAGAAGTCATTCCTAATTAATTAAATGAAATTATTTAATTAAATAAGAAAAGTGTCTCTAATTAATTAAATATTATTTAATTAAATAGAAAAAGTAATTATGAGAGCATATCTCATTTTATTAAATTAAATATCTTAACAAAATCTCTCTTTAGTTCAAAAAGGGAAATTTCTAGTTCACTATTGATCAAAAAAGAGTTAAATCAGTTAACTCCTTTTCCTACTCAAATTGAATCATTTAACTCCTTATTTTACTCAAATTAAATCCGTTAACTCTCTTTGATTTGGAAATCTCCCTTTATGACCGAACTTCACCTTTAATCCTGACCATTGATTAAAATCGATCTCAACCGTTGATGAATTCCAAGAAAGTCTATTTAAGAGACCCTCATCTCTTCATTTTGAAAGCTTGAATTAGAATTTGCATCGAATTGTTGCTAGAATTCATACTCACATTTACTCATATTCACATATGCAAAGATCAAGTTTCACCAAACATTGACCAGATTTAACTACAGTTGACTTGAGTTGACTAGTTTCGAAAAGAATTTTGAAATCATTAAACGAAATAATTTAATTAAATGGAGTACTTACTTCTAGTTAATTAAACAAATTTATTTAATTAAATGAGAAGCCATTCCTAATTAATTAAATGAAGTTATTTAATTAAATAAGAAAAGTGTCTCTAATTAATGAAAAATTATTTAATTAAATAGAAATAGCAATTATGAGAGCATATCTCATTTTATTAAATTAAATATCTCAACAAAATCTCTCTTCAGTTCAAAAATGGAAATTTTCAGTTCACTATTAATAAAAAATGAGTTAAATCAGTTAACTCCTTTTCCTACTCAAATTGAATCAGTTAGCTCTTTATTTTACTCAAATTAAATCCGTTAACTCCCTTTAATTTGGAAATCTTCCGTTATGACTGAAGTTTACCTTTAATCTTGACCGTTGATTGAAATCGATCTCAACCGTTGATGAATTCCGGAAAAAGTCTATTTAAGAGACTCTCATCTCTTCATTTTGAAAGGTTGAATGAGAATTTGCATCGAATTATTGCTAGAATTCATACTCACATTTCTTCATATTCACATACGCAAAGATCAAGTTTGACCAAAAGTTGACCAAATTTAACCACGGTTGACTTGAGTTGACTAGTTTCAAAAAGAATTTTAAAATAATTAAAAGAAATTATTCAATTAAATGGAGTACTTACTTCTGATTAAATAAACAAAGTTATTTAATTAAATGAGAAGCCATTCCTAATAAATTTAATAAAGTTATTTAATTAAATAAAAAAATTGTTTCTAATTAATTAAAGATTATTTAATTAAATAGAAAAGGTAATTATGAGAGCATATCTTATTCTATTAAGTTAAATATCTCAACAAAATCTCTCTTCAGTTCATAAAGGGAAATTTTCAGTTCACTATTGATCAAAAATGAGTTAAATCAGTTAACTCTTTTTTCTACTCAAATTGAATCAGTTAACTCTTTTTTTACTCAAATTAAATCCGTTAACTCCCTTTGATTTCCAAATCTCCCTTTATGACTGAACTTCACCTTTAATCCTGACCACTGATTGAAATTGATCTCAACTGTTGATGAATTCCAGGAAAGTCTATTTAAGAGACCCTCATCTATTCATTTTGAATGGTTGAATGAGAATTTGCATCAAATTATTGCTAAAATTCATACTCGCATTTGCTCATATTCACATATGCAAAGATCAAGTTTGACCAAAAAGTTGACCAGATTTAACCACGGTTGACTTGAGTTGACTAGTACAAAATTTTTTTTTGAAATAATTAAACAAAGTTATTTAATTAAATGGAGTACTTGCTTCTAATTAAATAAATAAAGTTATTTAATTAAATGAGAAGCCATTCCTAATTAATTAAATGAAGTTATTTAGTTAAATAAGAAACGTGTCTCTAATTAATTAAAGATTATTTAATTAAATAGAAAAAGTAATTATGAGAGCATATCTCATTTTATTAAATTAAATATCTCAACAAAATCTCTCTTTAGTTCAAAAAGGAAAATTTCAAGTTCACTATTGATCAATAATGAGTTAAATGAGTTAACTCATTTTTCTACTGAAATTGAATCAGTTAACTCCTTATTTTACTCAAAGTGAATCCGTTAACTCTCTTTGATTTGAAAATCTCCCTTTATTATGGAACTTCACCTTTAATCTTGACTGTTGATTGAAATTGATCTCAACTTTTGATGAATTCCAGAAAAGTCTATTTAAGAGACCCTCATCTCTTTATTTTAATAAGTTGAATGAGAATGTGCATCGAATTGTTGCTAGAATTCATACTCACATTTGCTCGTATTCACATATGCAAAGATCAAGTTTGACCAAAAGTTGACCAGATTTAACCACAGTTGACTTGAGTTGACTAATTTTGAAAAGAATTTTGAAATAATTAAACAAAATTATTTAATTAAATAGAGTACTTACTTCTAATTAATTAAACCTAGTTATTTAATTAAATGAGAAGGCATTCCTAGAAAATTAAAAGAAGTTATTTAATTAAATAAGAAAAGTGTATCTAATTAATTAAAGATTATTTAGTTAAATAGAAAAAGTAATTATGAGAGCATATCTCATTTTATTAAATTAAATATCTAAACAAAATCTCTCTTCAGTTCAAAAAGGGAAATTTTCAGTTCACTATTGATCAAAAATGAGTTAAATGAGTTAACTCTTTTTTTTACTCAAATTGAATCAGTTAACTCTTTATTTTACTCAAATTAAATCCATTAACTCCCTTTGGTTTGGAAATCTCCCTTTACGATTGAACTTCACCTTTAATCGTGACCGTTGGTTGAAATCGATCTCAATCATTGATGAATTCTAAAAAAATTTATTTAAGAGACCCTCATCTCTTCATTTTGAAAGGTTGAATGAGAATTTGCATCGAATTATTCCTGGAATTCATACTTACATTTGCTCATATTCACATACGCAAAGATCAAGTTTGACCAAAAGTTGACCAGATTTAACCACGATTGACTTGAGTTGACTAGTTTCTAAAACAATTTTGAAATAATTAAATGAAATTATTTAATTAAATGGAGTACTTACTTCTAATTAAATAAACAAAGTTATTTAATTAAATGAGAAGCCATTCATAATTAATTAAATGAAGTTATTTAATTAAATAAGAAAAGTGTATCTAATTAATTAAAGATTCATTAATTAAATAGAAAAAGTAATTATGAGAGCATATCTCATTTTATTAAATTAAATATCTCAACAAAATCTCTCTTCAGTTCAAAAAGGGAAATTTCCAATTGAATATTGATAAAAAATGAGTTAAATCAGTTAACTCCTTTTTCTACTCAAATTGAATCAGTTAACTCCTTATTTTACTCAAATTAAATCCGTTAACTGCCTTTGATTTGAAAATCTCCCTTTATGACTGAACTTCACCTTTAATCATGACCGTTGATTGAAATCGATCTCAACCATTGATGAATTCCAAGAAAGTTTATTTAAGAGACCTCCATCTCTTTATTTTAAAAGGTTGAAGGAGAATTTTCATCGAATTGTTGTTGGAATTCATATTCACATTTGCTCATATTCACATATGCAAAGATCAAGTTTGACCAAAAGTTGACCAGATTTAACTACGGTTGACTTGAGTTCACTAGTTTCGAAAAGAATTTTGAAATAATTAAACGAAATTATTTAATTAAATCAGAAGCCATTCCTAATTAATTAAATGAAGTTATTTAATTAAATAAGAAAAGTGTCTCTAATTAATTAAAGATTATTTAATTAAATAGAAAAAGTATTTATGAGAGCATATCTCATTTTATTAAATTAAATATATCAACAAAATCTCTCTTCAGTTCAAAAAGGGAAATTTCCAGTTCACTATTGATCAAAAATGAGTTAAATGAGTTAACTCCTTTTTCTACTCAAATTGAATCAGTTAACTCCTTATTTTACTCAAATTAAATCCGTTAACTCCCTTTGATTTAGAAATCTCCCTTTATGACTGAACTTCACTTTTAATCCTGGCCGTTTATTGAAATCAATCTCAACCGTTGATGAATTCCAAAAAAGTCTATTTAAGAGACCCTCATCTCTTCATTTTGAAAGTTTGAATGAGAATTTGCATTGAATTGTTGCTGGAATTCATACTCACATTTGCTCATATTCACATACGCAAAGATCAAGTTTGACCAAAAGTTGACCAAATTTAAACATGGTTGACTTGAGTTGACTAGTTTCGAAAACAATTTTGAAATAATTAAACAAAATTATTTAATTAAATGGAGTACTTATTTCTAATTAACTAAACAAAGTTATTTAATTAAATGAGAAGCCATTCCTAATTAATTAAATGAAGTTATTTAGTTAAATAAGAAAAGTGTCTCTAATTAATTAAAGATTATTTAATCAAATAGAAAAAGTAATTATGAGAGCATATCTCATTTTATTAAATTAAATATCTCAACAAAATCTCTCTTCAATTCAAAAAGGGAAATTTTTCGATCACTATTGATAAATAATGAGTTAAATCAGTTAACTCCTTTTTCTACTCAAATTGAATTAGTTAATTGCTTATTTTACTCAAATTAAATCCGTTAACTCCCTTTGATTTGGAAATCTCCCTTTATGACTGAACTTCACCTTTAATCCTGACCAAAAGTTGACCAGATTTAACCACGGTTGACTTGAGTTGATTAGTTTTGTAAAATTTTTTGAAATAATTAAACGAAATTATTTAATCAAATGGAGTACTTACTTCTAATTAATTAAACAAAGTTATTTAATTAAATAAGAAGCCATTCCTAATTAATTAAATGAAGTTATTTAATTAAATAAGAAAAGTGTCTCTAATTAATTAAAGATTATTTATTTAAATAGAAAAAGTAATTATGAGAGCATATCTCATTTTATTAAATTAAATATCTCAACAAAATCTCTCTTCATTTCAAAAAGAGAAATTTCCAGTTCACTATTGATCAAAAATGAGTTAAATCAGTTAACTCCTTTTTCTACTCAAATTGAATCAGTTAACTCCTTATTTTACTCAAATTAAATCTGTTAACGCCATTTAATTTGAAAATCTCCCTTTATGACTGAACTTCACCTTTAATCCTAACCGTTGATTGAAATCGATCTCAACCATTGATGAATTTCAGAAAAGTCTATTTAAGAGACCCTCATCTCTTCATTTTGAAAAGTTGAATGAGAATTTGCATCAAATTTTTGCTGGAATTCATACTCACATTTGCTCATATTCACATATGCAAATATCAAGTGTGACAAAAAGTTGACCAAATATAACATATGTAGAAAGTAATCTAACATGCAAATATAACATCATATGTAGAAAGTAATCTAACATGCAAATATAAGCATAAGATAACATCATCTAGCATATGCTAATCATCAATGAAAGGATACATATCCACCATCACGAAGGACGCATCAGCCACGATGTCTCAATGAATCTCAAATGATAAGAGTGAAAAATACACTACCACCCGACCGCGTGGCACCTAAGTGGCTCACTCCCACCATGCTGAGGAGATAATCTCAAGTCTTAAACAGGCTATCCATAACACATAGCACAAATCTCTATAGTCCAGGAGTCCTAAAAGTATACTAACTCAAAGGTTCCAATCACGAAACTGACATCTACTTCTCAGAGGCACACAATGACATGTAGGAACCTACTATGCAAGCGGGAAAGTGTCATCGCATTTATCACGTACAAGTTACACTGGCAGTTAGCTAAACTCCACGAGTCCATACTAATCTCATGCGGCCACTAGTATCCTCTCATACTAACAAGGCATACTATGGAATGCAAGGTCACAACCATGCGTTCTCACTACTTCCATCCTAGCCTACACAAGCACTCAAGGCATGGGCGAGAACCAAAACTCTTATTTTTTTAGGTTCATTCAGTTAGTATTAAGTGTGAATGTTATCACTTATTAATCCAACTTACAATGAGTTACGTTGGCAGCCTCTTAGGGCCCCGACCCCCATTGCAAGCCACTTCCCAACACTACATGCAGATATCCTACCCTAATGTTCATGGTATCATAAATCTCAAAATCACAAAAGATAATCCAAAATAAAATCATCAAATATGCATAAAAGCATCAAATCTTCATGAGAAAACATCCATAGAAAATCATGACCACAACAACTCTCTATTGGCAATTGAAGTATCACTGATAATCAAAAGTATCCAATGGTTCTCAATAACCAAAATATATCTCAAACACACTGATCGAAGACTGCAAAAATGGTTGAGTCAAACATGTCACAACATGACATCATAAATCACATTTCAGTCCTATCATGGCGACTACAAAATAACCAAGCATAATTGGTTGATGACCAAAAATAATGGTTAAGTCAAGTGTCTCATACATAAAAATCTCAACTATAACAATCAGTAATCTCATCCAATACATAGAGCATTCCATCACATAACCATGGTTGGGTTTATAAAGATCGAGATTAAAACATCATCATGACATCACAATCACCTAACCCTTGACGTCCTATACTGGTCAACACTAGTCAACCCAAAACTCAAAATAGTAGCATAAAGAATACACAATATAAACACATGTTTTGGTTTTGCTAAGTTTCCAAATTTGAATGTAAAAGTCTCGGTTTACGTTTCCCAAATTTAGAGAAAGAATTTGAAGGAACATTTTGCACATTTTTTCGTGTATTGTTTTTGGATGGATAAGAGATTTCCTTTATAAGTCTAAAATCCAATTTTCAATTATAATATTTTGTTGAAATCGTTCCCCACCAACTTTTAATTAAATTTCATATACTTTATATATTTTATAATTTAAAACTATTAATTAAATCTTAATTATAAAATTATAAAATTATTCATCATTATAAAAGATGAATTCTTAAATCTTTTATCAAATAATAATAATTCAAATTTATTAATTACATATTTACATATTACATATAAACATATACATATACATATACATATACATATATATATATATATATATATATATATATATTTAAATATATATATACATACATATGTACATATATAAATAATAATTATTATCGCATTTAAAAAAAATGAAATATAAAAATCGAATTATACAAATTCGATGGATGACACATTATAAGTTAAGCGCTTCACATATTACTACCAGCGGTGACCATACTCAATGGTTAATACACTGTCGCCACACATAAGCCATGCGGCCTACAGCACCGACACTTTGCCAAGTGCAGGTACCGTGCGCACGGGTCTGCATACGATGGACAGACGGGTTGGTACGTCTACCCGACCCATGGTCAATACATATAATGTTTAGTTTTGCAGCGTTTTTCAAAAATGCAAATACAAATCGAAATGCAATTTTGTATATATATATTTTCACTGCAATTATTAAATTTGATTCCTCAATATATATACATATGTATATATGTGTGTGTGTGTGTGTGTGTGTGTGTGTGTGTGTGTGCAGATATAAACAAACATATACACTATATATATAAATTATAATTCTCAAAAAAAAATTATAAACTTTTAATCCCAAATTTATCCAATAAATAATCTAATGGGTTTGGCTATGAATTTAAACCCTAGCCCCATTTTTTTTTTTTCAGATCTATGCTTATAATCAATTTTAACTACCCATATTGAGAATGCATACAATTAAAATATGAAATTCCTCAAAAGACATATGGAAGACACGAAGAAGACAGGGAATACATGATACGAAAATAGCATAAGTAAAGTCTCAAGAATCTACCTAGATTTTGATGCTAATTCGCTCTTCTTCAGAAAACTCGCAGAGCAAGCTCCCTTCTTCAGAGTTCTTGAGTCCTCCAATGCTCCAATTGCTCTCCAAACGCTATCCCTAAGCTTCTAGGAATGCATAAATATAAAGAGCTCTCAAGAAACCTTTGGAATGTTTCTTGAAACAACTGGAAGGTGTCACCAACTAAGCATGGGTCTTTTTCAACCTTTTTGATGAGTCATAGAGTTGTAGACACCTTGTGTTTAATTGATGCACTAAGCCCTGTGTTGTTGATACATGTTAATTCCCATGCAAGCTTATAACTCCAATTTACTTTTTAAATAATTTCTATTTAAATTTTATAACTTTAATTTTAATTTTTATAACTTTTATTAGTATTATTTTATTTATTACTTTATCATTATTTTATAATTATTATTAATTTTAATTTCTAGTTTTCTTTTATTTAATTCCTTTCCTCAATAATTCACATTTAATTAATCACAATCAAAATATCAAAGATCATGATATTTTATTAATTTTTTCAATTAAATAATTTATTAATTAAATCTATTTAGTAAGACTTAATTAATGGAAAATTCACCATAGACCTCCAAGATAAAATATGAAAACTCATCATAGAACAAATCATACAAAATAAATCTAAAGGGTTAAAAATCACAAAATATGTCATCTGACACATTCGGTGGGTATTCAACTCTAATACTTGTCCTAACTCACTAGGACAAATAGTTTTTAGGTTTGGGATTTGGACTTGAGAATTTATCTCCCTTTTCTTATCATTGAGATAGTATAATAAGGTATGCTCATCCTGGCAATTCAGGAAAGTCGATACCCGGTACATGCAACCTGCAGAAAAACTATGCATGTACATACAATATATATAATGCTAAGCTAAACAGACAATGGTAGGAAGTGGTGCATCGTGTAGATCCTGACTAAGCAAGTGACTATGACTCACTTCCTTAACCACATCAGAAATGCTATACAATAAGAAAACACGCACACCATACACATGCAAGTATGGGGTAAGTAACGATAATAAAATATATGAGATAATAAACCATCTAACTAATCATCATTAATAACTGAAAATAATATAATGATCATCATACATACATGAACTCCCTTTAGTTTGGAAATCTCCCCTTGTGACTGAACTTCACCTTTAATCCTGACCGTTGATTGAAATCGATCTCAACGGTTGATGAATTCTAGGAAAGTCTATTTAAGAGACCCTCATCTCTTCATTTTGAAAGGTTGAATGAGAATTTGCATCGACTTGTTGCTAGAATTCATACTCACATTTGCTCATATTCACATACACAAAGATCAAGTTTCACCAAAAGTTGACTAGATTTAACCATGGTTAACTTGAGTTGACTAATTTTGAAAAAATTTTTGAAATAATTAAACGAAATTATTTAATTAAATGGAGTACTTACTTCTAATTAATTAAACAAAGTTATTCAATTAAATTAGAAGCCATCCCTAATTAATTAAATGAAGTTATTTAATTAAATAAGAAAAGTGTCTCTAATTAATTAAAGATTATTTAATTAAATAGAAAAACTAATTATGAGAGCATATCTCATTTTATTAAATTAAATATCTCAACAAAATCTCTCTTTAGTTCAAAAAGGAAAATTGCCAGTTCACTATTGATCAAAAATGAGTTAAATGACTTAACTCCTTTTTCTACTCAAATTGAATCAGTTAACTCCTTATTTTACTCAAATTAAATCCATTAACTCCCTTTCGATTTGGAAATCTCCCTTTATGACTAAACTTCACCTTTAATCATAACCATTAATTGAAATCGATCTCAATCATCGATGAATTTCAAGAAAGACTATTTAAGAGACCCTCATCTCTTCATTTTGAAAGGTTGAATGAGAATTTGCTTCGAATTGTTGCTGGAATTCATACTCACATTTGCTCATATTCACATACGCAAAGATCAAGTTTGACCAAAAGTTGACCAGATTTAACCACAGTTGACTAGACTTGACTAGTTTCAAAAAAAATATTGAAATAATTAAACGAGATTATTTAATTAAATGGAGTACTTACTTCTAATTAAATAAACAAAGTTATTTAATTAAATGAGAAGCCATTCTTAAATAATTAAATGAAGTTATTTAATTGAATAAGAAAAGTGTCTCTAATTAATTAAAGATTATTTAATTAAATAGAAAAAGTAATTATGAGAGCATATCTTATTTTATTAAATTAAATATATCAACAAAATCTCTCTTCAATTCAAAAAGGGAAATTTTCAGTTCACTATTGATCAAAAATGAGTTAAATGAGTTAATTTTTTTTTCTACTCAAATTGAATCAGTTAACTCCTTATTTTACTCAAATTAAATCCATTAACTCCCTTTGATTTGAAAATCTCCCTTTATGACTAAACCTCACCTTTAATCCTGACCGTTGATTGAAATTGATCTCAACCGTTGATGAATTTTAGGAAAGTCTATTTAAGAGACCCTCATCTCTTCATTTTGCAAGGTTGAATGCGAATTTACATCGAATTGTTGCTAGAATTCATACTCACATTTGCTCATATTCACATACGCAAATATCAAGTTTGACCAAAAATTGACCAGATTTAACCACGGTTGATTTGAGTTGACTAGTTTCAAAAAGAATATTGAAATAATTAAACAAAATTATTTAATTAAATGTAGTACTTACTTCTAATTAATTAAACAAAGTTATTTAATTAAATGAGAAGTCATTTGTAATTAATTAAATGAAGTTATTCAATTAAATAAGAAAAGTGTCTCTAATTAATTAAAGATTATTTAATTAAATAGAAAAAGTAGTTATGAGAGCATATCTCATTTTATTAAATTAAATATCTCAACAAAATCTCTCTTCAGTTCAAAAAGGAAAATTTCCAGTTCACTATTGATAAAAAATGAGTTAAATCAGTTAACTCCTTTTTCTACTCAAATTGAATCAGTTAACTCCTTATTTTACTCAAATTAAATTTGTTAACTCCCTTTGATTTGAAAATCTCCCTTTATGACTGAACTTTGCCTTTAATCCTGACCGTTGATTGAAATCGATCTCAACCATTGATGAATTCTAGGAAAGTCTTTTTAAGAGAGCCTCATCACTTCATTTTGAAAGGTTGAATGAGAATTTTCATTGAATTGTTGCTGGAATTCATACTCACATTTGCTCATATTCACATACGCAAAGATCAAGTTTGACCAAAAGTTGACCACATTTAACCATGGTTGACTTGAGTTTACTAATTTTGAAAAAAAAATTCAAATAATTAAACAAAATTATTTAATTAAATGGAGTACTTACTTGTAATTAATTAAACAAAGTTATTTAATTAAATGTGAATCCATTCCTAATTAATTAAATGAAGTTATTTAATTAAATAAGAAAAGTGTCTCTAATTAATTAAAGATTATTTAATTAAATAGAAAAAGTAATTATGAGAGCATATCTCATTTTATTAAATTAAATATCTCAACAAAATCTCTCTTCAGTTGAAAAAGGAAAATTTCCAGTTCACTATTGATCAAAAATGAGTGAAATGAGTTAACTCCTTTTTCTACTCAAATTGTATCAGTTAACTCCTTATTTTACTCAAATTAAATCTGTTAACTCCCTTTAATTTGGAAATCTCCCTTTATGATTGAACTTTACCTTTAATCCTGACCGTTGATTGAAATTGATCTCAACTATTGATGAATTCCAAGAAAGTCTATTTAAGAGACCCTCATCTCTTCATTTTGAAAGGTTGAATGAGAATTTGCATCAAATTGTTGTTGGAATTCATCCGCACATTTGCTCATATTCACATAGGCAAAGATCAAGTTTGACAAAAAGTTGACCAGATTTAACTACGGTTGATTTCAGTTGACTAGTTTGAAAAAAAAATTTTATATAATTAAATGAAATTATTTAATTAAATGGAGTACATACTTCTAATTAATTAAACAAAATTATTTAATTAAATGAGAAGCCATTCCTAATTAATTAAATGAATTTATTTAATTAAATAAGAAAAGTGTCTCTAATTAATTAAAGATTATTTAATTAAATAGAAAAAGTAATTATGAGAGCATATCTCATTTTATTAAATTAAATATCTCAACAAAATCTCTCTTCAGTTCAAAAAGGGAAATTTCTAGTTCACTATTGATAAAAAAAAATGAGTTAAATCAGTTAACTCCTTTTTCTACTCAAATTGAATCAGTTAACTCCTTATTTTACTCAAATTAAATCTGTTAACTCCCTTTAATTTGGAAATCTCCCTTTATTACTGAAATTCACCTTTAATCCTGACCGTTGATTGAAATCGATCTAAACCGTTGATGAATTCCAAAAAAGTCTACTTAAGAGACCCTCATCTCTTCATTTTAAAAGGTTGAATGAGAATTTGCATCGAATTGTTGCTAGAATTCATACTCACATTTGCTCATATTCACATACGCAAAGATCAAGTTTGACCAAAAGTTGACCAGATTTAAGCACGGTTGACTTGAGTTGACTAGTTTTGAAAAGAATTTTGAAATAATTAAACGAAATTATTTAATTAAATGAAGTACTTACTTCTAATTAATTAAACAAAGTTATTTAATTAAATATCAAGCCATTCCTAATTAATTAAATGAAGTTATTTAATTAAATAAGAAAAGTGTCTCTAATTAATTAAAGATTATTTAATTAAATAAGAAAATTGTCTCTAATTAATTAAAGATTATTTAATTAAATAGAAAAAGTAATTACGAGAGAATATCTCATTTTATTAAATTAAATATCTCAACAAAATCTCTCTTCAATTCAAAAAGGGAAATTTTTAGTTCACTATTCATAAAAATTGAGTTAAATCAGTTAACTCCTTTTTCTACTCAAACTGAATCAATTAACTCTTTATTTTACTCAAATTAAATCTATTAACTCCCTTTAATTTGGAAATCTCACTTTATGACTGAACTTCACCTTTAATCCTGACTGATGATTGAAATCGATCTCAACCGTTGATGAATTCTAGAAAAGTCTATTTAAGAGACCATCATCTCTTCATTTTGAAAGGTTGAATGACAATTTGCATCGAATTGTTGCTAGAATTCATACTCACATTTTCTCATATTCACATACGCAAAGATCAAGTTTACCCAAAAGTTGACCAGATTTAACCACGGTTGACTTGAGTTGACTAGTTTCAAAAAAAAATTTGAAATAATTAAACAAAATTATTTAATTAAATGGAGTACTTACTTCTAATTAATTAAACAAAGTTATTTAATTAAATGAGAAGTCATTCCTAATTAATTAAATGAAGTTATTTAATTAAATAAGAAAAGTGTCTCTAATTAATTAAAGATTATTTAATTAAATAGAAAAAGTAATTATGACAGCATATCTCATTTTATTAAATTAAATATCTCAACAAAATCTCTCATCAATTCTAAAAGGGAAATTTCCAATTCACTATTGATCAAAAATGAGTTAAATCTGTTAACTCGCTTTTCTACTCAAATTGAATCAGTTAACTCCTTATTTTGCTGAAATTAATTTTGTTAACTCCCTTTAATTTCAAAATCTTCCTTTATGACTGAACTTCACCTTTAATCTTGACCGTTGATTGAAATCGATCTCAATCGTTGATGAATTTCAGAAAAGTCTATTTAAGAGACCCTCATCTCTTCATTTTGAATGTTTGAATGAGAATTTGCATCGAATTGTTGCTGGAATTCATACTCACATTTGCTCATATTCACATACGCAAAGGTCAAGTTTGACCAAAAGTTGACCAGATTTAACCACGATTGACTTGAGTTGACTAGTTTCAAAAAAAAATTCTAATAATTAAACGAAATTATTTAATTAAATGGAGTACTTACTTCTAATTAATTAAACAAAGTTATTTAATTAAATGAGAATCCATTTCTAATTATTTAAATGAAGTTATTTAATTAAATAAGAAAATTGTCTCTAATTAATTAAAGATTATTTAATTAAATAGAAAAAGTAATTATGAGAGCATATCTCATTTTATTAAATTAAATATCTCAACAAAATCTCTCTTCAGTTCAAAAATGGAAATTTTCAGTTCATTATTGATAAAAAATGAGTTAAATTAGTTAACTCCTTTTTCTACTCAAATTGAATCAGTTAACTCGTTACTTTACTCAAATTAAATATGTTAACTCCTTTTAATTTAGAAATCTCCCTTGATGACTGAACTTCACCTTTAATCTTGACCGTTGATTGAAATCGATCTCAACTGTTGATGAATTAAATTAAATCTGTTAAATCCCTTAAATATGAAAATCTCCCTTTGTGATTGAACTTAACCTTTAATCCCGACCATTGATTGAAATCGATCTCAACCATTGATGAATTGTAAGATAGTCTATTTAAGAGACCCTCATCTTTTCATTTTTAAAGGTTGAATGAGAATTTGTATCAAATTGTTACTGAAATTCATACTCACATTTGCTCATATTCACATACGCAAAGATCAAGTTTGACCAAAAGTTGACCAGATTTAACCATGGTTGACTTGAGTTGACTTGTTTCGAAAAGAATTTTGAGATAATTAAACGAAATTATTTAATTAAATGGAGTACTTACTTCTAATTAATTAAACAAAGTTATTTAATTAAATGAGAAGCCATTCCTAATTAATTAAATAAAGTTATTTAATTAAATAAGAAAAGTTTCTCTAATTAATTAAAGATTATTTAATTAAATAGAAAAAGTAATTATGAGAGAATATCTCATTTTATTAAATTAAATATCTTAACAAAATCTCTCTTCAGTTCCAAAAGGGAAATTTTCAGTTCACTATTGATGAAAAATGAGTTAAATCTGTTAACTCCTTTTTCTACTCAAATTGAATCAGTTAGCTCCTTATTTTACTCAAATTAAATTTGTTAAGTCCTTTTAATTTGAAAATCTCCCTTTATGACTGAACTTCACCTTTAATCATAACCGTTGATTGAAATTGATTTCGACCGTTGATGAATTCCAAGAAAGTCTATTTAAGAGACTCTCATCTCTTCATTTTGAAAGGTTGAATGAGAATTTGTATCATATTTTTGCTGGAATTCATACTCACATTTGCTCATATTGACATACGCAAAGATCAGGTTTGACCAAAAGTTGACCAAATTTAACCACGATTGACTTGAGTTGACTAGTTTCAAAAAAAATATTGAAATAATTAAATGAAATTATTTAATTAAATAGAGTACTTCTAATTAATTGGAGTACTTACTTCTAATTAATTAAACAACGTTATTTGATTAAATGAAAAACCATTCCTAATTAATTAAATGAAGTTATTTAATTAAATAAGAAAAGATTCTCTAATAAATTAAAAATTATTTAATTAAATAGAAAAAGTAATTATGGGAGCATATCTCATTTTATTAAATTAAATATCTCAACAAAATCTCTCTTCAGTTCAAAAAGAGAAATTTTCAGTTCACTATTGATCAAAAATGAATTAAATCAGTTGACTTGTAGTGGCTGCCCCTAGTTCGCATTTTGTTATCGGTGCTGAACTCTTTTAAGAGCTAGTTTTATGTTGTTGGATATTATCCTATGGATTTAGTTTATTATGTAATGAGATTACTATGACTTTACATTTCATGTATGCATGATTATTTTTAGTGTTTGCAGTTATTAATGATGATTAGTAAGATGATTTATTATCATATGTGTTTTATTATGGATACTTACCCCATACTTGAATGTGTATGGTGGGTGTGTTTGCTTTGCGTGGTTGCTTTTGTATGGCACGCCTGATGTGCTTAAGGAAGGGAGTCGTAGTCACCTGCTAGTCAGGATCTACACGATGCACCGCTTCCTGTCATTGCCTGTTTAGTTTAGTATATATTGTGTTTGTACATGTGTGATTTTTATGCAGGTTGCTGGTACCAGGTATTGACTTCCCTGAATTGCCAGGATGAGCATACCCTATCACATTATTTCAATGATAAGAGAGGGGAGATAAATTCTCAAGTCCAAATCCCAACCCTTTAAGCCATTTCTCCTAATTAGAAATTAGGACAAGTATCCAAATTGAGTACCTTCCGAATGCGTCAAATGATGTAATTCATGATTTAAACCCTTGGTTTGATTTTGTATGTATTTTGGCTATGATGGGTTTTCATATTTTTACCCTTATGAGTCTTTGGAGTATGTTCTATTAATTAAACCTAATTAAAAAATTTAATTAATGGTTTAATTAAATGAAAAATTAATATAATATTTTAATATTTATTTTATTTAATTAATTGGAAAATTAATTAAATAAAATAATTAAATTTGAAAATAAAAGTTAAAAGATTAAATTTGGAATATGACAATATTTATAATAATATATTTGGAGTTCATTTTTAATAAATGACTAAATAATATTATTATTAAAGCTAATAAATATTTTAGCAATTAATTTTTGAAAAATGAAATTTAAAAAGTGAAGAATATATTAAAATTAATAAAAGATTCTAAATCTCATGCGATTAAAATATAAATATATTAAAATTGAAAAGTGGATTTATTAAAGTAAGTGCATGAGATTTAATAAATAAATAAATTAAATTGGAAAGAGTACAGTAAATATTAAATTAATTAATGTGCATTATATTAATATTTTCTCAGATAGGAGTTTGCAAATTTTCGAGAGTTGTCATGTAGACAACACAGAGGTTTGTACTCTAAGAATGCACAAGTTGTCTACACTTAGAAGTTAGCATTTTATTTGAGCACATGGTGTCTACAACCTTAAGACTTATCTAGAAGTTTGGAGAAGACCCATGCTTGGTTGTCATACTTATCTTCTAGTTGTTTCTAGAGACACTCTAGATGCATCTTAGAGGCCTTTAAATAGAGGCTCTCCTAGTGTGTTTGGACAAGCTTAAATGAAAGCTTAATGGAAGCTACAAGCTTCAATATTTCTACATGCTCATATGTTTCTACATGCTTCTATGCTTTTTCTAGCACTTCTAGTCACTTGGAAGTTTTCAGTTGGCTTGGATCTTGGAGGAATTGTGAATGATGGAGAAGGAAGAGATTTTCTATGGACTTCTGAGGCATGAAAAAATTAGCATCAGTGTCTAGGTGCACTCGTGATATTCGCATATTCTCTTTGCACTATTTCTCTTCTTGTCTTCATCATGTTTTTTATATGTGTCTGATTATAATCTATGAATGAATTTGCAATTTAAATTGAAACCTAGATGTTTTATTTGGTTGAGAAGAAAACAATAGAAAAACCCTAGATTCAATTAAGGAAGAGATTAGATCTAATTCAGGTTTGGTGCAATTTAAAATCAAATTGAAATAGATTTGAAAATGGTTTCTAAAACTATAGTCAAACTTATTAGAGAAATTATTGGATAAATTTAGAGAACAAATATTTTATAGAAATCTTTAATTTGAAAGCCTTTGTTTTTTAAATTATGTACACACACACACACACACACACACACACACACACACACACACACACACACACACACACACACACACACACATATATATACATATATACATTTATGTACACATATATATATACATATGTATATATGTATATATTTGAAAGAGGTCTAATGAAATAAATCGCAGTGAAGATCTTATGTAATCGCATCACATTTCATGTTTTGAAAAAAATGTTTAAAAAAAAAGGATATATATAATATAAGGGAGGGCGGGGTATACCCCCTCGTACCCCCCCCCCCCCCCCCCCCCCTCTGTCTTCATACGTCTACGGTACCGTGGTCGCAGGGTACTTGCGGGTACCCGCGACAGACCTCTTAACTTCCGCACGGCCCTTGCACAATTATGCATAGCGATTTTTAAAATCGCTTAAACACTATGCGCCCTCTTTTAATGTATTATTATGTTTAAAATTCCAGTTGAAGTTATTACAATATTTTTGTGGGAAAAGATTATTAAAAAGGGTTTATGTTATGAGAAATCGATATTAAATAATTCGATTCTCATTATATATATATATGAAGTTAATCTTTGTTATTATTTTTATTTTATAAGATAAATGTGGAAAACAAATTTAATAATAGTTTAATTAAAAAGAGATATTAGTTTGTATGTATTAATGTGGAAATATTATTAGGTTAATTTAATTGTTTTGGAAATAATTAAGTTTAAGCTATAGAGTTTGAGGGGATGTTGATTGCGATAAAATGAGAAATGTGGATTCATTGATGTGATGGTTAAATTCAAGACTTCAACTTAATTAACCATTATTTCTTGGTAAACATTGGGAAGGTTGATCTAATAAACAGTGAGGGTAGTTCTGTTGGGAAGATGGTTAGTCATCCTTTAATTATAATTATGATTAATAATTCAATTAAGAGATTCCAATTTGGATAATATTTAATCTAATCTTATTTAAGTTGTTTGAAGTCGCAAATGGAAAATTAAATGAGATTTAATTAAGTATTACAAAGATAAAGAGTCATTGTTATATTATATCATTGCTATGTTATTATTAATACGTTATGTATTAATAAATAACTCATTAAGAGTTATCTAATGAAGCTTATGTTAAGTTTTTCTCTAGATCGATTATTTATAGTTTATCATTTATTAATGTTTGTTGGGTTTAGGAAATTATTAATAAATAATAGAGTAATGATCTAAATGATTATGGATAATACGAATTAATTAGTGATCATATAAGTATGACGAATGTGGATATTACAAGATTATTATTAAGAGTTTCAATATAGCTTGTTATTTATTAACAAGTTGTTATTATTGAATTAGTAATATGATCATTTGAGTATTGAATTATAGTTGACTTTTATCTTACAGAATTCTCTTTAGTTATTAGTCAACTGATATTAATTGAAACATTGTTGTAGTTATGCAATTATTAATTAAATCAATTAACTAGGGTTAATTGGATTTAATTAATAATTAAGTTATGTAATAGATATTTAATTGATATAATTCTTTTAATGAGATTGTAGATTATCTATATCGAAGTTGATAAGTCTTATTCTAATAACTTGAATAATGACTTAGATATTTTAATGGTTATTAGTGACAATTTAATAATGATTATAATTAAGAGACTTAAGTGTTAGAGATACTTAATTGAGTTTTAACCATTAAAATGTTAATGGATCATGGAATTGTGCACCTAAGTTAATTGGTGGGTTAGATTGATCAAGTTATAATCTTCTTATTCAAAGATTGGTAATTAGCTCTCTTGTAATTTAACGAATAATGATCTTTGATTATCTCGAAAAGTTGAAGTAACCTTAAAGAAGAGATAATAAATTAAAGTATGGATCATAGATAAATTTAAAAAATTTAATGATGATCAGTTTAATGAGTAAATAGTTATCCTTAAGTTATTCTTAGAATGTAATTCTTAATAACGAAAGAATAATGCTATCGAGGACAATGGGTTGACTTGTAGGTCAAATGATGAAACTTAAGACACTTGAAAGTATACTTGCTAACAGAAAATTGGAAACCTCTACACATTATTCAACTATATGAATTTAGTAAACCAAAACATGTTTTTGCATCGTGTATTCTCTATGCTTCTTGTTTTGGGTTTTGGGTTGACTAGTGTTGACCAGTCCTAGGTTGTTACCAGAGGCTCAGGGGTTATGAGATATGATCGCATGTTGATCTTATTTGGTCTCAATCTTTATAAGCCCAACCATGGTAATGTGATCGTATGCTCTATGAAATGTTTGTATTTACTGATTGTTATTGTTGATCAGTCTTCATGTGTGAAGTTGAGATGTATGTGTATGAGACACTTGACTTAACCATTATTTTTGAGTCATCAATTAGTTATCCTTGGATTATTTTTTAGTCGCCATAATGGGACTAAAATGTGAATTTATTTCTTGATGATTTCATGTTGTGACATGTTTTGACTCAACCATTTTGGAGTCTTCGATCAGTATGATTTTGAGAATATTCTTGGTTGCTTGTTGAGAACCAATGGATATGGTGATTTATTTGAGATATATTTTGGTTATAGAGAACCGATTGATACTTATGATTATCAGTGATGCCTTCATTTTCCAATAGAGAGCTGTTGTGGTCATGATTTTCTATGGATGCTTTTCAGATGCTCATGGAGATTTGATGATTTTTATCTTGGAGATTTGATGATTCTTATTATGGATATTTGATGCTTTTATGCATATTTGATAATTTTATTATGGATTATCTTTTGTGATTTTGAGATTTATGATTCCATGAGCTTAGGGTAGGTTATCTACTTATAGTGTTGGTAAGTGGCTTGCAATGGGGGCCGGGGCCCTAAGTGGTTGCCAAGGTAACTCATTGTAAGTTTGGTTAATAAGTGATAACACTTACACACTAAATGGGGATTAAATGAACCTAAAAAGATAATTTTTTTGATGTTCTCGCCCATGCCTTGAGCGCTTGTACAGGCTAGGATGGGAGTAGTGAGAAAGCATGGTTGCGACCATGCATTCCGTAGTATTTCTTGTCAGTATGAGAGGATACTAGTGGCCGCATGATATCAGTATGGACCCGTGGAGTTTAGCTAACTGCCAGGGTAACTTGTACATGATCATTTCAATGACACTTTCCTGCTTGCATAGTAGGTTTCCTACATGTCATTGTTGTGCCTCTGAGAATTAGATGTCAATTTTATGTGTGTTGGAACCTTTGAGTAGTATACTTTTAGGATTCCTGGACTTATAGAGATTTGTGCTTTGTGAATTGATATTCTGTTTGGGACTTGAGATTATCTCCTCAGCATGGTAGGAGTGGACCACTTAGGTTCCATGCGGTTGGGTGGTAGTGTATTTTTCACTCTTATCATTTGAGATCCGTCTGAGACACTGTGGCTGATGCTTTCTTGGTTGGTATTTATCTTCATTATGATTTTGGAGCATTATGATAGATGATATACCTTATGATGGATGTATTTATTGGTATGTTTCTTATATTGTTGTTTTGCATATGTTAGATGATGTTACTTTATGCTTTACTTTACATGTTAGTAGGATGTTTTAGGAGTGACATTCTTACAGTATTAATACCGATGATCTCTTCGGTGCTTTGCAATATTACGCACTGAGGGATGGCTAAGATCCACGATGGTCTAATGATGCTATTTACGGTTGGGAGGAACCATGCACTTATTTATTTATGTTTGTGATGCATGGTTATCTCTTATAATGGATGTTTATATCTTTTATGATGATGATGTATCATGTATGATATATGGTTTCATTTACCCTAATTGCATCATGGATTAATATTGGATGATGATGTACTTTATTTACACGGATGTTTATTCTTTTGAAGCTTTTCATACCATGTGTCATGTACAGTGGATGATTGAGCAATTGAAAATGTAATTTATGAATATTAGATGTATCATTGTTATTTCATAAGGATGTGATGTTAGATAAATAAGATATGATTAAATGTGATTCAACATTAAGGGATCTTTAAAGAATGTAATTTGTTAAGTGTGCTATGATTACTATTAGTTGGATGTTAGTATTGCTTCCACAAATATTGTAAATGGTTTATCTTTCATGTTTAAAAAAAAAAAAAAAAAAAAAGTTTGGCAAACTTAGTGAAATTCTTTGGATCCCTTGGCAGGGCATTACATGACTCCTTTTTCTACTCAAATTAAATCAGTTAACTCTGTATGTTACTCAAAGTAAATTTGTTAACTCCCTTTAATTTGAAAATCTCCCTTTATGATTGAACTTAACCTTTAATACTGACCGTTGATTGAAATCGATTTCAACCGTTGATGAATTCAAGGAAAGTCTATTTAAGAGACCCTCATCTCTTCATTTTGAAAGGTTGAATGAGAAATTGGATCGAATTGTTGCTGGAATTCATACTCACGTTTGCTTATATTCACATATGCAAAGATCAAGTTTGACCAAAAGTTGACCAGATTTAACCACGGTTGACTTGAGTTGACTAGTTTCAAATTTTTTTTTGAAATAATTAAACGAAATTACTTAATTAAATGGAGTACTTACTTCCAATTAATTAAACAAAGTTATTTAATTAAATGAGAAGCCATTCCTAACTAATTAAATGAAGTTATTTAATTAAATAAGAAAAGTGTCTCTAATTAATTAAAGATTATTTAATTAAATAGAAAAAGTAATTATGAGAGCTTATCTTATTTTATTAAATTAAATATTTCAACAAAATCTCTCTTCAGTTCAAAAAAGGAAATTTCCAGTTCACTATTGATCAAAAATGAGTTAAATGAGTTAACTCCTTTTTCTACTCAAATTGAATCAGTTAACTCCTTATTTTATTAAAATTAAATCTGTTAACTCCCTATAATTTGGAAATCTTCCTTTATGACTGAACTTCACCTTTACTCCTGACCGCTGATTAAAATCGATCTCAAACGTTGATGAATTTCAGGAAAGTCTATTTAAGAGACCCTCATCTCTTCTTTTTGAAAGGTTGAATGAGAATTTGCATCGAATTGTTGCTAAAATTCATACTCACATCTGCTCATATTCATATACGCAAAAATTAATTTTGACCAAAAGTTGACCAGATTTAACCACGATTGACTTGAGTTGACTACTTTCGAAAAGAATTTTGAAATAATTAAACGAAATTATTTAATTAAATGGAGTACTTACCTCTAATTAATTAAACAAGGTTATTTAATTAAATGAGAAGCCATTCCTAACTAATTATATGAAGTTATTTAATTAAATAAGAAAAGTGTCTCTAATTAATGAAAGATTATTCAATTAAATAGAAAAAGTAATTATAAGAGCATATCTCATTTTATTAAACTAAATATCTCAACAAAATCTCTCTTCAGTTCAAAATGGGAAATTTTAAGTTCATTATTGATCAAAAATAAGTTAAATCAGTTAACTCCATTTTCTACTCAAATTGAATCAGTTAACTCCTTATTTTACTCAAATTAAATCTATTAACTCCCTTTAATTTGGTAATTTCCTTTTATGACTAAACTTCACCTTTAATCCTGACTGCTGATTGAAATCGATCTCAACCGTTGATGAATTCCAGGAAAGTCTATTTAAGAGACCCTCATCTATTCATTTTGAAAGGTTGAATGAGAATTTGCATCGAATTGTTGCTGGAATTCATACTCACATTTGCTCATATTCACATACGCAAAGATCAAGTTTGACTAAAAGTTGACCAGATTTAACCACAGTTGCTTGAGTTGACTAGTCTCGAAAAGAATTTTGAAATAATTAAACAAAATTATTTGATTAAATGGAGTACATGCTTTTAATTAATTAAACAAAGTTATTTAATTAAATGAGAAGCCATTCCTAACTAATTAAATGAAGTTATTTAACTAAATAAGAAAAGTGTCTCTAATTAATTAAAGATTATTTAATAAAATAAAAAAAAGTAATTATGAGAGCATATCTCCTTTTATTAAATTAAATATCTCAACAAAATCTCTCTTCAGTTCAAAAAGGGAAATTTCCAATTCATTATTGATCAAAAATGAGTTAAATCAGTTGACTCCTTTTTCTATTCAAATTGAATCAGTCAACTCCTTATTTTACTCAAATTAAATTTGTTAACTCCCTTTAATTTGGAAATCTCCCTTTATGATTGAAATTCATCTTTAATCCTGACTGCTGATTGATATCAATCTCAACCGTTGATGAATTCTCGGAAAGTCTATTTAAGAGACCCTCATCTCTTCATTTTGAAAGGTTGAATGAGAATTTGCATCGAATTGTTGCTGGAATTCATACTCACATTTGCTCATATTCACATATGCAAAGATCAAGTTTGACCAAAAGTTGACTAGATTTGACCACGATTGACATAAGTTGACTAGTTTTGAAAAAAAATTTAAAATAATTAAATGAAATTATTTAATTAAATGGAGTACTTACTTCTAATTAATTAAACAAAGTTACTTAATTAAATGAGAAGCCATTCCTAACTAATTAAATGAAGTTATTTAATTAAATAAGAAAAGTGTCTCTAATTAATTAAAGATTATTTAATTAAATATAAAAAGTAATTATGAGAGCATATCTCATTTTATTAAATTAAATATCTTACCAAAATATCTCTTTAGTTCAAAAAGGGAAATTTTCAGTTCACTATTGATCAAAAATGAGTTAAATCAGTTGACTCCTTTTTCTACTCAACTTGAATCAGTTAACTCCTTATTTTACTCAAATTAAATCTGTTAACTCCCTTTAGTTTGGAAATCTCCCTTTTGAAATCGATCTCAACCGTTGATGAATTCTAGAAAAGTCTATTTAAGACACCCTCATCTCTTCATTTTGAAAGGTTGAATGAGAATTTGCATTGAATTGTTGCTAAAATTCATACTCACATTTGCTCATATTCACATACGCAAAGATCAAGTTAGACCAAAAGTTGACATGATTTAACCACGGTTGACTAGTTTTGAAAAAATTTAAAATAATTAAACAAAATTATTTAATTAAATGGAGTACTTCTAATTAATTAAACAAAGTTATTTAATTAAATGAGAAACCATTCCTAACTAATTAAATGAAGTTATTTAATTAAATAAGAGAATTGTCTTTAATTAATTAAAGATTATTTAATTAAATAGAAAAAGTAATTGTGAGAGCATATCTCATTTTATTAAATTAAATATCTTAACAAAATCTATCTTCAGTTCAAAAAGGGAAATTTTCAGTTCACTATTGATCAAAAATGAGTTAAATCAGTTCAATCTTTTTTCTACTCAAATTGAGTTAGTTAACTCCTTATTTTACTCAAAATAAATCTGTTAACTCCCTTTAATTTGGAAATCTCCCTTTATGACTAAACTTCACCTTTAATCCTGACCACTGATTGAAATCGATCTCAACCGTTGATGAATTCTAAGAAAGTCTATTTAAGAGACCCTCATCTCTTCATTTTGAAAGGTTGAATTAGAATTTGCATCGAATTGTTGTTGGAATTCATACTCACATTTTCTCATCTTCACATATGCAAATATCAAGTTTGACCAAAAATTGCCCAGATTTAACCACGGTTGACTTGATTTGACTAGTTTCGAAAAGAATTTTGAAATAATTAAACGAAATTATTTAATTAAATGGAGTACTTACTTCTAATTAATTAAACAAAGTTATTTAATTAAATGAGAAGCCATTGCTAACTAATTAAATGCAGTTATTTAATTAAATAAGAAAAGTGTCTCTAATTAATTAAAGATTATTTAATTAAATAGAAAAAATAATTATTAGAGCATATCTCATTTGATTAAATTAAATATCTCAACAAAATATCTCTTCAGTTCAAAAAGGGAAACTTCCAGTTCACTATTGATCAAAAATCAGTTAAATCAGTTAACTACTTTTTCTACTCAAATTGAATCAGTTAACTACTTATTTTACTCAAATTAAATTTGTTAACTCCGTTTAACTTGGAAATCTCCCTTTATGACTGAACTTCACCTTTAATCTTGACCACTGATTGAAATAGATCTCAATCGTTGATGAATTCCATTAAAGTCTATTTAAGAGACCCTCATCTCTTCATTTTGAAAGGTTGAATGAGAATTTGGATCAAATTTTTGCTGCAATTCATACTCACATTCGCTGATAGTCACATACGCAAAGATCAAGTTTGACCAAAAGTTGACAAGATTTAACAATGGTTAACTTGAGTTGACTAGTTTCGAAAAGAATTTTAAAATAATTAAATGAAATTATTTAATTAAATGGAGTACTTACTTCTAATTAATTAAACAAAGTTATTTAATTAAATGAAAAGCCATTCCTAACTAATTAAATGAAGTTACTTAATTAAAAGAGAAAAGTGTCTCTAATTAATTAAAGATTATTTAATTAAATAGAAAAAGAAATTATGAGAGCATATCTCATTTTAATAAATTAAATATTTCAAAAAAATCTCTCTTCAGTTCAAAAAGGGAAATTTGCAATTCACTATTGATAAAAAATGAGTTAAATCAGTTGACTCTTTTTTCTACTCAAATTGAATCAGTCAACTCCTTATTTTACTCAAATTAAATTTGTTAACTCCCTTTAATTTGGAAATCTCATTTTATGATTGAACTTCACCTTTAATCCTGACCGCTAATTGAAATCGATCTCAACCATTGATGAATTCTAAGAAAGTCTATTTAAGAGACCCTCATCTCTTCATTTTGAAAAGTTGAATGAGAATTTGCATCGAATTGTTGCTAAAATTCATACTCACATTTTCTCATATTCACATACGCAAAGATCAAATTAGACAAAAAGTTGACCAAATTTTACCACGGTTGACTAGTTTCAGAATTAAATTTAAAATAAATAAACAAAATTATTTAATTTATTGGAGTATTTACTTCTAAGTAATTAAACAAAGTTATTTAATTAAATGACAAACCATTCCTACCTAATTAAATGAAGTTATTTAATTAAATAAGAAAAGTGTCTCTAATTAATTAAAGATTATATAATTAAATAGAAAAAGTAATTATGAGAGCATATCTCATTTTATTAAATTAAATATTTTAACAAAATCTGTCTTCAGTTCACTATTGATCAAAAATGAGTTAAATCAATTAAATCTTTTTTCTACTCAAATTGAATTAGTTAACTCCTTATTTTACTCAAATTAAATCTGTTAACTCCCTTTAATTTGAAAATCTCCCTTTATGACTGAACTTCACCTTTAATACTGACCGCTGATTGAAATTGATTTGCACCGTTGATGAATTAAAAGAAAGTCTATTTAGGAGACCCTCATCTCTTCATTTTGAAAGGTTGAATGACAATTTGCATCGAATTATTGTTGGAATTCATACTCACATTTGCTTATCTTCACATACGCAAAGATCAAGTTTGACCAAAAATTGACCAGATTTAACCATGGTTGACTTGAGTTGACTAGTTTCGAAAAGAATTTTGAAATAATTAAACGAAATTATTTAATTAAATGGAGTACTTACTTCTAATTAATTAAACAAAGTTATTTAATTAAATGAGAAGTCATTCCTAACTAATTAAATGCAGTTTTTTAATTAAATAAGAAAAGTGTCTCTAATTAATTAAAGATTATTTAATTAAATAGAAAAAATAATTATGAGCGCATATCTCATTTTATTAAATTAAATATCTTAACAAAATCTCTCTTCAGTTCAAAAAGTGAAATTTCCAGTTCACTATTGATAAAAAATTAGTTAAATCAGTTAACTCCTTTTTCTACTCAAATTGAATCAGTTAACTCCTTATTTTACTCAAATTAAATCTATTAACTCCCTTTAATTTGAAAATCTCCTTTTATGACAGAACTTCACCTTTAATACTGACCACTGATTGAAATCGATTCGAACCATTGATGAATTCAAGGAAAGTCTATTTAAGAGACCCTGATCTCTTCATTTTGAAAGGTTGAATGAGAATTTGAATCGAATTGTTGTTGGAATTCATACTCACATTTGCTTATCTTCACATACGCAAGAATCAAGTTTGACCAAAAATTGCCCAGATTTAACCACGGTTGACTTGATTTGACTAGTTTCGAAAAGAATTTTGAAATAATTAAACGAAATTATTTAATTAAATGGAGTACTTACTTCTAATTAATTAAACAAAGTTATTTAATTAAATGAGAAGCCATTGCTAACTAATTAAATGCAGTTATTTAATTAAATAAGAAAAGTGTCTCTAATTAATTAAAGATTATTTAATTAAATAGAAAAAATAATTATTAGAGCATATCTCATTTGATTAAATTAAATATCTCAACAAAATATCGCTTCAGTTCAAAAAGGGAAACTTCCAGTTCACTATTGATCAAAAATGAGTTAAATCAGTTAACTCCTTTTTCTATTCAAATTGAATCAGTTAACTCCTTATTTTACTCAAATTAAATCTGTTAACTCCCTTTAATTTAAAAATCTCCCTTTATGACTAAACTTCACCTTTAATCCTGACCGTTGATTGAAATTGATCTCAACCATTCATGAATTTCAGGAAAGTCTATTTAAGAGCCCCTCATCTCTTCATTTTGAAAGGTTGAATGAGAATTTGCATCGAATTGTTGTTGGAATTCATACTCACATTTGCTCATATTCACATACGCAAAGATCAAGTTTGACCAAAAGTTGACCAGATTTAACCACGGATTACTTGAGTTGACTAGTTTCAAAAAGAATTTTGAAGTAATTGAACGAAATTATTTAATTAAATGGAGTACTTATTTCTAATTAATTAAACAAAGTTATTTAATTAAATGAGAAGTCATTGCTAACTAATTAAATGAAGTTATTTAATTAAATAAGAAAAGTGTCTCTAATTAATTAAAGATTATTTAATTAAATAGAAAAAGTAATTATGAGAGCATATCTCATTTTATTAAATTAAATATCTCAACAAAATCCCTCTTGAATTCAAAAAGGGAAATTTCCAATTCACTATTGATAAAAAAATAAGTTAAATTAGTTAACTCTTTTTTCTACTCAAATTGAATCAGTTAACTCCTTATTTTACTCAAATTAAATCTGTTGACTCCCTTTAATTTTGAAATCTCCATTTATGACTGAACTTCACCTTTAATCCTGACCGCTGATTAAAATCGATCTCAACCGTTGATGAATTCCAGGAAAAACTATTTAAGAGACCCTCATCTCTTCATTTTGAAAGGTTGAATCAAAATTTGCATCAAATTGTTGCTGGAATTCATACTCACAATTGCTCATATTCACATACGCAAAGATCAAGTTTGTCCAAAAGTTGACCAGATTTAACCACAGTTCACTTGAGTTGACTACTTTCGAAAAGACTTTTGAAATAATTAAACAAAATTATTTAATTAAATGGAGTACTTACTTCTAATTAATTAAACAAAGTTATTTAATTAAATGAGGAGCCATTCCTAACTAATTAAATGAAGTTATTTAATTAAATAAGAAAAGTGTCTCTAATTAATTAAAGATTATTTAATTAAATAGAAAAAGTAATTATGAAAGCATATCTCATTTTATTAAATTAAATATCTCAATAAAATCTCTCTTCAGTTCAAAAAGGGAAATTTTCAGTTCACTATTGATCAAAAATGAGTTAAATAAGTTAACTCCTTTTTCTACTTAAATTGAATCAGTTAGCTCCTTATTTTACTCAAATTCAATCTGTTAACTCCCTTTAATTTGAAAATCTTCCTTTATGACTGAACTTCACCTTTAATACTGACCGCTGATTGAAATCGATTTGAACCGTTGATGAATTCAAGGAAAGTCTATTTAAGAGACTCTCATCTCTTCATTATGCAAGGTTGAATAAGAATTTGCATCGAATTGTTGTTGGAATTCATACTCACATTTGCTCATATTCACATACGCAAAGATCAAGTTTGACCAAAAGTTGACTAGATTTAAACACGACTGACTTGAGTTGACTAGTTTCGAAAAGAATTTTGAAATAATTAAACGAAATTATTTAATTAAATGGAGTACTTCTAATTAATTAAACAAAGTTATTTAATTAAACGAGAAGCCATTCCTAACTAATTAAATGAAGTTATTTAATTAAATAAGAAAAGTGTCTCTAATTAATTAAAGATTATTTAATTAAAGAGAAAAAATAATTATGAGAGCATATCTCATTTTATTAAATTAAATATTTCAACAAAATCTCTCTTCAGTTCAAAAAGGGAAATTTCCAATTCACTATTGATAAAAAATGAGTTAAATCAGTTGACTCCTTTTTCTACTCAAATTGAATCAGTCAACGCCTTATTTTACTCAAATTAAATTTATTAACTCCCTTTAATTTGGAAATCTCCCTTTATGATTGAACTTCACCTTTAATCCTAACCGCTGATTGAAATCAATCTCAACCGTTGATGAATTCCAGGAAAGTCTATTTAAGAGACCCTCATCTCTTCATTTTGAAAGGTTGAATGAGTATTTCCATCGAATTGTTGCTGGAATTCATACTCACATTTTCTCATATTCACATACGCAAAGATCAAGTTAGACCAAAAGTTGACCAGATTTAATCACGGTTAACTAGTTTCGAAAAAAATTTAAATTAATTAAACAAAATTATTTAATCAAATGGAGTACTTACTTCTAATTAATTAAACAAAGTTATTTAATTAAATGAGAAACCATTCCTAACTAATTAAATGAAGTTATTTAATTAAATAAGAGAATTGTCTCTAATTAATTAAAGATTATTTAATTAAATAGAAAAAAGTAATTGTGAGAGCATATCTCATTTTATTAAATTAAATATCTTAACAAAATCTCTCTTCAGTTCAGAATGGGAAATTTTCAGTTCACTATTAATCAAAAATGAGTTAAATCAGTTAAATCCTTTTTCTACTCAAATTGAATTAGTTAACTCCTTATTTTACTCAAATTAAATCTGTTAACTCCCTTTAATTTGGAAATCTCCCTTTATGACTAAACTTGACCTTTAATACTGACCGCTGATTGAAATCGATCTCAACCGTTGATGAATTCTAGGAAAGTCTATTTAAGAGACCCTCATCTCTTTATTTTGAAAGGTTGAATTAGAATTTGCATCGAATTGTTGTTGGAATTCATACTCACATTTGCTCATTTTTACATACGCAAAGATCAAGTTTGACAAAAAATTGACCAAATTTAACCACGATTGACTTGAGTTGACTAGTTTCGAGAAGAATTTTGAAATAATTAGAAGAAATTATTTAATTAAATGGAGTACTTACTTCTAATTAATTAAACAAAGTTATTTAATTAAATGGGAAGCCATTCCTAACTAATTAAATGCAGTTGTTTAATTAAATAAGAAAAGTGTCTCTAATTAATTAAAGATTATTTAATTAAATAGAAAAAATAATTAGGAGAGCATATCTCATTTGATTAAATTAAATATCTCAACAAAATATCTCTTCAGTTCAAAAAGGGAAATTTCCAGTTCACTATTGATCAAAAATCACTTAAATCAGTTAACTCCTTTTTCTACTCAAATTGAATCAGTTAACTCTTTATTTTACTCAAATTAAATTTGTTAACTCCCTTTAATTTGGAAATCTCCCTTTATGACTGAACTTCACTTTTAATCTTGACCGCTGATTGAAATCGATCTCAATCGTTGATGAATTCCAAGAAAGTCTATTTAAGAGACCCTCATCTCTTTGTTTTGAAAGGTTGAATGAGAATTTCTATCAAATTTTTGCTAAAATTCATACTCACATTTGCTCATATTCACATACGCGAAGATCAAGTTTGACCAAAAGTTGACAAGATTTAACCATGGTTGATTTGAGTTGACTAGTTTTGAAAAGAATTTTGAAATAATTTAACGAATTTATTTAATTAAATGGAGTACTTACTTCGAATTAATTAAAGAAAGTTATTTAATTAAATGAGAAGCCATTCCTAACTAATTAACTCAAGTTATTTAGTTAAATAAGAAAATTGTCTCTAATTAATTAAAGATTATTTAATTAAAGAGAAAAAGTAATTATGAGAGCATATCTCATTTTAATAAATTAAATATTTCAACAAAATCTCTATTCAGTTCAAAAAGGAAAATTTTCAATTCACTATTGATAAAAAATGAGTTAAATCAATTAAATCCTTTTTCTACTCAAATTGAATTAGTTAAATCCTTATTTTACTCAAATTAAATCTGTTAACTCTCTTTAATTTGAAAATTTCCCTTTATGACTGAACTTCACCTTTAATACTGACTGCTGATTGAAATCGGTTTGAACCGTTAATGAATTCAAGGAAAGTCTATTTAAGAGACCCTCATCTCTTTATTTTCAAAGGTTGAATTAGAATTTGCATCGAATTGTTGTTGAAATTCATACTCACATTTGCTCATCTTCACATACGCAAAGATCAAGTTTGACACAAAATTGACCAGATTTAACCACAGTTGACTTGAGTTGACTACTTTCGAAAAGAATTTTGAAATAATTAAACGAAATTATTTAATTAAATGGAGTACTTACTTCTAATTAATTAAACAAAGTTATATAATTAAATGAGAAGTCATTCATAACTAATTAAACGCAGTTTTTTAATTAAATAAGAAATGTGTCTCTAATTAATTAAAGATTATTTAATTAAATATAAAAAATAATTATGAGAGCATATCTCATTTTATTAAATTAAATATCTCAAAAAAATCTCTTTTCAGTTCAAAAAGGGAAATTTCCGGTTCACTATTGATCAAAAATCAGTTAAATCAGTTAACTCCTCTTTCTACTCAAATTGAATCAGTTAACTCCTTATTTTACTCAAATTAAATCTGTTAACTCCCTTTAATTTGAAAATCTCCCTTTATGACTGAACTTCACCTTTAATACTGACCGCTGATTGAAATCGATTTGAACCGTTGATGAATTCAAGAAAAGTCTATTTAAGAGACCCTCATCTCTTCATTTTGAAAGGTTGAATGAGAATTTGCATTGAATTGTTGTTGGAATTCATACTCACATTTGCTCATCTTCACATACGCAAAGATCAAGTTTGACAAAAAATTGACCAAATTTAACCACGTTGACTTGAGTTGACTAGTTTTGAAAAGAATTTTGAAATAATTAAACGAAATTATTTAATTAAATGGAGTACTTACTTCTAATTAATTAAAAAAAGTTATTTAATTAAATGAGAAGCCATTCCTAACTAACTAAATGCAGTTATTTAATTAAATAAGAAAATTGTCTCTAATTAATTAAAGATTATTTAATTAAATAGAAAAAATAATTATGAGAGCATATCTCATTTGATTAAATTAAATATGTTAACAAAATATCTCTTTAGTTCAAAAAGGAAAATTTCCAGTTCTCTATTGATCAAAAATGAGTTAAATCAGTTAACTCCTTTTTCTAGTCAAATTAAATCAGTTAACTACTTATTTTACTCAAATTAAATCTGTTAACTCCCTTTAATTTGGAAATCTCCTTTTATGACTAAACTTCACCTTTAATCTTGATCGCTGATTGAAATCGATCTAAACCGTTGATTAATTTCAGGAAAGTCTATGTAAGAGACCCTCATCTCTTCTTTTTGAAAGGTTAAATGAGAATTTGCATCGAATTGTTGCTAGAATTCATACTCACATATGCTCATATTCATATACGCAAACATCAAGTTTGACCAACAGTTGACAAGATTTAACCACGGTTGACTTGAGTTGACTACTTTCGAAAAGAATTTTGAAATAATTAAATAAAATTATTTAATTAAATGGAGAACTAACTTCTAATTAATTAAACAAGGTTATTTAATTAAATGAGAAGTCATTCCTAACTAATTAAATGAAGTGATTTAATTAAATAAGGAAAGTGTCTCTAATTGATTAAATATTATTTAATTAAACAGAAAAAGTAATTATGAGAGCATATCTCATTTTATTAAATTAAATATCTCAACAAAATCTCTCTTTAGTTCAAAAAGGGAAATTTTTAGTTCACTATTGATCAAAAATGAGTTAAATCACTTAACTCCATTTTCTACTCAAATTGAATCAGTTAACTCCTTATTTTACTCAAATTAAATCTGTTAACTCCCTTTAATTTGGAAATCTCCCTTTCTGACTGAACTTCACCTTTAATCTTGACCGCTAATTGCAATCGATCTCAACCATTGATGAATTCTAGGAAAGTCCTTTTAAGAGACCCTCATCTCTTCATTTTGAAGGGTTGAATGAGAATTTGCATCGAATTGTTGCTAGAATTCGTACTCACATTTTTTCATATTCACATACACAAAGATCAAGTTTAACTAAAAGTTGACCAGATTTAAATACAGTTGACTTGAGTTGACTAATTTCAAAAAGAATTTTGAAATAATTAAACAAAATTATTTGATTAAATGGAGTACATTCTTTTAATTAATTAAAAAAAGTTATTTAATTAAATGAGAAGCCATCCCTAACTAATTAAATAAAGTTATTTAACTAAATAAGAAAAGTGTCTCTAATTAATTAAAGATTATTTAATTAATTAGAAAAAGTAATTATGAGAGCATATCTCATTTTAATAAATTAAATATCTCAACAAAATCTCTCTTCAGTTCAAAAAGAGAAATTTTCAGTTCACTATTGATAAAAAATGAGTTAAATCAGTTAACTCCTTTTTCCACTCAAATTGAATCAGTTAACTCCTTATTTTACTCAAATTAAATCTGTTAACTCCCTTTAATTTGGAAATCTCCATTTATGACTAAACTTCACCTTTAATCCTGACTATTGATTGAAATCGATCTCAATCATTGATGAATTCCAAGAATGTCTATTTAAGAGACCCTGATCTCTTCATTTTGAAAGGTTGAATGAGAATTTCCATCGAATTGTTGCTAGAATTCATACTCACATTTGCTCATATTCACATACGCAAAGACCAAGTTTGACCAAAATTTGACCAGATTTAACTACGGTTGACTTGAGTTGAATAGTTTCGATAAGAATTTTGAAATAATTAAATGAAATTATTTAAATAAATGGAGTACATTCTTCTAATTAACTAAACAAAGTTATTTAATTAAATGAGAAGTCATTGCTAACTAATTAAATGACGTTATTTAATTAAATAAGTAAAGTGTCTCTAATTAATTAAAGATTATTTAATTAAATAGAAAAAATAATTATGAGAGCATATCTCATTTTATTAAATTAAATATTTCAACAAAAACTCTGTTGAATTCAAAAAGGGAAATTTCCAATTCACTATTGATAAAAAATGAGTTAAATCTATTAACTCCCTTTATTTGGAAATCTCCCTTTATGACTGAACTTCACCTTTAATCTTGACTGCTGATTGAAATCGATCTCAACCGTTGATGAATTCTAAGAAAGTCTATTTAAGATACCCTCATCTCTACATTTTGAAAGGTTGAATGAGAATTTGCATCAAATTGTTGCTGGAATTCATACTCACATTTGCTCATATTCACATACGCAAAGATCAAGTTTGACTAAAAGTTGACCAGATTTAACCATGGTTGACTTGAGTTGACTAGTTTTGAAAGGAATTTTGAAATAATTACATGAAATTATTTAATTAAATGGAGTACTTACTTCTAATTAATTAAACAAAGTTATTTAATTAAATGAGAAGCCATTCCTAACTAATAAAATAAAGTTATTTAATTAAATAAGAAAAGTGTCTCTAATTAATTAAAAATTATTTAATTAAATAGAAAAAGTAATTACGAGAGCATATCTAATTTTATTAAATTAAATATCTCAACAAAATCTCTCTACATTTCAAAAAGGGAAATTTTCAGTTCACTATTGATAAAAAATGAGTTAAATCAGTTAAGTCCTTTTACTACCCAAATTGAATTAGTTAACTCCTTATTTTACTTAAATTGAATCTGTTAACTCTCTTTAATTTGGAAATCGCCCTTTATGACTGAACTTCACCTTTAATCTTGACTGCTGATTGAAATCGATCTCAACCGTTGATGAATTCTAGGAAAGTCTATTTAAGAGACCCTCATCTCTTCATTTTGAAAGGTTGAATGAGAATTTGGATCAAATTTTTGCTGGAATTCATAATCACATTTGTTCATATTCACATATGCAAAAATCAAGTTTGACCAAAAGTTGACCAGATTTAACCGTGGTTGACTTGAGTTGACTAGTTTCGAAAAGAATTTTGAAATAATTATACAAAATTATTTAGTTAAATGGTGTACTTAGTTCTAATTAACTAAACAAAGTTATTTAATTAAGTGAGAAGCCATTCCTGATTAATTAAATGAAGTTATTTAATTAAATAAGAAAAATGTCTCTAATTAATTAAAGATTATTTAATTAAATAGAAAAAGTAATTATGAGAGCATATGTCATTTTATTAAATTAAATATCTCAAAAAAATCTGTCTTTAGTTCAAAAAGGTAAATTTTCAGTTCACTATTGGTTGAAAATGTGTTAAATCAGTTAACTTCATTTTCTACTCAAATTGAATCAGTTAACTCCTTATTTTACTCAAATTAAATCTGTTAACTCCCTATAATTTTGAAATCTCTCTTTATGACTGAACATCACCTTTAATCCTGACCGTTGATTGAAATCGATCTCAACCGTTGATGAATTTCAAGAAAGTCTATTTAAGAGACCCTCATCTCTTCATTTTGAAAGGTTGAATGAGAATTTGCATCGAATTGTTGCTAGAATTCATACTCACATTTGCTCATATTCACATACGCAAAGAGCAAGTTTGACCAAAAGTTGACCAGATTTAAGCACGGTTGACTCCAGTTCACTAGTTTCGAATTTTTTTTTGAAATAATTAAACGAAATTATTTAATTAAATGGAGTACTTACTTCTAATTAATTAAACAAAGTTATTTAATTAAATGAGAAGCCATTCCTAACTAATTAAATAAAATTATTTAATTAAATAAAAAAATGTGTCTCTGACTAATTAAAGATTATTTAATTAAATAGAAAAAGTAATTACGAGAGCATATCTTATTTTATTAAATTAAATATCTCAACAAAATCTCTCATGAGTTCAAAAAGGTAAATTTTCAGTTCACTATTTATCGAAAATGAGTTAAATCAGTTAACTCCTTTTTCTACTCAAATTGAATCAATTAACTCCTTATTTTACTCAAATTAAATATGTTAACTCCCTTTAATTTGAAAATCTCCCTTTATGACTAAACTTCACCTTTAATCCTGACCGCTGATTGAAATCGATCTCAACCGTTGATGAATTCTAAGAAAGTCTATTTAAGAGACCCTCATCTCTTCATTTTAAAAGTTTGAATGAGAATTTGCATCAAATTGTTGCTAGAATTCATACTCACATTTGCTTATATTCACATACGCAAAGAGCAAGTTTTCCCAAAAGTTGACCAGATTTAAGCACGGTTGACTTGAGTTGACTAGTTTCAAAAAAATTTGAAATAATTAAACGAAATTACTTAATTAAATGGAGTACTTACTTCTAATTAATTAAACAAAGTTATTGAATTAAATGAGAAGCCATTCCTAACTATTTAAATGAAGTTATTTAATTAAATAAGAAAAGTGTCTTTAATTAATTAAAGATTATTTAATTAAATAGAAAAAGTAATTATGAGAGCATATCTTATTTTATTAAATTAAATATCTCAACAAAATCTCTCTTCAGTTCAAAAAGGGAAATTTTCAGTTCACTATTGATCAAAAATGAGTTAAATCAGTTAACTCCTGTTTCTACTCAAATTGAATGAGTTAACTCCTTAGTTTACTCAAATTAAATCTGTTAACTCCCTTTAATTTGGAAATCTCCCTTTATGACTGAACTTCACCTTTAATCCTGACTGTTGATTGAAATCGATCTCAACCGTTGATGAATTCCACGAAAGTCTATTTAAGAGACCCTCATCTCTTCATTTTGAAAAGTTGAATGAGAATTTTCATCAAATTGTTGCTGGAATTCATACTCACATTTGCTCATATTCACATACGCAAAGATCAAGTTTGACCAAAAGTTGACCAGATTTAACCACGATTGACTTGAGTTGAGTAGTTTTGAAAAGAATTTTGAAATAATGAAACAAAATTATTTAATTATATAGAGTACTTACTTCTAATTAATTAAACAAAGTTATTTAATTAAATGAGAAGCCATTTCTAATTAATTAATGAAGTTATTTAATTAAATAAGAAAAGTGTCTCTAATTAATTAAAAATTATTTAATTAAATAGAAAAAGTAATTATGAGAGCATATCTCATTTTATTAAATTAAATATCTGAACAAAATATCTCTTCATTTCAAAAAGGGAAATTTCCAGTTCGCTATTGATAAAAAATGAGTTAAATCAGTTAACTCCTTTTTCTACTCAAATTGAATCAGTTAACTCCCTATTTTACTCAAACTAAATCTGTTTACTCCCTGTAATTTGGAAATCTCCCTTTATGATTGAGCTTCACCTTTAATCCTAACCGCTGATTGAAATCGATCTCAACCGTTGATGAATTCCAAGAAAGTCTATTTAAGAGACCCTCATCTCTTCATTTTGAAAGGTTGAATGAGAATTTGCATCAAATTGTTGCTGGAATTCATACTCACATTTGCTCATATTCACATATGCAAAGATCAAGTTTGACCAAAAGTTGACCACATTTAACCACAGTTGACTTGAGCTGACTAGTTTCGAAAAGAAATTTAAAATAATTAAACAAAATTATTTAATTAAATGGAGTACTTACTTCTAATTAATTAAACAAAGTTATTTAATTAAATGAGAAGCCATTCCTAATTAATTAAATGAAGTTATTTAATTAAATAAGAAAAGTGTCTCTAATTAATTAAACATTATTTAATTAGATAGAAAAATTAATTATGAGAGCATATCTCATTTTAGTAAATTAAATATCTAAACAAAATCTCTTTTCGGTTCAAAAAGGGAAATTTCTAGTTCACTATTGATAAAAAATGAGTTAAATGAGTTAAATCGTTTTCTACTCAAATTGAATCAGTTAACTCCTTATTTTACTCAAATTAAATCTGTTAACTCTATTTAATTTGGAAATCTCCTTTTATGACTGTAACTGTAGTGCCTACCCTCGTTCACATCTTTTCTAGACTCATTGATGCTATTATTATCAGAATTTGATGGACTAGTTTTATGTTGATGGTTTAGTGGTATTAATTTGACACTATCAGATATTATGATATGGATTCAGTTGATATATGATGAGATCATTTAGATTTTACATTTCATGCATACATGATGATCATTATATTATTTTTAGTCATTATTGATGATTAGATGGATGGTTTATTATCTTATGTGTTTTATGAATACTTACCCCATACTTGCATGTGTATGGTGTACTTGTTTTCTTATTGTATGACGTTTCTGATGTGGTTAAGGAAGGGAGTCGTAGTCACCTGCTTAGTCGGGATCTACACGATGCACCACTTCCTACCATTCTCTGTTTAGCTTAGCATTATATATTGTATGTACATGTATGGTTTTTCTGCCAGTTGCAGGTATCGGGTATCGACTTTCCTGAATTGCCAGGATGAGCGTACCCTATTACACTATCTCAATGATAAGAGAAGGGAGATAAATACTCAAGTCCAAATCCCAAACCTAAAAACCATTTGTCCTAGTGAGTTAGGACAAGTATTAGAGTTGAGTACCCACTAAATGTGTCAGATGACATGTTTCATGATTTTTAACCCTTTAGACTGATTTTGATTGATTTGCTCTATGATGGATTTTCATATTTTATCTTGGAGGTCTATGGTGAATTGTTTATTAATTAAGTCTTAATAAATAGATTTAATTAATAAGTTATTTATTTGAGAAAATTAATATTGTAATTATAATTAATCAAATTAGAATTAATTGAGGAAAAAGAATTAAATAAAAGAAAAATTAGAAATTAAAATTAATAATAATTATAAAATAATAATAAAGTACTAAATAAATAATAATAATAAAAGTTATAAAAATTAAAATGAATGTTATAAAAAGTTAAAATGAAATTTATAAATATTTAAATAGAAATTATTTAAAAAGTAAATTGGAGTTATAAGCTTGCATGGGAATTAACACACTTTTCTATTTCTCATGTGTCAACAACACGGGGGTTAGTGCATCAATTAAGCACATGGTGTCTATAACCCTATGACTCATCAAAAAGGTTGGAAAAGACCCATGCTTAGTTGGTGACACCTTCTAGCTGATTCTAGGAGCATTCTAGAGGTTTCCTAAGAGCTCTTTATATTGAACCATTCTTAGAAGCTTAGACATAGCAGTTGGAGTGCAATTGGAGCATTGGAGGATTCGAGAGTTTTGAAAACGGGAGCTTGCTTTGCGGGTTTTCTGAGGAAGAGAAAATTAGCATCAGAATTCGGGTAAATTTTTGTGATTTTACTTATGCTATTTCCGCATCTTGCTTTCCCTGTCTTCTTCGTGTCTTCCATATGTCTTCTGAGGAATCTCATAATTTTTATTGTATGCATTTTCAATTTGGGCATATAAATTTATTTGAGAATTTTATATGCATAGATCAAAAAGGAAAAACGGGGCTAGGGTTGAAATTCATAGTCAAACCCATTAGAATTAATTATTGGAAATTTTGAAGATCAAAGGTCTATGGGGGAATTCTGAAAATTAGAGGTTTTTAATAAACTATGTATATACATGTTTATATTGGTCAAATCTACATACAAAATATATATATATATATATATATATATATATATATATATATATATATATATATATATATATATATATATATATGTATATGTATATGTATATGTATATATATATATATATATACTGAACAAGGGCATTTTATTATTCGCAGCGATGAAATTTTATTTCAATTTTGAATTGCATCAATGGGGAAACGTTTTATTAAAAATGTTATAAAAAATATTATATATATATAATATTGTGTTTCGAGCCACACGGGCCGACAGAGTACCTGTCGTCGCAAGTACGACGATGACAGGGTTACTCTGTACATGTTGTCGCCACAGTACTCTGTGATAGCAGAGTACCAAACACTTGGTACCACGTCATATCAAGCAGACAACTTCATTTTTTTATTAAAAAAACTGCCGAATGTTATATGATTTCGGCCAGCGTTTGTATATTATAATTCGGCTTTGTTTTGTTAAAAGGAAAGAATGTTATGGAATTTGACTTTTATTGTATTAGATTTTCATATGTTATATGATATAAATCGAAATTAATATTAATCGATTTTATAAAATGCGATAATAATTATTTATATATTATATATGTAAGTATATATATATATTTATTTAAATATATATATATATATATATCTATATATTTAATATGTAAATATGTAATTAATAAATTTGAATTATTATTTTTTGATAAAATATTCAAGGGCTCATTTTTTATAATAAAGAATCATTTTATAATTTAAGATTTAATTAATAGTTTTAAATTATAAAATATATAAAGTATATGAAATTTAATTAAAAGGTTGGTGAGGAACGATTTCAATAAAATATTATAATTGGAAATTGGATTTTAGTTTTATAAAGGAAAACTTTTATCCATCCAAAAACAATACATGGAAAAACGTACAAAATGTTCCTCTAATTCTTTCTCTAAACTTGGAAACATAAACTGAGACTTTTGCATTGGAATTCAAATTTGAAAACTTAGCAAAACCAAAACATGTGTTTACATTGTGTATTCTTTATGCTATTGCTTTGAGTTTTGGGTTGACTAGTGTTGACTAGTATAGGACATTTACCAGAGGCTCGGGGGTTATGTGATTGTGATGTCATGATGATGTTTTAATCTCAATCTTTATAAACCCAACCATGGTTTTTTGTTGGAATGCTCTTTGTATTGGATGTGAATACTGATTGTTATAGTTGAGATTCTTATTTATGAGACACTTGTCCTAACAATTTTTGGTCATCGATCAGTTATCCTTCGTTATTTTCTAGTCGCCATGATAGGATTGAAATGTGGATTTATTCTTGATGATGTCATGTTGTGACATGTTTGACTCAACCATTTTTGGAATCTTCGATCAGTATGATTGAGATATATTTTGGTTTTTGAGAACCATTGGATACTTTTGATTATCAGTGATACTTCAATTGCCAATAGAGAGTTGTTGTGTTCATGATTTTCTATGGATGGTTTTTCATGGAGATTTGATGCTTTTATGCATATTTAATGATTTTATGGATTATCTTTTGTAATTTTGAGATTTATGAGTCCATGAGCATTAGGGTAGGATATCTGCATGTAGTGTCGAGAAGTGGCTTGCAATGGGGGCCGAGGCCCTAAGAGGCTGCCAGGGTAACTCATTGTAAGTTGGATTAATAAGTTATAACATTCACACCTAATACTAACTGAATGAACCTAAAAAGATAAGTGTTTTGTTCTCGCCCATGCCTTGAGCGCTTGTATAGGCTAGGATGGGAGTAGTGAGAACAAATGGTTGCGACCTTGCATTCCATAGTATGTCTTGTCAGTATAAGAGGATACTAGTGGCCGCATGAGATCAATATGGACCCGTGGAGTTTAGCTAACTGCCAGGGTAACTTGTATGTGATAAATGCGATGACACTTTCCTGCGTGCATAGTAGGTTCCTACATGTCATTGTGTGCCTCTGGGATTAGATGTCAGATTTTGTGTTTGGAACCTTTGAGTTAGTATACTTTTAGGATTCCTAGACTTATAGAGATATGTGCTAAGTGATTTTGATAGCCTGTTTGGGACTTGAGATTATCTCCTCAGCACGGTGGGAGTGGACCACTTAGGTACCACGCAGTTCGGTGGTAGTGTATTTTCCACTCTTATCATTTGAGACTCATTGAGACATCGTGGCTGATGCATCCTTTGTGATGATGGATATGTATCCTTTCATTGATGATTAACATATTTTAGATAATGTTATCTTATGCTTATATTTGCACGTTATATTACTTTCTACATATGATGTTTTATATGTTAGGAGTGACATTCCTACTATGTTAATACCGATGATCTCTTCAGTGATTTGGGATGTTACGCATGGAGGGATGGCTAGGGCCCACGATGGTCTAATGATGCTATTAATGGTCGAGAGGAACTGTGCACTTAGTTTATTATGTTTGATCTTTATGATGGATGTATATGTCTTCTATGATGATGTATCATGTGATTATCTCTACTTTGATGTATCATGGATTGGAATAGGATGATGTACCTTATTCTACATATGTATATTCTTTGAGCTTGTGATACCCTATGACATGTATAGAGGATGATTGAGCATTTGAAAATGTAATATTTAAACATTGGACTTATCATTATTATTTCATGTGGATGTTGTACTAGATGGATTTTTATATGTAATTCAACATTAAGGGATCTTTAAAGAATGTAATCTGTTATGTATGTTATGTTTACTTTCAGATGGACATTGCTATTGCTTCCATTATTGTGATTAAGTTATGTATGGTATTTACTTCCCTGTAAAAAAAAATGTTACCAAACTTAGTGAAACTCTAGGTTAATTCTTTGGATCCCTTGGCGGGGCATTATAGAAACACCCCGCCAAGGGATCCATAGAATTAACCTAGAGTTTCACTAAGTTTGGTAACATTTTTTTTATTTTTTTACACGAAAGTAAATACCATACATAACTTATTCACAATAGAGAAAGCAATAGCAATGACCATCTGAAAGTAAACATAACATACATAACAGATTACATTCTTTAAAGATCCCTTAACATTGAATTACATACAAGAATCCATCTAGTACAACATTCACATGAAATAATAATGATAAGTCCAATGTTTAAACTTTACATTTCCAAATGCTCAATCATCCTTTGTACATGTCACAAGGTATGACAAGCTCAAAGAATATACATATGTAGAATAAGGTACATCATCCTATTCCAATCCATGATACATCAAAGTAGAGATAATCACATGATACATCATCATAGAAGACAGATACATCCATCATAAAGATCAAACAAAATAAACTAAGTGCATGGTTCTTCTCGACCGTTAATAGCATCATTAGACCATCGTGGGCCCTAGCCATCCCTCCGTGCATAACATCCCAAATCACCGAAGAGATCATCGATATTAACATAGTAGGAATGTCACTCCTAACATATACAACATCATATGTAGAAATTAATCTAACATGCAAATATAAGCATAAGATAACATCATCTAACATATGCTAATCATCAATGAAAGGATACATATCCAACATCACGAAGGACGCATCAGCCACGACGTCTCAATGAGTCTCAAATGATAAGAGTACTACCACCCGACCGCGTGGTACCTAAGTGGTCCACTCCCACCGTGTTGAGGAGATAATCTCAAGTCCCAAACAGGCTATCCATAACACATAGCACAAATCTCTATAAGTCCAGGAATCCTAAAGGTATACTAACTCAAGGTTCCAATCACAAAACTGACATCTACTTCCCAGAGGCACACAGTGACATGTAGGAACCTACTATGCAAGCAAGAAAGTGTCATCGCATTTATCACGTACAAGTTACCCTGACAGTTAGCTAAACTCCACGGGTCCATATTGATCTCATGCGGCCACTAGTATCCTCTCATACTGACAAGGCATACTATGGAATGCAAGGTCGCAACCATTTGTTCTCACTACTCCCATCCTAGACTGTACAAGCACTCAAGGCATGGGTGAGAAAAAAACACTTATCTTTTTAGGTTCATTCAGTTAGTATTAGGTGTGAATGTTATCACTTATTAATCCAACTTACAATGAGTTACCCTGGTAGCCTCTTAGGACCCCGGCCCCCATTGCAAGCCACTTCCCATCACTACATGCAGATATCCTACCCTAATGCTCATGGGCTCATAAATCTAAAAATTACAAAAGATAATCCATAAAATCATCAAATATGCATAAAAGCATCAAATCTCCATGAGCTAACATCCATAGAAAATTATGAACACAACAGCTCTCTATTGGCAACTGAAGTATCACTGATAATCAAAGTATCCAATGGTTTTCAATAACCAAAATATATTTCAAATCATACTGATCGAAGACTCCAAAATGGTTGAGTCAAACATGTCACATCATAACATCATCAAGAATAAATCCACATTACAGTCCCATCATGATGACTAAAAAATAACTAAGGATAACTGATCAATGACCAAAATAATGGTTAAGTCAAGTGTCTCATACATAAGAATCTCAACTATAACAATCAGTATTCACATGCAATACATAGAGCATTCCATCACATAACCATGGTTGGGTTTATAAAGATCAAGATTAAAACATCATCATGACATCACAATCACAAAACCCCCAAGCCTCTGGTAGACATCCTATAACTGGTCAACACTAGTCAACCCAAAACCTAAAACAATAGCATAAAGAATACACAATGCAAACACATGTTTTGGTTTTGCTAAGTTTTCAATTTTGAATTCAAATGCAAAAGTCTCGGTTTACGTTTCTCAAACTATTATACATATACTTATATACATACATATATATATATATATATATACATACATAAATATATATTTATATATTAATATCTATTGATAATAACTTTTTAAAAAATTATATAAAAAATCGATCACAATTTATAACCAAAGCCAAAAGCAATTGATATATTTGAATCGCCGCCGATGACATGCGATCATACCCATTGCGGGTACCCTGCGACCACTGTCGTATGGCAGTTCTTTTGTCATAGGTACACTGTGTTGCAGGTACCCTGCGACCCGCCAATATAAATATCGGTGGACAGATAAAGGTGGGGGGGTACATACCCGCCCAGACATATTTATTTATTATTATTATTATTTTTAAACAGTGTTTTTTTAAAACGCTTTTCGTAGAGATAAATCGCGATGCGATTTCTTAATAAATATAATGTTTTTAATAAAATGTTTCCCCATTGATGCAGTTCAAAATTGAATAATAAAATGCCCTTGTTCAGTATATATATATATATATATATATGTATGTATGTATTTGTATATATGCATTCACGGACTTTAATCAAGTTTTACAACATATATTTATAAATGTTTTCTGTATGCAAATTTGACCAATATAAACATGTATATACACAGTTTATTAAAAACCTCTAATTTTCAGAATTCCCCCATAGACCTTTGATCTCCAAAATTTCCAATAATTAACTCTAATGGGTTTGACTATGAATTTCAACCCTAGCCCCATTTTCCTTTTTGATCTATGCATATAAAATTCTCAAATAAATTTATATGCCCAATTTGAAAATGCATACAATAAAAATATAAAATTCCTCAGAAGACATATGGAAGACACAAAGAAGACAAGGAAAGAAAGATGCAGAAATAACATAAGTAAAATCACAAGAATCTACCTAAATTTTGATGCTAAATCGCTCTTCCTCAGAAAACCCGCAGAGCAAGATCCCTTCTTTAGAACTCTTGAATCCTCCACTGCTCCAATTGCACTCCAAACGCTATGTCTAAACTTCTAGGGATGCTTGAATATAAATAGCTCTTAGAAAACCTCTATAATGCTTCTAGAAACAGCTGGAAGGTGTCACCAACTAAGCATGGGTCTTTTCCAACCTTCAAGATGAGCCATAGGGTTGTAGACACCATGTGCTTAATTGATGCACTAACCCCCGTGTTGTTGACACATGAGAAATAGAAAAGTGCGTTAATTCCCATGCAAGCTTATAACTCCAATTTACTTTTAAAATAATTTCTATTTAAATTTTATAATTTTCATTTTGATTTTTATAAATTTTATTATTATTATTTTATTTATTACTTTATTATTATTTTATTATTATTATTAATTTAAATTTTCTAATTTTCTTTTATTTAATTCTTTTTCCTCAATAATTCACATTTAATTAATTACAATCAAAATATCAAAGATCATGATATTTAATTTTCTCAAATAATTAATTTATTAATCAAATCTATTTATTAAGACTTAATTAATAGAAAATTCACCATAGACCTCCAAGATAAAATATGAAAACCCATCATAGAGCAAATCACTCAAAATCAGTCTAAAGGGTTAAAAATCACAAAATATGTCATCTGACACATTTGGTGGGTATTCAACTCTGATACTTGTCCTAACTCACTAGGACAAATGGTTTTAGGGTTTGGGATTTGGACTTGAGAATTTATCTCCCTTCTCTTATCATTGAGATAGTATAATAGGGTACGCTCATCCTAACAATTCAGGGAAGTCGATACCCGGTACTTGCAACCTGCAGAAAAACCATGCATGTGCATACAATATATAATGCTAAGCTAAATAGACAATGGCAGGAAGTGGTGCATCGTGTAGATCCCGACTAAGCAGGTGACTATGAATCCCTTCTTTAACTACATTAGAAATGCCATACAATAAGAAAACATGCACACCATACACATGCAAGTATGGGTTAAGTATCCATAATAAAACACATGAGATAATAAACCATCTAACTAATCATCATTAATAACTGAAAACAATATAATGATCATCATGTATGCATGAAATATAAAATCTAAATGATCACATCATATAACCACTGAATCCATAACATAATGTCTGATAATAATAGCAACAATGAGTCTAGAAAAGATGTGAATGAGGGTAGGCACTACATCCACCCCCCCTTGGGTTAGGCTTACTCCTGGAAGCCTACAAACAAGTAGGGATATAACTCCCATAATCTAGCTGCATCCTCCCAAGTAGCTGAAGAATCATCAGTAGGGTCCCATTGGACCCTTACCTGCTCGATGGTTTGACCCTTGAGGGTCAACCTCCGCTGCTCCAGAATATGAACCGGCTCCAAAGCCAGCTGTCCGTCCTCTACCTGCAACGCATTCCAATCAAGAACATGTACAATATCAGGAATATACTGCCTAAGCACTGAAACATGGAAAACATCATGAATGTGAGCTAGGTTGGGCGGTAGAGCAAGATGGTAAGCAACTGGGCCAATCCTCTCCAAAATCTTGAATGGTCCCACAAAATGAGGTGCTAGCTTAGAACCCTTTCCGTACCGGATCAGACTCTTTTGCAGTCACACTCTCAAGAAAACCTTATCTCCCACAACAAATTGCTTATCGGTCCTATGAGCATCGACATACTTCTTCTACCTATCCTGTTCCATAATCAAATGCTCACGGATATGCACTACCTGTTGTTCCATATCACGAAGCATCTCAGGACCCAATAGAATGTGATCCTCAAGGCTGTCCCAACTCAATGGTGTATGACAAGGACGACCATATAATTCTTGAAAAGGTGTAATGCCAATAGAACTATGATACTCATTGTTGTAAGAAAACTCCACTAGGTAGAGATAATCCTCTCAATGTGTCTGCCTATGCATCACATACATCTGTAACATATCCTCCAAAACTTGGTTCACCCTCTCTGTCTAACCATTAGTCTCCGGATGATATGCTAAACTAAAGTTTAGCTGTACTCCAAGCTCATGCTGCAACAATGTCCAGAATGTGGATGTGAATACAGGATCCCTGTCAAAAATGATCTTTCTAGGAATACCATGTAATCTCACGATGTCACGCATGAAGATATTCGCTATAGAAGTTGCTGTGTAGGAAGACCTGATCGGTGAAAAATGCGCCACCTTAGTCAACTGATCAACAGTAACCATGATAGCATCATGACGTCGAACTATCATAGGTAATCCTACTATAAAATCCATGGAGATGATATCCCACTTCCAAGAAGGAATGAGATTTGGCTACAATAGTCCTACCGGGTGCTAGTGTTCTGCCTTGACTCTCTGACACACAAGACACCTAGCCACAAAATTAGCAATGTCTCGCTTCATCCCAGACCAAAAGAACAAATGTCTCAAATCAGCATGCATCTTCTTGACACCTGGATGTGCTGAGTAAGGTGTACGATGGGCTTTTGCCAGAATCAAAGTGCGAAGCTCATCCAGTAATAGCACATAAATCCTCCCCAAATGTCTCAAAAGACCATCTGATTCTCGAACATAACCTGCAAACTTACCTTCCAAGGATCTTCCTGAATCTATCTCTTTGCACACTTCCTGATACCATGAATCCATAGGAAGTGCCTGAAGAATTTGACTCCTCAAATCCACACTAAGAGTCATCGATGTTATCACATGTCTCCTATGACTCAAAGCATTTTCCACGACATTCTCCTTACCCTGAATGTACTTAACCTCAAAATCATACTCACATAGAAACTCCATCCATCGTCTCTAGCGAGCATTCAAATTAGGCTGAGTAAAAATATACTGAAGACTACGATGATCGCTATGTAGCTCAAACCTATGCCCCAACAAAAAATGTCTCCATCTTGTCAAAGCATGAACTACTGCTGCTAACTCAAGATCATGCGTAGGATAATTTAACTCATGATCCTTGAGCTTGTGTGATTCATACACAATCACCCGTCCATTCTGCATCAACACTGCCCCAATTCCTTCAAGAGAAGCATCTGTACACACCATGAAATCACCTTCTGGATCAGGTACAGCTACAATCGGTGCACTAGTCAAAAGCTCCTTGAGCCTCTGAAAAGCTTCCTCACATTTATCTGTCCACACAAACTTCTTTCCTTTCCTCTGAAGAGAAGTGATAGGATGTGCTATCCTAGAGAAGTTTTGGACAAATCTGCGATAATAACCAGTTAGGCCCATGAAACTATGAATCTCTGACACATTAGTCAGTGTCGACCAATCTATTATCGCCTGAATCTTTGTAGGATCCACTAAAATACCATCACCTGAGATAACATGCCCTAAATACTGAATCTCCGATTTGAAGAATTTACACTTAGCTGCATTAGCATAAAGTTGATTATCCCTTAAACACTGCAAAACCAACCGTAGATGTTCCTCATGCTCCTTCTAAGTCTTAGAATATATCAATATGTCATCAAGAAACATGAGTACAAACTTGTCCAGATAAGATTGAAACACACCATTCATCAAACTCATGAAAACTGATGGAGCATTAGTCAATCCAAAAGGTACCACTGTGAACTCATAATGCCCATAACGAGTTCGAAAAGTAGTCTTGTGAATATTCAATTCCTTAATGCGAAGCTGGTGGTATCTTGACTTAAGATCAATCTTGGAGAATACTGTAGCTCCCTTTATCTAATCGAATAAGTCATCAATCCTAGGCAAAGGATACCTGTTCTTAATAGTCACCTTATTCAACTATCTGTAGTCAATACAAAGGTGCAAAGAACTGTCTTTCTTCTTCACAAGGAGCACTGGAGCTCCCCATGGTGATATGCTAGGTCGAATGCTCCCTTTGGCCAGAAGTTCCTCTAGCTGAAGATGTAGCTCACCCAATTCTTGAGTAGTCATACGATAAGGAGCCTTAGAGATAGGCTCCACTCCAAAAATCAGATCAATACTAAAATCAATGTCCCTCTTTGGAGGCATGCCTAGAATCTCACTTGGAAAAATATCTGCGTACTCCTGCAAAATCAGGTGATCTAAAGTCTTCCTCATAGGATCTTCCTCATCAAGATCATTTACCATAACAACAAACATCTAACATCCCTTACGGAAACTCTGCTTCATTTGCATAGCAGAAATCATCTGCAGAGATATAGGCCTTGGTATCCCAACTATCTTCACATCATTCCCTTGGTCATCTAGGCACAAAATAATCTTCTTCCTGCAATCTATACTGGCTCTATGAGATCCAAGCCAGTCCATGCCTAAAACCACATCATAGGAACCAAGGGGTATGACTCTGCCATATCAAAGCTTCCTAATCTAAGCCCACACTTATGAACTACAAAATCCGTGGAGACCTTAATCCCTGAGGCTAGTTCCACTTGCCAACCATGATCTTGCTTCACTGCATCTAGCTTACACTTAGAAACTATAGATGGTGAAATAAATGAATCTGTAGCTCCTGAATCAAACAATACTGAAAGAGATATACCTCGAATAGCACCTGTGGTCTCAACCACTATTCCCTAATGATCTGCCTAACGCTGATCAACTGCTACAAAAACTCTATGAGCTCTACCTACATCACCAACTGTGGGTTCTAGAGCTATAGGCATAGGTCCTGAAAATTGAGGTGCTCACTAAGGACACTGAGTTGCATAATGTCCAATCTGACCACATGAAAAGCATTTCATATTTTGGCCAGAACCTCTTCCCATAGGTGGTACATTTGATTGTTGATGACTGTTTCTGCTCACAAAAGATTGGCTACTCTGAGCTAGCTGATTGGACTGATTCTATTTATTGCATTGAGCATTGCAGTTGTTCTTAAAGTTAGAACCTTTTCCACCACCTTGAGCCTGAGAATTCGATCCTTTCTGCTGCTACGTCTGCTGAGACAGCTGCTGATACTGTTTTCCCTTAGAAAAGAAAGGCTTCTTGTTACCACCTGAATTGAAGTTTCCTTTAGATCCTGATGCTACTGGTGCTCCTACAAAACCACCTTGATGGAGGTTAACACTTTTCTCAACAAGGATTGCTCGATGTACTGCATCCTTGAGAGTTTTTGGCTCAAATACCTTGACACCCCCAATTATACGATTATTCAAACCCCTAATAAAGTGTTGTGTCAACTGAGCTGAATTTTCAATGAACCCTGAAAAAGACATGAGCTCATAAAACTTATGCTTATACTCAGTTACTGACATAGTGTACTACTTGAGATTATGAAACTCATCTGCCCTTTGCTGCTTCCATTCCTCTGGTAGGAACCATTCACGAAAACTCTCTAAGAATAGTTCCCACATGACACTGCTCATATCGATTCCAAGCTTCTTCTCCTCAATCGTCCACCAAGTGGCCCAAAAATTCTCCAAATTAGTGATTGAAAATCTTGCCTTAACATTGCTATCGAACTCCTGCATAGCAAAAATCATATCGTGGGAAATAAGCTACTGCTCGACCACATAACTAGAACCTTGCCCATTAACATCTGAGTGGACGCAATGGACCACTGACAATCCTTCTAAGGACTCCTAGACCTGGGTCTATGCTCTTGTTCTGTCTGATGCACTTTAGGCTGTTCTTGAATAGGAGGTAAATGTTCTAGAATAGTTCGCAACCTCATCATACTCAGCTTGGTCCTCTCTACAGCTCTCTTCCTGCTGGCTACTAGAGTGCTCTTCCATACTCTCTACACGAGCTGATCCCTCATGGGCAGACTCATGGGCACTGCCAGCTCTGCCACGACCACGACCTCTTCCACGGCCTCTAACAGAAGACCTAGTCCCAGATACCATCCTACAATAGGACAAAGTACTATTAAAATCAAAAGACACATGTTTGCAATAGACTAAATTCAATTCTATGTTTAGGTTTAAGTAAAATTTCCAATTTTGAAAACTAAGTGTTGAAGTATGAAAAATATTCAAGTAACAGTTCAGGTTCTTTTTCAGTTCACCTAGTTTCAAGTTGAAGAGATACACTTTATAGTTCAAAGTTCTAGTTATTCCAAAATACCCAGAGCTCCCAATGTAGAAACTCGAGCTCTGATACCAAATGTAACGCCCCGCCAAGGGATCCAAAGAATTAACCTAGAGTTTCACTAAGTTTGGTAACATTTTTTTTTTTTTTTTACAAGAAAGTAAATACCATACATAACTTATTCACAATAACGAAAGCAATAGCAATGACCATCTAAAAGTAAACATAACATACAGAACAGATTACATTCTTTAAAGATCCCTTAACGTTGAATTACATACAAGAATCCATCTAGTACAACATCCACATGAAATAATAATGATAAGTCCAATGTTTAAACATTACATTTCCAAATGCTCAATCATCCTCTGTACATGTCACAGGGTATGACAAGCTCAAAGAATATACATATGTAGAATAAGATAAATCATCCTATTCCAATCCATGATACATCAAAGTAGAGATAATCACATGATACATCATCATAGAAGACAGATACATCCATCATAAAGATCAAATAAAATAAACTAAGTGCACAGTTCCTCTCGACCGTTAATAGCATCATTAGATCATCGTGGGCCCTAGCCATCCCTCTGTGCGTAACATCCCAAATCACCGAAGAGATCATCAATATTAACATAGTAGGAATGTCACTCCTAACATATACAACATCATATGTAGAAAGTAATCTAACATGCAAATATAAGCATAAGATAACATCATCTAACATATGCTAATCATCAATGAAAGGATACATATCCACCATCACGAAGGATGCATCAGCCACGATGTCTTAATGAGTCTCAAATGATAAGAGTACTACCACCCGACCGCGTGGTACCTAAGTGGTCCACTCCCACCGTGTTGAGGAGATAATCTCAAGTCCCAAACAGGCTATCCATAACACATAGCACAAATCTCTATAAGTCCAGGAATCCTAAAGGTATACTAACTCAAGGTTCCAATCACAAAATTGACATCTACTTCCCAGAGGCACACAATGACATGTAGGAACCTACTATGAAAGAGGGAAAGTGTCATCGCATTTATCACATACAAGTTACCCTGGCAGTTAGCTAAACTCCACCGGTCCATACTGATCTCATGCGGCCACTAGTATCCTCTCATACTGACAAGGCATACTATGGAATGCAAGGTTGCAACCATGTGTTCTCACTACTCCCATCCTAGCCTGTACAAGCACTCAAGGCATGGGCGAGAACAAAACACTTATCTTTTTAGGTTCATTCAGTTAGTATTAGGTGTAAATGTTATCACTTATTAATCCAACTTACAATGAGTTACCCTGGCAGCCTCTTAGGGCCCCGACCCCCATTGCAAGCCACTTCCCATCACTACATGCAGATATCCTACCCTAATGCTCATGGACTCATAAATCTCAAAATTACAAAAGATAATCCATAAAATCATCAAATATGCATAAAAGCATCAAATCTCCATGAGCTGACATCCATAGAAAATCATGAACACAACAGCTCTCTATTGGCAACTGAAGTATCACTGATAATCAAAGTATCCAATGGTTCTCAATAACCAAAATATATTTCAAATCATACTGATCGAAGACTCCAAAATGGTTGAGTCAAACATGTCAAATCATGATATCATCAAGAATAAATCCACATTACAGTCCCATCATGGCGACTAGAAAATAACCAAGGATAACTGATCAATTACCAAAATAATGGTTAAGTCAAGTGTCTCATACATAAGAATCTCAACTATAACAATCAGTATTCACATCCAATACATAGAGCATTCCATCACATAACCATGGTTGGGTTTATAAAGATCAAGATTAAAACATCATCATGACATCACAATCACAAAACCCCCAAGCCTCTGGTAGACGTCCTATAACTGGTCAACACTAGTCAACCCAAAACCCAAAACAATAGCATAAAGAATACACAATGCAAACACATGTTTTGGTTTTGCTAAGTTTTCAATTTTGAATTCAAATGCAAAAGTCTCAGTTTACGTTTCCCAAACTATATCAAGTGGAGAAATTTCACGTTTTACCTAACCCATGTATTTGTTTGATAGATAAAAAAGTTTCTCCATTAGACTCAATTTTCTAATTGATCTAATAATATTTTATTCATATAAACTTTGTTTGAATAATGACATTTCCATTGAACAAAATTTGCATATATCAAAACTTATATCACGTTCTAATAATTAACCTTAATTAACTAAATTAAGTTAATTATTATTATCTCCTCATTATAATTATTAATCATATTCTTTTAATCTTTTATACATATACTTATATACATATATATATATATATATACATACATACATAAATAAATAAATAAATACATATATATATATATATATATACATACATAAATATATATTTATATATTAATATCAATTGCTAATAACTTTTTTAAAAATTATATAAAAAATCGATCACAATTTATAACCAAAGTTGAAAGCAATTGATATATTTGAATTGTCGCCGATGACATGCGATCATACTTGTCACGGGTAAACTGCGACCACTACCGTATGGCAGTTCTTTTGTCGTGGGTACATACCCGCCCAGACATTTTTTTTTTTTTTAAACAACATTTTTTTTAAATGCTTTTCGCAAAGATAAATCTCGATGCGATTTCTTAATAAAATATAACATTTTTAATAAAACGTTTCCCCATTGATGTGGTTCGAAATTGAATAACAAAATGCCCTTGTTCAGTATATATATATATATATATGCATTCACAGACTTTAATCAAGTTTTACAGCATATATTTATAAATGTTTTCTGTATGCAAATTTGACCAATATAAACATGTATATACACAGTTTATTAAAAACCTCTAATTTTCAGAATTCTCCCATAGACCTTTGATCTCCAAAATTTCTAATAATTAATTTTAATGGGTTTGACTATGAATTTCAACCATAGCCCCATTTTCCTTTTTGATCTATGCATATAAAATTCTCAAATATATTTATATGCCCAAATTGAAAATGCATACAATAAAAATATGAAATTCCTTAGAAGACATATGGAAGACACGAAGAAGACAGGGAAAGCAAGATGCGGAAATAGCATAAGTAAAATCACAAGAATCTACCTGGATTCTGATGCTAAATCGCTCTTCCTCAGAAAACCCGCAGAGCAAGCTCCCTTCTTCAGAACTCTCGAATCCTCCAATACTCCAATTGCACTCCAAACGCTATGTCTAAGCTTCTAGGGATGCCTGAATATAAAGAGCTCTCAGGAAACCTCTAGAATTCTTCTAGAAACAGCTGGAAGGTGTCACCAACTAAGCATGGGTCTTTTCCAACCTTCAAGATGAGTCATAGGGTTGTAGACACCATGTGCTTAATTGATGCACTAACCCCCGTCTTGTTAACACATGAGAAATAGAAAAGTTCGCTAATTCCCATGCAAGCTTATAACTCCAATTTACTTTTTAAATAATTTCTATTTAAATTTTATAACTTTCATTTTGATTTTGATAACTTTTATTATTATTATTTTATTTATTACTTTATTATTATTTTATTATTATTATTAATTTTAATTTTCTAATTTTCTTTTATTTAATTCTTTTTCCTCAATAATTCACATTTAATTAATTACAATCAAAATATCAAAGATCATGATATTTAATTTTCTCAAATAATTAATTTATTAATTAAATCTATTTATTAAGACTTAATTAATAGAAAATTCACCATACGCCTCCAAGATAAAATATGAAAACTCATCATAGATAAAATCACTCAAAATTAGTCTAAAGGGTTAAAAATCATGAAATATGTCATCTGACACATTCAGTGGGTATTCAACTCTGATACTTGTCCTAACTCACTAGGACAAATGGTTTTAGGGTTTGAGATTTGGACTTGAGAATTTATCTCCCTTCTCTTATCATTGAGATAGTATAATAGGGTACGCTCATCCTGGCAATTCAGAAAAGTCAATACTCGGTACCTGTAACCTGCAGAAAAGCCATGCATGTACATTCAATATATAATGCTAAGCTAAGCAAACAATGGCAGAAAGTGGTGCATCGTGTAGATCCCGACTAAGCAAGTGACTACGACTCCCTTAACTACATCAGAAATGCCATACAATAAGAAAACACACACACCATGCACATGCAAGTATGGGGTAAGTATCCATAATAAAACACATGAGATAACAAACCATCTAACTAATCATCATTAATAACTGAAAACAATATAATGATCATCATGTATGCATGAAATGTAAAATCTAAATGATCACATCATATAACCACTGAATCCATAACATAATGTATGATAATAATAGCAACAATGAGTCTAGAAAAGATGTGAACGAGGGTTGACCAGATTTAACCATGGTTGACTTGACTTGACTAGTTTTGAAAAGAATTTTTAAATAAATAAACGAAATTATTTAATTAAATGGAGTACTTACTTCTAATTAATTAAACAAAGTTATTTAATTAAATGAGAAGCCATTCTTAATTAATTAAATGAAGTTATTTAATTAAATAAGAAAAGTGTCTCTAATTAATTAAAGATTATTTAATTAAATAGAAAAAGTAATTATGAGAGCATATCTCATTTTATTAAATTAAATATCTCACCAAAATCTCTCTTCCATTCAAAAAGGGAAATTTTTAGTTCACTATTGATAAAAAATGAGTTAAAACAGTTAACTCCTTTTTCTACTCAAATTGAATCAGTTAACTCTTTATTTTACTCAAATTAAATCTGTTAACTCCCTTTAATTTGGAAATCTCCCTTTATTGACATAAATTCACCTTTAGTCCTGACCGTTGATTGAAATCGATCTCAACCATTGATGAATTCCACGAAAGTCTATTTAAGAGACCCTCATCTCTTTATTTTAAAAGGTTGAATGAGAATTTGCATCGAATTGTTGCTGGAATTCATACTCACATTTGCTCATATTCACATACGCAAAGATCAAGTTTGACCAAAAATTGACCAAATTTAACCACGGTTGACTTGAGTTGACTAGTTTCAAAAATAATTTTAAAATAATTCAACGAAATTATTTAATTAAATGGAGTACTTACTTCTAATTAATTAAACAAAGTTATTTAATTAAATGAGAAGCCATTCCCAATTAATTAAATAAAGTTATTTAATTAAATAAGAAAAGTGTCTCTAATTAATTAAAGATTATTTAATTAAATAGAAAAAGTAATTATGAGAGCATATCTCATTTTATTAAATTAAATATCTCAACAAAATCTCTCTTTAGTTCAAAAACAGAAATTTCTAGTTCACTATTAATAAAAAATGAGTTAAATCAGTTAACTCCTTTTTCTACTCAAATTGAATCAGTTAATTCCTTATTTTACTAAAATTAAATCTGTTAACTCCCTTTAATTTGGAAATCTCCCTTTATGACTGAACTTCACCTTTAATCCTGACCATTCATTGAAATCGATCTCAGTCGTTGATGAATTCAAGGAAAGTCTATTTAAGAGACCTTCATCTCTTCATTTTGAAAGGTTGAATGAGAATTTGCATCGAATTGTTCCTGGAATTCATACTCACATTTGCTCATATTCACATACGCAAAGATCAAGTTTGACCAAAATTTGACCAAATTTAACCACGGTTGACTTGAGTTGACTAGTTTCGAAAAGAATTTTGAAGTAATTAAACGAAATTATTTAATTAAATGGAGTACTTACTTCTAATTAATTAAACAAAGTTATTTAATTAAATAAGAAAAGTGTCTCTAATAAATTAAATAGAAAAAGTAATTATGAGAGCATATCTCATTTTATTAAATTAAATATCTCACCAAAATCTCTCTTCAGTTCAAAAAGGGAAATTTCCAGTTCACTATTGATAAAAAATGAGTTAAATAAGTTAACTCCTTTTTCTACTCAAATAGAATCAGTTAACTCCTTATTTTACTCAAATTAAATTTGTTAACTCCCTTTTATTTGGAAATCTCCCTTTATTACTGAACTTCACCTTTTATCCTAACCGTTGATTGAAATCGATCTCAACCGTTGATGAATTCCAGGAAAGTCTATTTAAGAGACCCTCATCTCTTCATTTTGAAAGGTTGAATGAGAATTTACAACGAATTGTTGCTAGAATTCATACTCACATTTGCTCATATTCACATACGCAAAGATCAAGTTTGACCAAAAGTTGATCGAATTTAACCACGATTGACTTGAGCTGACTAGTTTCGAAAAGAATTTTGAAATAATTAAACGTAATTATTTAATTAAATGGGGTACTTACTTCTAATTAATTAAACAAAGTTATTTAATTAAATGAGAAGCCATTCCTAATTAATTAAATGAAGTTATTTAATTAAATAAAAAAAGTGTCTCTAATTAATTAAAGATTATTTAATTAAATAGAAAAAGTAATTATGAGAGCATATCTTATTTTATTAAATTAAATATCTCACCAAAATCTCTCTTCAGTTCAAAAAGGGAAATTTCCAGTTCACTATTGATAAAAAATGAGTTAAATAAGTTAACTCCATTTTCTACTCAAATTGAATCAGTTAACTCCTTATTTTACTCAAATTAAATCTGTTAACTCCCTTTTATTTGGAAATCTCCCTTTATGACTGAACTTCACCTTTTATCCTGACCGTTGATTGAAATCGATCTCAACCGTTGATGAATTCTAAGAAAGTCTATTTAAGAGACCCTCATCTCTTCATTTTGAAAGGTTGAATGAGAATTTACAACGAATTATTGTTGGAATTCATAATCACATTTGCTCATATTCACATACGCAAAGATCAAGTTTGACCAAAAGTTGACCAAATTTACCCATGGTTGACTTGAGCTGACTAGTTTCGAAAATAATTTTGAAATAATTAAACGTAATTATTTAATTAAATGGAGTACTTACTTCTAATTAATTAAACAAAGTTATTTAATTAAATGAGAAGCCATTCCTAATTAATTAAATGAAGTTATTTAATTAAATAAAAAAAGTGTCTCTAATTAATTAAAGATTATTTAATTAAATAGAAAAAGTAATTATGAGAGCATATCTCATTTTATTAAATTAAATATCTCAGCAAAATCTCTCTTCAGTTCAAAAAGGGAAATTTCCAGTTCACTATTGACCAAAAATGAGTTAAATCAGTTATCTCCTTTTTCTGCTCAAATTGAATAAGTTAACTCCTTATTTTACTCAAATTAAATCTGTTAACTCCCTTTAATTTGGAAATCTCCCTTTATGACTGAAATTCACCTTTAATCCTGATCGTTGATTGAAATTGATCTCAACCGTTGATAAATTACAGGAAAGTCTATTTAAGAGACCCCCATCTCTTCATTTTGAAATGTTGAATGAGAATTTGCATCGAATTGTTGCTGGAATTCATACTCACATTTGCTCATATTCACATACGCAAATATGAAGTTTGACCAAAAGTTGATAGGATTTAACCACGGTTGACTTCAGTTGACTAGTTTCGAAAAGAATTTAGAAATAATTAAACAAAATTATTTAATTAAATGGAGTACTTCTAATATTTTTCTTTTCTTAAAAAAATGCGCCTTGTAAACTTTTTTAACGCGATTGATAGCGCTGGCGCGACACACCCACCAGTACCACGGGGACGAGGGAGACTAGAACCCGTGACCAACGCCCCGCAATAGGAAAGATTTAGCCTCCTGAGCTAGGGCCCCCGCCCGAGTACTTACTTCTAATTAATTAAACAAAGTTATTTAATTAAATGAGAAGTCATTCCCAATTAATTAAATGAAGTTATCTAATTAAATAAGAAAAGTGTCTCTAATTAATTAAAGATTATTTAATTAAATAGAAAAAGTAATTATGAGAGCATATCTCATTTTATTAAATTAAATATCTCAACAAAATCTCTCTTCAGTTCAAAAAGTGCAATTTTTAGTTCACTATTGATAAAAAATGAGTTAAATGAGTTAACTCCTTTTTCTAATCAAATTGAATCAATTTACTCCTTATTTTACTTAAATTAAATCTGTTAACTCCCTTTAATTTGGAAATCTCCCTTTATGACTGAACTTCACCTTTTATCCTGACCGTTGATTGAAATCGATCTCAACCGTTGATGAATTCTAGGAAAGTCTATTTAAGAGACCCTCATCTCTTCATTTTTAAAGGTTGAATGAGAATTTGCATCAATTTGTTGCATGAATTCATACTCACATTTGCTTATATTTACATACGCAAAGATCGAGTTTGACCAAAAGTTGACCGAATTTAACCATGGTTGACTTGAGCTAACTAGTTTTGAAAAGAATTTTGAAATAATTAAACGAAATTATTTAATTAAATGGAGTACTTAGTTCTAATTAATTAAACAAAGTTATTTAATTAAATGAGAAGCCATTCCTAATTAATTAAATGAAGTTATTTAATTAAATAAGAAAAGTGTCCCTAATTAATTAAAGATTATTTAATTAAATAGAAAAAGTAATTATGAGAGCATATCTCATTTTATTAAAATAAATATCTCAACAAAATATTTTTTTAGTTCAAAAAGGGAAATTTTCAGTTCACTATTGATAAAAAATGAGTTAAATCAGTTAACTACTTTTTCTACTCAAATTGAATCAGTTAACTCCTTATTTTACTCAAATTAAATCTGTTAACTCCCTTTAATTTGAAAATCTCCCTTTATGACTGAATTTCACCTTTAATCCTGACCGTTAATTGAAATTGATCTCAACAATTGATGAATTCCAGGAAAGTCTATTTAAGAGACCCTCATCTCTTCATTTTGAAAGGTTGAATGAGAATTTGCATCGAATTGTTGCTGGAATTCATACTCACATTTTCTCATATTCACATACGCAAAGATCAATTTTGACCAAAAGTTGACCAAATTTAACCACGGTTGACTTGAGTTGACTAGTTTCGAAAAAAATTTTGAAATAATTAAATGAAATTATGTAATTAAATGGAGTACTTACTTCTAATTAATTAAACAAAGTTATTTAATTAAATGAGAAGCCATTCCTAATTAATTAAATGAAGTTATTTAATTAAATAAGAAAAGTGTCTCTAATTAATTAAAGATTATTTAATTAAATAGAAAAGGTAATAATGAGAGCATATCTCATTTTATTAAATTAAATATCTTAACAAAATCTCTCTTAAGTTCAAAAAGGGAAATTTCCAGTTCACTATTGATCAAAAATGAGTTAAATCAGTTAACTTCTTTTTCTACTCAAATTGAATCAGTTAACTCCTTATTTTACTCAAATTAAATCTGTTAAGTCCCTTTAATTTGGAAATCTCCCTTTATGGCTGAACTTCACCTTTAATCATGACCGTTGATTGAAATCGATCTCAACCATTGATGAATTCCAGAAAAGTCTATTTAAGAGAGCCTCATCTCTTCATTTTGAAAGGTTGAATGAGAATTTGCATCGAATTGTTACTGGAATTCATACTCACATTTGCTCATATTCACATACGCAAAGATCAAGTTTGACCAAAAGTTGACCAGATTTAACCACGGGTGACTTGAGCTGACTAGTTTCGAAAAGAATTTTGAAATAATTAATTGAAATTATTTAATTAAATTGATTACTTACTTCTAATTAATTAAACAAAGTTATTTAATTAAATGAGAAGCCATTCCTAATAAATTAAATGAAGTTATTTAATTAAATAAGAAAATTGTCTGTAATTAATTAAAGATTATTTAATTAAATAGAAAAAGTAATTATGAGAGCATATCTCATTTTATTAAATTAAATATCTCAACAAAATCTCTCTTTAGTTCAAAAAGGGAAATTTTTAGTTCACTATTGATAAAAAATGAGTTAAATCAGTTAACTCCTTTTTCTACTCAAATTGAATCAGTTAACTTTTTGTTTTACTCAAATTCAATCTGTTAACTCCCTTTAATTTGGAAATCTCCCTTTATGACTGAACTTCACCTTTAATACTGACCGTTGATTGAAATTGATCTCAACTGTTGATGAATTCCATAAAAGTCTATTTAAGAGACCCTTATCTCTTCATTTTGAAATGTTGAATGAGAATTTGCATCAAATTGTTGCGAGAATTCGTACTCACATTTGCTCATATTCACGTACGCAAAGATCAAGTTTGACCAAAAGCTGACCTGATTTAAGCACAGTTGAGTTGAGCTGACTAGTTTCGAAAAGAATTTTGAAATAATTAAACAAAATTATTTAATTAAATAGAGTACTTACTTCTAATTAATTAAACAAAGTTATTTAATTAAATGAGAAGCCATTCCTTATTAATTAAATGAAGTTATTTAATTAAATAAGAAAAATGTCTTTAATTTTTTAAAGATTATTTAACTAAATAGAAAAAGTAATTATGAGAGCATGTTTCATTTTATTAAATTAAATATATCAACAGAATCTCTCTTCTATTCAAAAAGGCAAACTTCCAGTTCACTATTGATAAAAAATGAGTTAAATCAGTTAACTCCTTTTTCTACTCAAATTGAATCAATGAACTCCTTATTTTACTCAAATTAAATCTGTTAACTCCCTTTAATTTGGAAATCTCCCTTTATGACTGAACTTCACCTTTAATCCTAACCGTTGATTGAAATCGATCTCAACCATTGATGAATTCCAAGAAAGTCTATTTAAGAGACCCTCATCTCTTCATTTTGAAAGGTTGAATGAGAATTTTCATCGAATTGTTGCTGGAATTCATACTCACATTTTCTCATATTCACATATGCAAAGATCAAGTTTGACCAAAAGTTGATCAGATTTAACCACGATTGACTTGAGTTGACTAGTTTCAAAAAAAATTTAAATAATTAAACGAAATTATTTAATTAAATGAAGTACTTCTAATTAATTAAACAAAATTATTTAATTAAATGAGAAGCCATTCCTAATTAATTAAATGAAGTTATTTAATTAAATAAGAAAATTGTCTCTAATTAATTAAAGATTATTTAATTAAATAGAAAAAGTAATTATGAGAGCATATCTCATTTTATTAAATTAAATATCTCAACAAAATCTCTCTTCAATTCAAAAAGAGAAATTTCCAATTCACTATTGATAAAAAGTGAGTTAAATGAGTTAACTCCTTTTTCTACTCAAATTGAATCAGTTAACTCCTGTTGTGTTATTCACAACACACGTCCCATTCCGAGTCCGGAATGGGGACAACCTAACTTTTTTTTTTTCGACTCCTGACTCTCATTTTGAGAATCGGGAGAAGAAAATTAGTTGATTAGTTAGATTATTTGAATTTAAAAAAAATAAAAATAAATAAAAAAATTAAAAATTAAAAAAATAAAAATAATAAAAAAAACAAAAAAAAAACCATAAGTAAAATAAAATTGGTTTTTGAGTATCATTTTTTAAATGTTTTTTATGTATACAGTAATTAATTATTTTTTCTTTTTGTGACATGTAGGTAATATAATCAAATGGCATCCACATCCGGATCAATAGCAAAGCCAATCGTATACAAGTATCAAGGTGTAACCCCGAAGTCACGGTTACACAATGAACACTCTGAGATCAAAGACACAGAACTTGGACACACGGACTTGGGAGAATTTTTGAGGGTTTGTAACAATCCAACTGAAAGATCTTCTTTGAGATCCGCCTAAGTACGGTCTGGATTGGTAAATGCAGCATCACATCCTGAGGCTGTTTAGTCAGCTGAATTGATCATGACCTTATCTTGACATTTTGTTCCCGAGGAAAGGGTGGTAAAGAGTGTCACTGGGGAAGTAGTCTTGGATCTACGACCTGATAATATCGAGAGAATCTTTCACTTAATCAGAGCTGATCAGTTTATCAGGCTTTCATATGAAGTGGCTGAGGGGTGGCATAAATATCATCACCAGGAGGCCATGGACATTATATATTCCTCATACTTCATTGAAAAGCCAGCTCGAGGAAAGACAATCAGCAAAGTTGATATGGCTTGAGGATATATGAGGGATGACATTGGATATTCAATCATTCTCTTGAGCAGAGTTATGGGACTGCCGGCAGCAGGTCATCTCACTCCATTCATGGTTAACTTCATTGAAACCATCAGACACGTAAAGATGCCACTAGATTGGGCTACCACACTTAGTGAGAACTTTTGTGGTCAGTTGTGCATAGTAAAGGACAAGAAGAAGTTCTATATGACTTCTTATGTGATTTATCTACTTGCAGCAAGGGCCACCGACTATCCCGGGTTGTACAAAAAGGGCAATATGTAGGATCCTAACACATGGCCTTATATAGTTTATCCTCAGCTAGTTAAGAAAAAGCTCTCGCCGCAAAGCAAAGCTAGTTATATATGAATTCCCTTAACGTAACGAGCTTGAGAAGAGATCACCCGATTGTGTCTACATAGCTTTTTGTCTCGCATGAGTGCACTTTTCGTGGCCTTGCAATTTGATGAAGAGTGAAACATCATTCGATTTGTTAAAGATTCTCATCGACGATTGCATCAGTTGATTCTAGGAAGCGCTACTTCTATTTTCATTGGTTTCCTACTGATTTCTTCGAAGGTTTAACTTGCAGCGTGTTGTGTTTTGTAGCTTATGTCCATTTGGAAATTTCAATTTCAAGTTATTTGATTTCATGTTATTTGCTTTCAGTTTTGTTATTTGCTTTCCTAACCCCCCTGTTAGAATAGGACCTCATAGTAAGTTGCATTGTTAGAGTTGCATTCATTAAAAAAAAAAATAGAAAATACAAAAACATTGTTCTTTTTGGTGTGATATTTTGAGACAACGAACAGATTTTACTTGATTCCAAGGTAAAGAGTTTTTGGAACCAGCAAAGGCCTCCTTGTGAACATTCACATTTATCTTCTACTAAGAAAATTTTGGTACGTCGCAAGATAAACACTAAACCTTGGAGTGGATCCTTAAAAAGATTTGCTTTTCAAGAGAGGAATTACACTATGGATTCCTGCCATTGACCTTGTGCAAAACGAACGCCCAACAGAAGTGGCGCTAGAAGGAGGGGCTAATACAATGAACATACTATTGGAAACAAGAAAGATTTGATCAAGTTTCAATTTTTTTTTATACCCTTGCAATAATCTACCCTACGTAAAAGGTTTAGAAATCACTTCTAAAATTTTTAGAAATTCAGCTTCACAGCTCCGCAAAACTCTGTGGTGCGCAAAATTTAGAAGAAGTGAGAAAGTGTACTTTTGCAAAGGTGCATTTTTTCCTATATTGATACAAGATGGAAGATATTGATCCTAGATCCCCATTCCAGCGAGTGTTAAGATCTTCACCAAGTGCCCAAGAATTTCTAGAGCTTACTCATTTTTGTAAGCCACATAGTGATAGAGGAATACCCCGAATTCAACCACTTCCATTCGAAATTTCATCATCTTCTTCTAATCCACCACCCATTCAACCACCAGGTGGACCTCCACATATTCCAACACTCCCACCACCTTTCAACCCGCCTTAAGGTCTAGAAAATTCTTTGATGGCCTTTTTCGCAAACACAGTTGATTCACCCCTTAGCTTGAGAGGTGCCCTCCATGACCTCCCAAAGAATCTCGATAAATTCTGTCCAAGGTTTGTTTACAAAGAAACAAGAACCGCTGAAGATCACATCAAGATTTTTAAGGAAAGTTGCAACTGAAAGCAAATTGCTAATGAAGATGTGGTTCTTCATTTATTTCCCTACTCTCTGGGGGAGATTTCCTTCAATTGGTACGTGAACCTACCACCAAGATGTATTGGAGAGTTGGACACTTTTGAAAAATCATTTTTGGAACAATTCAAAACTTTCATCAATCCAGCAGTGATACATCAACAATTCATATCAATAAAAAGGGACCCAGCTAAAACAGTTTCACGCTTCAATCATCGTTTTCATATGGCCTACCGCAAGTTGGAAACACCGTACACAATTTCAGTTGAAGCTGCCATCCAAGTTTATTTCAATGCCATGGATCCTCTTACTATGATTTTTCTGAGAAGACTTCCTGCAGCAAATATTGACACATTGGACAAAGTCTTTGCAGAATTAATCACGTTCACAAAGCAAGCTAATCCTAATGGAGGAGGAATGATGCTTCCTACGCAAATAGTTCCTACCATGCCAACGGTTGCTATGGGAGTACCCATTGTACCTAGTCAGTTCATACCTATGAACCCAGTTCCGTTTCAATAGGCAGCAGCTCCACAAACTCAAGCGATAACATACCCCGGGTATGAGCCCTTGAAAACAACCTTCTTTGAACAAAAAGCAACGGTTCCTATGGAAACAAATAAAAATCTCCTTTCAGAAGCTGGTCAGATGAAGAAGACCATGTCACAGATGAACAATGAGTTGACTCGTCTTAGATTGTCACAAGGAAAAAGTAACAACTCCCAGAGAAACAATGTTGGCCCCTACAACAACAATTTTGGTCAGAATTACAATAAGAACTTCAACAATAACATTAACAACAATGTAGGAAATAACGGTGGAGGGAACAACGTCAATCCTCCTGATCGCAACAATGGCTTCCAAAGACAAAATTGACAATGGAACACTCGACCAAATAATGGAAGTATTCCTGCCGATAATAACAACATTCAGTATGCTAATATTAATCAATATGATGATATGCCTAGCAATGATGGTGTGTACTATAATGGTAATCAGGATGTGAATCAAAACCTGCCAATGAATGATAATCTGCCTCCTATTTAATTCAACGCAATGCTATTAGAATCTTACGATCCTACATAGAATGTACAAGTGGAACAACAAGAAAATGAAGAATTCTCGTTCCCTTTTAGTCAAGAACCTGATCTTCGACATGATGAGATGTTTTCCTTTCAAAATGATAATCGAAACACATATAATCTCAGAAACATGAGGGATGGAATTCCTCCTGCTTTGCAACCAACTCCACCTGATCCTAGAGCAAGCAACAATCCACCATCGGTAAGGCCAGCCCAAGGAGGACCACAGTATCAGAATTAGGTGAACATACCAACAATACTGAAGAACCTTGCTTGGTCTACTGAAAAATATAACGCGGTTGAAGACCTGAAGAAGAAAAAGGCCAATATGTTCATGTTCGACATGTTGCAGAATTGTCCACAACAAAGAGAAGCACTCATGAAGAAATTGGATAATACAAAGGTCTACAATAATATGAATAATGTCCCTCAAAAGACGGTGCCGCAACAAGTAAATGCCGCAGAAGCAATGCCCACTTTGTTTAAGGACAAAATCGAGGTACACCCATTTTTGTTGAGCATAAGGATATATGGGAAGAATCTTCAGAATTGTCTTATTGATTCAGGAGCTTCGTGTAATGTGATGCCATTATCAATATCTCAAAGGCTAGGAGTTGATCCTCAACCCTCTAACCGAGTGGTAATACAGTTGGATAAAATAGAGGTAAAAGTCATTGGAGTATTAAAAGATGTGCGGATATAGCTAACAGTTGATCCTTGGATCTAGGATATTGTTGACATACATGTGGTGGACATCACAGAAACATACAAATTACTCTTGAGCAGGGAGTGGACAAAATGTCTTAGAGGATGGTTTTCCACAGATTTCACTCAATTATGGTTACCCTGGAAAGGTTTGAACAATAAAATCAAGATAGATGCTAAGCCCAAATTGAAAATAATGATTACGGATTACAACACCCCAAATGAGGTAGCATTCTTACAATCTAACTTGGGGTCATATAAAGTGATGGCATTGGACCTGGTTCCAAACAAGACATCTCAAGAGCAAAATGAACAACCTAAGATTTTGGTCCCCAAAATTGAGATCGTGACACAATTTATAGAAAGTATGGTGACTAATCTACAGTGTTTAGGAAAGGAAGTTGACCCTAGTGTTCTCCTCCTTCCAGGATTTTTTTGGTTGCACAAAGTTAGTCATTTAGAGTTCGAATGTTGAGCATGCCAAGAAGCAATAGAAAAATTCTTGACACAAATAATGGGAAACAAAAGTACGAAGACCTCCAGCAAAGAAGTTATCCAAAGTCAAAATTCAGTGAATTCATCCAACTATATTGAGAAAACTGAAGAGGAAAGTTAAGATTTAAATGTATCACACATCGATACCTCTTCAGATGGTGGAGGTTTGTCTTCTCCTCCTCCCGAGATGATCAAAGTTCAAAGAAGAAGATGATATGTCAAAGGTAAAGGATGGACTTCAGTAGTCATTCATCCTAACCCTAAAGTCGAACAAATCAATGGGCTAATAGGGGAAATTTAGGAGAAGCAAGAAAAATACACTCTTCCTTTATCCTTTCGATATGAAGGAGATTCATCAAGCCCCACACGAGAAAAGTTACAATGGTTTCCCAAGAAACAGTCATTCAAGGCTCAAGTAAAAGAAAAGTTGAGGAAGAATAAGCACAAAGTCAAAAAATCCAAGGAAAATACAGTTTGGACACTTTGCTTCGATGGTTCCAGATGCAAATCAGGAGCTGGTGCAAGTATTGAACTAATCAACCCAAAAGGTAGGTCTTTCTATGCCGCATATCATTTGCAGTTTAGATGTACTAATAATGGCACAGAAAATGAAGCCTTGATTCGAGGACTTCTCTTTGCATTGGAAAAGGGAGTTACTACTCTTATAATCAAAGGAGATTCTCAACTAGTGATAAGACAAGTAAAATCCATATACTCATGCAATGACAAAAGATTAATCGCTTACAGGAAAAGGGTATGGGATATAATGGATGACTTTCAAGCTCTCAACATCAAATCCATTCCAAGAAGAAGGAATGTGGTAGTGACGCCCTTGCAATTTCATCCATTCCCGATAATATCACAAACTTTCAGGTCTTTCAAGATGATCAACATATACTCGAGTTTATTATGTGCAGTCACCATTTCCAAGGACAAGAGATTGATGATACACTTGAAGACAAGCTTGAAGATGATGAGATTGAGGATGACGATGGAATCCTTAATTTGAAAACCAAAAATATTCCGAAAGGGATGGTTGAACTTGAATGCATCTTTGACCGTGACGAATCAGCACTCACTAGAAGGGCAACTCAAGAGAAAGGAATCGAAGAATGTGACTCGTACAATTTAAGCACGAATGAAGAACCAAAAATGGTGCAAATAGGAAAAGCATGCAATCAAAAGGAAAGGGATGACATGTTCAAGTTGCTCACCGAGGATAAAGATGTGATTTATTGGAGTTATGAAGAGTTAAAGACTTATTATCCTGATATTATCACACATGAAATCCCGTTGAAACCAGATATTAAACCTTTTCGGCAGAGACAACGACCAGTGAATCTGATAATCGAACCATTGATTATGAAAGAAGTTAAGAAATTAATGGATACTAAGATCATATTTCCTATCCGTCATTCCACCTAGGTAACAAATTTGGTCCCTGTACGGAAAATGACTAGAGAAATTCGCCTTTGTATCAACTTTCGTAATTTGAATTTGGCATCTCAGAAGGATAACTACCCTCTACCCTCGCTAGATGAAGTGTTGCAAATCCTTAATGGTTCAAAGATGATGTCATTCTTGGATGGTTACTCAGGATATAACCAGATTATGGCTGATGAAGAAGATAGGCTAAAGACTACTTTCACAACCAAGTGGGGAACGTTTGCCTACAGAAGGATGCCTTTCAGGTTGATTAATGCAGGAGCTACATTTCAATGACCAATGGATGAAGCTTTTAAAGGATTGATAAACAGATGTATAGTCATCTACATGGATGACTTGACTGTCTTTTCAAAAGATCGAAGTACTCATATTGCTGATCTGAGGTAGGTATTTAATAGATGTCATAGGTACGGCATATCACTCAATCCCAAGAAATTTTTGTTCGATGTTACTAAAGGAAAGCTCTTGGGACATGTCATTTCTGAAGTTGGAATTTCAATTGATCCTGATAGAGTTGAATCAATTCTGAAGTTAGTACCCCCTAACAGTCGGAAGGAGTTGAAATCTTTTTTTGGAAAGATAAACTTTGTACGCAAATTCATAAGTGGTTTCGCGAAAATAGTCTGCCCCCTCAATGATTTACTCAAAAAGTGGGCTAAAATAGAATGGGTACCAGAGATAAAGAAATCCTTCCAAGATATCAGGGTTGCCATTTCCACACCCCCTATTATGGTAAGCCCAGATTACGAGTTACCTTTCAAGATCTATTCCTTTGCTTTCGAACATTCTTGCACAAGGATCTTGACGCAAAAAAGAGAGAAGGAAGATGAGCGACCCATTGCTTGTATGAGTTATCCTCTAAAGAATGCAGAGTTAAAATATTCAAATCTTGATAAACAGTCCTTTGCGTTAATCAAGGCAGTGAAGAAGTTCCATCACTATATACTTAGAAGTAAGGTGTATGCAATTGTGCCTGACCCAGCAGTAAAAATGCTTTTGATGCAGAATGAATTTGGCGAAAGAAGAGGAAAGTGGATGGCAATACTTCAAGAATTGGATCTAGAGATTCAACCTATGCATTTAGTCAGAGGTCAAGGATTATCCAAAATGATCGCTGACAACCAAGAAGGAAATCAAAAGGAATTCAAATTTGATGATGAAACTGATGAAGAAGATCAAAAGAAGATGGTTGTATCACAAGTTGATATCAATCAAGGTGTGGTGACAGATGTGTGGTACTAGGATATTGCTTATTATCTCCTACAAGATCAATGCCCCAAACGGATGAACAGTTCGCAACGTAGGGGACTTAAGATGAAATGCGAGTCTTACAAGTTACTTGATAACAAGTTGTATAAAAGGCACTATGAGGGAATTTATTTTGAAATGCTTAGGATGTGGAGAAGCTAAGGATGTCCTGGAACAGTTTCATCACAAGTATGGTACAGGACACGGTTCAGCAGAAGCCACAGCACACATGATTTTAAGGTTGGGTTATTTTTGGCCCTCAATATTCAAGGATACATTTGAACATGTGCGTTCCTGTCATACATGCCAAACTAGTGCTAACAAAGAAAGGCACCCAGTAATGCCACTTCAAATAGTATACGAGGTGCACCCTTTCGCAAAGTGGGGACTGGATTTCATTGGTCCAGTAAACCCACCCTCATCAGTTGGACACGCATTCATCCTTATAGCTACCAATTACTGTACACGTTGGACAGAGGCTGAGACTTTCAGAAATTGCACTGCTAAGGTGGTGACAGACTTTTTGGAGGAGCACATTGTTACTAGATTTGGAATGTCGTTCGCTCTTGTATGCAACAATGGATCTGCATTTGCATCCGCATTTTTAGCACAATGGGCATTTGAAAACAAAGTCATCATTAGATTCTCTTCAAATTATTACCCACAAGGAAATGGGGTAGCGGAGTCTACGAACAAAAATTTGATCACTGTGATAAAATGACTGCTGAAGGAGAACCCTCGAGATTGGCATACACAATTGAAATACGCCTTGTGGATAGATCGGGTCAGAGTAAAAAAGGCTTTGGGTACTTCTCCCTATCTACTTGTTTACGAGAAAGAACTGGTATTCCTACTCAATCTTAAGATTCTTGTTTTAAAATTCATGTGTGAGTATGTAGATGACATTGACAAAGTACAAATTCGATTGATGAATCTTCTAGAAATGGAAGACAAACTAACAACTACATTGGAACACATGGCTAAACATCAAGCCGTTGTCAAGAGATGGTTTGACAAGAGGGCCACTATAAAATCTTTTAGGATTTCTGACCTAGTCCTACTTTGGGATAAGGCGAAAGAAAAACCGGGAAGCCATACTAAGTTTTAATGCTTGTGGGCAGGCCCATATCAGATTGTGGAAATTCTCAGAGAAAACACATTTAGGCTAAGTTCCTTATAGGGGGAGCTTTTACCTTTGCCCATAAATGGGCAATTTCTGAAACATTATTTTGAAGCCTAAAAAAAAAAAAAAGAAAAAAAAAATTTAAAAAAGAAAAAAAATTTTTAAAAAAAATTAAATTTAAAAAAAAAAAAAAAAAAGATTTGTTTGATTTCAAGTTGTTTGTTTGCTTTCAGTCGTGTGTTTCCTTTCAGTTGTGGTTTTGTTTTCAAAGTTGAGTCCTAGGGGGTAAGGTGTACTTGAGATTTTTCTCAGGATTCTACTAACAACTCTTTGGTCCCAATTTAAGGAAGGGGTATTTCTTTGTCAAAACATTCAGACGATTGTGTGTTATGCACCAACCAAACATTGGACATTTCTTGTGGAAATAAAGGGTTTTTTAGTCAGGAAATTAGGACTCTAGACCAACAAGTTCTCAACACTTTGCAAATCTTAAAATTTGATCATTTTAGGTGTTGTTGGATTGAAGTCAAAGATGGTGAGGGATGATTCAAGCTCCAACTGGTTCAAACGGGAGGGGTCTCCTCGAAGATAGCTAAGACCATTGATTGGCATGAGAGTTTCTAAAAAGTTCTAAAAGAGGAACACAAGGGATGTTCATAAGATATCGAATCCGAGAAATGACACCGATGTTCTGACTACACAGTCTAAGCGTAGTCAGGATACAAAAGATTTTAAAAAAAAAAAAAAAAAAAGAGAAACGGTGTTAAGAATGAAGGATTCCAAAGATTTGAAAAGGCTCCAAGATATGTTCTCAAAACAGAATAGCTTATGTTCAAAGTATTGCTCTATAAAAAATGGCATTTCAAACGACATGGAACAATTCTTCAAAATACCTAAAAATCAAAAGAACGTGACATCCCGCCAAGAGCCCTCGAACTGATTCTATCATCTGGTCAATCAATTGGTTGATAAAAGTCTTCATGGAGATTCCGAACGAATGATCTAGGAGGAGTGGAAGATCATTTTCGAGTTGTCAGAAAATTTCAATGGACTACATCCTAAGGCATCAAAGGGAACGAATTCATAACGCACACACTGAGCTTCAAAGTTTTGAGTCCTGGTATTTTGACTATGAAGTCATTCGGAATAAGCCTGAGATGTTCAAAGCTAGGTTGATGTCCGATACACAACAGAACGATGCTTGCTGATAAAGAAATACTTAACACATTTCTTCCTTTTTTGGGGGCTATTTTTTGTGGTATTCACAACACACACCCCATTTCGAGTCTGGAATGGGGACCCCCTAACCTTTTTTTTTTCGACTCCTGACTCTCATTTTGAGAATCGGGAGAAGAAAATTAGTTGATTAGTTAGATTATTTGAATTACCAAAAAAATAAATAAATAAATAAATTTTTTAAAAAATAATAATAATAAAAAATTAAAAAAACCATAAGTAAAACAAAATTGGTTTTTGAGTATCATTTTTTTAATGTGTTTTATGTATCCAGTAATTAATTATTTTTTCTTTTTGTAACGTGCAGGTAATATAATCAAATGGTGTCCACATCCAGATCAATAGCAAAGCCAGTCGTATACAAGTATCAAGCCGTAACCTCGAAGTCACGGTTACACAATGAACACTCTGAGATCAAAGACACGAAACTTGGACACACGGGCTTGGGAGAATTTTTGAGGGTTTGTAACAACCCAACTAAAAGATCTTCTTTGAGATTCACCTTAATACGGTCTAGATTGGTAAATGCAGCATCACATCCTGAGGCTGTTTAGTCAACTAAATTGATCATGACCTTATCCTGATATTTTCTTCCTAAGGAAAGGGTGGTAAAGAGTGTCACTGGGGAAGTAGTCTTGGATCTACGACCTGATAATATCGAGAGAATCTTTCACTTACCTAGAGCTGATCAGTTTATCAGGCTTTCATATGAAGCAACTAAGAGGTGGCATAAAGATCATCACTAGGAGGCCATGGACATTATATATTCCTCATACTTCATTGAGAAGCCATCTCGAGGAAAGACAATCAGCAAAGTGGATATGGCTTGAGGATATATTAGGGATGACATTGGATATTCAATCATTCTCTTGAGCAGAGTTATGGGACTGTCGACAGCAGGTTATCTCACTCCATTCATGGTTAACTTCATTGAAACCATCAGACACGCAAAGATGCCACTAGATTGGGCTACCACACTTAGTGAGAACTTGTGTGGTCAGTTGCAGATAGTAAAGGACAAGAAGAAGTTCTATATGACTTCTTATGTGATTTATCTACTTGCAGCAAGGGCCGCTGACTATCCCAGGTTGTACAAAAAGGGCAGTATGTAGGATCCTAATGCATGGCCTTATATAGTTTATCCTCAGCTAGTTAAGAAACAGCTATTGCCGCAAAGCAAAGAGTACCGGATTGTGAATGATGCCTTTATCTTCGCCATCATTTGATTCATCAAAGGCAACTATGGAAAGATATTGTCTAATGAGGCCAAGGAACAAATCACAGCTCTCAGTGCATATTTTATCCAGTTCCAGACATTCACATACATTCGGGTCGGTGGTGCATCTATCCATCCAAAGAAGCTCCCAAGGTACCCAAGTGATAAGTTGGTTCTGATCAAAATTTCTCGGCAGATTGAGTCAACCTATGAGAGGATCAAGAAAAAATGAAGGCCTTATTGGGATTGGCCTTTTATAATTGGGGCATACCAAGTAAAGAGAAAGCAAGATATCCCAACCTTCAAGTGGGAATGGGAGAACTATCCTCTTGAGGAATATAACTCTCCCCGACTGTTCTTTGATAGTGTTGGTAAAGTGGAAAATTTGGCAGCAAAAGAATTCTACCATGAGGACGCTATTCAAGATCATTGGATGAATGCCACAAATGACTATGATGTCCGTATCAGGGACTATTGTAGAATGACTTTGTATTTAGCAGAGAAAGCTCTCCATTTGGCCATCCCAAATGAGATAAGGATACAAGATTCAAGGAAGCTATCAGATCCCTTATTTAATATAGATAAAGTTGGCAAGAGGCCCATTCTGAATGCAAAAATTGATAGAGAGGAAGGGGATGATATTAATCATCGAGCAAGACATGTCATCAAAATGACAAAGAGTTGGATCAAGAAACCCTTTCTGCTTGATCCAATTCCGGATACAGTGATATTCCATATACATGCTTGCCCAGAAAAGGTAAAGGGGAGGAAAGTCACAGTTCCTATCTTTGCACTCCAGTCTCCTATCAGGCCATAAATGGTCTACCAGCTTGATCATCTAGTGGGATATTACCATCCACTAGAGAAGAAGAAAGAAAAGAGGAAGAGATCCTCTCCTCAGAGGATCCAGACAGAGCATGTTGAAGAACAGGCCCCTTTGCAGCAACATGAATTTACTCCCCAGGATCCCCACAACTCTAGGATTTCTCATTTCCAGGTTGATTTTCCATTGCCTCCTATTTTGTCAAGCTAGCAAGGGAAGGGAGAGATTCTAGAGACATCCATTCCTCTGATGCATCAAGAGCTTGCTTCTCCTATGGTTCCACAAAAGCAAAGGAGGGTCAAGGTTATAATGAATAAGAGGTAGAGAGTTCATAAAAGATTAGTGCCTAATCCCTCTCTTCCTAAAACTATTCTGGAGGAAACAGATGAGGATGAAACAGAGTCAGATGGGGAGGAAGAACAAGTGCCTCTACAAGGGAGAACCCGACTTGCAAAAGCTACAGAATTGGAAAGAAATAAGAATGTCACCAATATCCCACCACCCACCCAAGCTAAAACAATAGAGCTCTCTTTGTCGGAAGATGAAGTACAATGATGGGTGAATGAGCAAAGAGAGCTAGGTGATAATATTCTCTCCATTCCATATTTTGATTTCATGCCAGTGGGTACAGAATTGGTTGGAGATAAGATTAGAGATACTCCTATAGGTGAATCTCAGTAGCAAGATGGGATGCAGATGCCATCTGAGACACAAGGTCCTCATCCAATGCCCCCATCTTCACCTCAGTCTATGATGGTAGATAGGGTTTTAGTGACACCTCCACCTCTGAGTTTAGAAGAACATGTCCAGAAGGAATCATCATTACAAGGAGAACTAGAACCAAGGGTTACTAGTGAGCCATCAAAAGAGGCATAGGTAATGGAATGTATACAACAACCTTCTCAGGAAGTTGAGGATCAAACTACGGGATCTACAGAAATTGAGACTATAGAAGAAGAACCCTCACAACAGGAAACTCCAAGCAAAAATGACAAAGGGAAGGAGGTAGCTGAACACATCCCTTCATCATCTAGAGCTAAGGTTGGAGAAAGACATATCCCAAGATGGTTCCGAAAGGAAATAATGAGAAGTGCTAAGCATCAATTCTTTGCTTCAGAAGATGATATCTATGACATTGCAGAGATTTTGAGCAAGCCTGAAACTTCATTACAGGATGCAACACCATTTGCGTTCATTACCACTGCTCGGAATCAGGACCTATTTGCACAAGTTGCTCATCCCCCGAAAGGTATAGATGAAGAAGTTGTCATCCTTCAAGACTATGATGTAAAGTTTATCACATTAGGGAAACCTACATGGGATACTTCTCGATAAATGATGACTATGGGAGTCAAAGAGGTTCTTAACCACATGGAACATGATGAGATTGAAATCAGAGCACTTCGAAGGCAAGTTGAGATCTTGAAAGGATATCTAGTTGAAGTTATTGGTCCTCTTGACTCTAAACGCCCCCGAGGAGACTTTGACTACCATTCTGAAAGAAGGGGAAGGTGTACGGCTCAATCCATTTTTGAGAGCTTGTCAGGATTGGTGAGACAACCTTGAGGATAGGGGTATCACTATAATTACAAGAAGTCTAAAATTATTGCACGCTACACAAGACAACGTTGATAAGATCATGGAAATTTTGAGGCAAGATTTCAGCATTATGGATGAGCTACGAGTTTGGGGCAAGGATTTGCAAACTCTGCAGGCCATAAAAGGACAAAGGTACCGCATTTTGATTGATGTATATACTGGCGAAGAACTAGACATAATAGATGATTGGATAGAAAATATTGTAGAGGGAAATAAAGTGATGGAAACATTGCATGATGAGATACATAGGCTCAAGGACCAAGCTCGAGAGCGAATTTTGGAAGCAGAAAAGCTATATAGTGATGCATGCTTGGATATTTTTGAAGATGAAGAATGGGAGAAGCTTTTACTAGTTGAGGTAGTTGTGGAAAACTTTAGAAAAACTTTAGAGGAAGCATCCAATAATGAAGATATCAGACAAGCCCTCAGGACAGAAGAAGCATTGTTAGAGTTGGATACCAAAACTCGAGGATTTTGCAGAAACTCGGATTGAAGTGGACAACTACAGACAGAAGGTCAAAGATAAGTATGAGGCTTTGGATCTCCCCAATTCCACTAAAATTACTGAGATTATAGAGAAATTCAAGGGTAAATATCCAAACATATCTTTAGGATGAAGATGGACAAAACCCAGATGCCAGAATTTCAATTTTGACACTTAGAAAGTTTTGAGGTTTTTTGACTCAGTCGAGGTCCGCAGCTCCGTAGCTTTGGAGATCCGCAGGTCCACAGCTTTGTAGCTTCACAGATCCATAGGTCCATAGCTCCACAGCTTTGCAAGTCCATAGGTCCGCAGCTCCATATTTTCATGAGGCTCTGCAATTCAGAAATGCGCCGACAGTCAACTGCCAGTTCCAAAAATAACACTTTCCATGCATTGGAAACACATTTTGATGGCAAGATAACTCCAACACGCATCAAGTGAAGGGCCAGCTTCTATTTTTGGTGTCTCCATGCACTTCTACTTCGACTAATGGCTTCTTCCTATTTTCTCTCTCATGCTTTCATTGTTTTAACATGTAAATGGCTCATGCATCCAATTAATGAATAAAATATGGATGGAGTCACTCCAAGCATTAGTTAGATTACTAGTGTGTATATATTTAGTTTTTTTTAATGTTTTAAAGGTATTTTTATTGCATTAAGATATCTCTCACTCTCAACACAAATTGAGGAGACGATTTCTTATAAATACCCCATTGTAAAATGTAAAAAGGGTTGTCGTTATTATGCAATAAAATTATGCTTTTGGTGCTAGCATTTGGAGTGTAGTTATTCTTTCCTGAATGTGTCATTGTTTTGTGCATTTTATTCATAAGATTGTGATTGAGCCAAAGGTTTATTGCGTTGTTTCTGGTTGTGCGATCTTTTAGTTCTGTTGTTTGCTATAGATATATGAATTCCATTGACGTAACGAGCTTGAGAAGAGATCACCCGATTCTGTCTACATAGCTTTTTGTCTCGCATGAGCGCACTTTCTGTGGCCTTGCGATTTGATGAAGAGTGAAACATCATTCGATTTGTTAAAGATTCTCACTGACGATTGCATCAGTGGATTCTAGGAAGCGTTGCTCCTATTTTCACTGGTTCTTACCAATTTCTTTGAAGGTTTAACTCACAGCGTGTTGTGTTCTATAGCTTATGTCCGTTTGGGAATTTCAATTTCAAGTTATTTGATTTCATGTTATTTTCTTTCAGTTTTGTTGTTTTCTTTGCTAACCCCCCTATTAGAATAGGACCTCATAGTAAGTTGCATTATTAGAGTTGCATTCATTGAAAAAAAAACAGAAAATACAAAAACATTGTTCTTTTTGGTGTGATATTTTGAGACAGCGAACAGATTTTACTTGATTCCAAGGTAAAGAGTTTTTGGAACTAGCAAAGGCCTCCTTGTGAACATTCACATTTATCTTCTACTGAGCGGATTTTGGTACGTCGCAAGACAAACACTAAACCTTGGAGTGGATCCTTAAAAAGATTTTCTTTTCAAGAGAGGAATTACACTATGGATTCTTGTCGTTGACCTCGTGCAAAATGAACGCCCAACAGAAGTGGTGCTAGGAGGGGCTAATACAAAGAACATAATACTGGAAACAAGATATATTTGATCAAGTTTCAAAATTTTTTTTACACCCTTGCAATAATCTACCCTACATAAAAGGTTCAGAAATCACTTCTAAAATTTTCAGAAATTCAGCTCTGCGGGTCCGCAGATCTGCAGCTCCTCAAAACTTTGTGGTGCACAAAATTTAGAAGAAGTGAGGAAGTGTACTTTTGCAGAGGTGCATTTTTTCCTATATTGATACAAGCTGGAAGATATTGATCCTAGATCCCCATTCCAGGGAGCGTTAAGATCTTCACCAATTGCCCAAGAATTTCTAGAGCTTACTCATTTTTGTAAGCCACGCAGTGACAGAGGAATACCCCGAATTCAACCACTTCCATTTGACATTTCATCATCTTCTTCTACTCCACCACCCATTCAAGCACCAGGTGGACCTCTACATATTCCAACACTCCCATCACCTTTCAACCCACCTTTAGGTCCACAAAATCCTTCGATGGCCTTTTTCGCAAATGCAGTTGATTCACCCCTTAGCTTGAGAGGTGCCCTCCATGACCTCCCGAAGAATCCTGAGAAATTTTGTCCAAGGTTTATTTATGGAGAAACAAGAACCGTTGAAGATTACGTCAAGATTTTTAAGGAAATTTGCAATCGAAAGAAAATTGCTAATGAAGATGTGGTTCTTCATTTATTTCCCTACTCTCTGGGGGAGATTTCCTTCAATTGGTACGTGAACCTACCACCATGATGTATTGGGGACTGGGACACTTTCAAAAAATCATTTTTGGAACAATTCAAAACTTTCATCAATCCAGCAGTGATACATCAACAATTCATATCAATAAAAAGGGACCCAGCTAAAATAGTTTCATGCTTCAATCATCGCTTTCATATGGCCTACCGCAAGTTAGAAACACCGTACACAATTCTAGTTGAAGCTGCCATCCAAGTTTATTTCAATGCCATGGATCCTCTTACTGCAATTTTTTTGAGAAGACTTCCTGTAGAAAATATTGACACGTTGGACAAAGTCTTTGAAGAAGCAATCATGTTCACAAAGCAAGCTAATCCTAATGGAGGAGGAATGATGCTTCCAACGCAAACACTTCCTACCATGCCAACGGTTCCTGTGGGAGCACCCACTGTACCTAGTCAGTTCATACCTATGAACCCAGTTCCATTGCAATAGGTACCTGCTCCACGAACTCAAGTGATAACATTCCCAGGGTATGAGCCCCCGAAAACAGCCTTCTTTGAACAAAAAGCAATGGTTCCTATGGAAACAAATAACAATCTCCTTTCAGAAGTTGGTCAGATGAAGAAGACCATGTCACAGATGAACAATGAGTTGACTCGTCTTAGATTGTCACAAGGAAAAAGTAACATATCCTAGAGAAACAATTTTGGCCCCTACAACAACAATTTTGGTCAAAATTACAACAGGAACTTCAACAATAACAGTAACAACGACGCAGGAAATAATGGTGGAGGGAACGACGTCAATCCTCCTGATCATAACAATGGCTTCCAAAGACAAAATCGACAATGGAGCACTCGACCAAATAATGGAAGTATTCTTGCTGATAATAACAACATTCAGTATGCTGATATTAATCAGTATGATGATATGCCTAGCAATGATGTTGTGTACTATAATGGTAATCAGGATGTGAATCAAAACCCGCCAATGAATGATAATCTGCCTCTTGTTCAATTCAACGCAATGCTATTAGAATCTTATGATCCTACACAGAATGTACAAGTGGAACAACAAGCAAATGAAGAATTCTTGTTCCCTTTTGGTCAAGAACCCAATCTTCAACATGATGAGATGTTTGCCTTTCAAAATGATAATCGAAACGCATATAATCTTAGAAACAAGAGGGATGGAATTCCTCCTGGTTTGCAACCAACTCCACCTAATCCTAGAGCAAGCAACAATCCACCACCGGTAAGGCCAGCCCAAGGAGGACCACAGTATCAGAATCAGGTGAACATACCAACAATACTAAAGAACCCTGCTTGGTGTACTGAAAAATATAACGCAGTTGAAGACCTGAAGAAAAAAAAGGCCAATATGTTCATGTTCGACATGTTGCAGAATTGTCCACAACAAAGAGAAGCACTCATGAAGACATTGGATAATACAAAGGTCTGCCATAATACAAATAATGTCCCTCAAAAGATGGTGCCACAACAAGTAAATGCTGCAGAAGCAATGCCCACTATGTTTAAGGAAAAAATCAAGGTACCCCCATTTTTGCTGAGCATAAGGATATATGGGAAGAATCTTCACAATTGTCTTATTGATTCAGGAGCTTCGTGTAATGTGATGCCATTATCAATAGCTCAAAGGCTAGGATTTGATCCTCAACCCTCTAACCGAGTGGTAATACAGTTGGATAAAATAGAGGTAAAAGTCATTGGAGTATTAAAAGATGTGCGGATACAGCTAATAGTTGATCCTTGGATCTAGGATATTGTTGACATACATGTGGTGGACATCCCAAAAACATATAGATTACTCCTGAGTAGGGAGTGCCTGAGTAGGGAGTGGACAAAAAGTCTTAGAGGATGGTTCTCCACAGATTTCACTCAATTATGGGTACCCTGGAAAGGTTTGAACAATCAAATCAAGATAGATGTTGAGCCCAAATTGAAAACAATGATTATGGATTACAATGCCCCGAATGAGGTAGCATTCTTACAATCTAACTTGGGGTCGTATAAAGTGATGGCATTGGACCTAGTTCCAAACAAGACATCTCAAGAGCAAAATGAACAACCTAAGGTTTTGGTCCCCAAAATTGAGATCGTGACACAATTCATAGAAAGTATGGTGACTAATCTATAGTATTTAGGAAAGAAAGCTAACCCTAGTGTCCTCCTCCTTCCAGGATTTTTTCAGTTGCATAAAGTTAGTCATTCAGAGTTCGAATGTTCGGCATGCCAAGAAGCAGTAGCGAAAGTTTTGACACAAATAATGGGAAAAAAAAGTACGAAGACCTCCAGCAAAGAAGTTATCCAAAGTCAAAATTCAGTGAATTCATCCAACTATATTGAGCAAACTGAAGAGGAAAGTCAAGATTTAAATGTATCATACATCGATACCTCTTTAGATGGTGGAGGTTTGTCTTCTCCTCCTCCCGGGATGATTAAAGTTCAAAGAAGAAGACGATATGTCAAAGGTAAAGGATGGACTTTAGTAGTCATTCATCCTAAACCTAAAGTCGAACATATCAATGGGCTAATAGGGTAAATTTAGGAGAAGCAAGAAAAACACACTCTTCCCTTATCCTTTCGATATGAAGGAGATTCATCAAGCCCCACACAAGAAAAGTTACAATGGTTTCCCAAGAAATAGTTGTTCAAGGCTCAAGTAAAAGAAAAGTTGAGGAAGAATAAGCACAAAGTCAAAAAACCCAAGGAAAATACAGTTTGGACACTCTGCTTCGATGGTTCCAGATGCAAATCAGGAGCTGGTGCAGGTATTGAACTAATCAACCCAAAAGGTAGGTCTTTCTATGCCGCATATCATTTGCAGTTTAGATGTACTAATAATGGCGCAGAAAATGAAGCCTTGATTCGAGGACTTCTCTTTACATTGGAAAAGGGAGTTACTCCTCTTATAATCGAAGGAGATTCTCAACTAGTGATAAGACAAGTAAAATCCATATACTCATGCAATGACAAAATATTAATCGCTTACAGAAAAAGGGTATGGGATATAATGGATGACTTTCAAGCTCTCAACATCAAATCCATTCCAAGAAGAAGGAATGTGGTACTGACGCCCTTGCAATTTCATCCATTCCCGATAATATCACAAACTTTTAGGTCTTTCAAGATGATCAACATATACTCGAGTTTATTATGTGCAGTCACCATTTCCAAGGACAAGAGATTGATGATACACCTGAAGACAAGCTTGAAGATGATGAGATTGAGGATGACGATGGAATCCTTAATTTGAAAACCAACAATATTCTGAAAGGGATGGTTGAACTTGAACGCATCTTCGATCGCGACGAATCAGCACTCAATAGAAGGGCAACTCAAGAGAAAGAATCGAAGAATGTGACTCATACAATTTAAGCACGAATGAAGAACCAAAAATGGTGCAAATAGGGAAAGCATGCAATCAAAAGCAAAGGGATGACATGCTCAAGTTTCTCACCGAGGATAAAGATGTGATTTCTTGGAGTTATGAAGAGTTAAAGACTTATGATCCTAATATTATCACACATGACATCCCGTTGAAACCAGATGCTAAACCTTTTCGGTAGAGACAACGACCAGTGAATTTGATAATCGAACCATTGATAATGAAATAAGTTAAGAAATTAATGGATGCTAAGATCATATTTCCTATCCGTCATTCCACCTGGGTAGAAAATTTGGTCCCTGTACGGAAAATGACTAGAGAAATTTGCCTTTGTATCGACTTTTGTAATTTGAATTTGGCATCTCAGAAGGATAACTACCCTCTACCCTCGCTAGATGAAGTGTTGCAAATCCTTAATGGTTCAAAGATGATGTCATTCTTGGATGGTTACTCAGGATATAACCAAATCATGGTCGATGAAGAAGATAGGCTAAAGACTGCTTTCACAACCAAGTGGGGAATGTTTGCCTACTGAAGGATGCCTTTCAGGTTGATTAATCCAGGTGCTACATTTCAACGAGAAATGGATGAAGCTTTTAAAGGATTAATAAATAGATGTATAGTCATCTACATGGATGACTTGACTGTCTTTTCAAAAGATTGAAGTACTCATATTTCTGATCTGAGGTAGGTATTTAATAGATGTCATAGGTACGACATATCACTCAATCCCAAGAAATGTTCGTTCGATGTTACTAAAGGAAAGCTCTTGGGACATGTCATTTTTGAGGTTGGAATTTCAATTGATCCTGATAGAGTTGAATCAATTCTGAAGTTAGTACCCCCTCACAGTCGGAAGGAGTTGAAATCTTTTTTTGGAAAGATAAACTTTGTACACAAATTCATAAGTGGTTTCACGAAAATAGTCTGCCCCCTCAATGATTTACTCAAAAAGGGGGCTAAAATAGAATGGGTACCAGAGATAAAGAAATCCTTCCAAGATATTAGGGTTGCCATTGCCACACCCCCTATTTTGGTAAGCCCAGATTACGAGTTACCTTTCAAGATCTATTCCTTTGCTTCCGAACATTCTTGCACAAGGATCTTGACGCAAAAAAGAGAGAAGGAAGATGAGCGACCCATTGCTTTTATGAGTTGTCCTCTAAAGAATGTAGAGTTATAATATTCAAATCTTGATAAACAGTCCTTTGTGTTAATCAAGGTAGTGAAGAAGTTCCGTCACTATATACTTAGAAGTAAAGTGTATGCAATTGTACCATACCTAGCAGTAAAAATGCTTTTGATGTAGAATGAATTTGGCGAAAGAAGAGGAAAGTGGATGGCAATACTTCAAGAATTTGATCTAGAGATTCAACCTATGCATTTAGTTAGAGGTCAAGGATTATCCAAAATGATCGCTGACAACCAAGAAGGAAATCAAAAGGAATTCAAATTTGATGATGAAACTGATGAAGAAGATCAAAAGAAGATGGTTGTATCACAAGTTGATATCAATCAAGGTTTGGTGACAGATGTGTGGTACCAGGATATTGCTTATTATCTCCTACAAGATCAATGCCCCAAACGGATGAACAGTTCGCAACGTAGGGGACTTAAGATGAAATGCGAGTCTTACAAGTTACTTGATAACAAGTTGTATAAAAGGAACTACGAGGGGATTTATTTGAAATGCTTTGGATGTGGAGAAGCTAAGGATGTCCTGGAATAGTTTCATGACAAGTATGGTACAGGACACGGTTCAGCAGAAGCCACAGCACACATGATTTTAAGGTTGGGTTATTTTTGGCCCTCAATATTCAAGGATACATTTGAACATGTGCATTCCTGTCATACATGCCAAACTAGTGCTAACAAAGAAAGGCACCCAGCAATGCCACTTCAACCAGTATACGAGGTGCACCCTTTCGTAAAGTGGGGACTGGATTTCATTGGTCCAGTAAACCCACCGTCATCAGCTAGACACACATTCATCCTTACAGCTACCGATTACTGCACACGTTGGACAGAGGCTGAGACTTTCAAAAATTGCACTGCTAAGGTGGTGACAGACTTTTTGGAAGAGCACATTGTTACTAGATTTGGAATGCTGTTTGCTCTTGTATGCGACAATGGATCTACATTTGCATCCGCATTTTTAACACAATGGGCATTTGAAAACAAAGTCATCATCTGATTCTCTTCAAATTATTACCCACAAGGAAACGGGGTAGCGGAGTCTACGAACAAAAATTTGATCACTGTGATAAAACGACTGCTAAAGGAGAACCCTCAAGATTGGCATACACAATTAAAATACGCCTTGTGGATAGATCGGGTCAGAGTAAAAAAGGCTTTGGGTACTTCTCCCTATCTACTTGTTTACGGGCAAGAATCGGTATTCCCGCTCAATCTTAAGATTCTTGTTTTAAAATTCATGAGTGGGTATGCGGATGACATTGACAGAGTGCAAATCTGATTGATGAATCTTCTAGAAATGGAAGAGAAATGAACAACTACATTGGAACACATGGCTAAACATCAAGCTGTTGTCAAGAGATGGTTCGACAAGAGGGCCACTATAAAATCTTTTAGGATTTCTGACCTAGTCCTACTTTGAGATAAGGCGAAAGAAAAGCCGAGAAGCCATACTAAGTTTCAATGCTTGTGGACAAGCCCATATTATTTTGAAGCCTAAAAAAAAAAAAGAAAAAAAAAAAATTTTAAAAAGAAAAAAAAATTTAAAAGAAAAGAAATTTTAAAAAAAGAAGAAGATTTGTTTGATTTCAAGTTGTTTGTTTGCTTTCAGTCATGTGTTTCCTTTCAGTTGTGGTTTTGTTTTCAAAGTTGAGTGCTAGGGGGTAAGGTGTACTTGAGATTTTTCTCAGGATTCTACTAACAACTCTTTGGTCCCAATTTTAGGAAGGGGTATTTCTTTGTCAAAACATTCAAACGATTATGCGTTATGCACCAACCAAACATTGGACATTTCTTGTGGAAATAAAGAGTTTTTCAGTCAGGAAATCAGGACTCTAGACCAACAAGTTCTCAACACTTTGAAAATCTTAAAATTTGATCATTTTAGGTGTTGTTGGATTGAAGTCAAAGATGGTGAGGTATGATTCAAGCTCCAACTGGTTCAAACGGGAGGGGTCTCCTCAAAGATAGCTAAGACCGTTGATTTGTGTGAGAGTTTCTAAAAAGTTCTAAAAGAGGAACGCAAGGGATGTTCAGAAGATATTGAATCCGTGAAATGACACTGATGTTCTGACTACACAATCTAAGCATAGTCAAGATACAGAAGATTAAAAAAAAAAAAGAGAAACAGTGTTAAGAATGATGGATTCCAAAGATCTGAAAAGGCTCCAAGATATGTTCTCAAAACATAATAGCTTATGTTCAAAGTATTGCTCTATCAAAAGTGGCATTTCAAACAACATGGAACAATTCTTCAAAAGACCTGAAAATCAAAAGAACGTGACATCCTGCCAAGAGCCCTCGAACTGATTCTATCATCTGGTCAATCAATTGGTTGATAAAAGTTTTCGTGGAGATTCTGAACAAATGAGCTATGAGGAGTGGAAGATCATTTTTGAGTTGTCAAAAAATTTCAATGGACTACATCCTAAGGCATCGAAGGGAACGAATTCATAACGCACACACTAAGCTTCAAAGTTTTGAGTCCTGGTATTTTGACTATGAAGTCATTCGAAATAAGCCTAAGATGTTCAAAGCTAGGTTGATGTCCAATACACGTCGGAAGGATGCTTGCTGATAAAGAAATGCTTAACACATTTCTTCCTTTTTTGGGGGCTATTTGTTGTGGTATTCACAACACATGCCCCATTCCGAGTTCGGAATGGGGACCCCCTAACTTCTTCTTTTTCGACTCCTGACTCTCATTTTGAGAATCAGGAGAAGAAAATTAGTTGATTAGTTAGATTATTTGAATTACAAAAAAATATAAATAAATAAATAAATAAATTTGAAATTAAAAAAATTTTTAAAAAAAAAAAAACCACAAGTAAAATGAAATTGGTTTTTGAGTATCATTTTTTTAATGTGTTTTATGTATCCAGTAATTAATTATTTTTTCTTTTTGTGACATGCAGGTAATATAATCTAATCGCGTAAACATCTGAATCAATAGCAAAGCAAGTCGTATACAAGTATCAAGGCATAACCCCGAAGTCACAGTTACACAATGAACACTCTGAGATCAAAGACACAGAACTTGGACACACAGACTTGGGAGAATTTTTGAGGGTTTGTAATAACCCAACTGAAAGATCTTCTTTGAGATCCGCCTTAATACAGTCTAGATTGGTAAATGCAACATCACATCCTGAGGTTGTTCAGTCAGCTGAATTGATCATGACCTTATCCTGACATTTTGTTCCCGAGGAAAGGGTGGTAAAGAGTGTCACTAAGGAAGTAGTCTTGGATCTATGACCTGATAATATTGAGAGAATCTTTCACTTACCTAGAGCCGATCAGTTTATCAGGCTTTCATATGAAGCAGCTAAGAGGTGGCATAAAGATCATCACCAGGAGGCCATGGACATTATATATTCCTCATACTTCATTGAGAAGACATCTTGAGGAAAGACAATCAGCAAAGTTGATATGGCTCGAGGATATATGAGGGATGACATTGGATATTCAATCATTCTCCTGAGAAGAGTTATGGGACTGCCAGCAGTAGGTCATCTCGCTCCATTCACGGTTAACTTCATTGAAACCATCAGACACGTAAAGATGCCACTAGATTGGGCTACCACACTTAGTGAGAACTTGTGTGGTCAATTGCAGATAGTAAAGGACAAGAAGAAGTTCTATATGACTTCTTATGTGATTTATCTACTTGCAGCAAGGGCCACCGACTATCTCGGGTTGTATAAAAAGGGCAGTATGCAGGATACTAATGCATGGCCTTATATAGTTTATCCTCAGCTAGTTAAGAAAAAGATATCGCCGCAAAGTAAAGAGTACCAGATTGTGAATGATGCCTTTATCTTCGCCATCTTTCGATTCATCGAAGGCGACTATGGAAAGAGATTGTCTGATGAGGCCAAGGCACAAATCACAGCTCTTGGTGCAAATTTTATCTAGTTCCAGACATTCACATACATTCGGGTCGGTGGTGCATCTATCCATCCAAAGAAGCTCCCAAGGTACCCAAGTGATAAGTTGGTTCTGATGGAAATTTCTCGGCAAATTGAGTCAGCCTATGAGAGGATCAAGAAACAACGAAGGCCTTGTTGGGATTGGCCTTTTGTAATAGGGGCATACCAAGTAAAGCGAAAGCATGATATCCCAACCTTTGAGTGGGAATGGGAGAACTATCCTCTTGAGCAATATAACTCTCCTTGGTTGTTCTTTGATAGTGTTGGTAAAGTGGAAAATTTGGCAAGAAAGGAATTCTACCACAAGGACACTATTGAAGATCATTGGATGAATGCCACAAATGACTATGATGTCCATATTAGGGACTATTGTAGAATGACTTTGTATTTAGTAGAGAAAGCTCTCCATTTGACCATCCCAAATGAGATAGGGATACAAGATTCATAAGAGCTATTAGATCCCTTGTTTAATACAAATAAAGTTGGCGAGAGGCCCATTCTGAATGTAGAAATTGATAGAGAGGAAGGGGATGATATTAATCATCGAGCAAGACATGTCGTTAGAATGACAAAGAGTTGGATCAAGAAACCTTTTCTGCTTGATCCAATTCCGGATACAGTGATATTCCATATACATGCTCACCCAGAAAAGGTAAAGGGGAGGAAAGTCACAGTTCCTATCTTTGCGCTCCAGTCTCCTATCAGGCCAAAAATGATCTACCAGCTTGATCGTCCAGTGGGATATTACCATCCACCAGAGAAGAAGAAAGAAAATAGGAAGAGAGCCTCTCCTCAGAGGATCCAGATAGAGCATGTTGAAGAACAGGCCCCTTTGCAGCAACATGAATCTACTCCCCAGGACCCCCACAACTCTGGGATTTCTCATTTCCAGGTTGATTTTCCATTGCCTCCTATTTTGTCAAGCCAGCAAGGGGAGGGAGAGATTCTAGAGACATCCATTCCTTTGATGCATCAAGAGCTCGCTTCTCCTATGGCTCCACAGAAGCAAAGGAGGGTCAAGGTCAGAATGAACAAGAGGCAAAGAGTTTATAAAAGATTAGTGCCTAATCCCTCTATTCCTAAAACTATTCTGGAGGAAACAGATGAGGATGAAACAGAGTCAGATGGGGAGGAAGATTAAGTGCCTCTACAAGGGAGAACCCAACTTGCCAAAGCTATAGAATTGGAAAGAAAGAAGAATGTCACAAATATCCCGCCACCCACCCAAGTTGAAATAGTAGAGCTCTCTTCGTCAGAAGATGAAGTACAACGATGGGTGAATGAGCAAAGAGAGCTAGGTGATAATATTCTCTCCATTCCAAATTTTGATTTTATGCCAGTGGGTACAGAATTGGTTGGAGATAAGATTAGAGATACTCCTATAGGTGAATCTCAATAGCAAGATGGGATGCAGATGCCATCTGAGACACAAGGTCCTCATTCAACGCCCCCATCTTCACCTCAATCTATATGGTAGATAGGGTTTTAGTGAAACCTCCACCTCCGAGTTTAGAAGAACATGTTCAGAAGGAATCATCATTACAAGGAGAACCAGAACCAAGGGTTACTAGTGAGCCATCAAAAGAGGCACAGGTAATGGAATGTATACAACAGCCTTCTCAGGAAGTTGAGGATCAAACTACGGGATCTACAGAAACTGAGACTACAGAAGAAGAACCCTCACAACAGGAAACTCCAAGAAAAAATGACAAAGGGAAGGAGGTAGTTGAACACATCCCTTCATCATCTAGAGGTAAGGTTGGAGAAAGACATATCCCGAGATGGTTCCGGAAGGAAATAATGAGAACTGCTAAGCATCAATTATTTGCTTCAGAAGATGATATCTGTGACATTGCAAAGATTTTGAGCAAGCCTGACTCTCCATTATAGGATGCAACACCATTTGCATTCATTACCACTACTTCGAATCAGGACCTATTTGCTCAAGTGGCTCATCCCCCAAAAGTTACAGATGAAGAAGTTGTCAGCCTTCAGGACTATCAGGTAAAGGATATCACATTAGGGAAACCTACACGGGATACTTCTCGACAAATGATGACTATGGGAGTCAAAGAGGTTCTTAACCACATGGAATGTGATGAGATTGAAATCAGAGCACTTCGAAGGCAAGTTGAGATCTTGAAAGGATATCTTGCTAAAGTTATTGGTCCTCTTGACTCTGAACGCCCCGAGGAGACTTTGACTACCATTCTGAAAGAAGGGGAAGGTGCACGGCTCAATCCATTTTTGCGAGCTTGTCAGGATTGGCAAGACAACCTTGAGGATAGGGGTATCACTATAATTATAGGAAGTTTGAAATTATTGCACGCTACACAAGACAATATTGATAAGATCGTGGCAATTTTGAGGCAGGATTTCAGCATTATGGATGAGGTACGAGTTTGGGGCAAGGATTTGCAAATTCTATAGGCCATAAAAGGACAAAGGTACCACATTTTGATTGATGTATATACTGGCGAATAACTAGACATAATAGATGATTGGATAGAAAAGATTGCAAAGGGAAATAAAGTGATGGAAACATTGCATGATGAGATACATAGGCTCAAGGACCAAGCTCGAGAGTGAATTTTGGAAGCAGAAAAGCTATATAGTGATGCATGCTTGGATATTTTTGAAGATGAAGAACGGGAGAAGCTTTTACTAGTTGAGGTAGTTGTGGAAAACTTTAGAAAAACTTTAGAGGAAGCATCCAGTGATGAAGATATCAGACAAGCCTTCAGGACAGAAGAAGCATTGTTAGAGTTGGATACCAAACTCGGGGATTTTGCAGAAACTTAGATTGAGGTGGAAAACTATAGACAGAAGGTCAAAGATAAGTATGAGGCTTTGGATCTTCCCGATGTCACTAAAATTATTGAGATTATAGAGAAATTTAAGGGCAAATATCCAAACATATCTTTAGGATGAAGATGAACAAAACCCAGATGCCAGAATTTCAATTTTGACACTTAGAAAGTTTTGAGGTTTTTTGACTCAGTCAAGGTCCACAGCTTCACAGATCCGCAGGTCCATAGGTACGTAGCTTCGCAGATCCGCAGGTCCGTAGCTTCGCAGGTCCGCAGGTCCACAGCTCCGCATTTTCATGAGGCTTTGCAATTCAGAAGTGCACCGACAGTCAACTGCCAGTTCCAAAAATAACACTTTCCATCCATTGGAAACACATTTTGATGGCAAGATAACTCTGACACACATCAAGTGAAGGGCTAGCTTCTATTTTTGGTGTCTCCATGTACTTCTACTTCGACTGATGGCTTCTTTCTATTTTCTCTCTCATGCTTTCATTGTTTTAACATGTAAAGGGCTCATGCATCCAATTAATGAATAAAATATCGATGGAGTCACTCCAATCATCAGTTAGATTACCAATTTGTATATATTTAGTTTGTTTTAATGTTTTAAAGGTATTTTTATTGCATTAAGATATCTCTCACTCTCAACACAAATTGAAGAGACAATTTCTTATAAATACCCCATTGTAAAATGTAAAAAGGGTCGTCGTTATTATGCAATAAAATTATGCTTTTGGTGCTAGCATTTGGAGTGTAGTTATTCTTGCCTAAATGTGTCATTGTTTTGTGGATTTTATTCATAAGATTGTGATTGAGCCAAAGGTTTATTGCATTGTTTCTGGTTGTGCGATCTTTTAGTTCTGGTGTTTGCTACAGATATATGAATTCTATTGACGTAACGAGCTTGAGAAGAGATCACCCGATTGTGTCTACATAGCTTTTTGTCTCACATGAGCGCACTTTTTGTGGCCTTGCAATTTGATGAAGAGTGAAACATCGTTCGATTTGTTAAAGATTCTCACCGACGATTGCATCAGTGGATTCTAGGAAGCACTACTCCTGTTTGCATTGGTTTCCTACTAATTTCTTTGAAGGTTTAACTCATAGCGTGTTGTGTTCTGTAGCTTATGTCCGTTTAGGAATTTCAATTTCAAGTTATTTGATTTCATGTTATTTGCTTTCAATTTCATTATTTTCTTTTCTAACCCCCCTGTTAGAATAGGACCTCATAGTAAGTTGCATTGTTAGAGTTGCCTTCATTAAAAAATATATATATATATACAAAAACATTGTTCTTTTTGGTGTGATATTTTGAGACAGCGAACAGATTTTATTTGATTCCAAGGTAAAGAGTTTTTTGAACCAGCAAAGGCCTCCTTGTGAACATTCACATTTATCTTCTACTGAGTGGATTTTGGTACGTCGCAAGACAAACACTGAACCTTGGAGTGGATCCTTAAAAAGATTTGCTTTTCAAGAGAGGAATTACACTATGGATTCCTGCCGTTGACCTCGTGCAAAACGAACACCCAACAACTCCTTCTTTTACTCAAATTAAATCTATTAACTCCCTTTAATTTGGAAATTACCCTTGACGACTGAACTTCACCTTTAATCTTGACCGTTGATTGAAATCGATCTCAACCATTGATGAATTTCAGGAAAATCTATTTAAGAGACCCTCATCTCTTTATTTTGAAAGGTTGAATGAGAATTTGCATCGAATTGTTGCTGGAATTCATACTCACATTTGCTCATATTCACATATGCAAAGATAAAGTTTGACCAAAAGTTGACTGAATTTAACCACGGTTCACTTGAGTTGACTAGTTTCAAAAAGAATTTTGAAATAATTAAAGAAAATTATTTAATTAAATGGAGTACTTACTTCTAATTAATTAAACAAAGTTATTTAATTAAATGAGAAGCCATTCCTAATTAATTAAATGAAGTTATTTAATTAAATAAGAAAAGTTTCTCTAATTAATTAAAGATTATTTAATTAAATAGAACAAGTAATTATGAGAGCATATCTCATTTTATTAAATTAAATATCTCAACAAAATCTCTCTTCAGTTCAAAAAGGGAAATTCCCAGTTCACTATTGATAAAAAATGAGTTAAATCAGTTAACTCCTTTTTCTACTCAAATTGAATTAGTTAACTACTTATTTTACTCAAATTAAATTTGTTAACTCCCTTTAATTTGGAAATCTCCCTTTATGACTAAACTTCACCTTTAATCCTGACAGTTGATTGAAATCGATCTCAACCGTTGATGAATTCCAGGAAAGTCTATTTAAGAGACCCTCATCTCTTCATTTTGAAAGGTTGAATGAGAATTTTCATCGAATTGTTGCTAGAATTCGTACTCACATTTACTCATATTCACATATGCAAAGATCAAGTTTGACAAAAAGTTGACCAGATTTAACCACGTGTAATGCCCCGCCAAGGGATCCAAAGAATTAACCTAGAATTTCATTAAGTTTGGTAACATTTTTTTTTGAAATAACATGAAAGTAAATACCACATATAACTTGTACTTAATAACAGAAGCAATAGCAATGTCCATCTGAAAGTAAACATAACATACATAATCAATTACATTCTTTTAAGATCCCTTAACATTGAATTACATACATGAATCCATCTAGTACAACATCCACATGAAATAATAATGATAAGTCCAATGTTTAAATATTACATTTAAAATGCTCATTCATCATCTGTACATGTCACAGGGTATGACAAGCTCAAAGAATATACATATGTACAATAAGGTACATCATCCTATTCTAATCCATGATACATCAAAGTAAAGATAATCACATGATACACATGATACATCATCATAGAAGTCATATACATCCATCATAAAGATGAAACAAAATAAACTAAGTGCATGGTTCCTCCCAACCGTTAATAACATCATTAGACCATCGTGGGTCCTAGCCATCCCTCCGTGCGTAACATCCCAAATCACCGAAGGGATCATCGATATTAACATAGTAAGAATGTCACTCCTTAAATATACAACATAATATGTAAAAATAAATCTAACATGCAAATATAAGCATAAGATAACATCATCTAACATATGCTAATCATCAATGAAAGGATACATATCCACCATCACGAAGGACGCATCAGCCACAATGTCTCAATGAATCTCAAATGATAAGAGTGGAAAATACACCACCACCTGACCGCATAGTACCTAAGTGGTCCACTCCCTCCATGCTGAGGAGATAATCTCAAGTCCCAAATAGGTTATCAAAATCACATAGCATAAATCCCTATAATCTAGGAATCCTAAAAGTATACTAACTCAAAGGTTCCAATCACGAAACTGACATCTACTTCCCAGAGGCACACAATGACATGTAGGAACCTACTATGCAAGCGGGAAAGTGTCATCGCATTTATCTCGTACAAGTTACCCTGGTAGTTAGCTAAACTCCATTTCTCCATACAGATCTCATGCGGTGACTAGTATCCTCTCATACTGACAAGGCATACTATGGAATGCAAGGTCAAAACCATGCATTCTCACTACTCTCATCCTAGCCTATACAAGCACTCAAGGCATGGGCGAGAACAAAAACTCTTATCTTTTTAGGTTCATTTATTTAGTATTAGGTGTGAATGTTATCACTTATTAATTCAACTTACAATGAGTTACCCTAGCAGCCTCTTAGGGCCCCGACCCCCATTGCAAGCCACTTCTCGTCACTACATGCAGATATCCTACCCTAAAGCTCATGGAATCATAAATCTCAAAATCACAAAAGATAATCCATAGTAAAATCATCAAATATGCATAAAAGCATCAAATCACCATGAGCAAATATACATAGAAAATCATGATCACAACAGCTCTCTATTGGCAACTGAAGCATCACTAATAATCAAAAGTATCCAATGGTTCTTAATAACCAAAATATATCTCAATAATACTGATCGAAGACTCCAAAAATGGTTGAGTCAAATATTTCACAACATGACATCATCAAGGATAAATCCACATTTCAGTCTCATCATGGCGACTAGAATATAACCAAGGATAACTGATCGATGAGAAAAAATAATGGTTAAGTCAAGTGTCTCATCTATAACAGTTAGTATTACAACCAATACATAGAGCATTCCATCACATAACCATGGTTGGGTTTATAAAGATTGAGATTAAAACATCATCATGACATCACAATCACATAACTCCCAAGCCTCTAGTAGACGTCCTATAACTGGTCAACACTAGTCAACCCAAAACCCAAAAAAAATAGCATAAAGAATACACAATGTAAACACATGTTTTGGTTTTGCTAAATTTTCAATTTTGAATTCAATGCAAAGGTCTCGGTTTATGTTTCCCAAACTATTTCAAGTGGAGAGTTTTACCTAACCCATGTATTTGTTTGATAGATAAAAAGTTTCTCCATTAGACTCAATTTCCTAATTGCTCTAATAATATTTTGTTTACATAAAATTTGTTTTCAAAAGACATTTCCAATGAATTCAATATTATCAACAAAATTTACATATTTCCAAAAATTTGACTTATAACACATTCTAATAATTATACTTAATTAAACTAAATTTAATTAAGTTAATTATTACTATTTCTTAATAATAGTTGATAAATTATTAATCATATTTTTAAATCATCTATCTTTTCAAATTGATCCATCTATATAAATCATTTTAAATAATGTAATTATTGATAATATATATACATATATGCTCTCATATATATATATATATATATATATATATATATATATATATATATATATATATAATAATTAATAACATTATCTAATAATGAACAATACTTAATAACATTATATGTAAAACCGAATAAGAAAATCGTTATGCATAAGCGATATGCTATCGCCTGTACCCTGTGCTTGGCTATACTCGGCGCGGGTGTCGGGTCTGTACCACCCACGGCCGCAGTGAATGCCTGCGACTACTGTCGTTGAACAGTATATGAGTCATGACGTCAGTCGTGTCCGCCGCGACAGTCCCACCAAAATATTAAACAGTGGAAAGGGAGGGGGTTACGGGGTACAACCCACCCCTCCATATGAAATTTTATGTATATTTCAATTGCAATTTCATTTTACCATTGACATTCGGTTTTAATAAAGAAATTTATAAACGTTTTACAAGAAATGAAATTCGCAGAGCGATACGACATTTGAACTTTCAATATGTTTATATATATACATATATGTATATATGTGTATATGTATATATATTTAAATTTTTATATATATGTGTGTGTGTGTGTGTACATATATATATATATATGCAGAATTTTTATAAACATATATATATATATATATAAATATGCATTAAAAATGCAGATCTAAGATCATATATATATATATATATATATATATATATATATATATATATATATATATACGATTCTAAAATATTTACCCTTTAAATTTTCTCAATAACTTTCTAATGGATTTGGCTATAATTTAAACCCTAGCCCCATCTTCCTTTCAGATCTATAAAATTCTCAAATAAATTTGATTGCCCATATTGAAAATGCATACAATAAAAATATGAAATTCCTCAGAAGACATGTGGAAGACACGAAGAAGACAAGAATGTATGATGCGGAAATAGCATAAGAAAAATCACAAGAATCTACCTGGATTCTGATGCTAATTCGTTTTTCCTCAGAAAACCCGCAGAGCAAGCTCCCTTCTTCATAACTCTCCAAAAAACTCTCGAATCCTTCAATGCTCCAATTGCTCTCCAAAAACTCTCGAATCCTTCATTGCTCCAATTGCTCTCCAAAAACTCCTGAATCCTTCAATGCTCCAATTCCTCTCCAAAAACTCTCGAATCCTTCAATGCTCCAATTGCTCTCCAAAAACTCTCTCAAGCTTCTAAGAATGCCTGAATATAAAGAGCTCTCAAGAAACCTTTGGAATGTTTCTTGAAACCACTGAAAGGTGTCACCAACTAAGCATGGGTCTTTTTCCACCTTTTTTGGTGAGTCATAGAGTTGTAGACACCTTGTGCTTAATTGATGCACTAACCCCCGTGTTGACACATGTTAATTCCCATCCAAGCTTATAACTCCAATTTACTTTTTAAATAATTTCTATTTAAATATTTATAACTCCCATTTTAATTTTTATAACTTTTATTATTATTATTTTATTTATTACTTTATTATTATTTTATAATTATTATTAATTTTAATTTCTAGTTTTCTCTTATTTAATTCTTTTCCTCAATAATTCACATTTAATTAATCACAATCAAAATATCAAAGATCATGATATTTTATTAATTTTCTCAAATAAATAATTTATTAAGTAAATCTATTTGTTAAGACTTAATTAATGGAAAATTCACCATAGACCTCCAAGATAAAATATGAAAACCCATCATAGAACAAATCATACAAAATAAATCTAAAGGGTTAAAAATCACAAAATATGTCATCCGACACATTCGGTGGGTACTCAACTCTGATAATTGTCCTAACTCACTAGGAAAAATGGTTTTTAGGTTTGGGATTTGGACTTGAGAATTTATCTCCCTTCTCTTATCATTGAGATAGTATAATAGGGTATGCTCATCCTGACAATTCAGGAAAGTCGATACCCGGTACCTGTAACCTACAGAAAACCATGCATGTACATACCATATATAATGCTAAGCTAAATAGACAATGGCAGGAAGTGGTGCATTATGTAGATCCCGACTAAGCAGGTGACTATGACTCCCTTAACCACATTAGAAATGTCATACAATAAGAAAACACGCACACCATACACATGCAAGTATGGGGTAAGTAACCATAATAAATCAGATGAGATGATAAACCATCTAACTAATCATCATTAATAACTGAAAACAATGTAATGATCATCATACATACATGAAAGGTAAAGTCTAAATGAAAACTAGTCTACATAGTCTGATAATAATAGCAACAATAAGTCTAGAAAAGATGTGAATGAGGGTAGGCACTACATCCACCCCCCCTTGGATTAGGCTTACTCCTGGAAGCCTACAAACAAATAGGGATATAACTCCCTCAATCTAGCTGCATCCTCCCAAGTAGCTGAAGAATCATCAGTAGGATCCCATTGGACCCTTACTTGCTCGATGGTTCGACCCCTAAGGGTCAACTCCCGCTGCTCTAGAATACGAATTGGCTCCAAAGCCAGCTGCCCATCCTCTACCTGCAACGCATTCCAATCAAGAACATGTACAATACCAGGAATATACTGCCTAAGCACTGAAACATGGAAAACATCATAAATGCGAGCTAGGCTGGGTGGTAGAGCAAGGTGATAAGCAACTGGGCCAATCCTCTCTAGAATCTCGAATGGTCCCACAAAGCGAGATGCTAGTTTAGAACCCTTCCCATATTGGATCGGACTCTTTTGCGGTCGCACTCTCAAGAAAACCTTATCTCCCACTACAAACTGCTAATCTGTCCTATGAGCATCAACATACTTCTTCTGCCTATCATGTGCCTTAGTCAAGTGCTCACGGATACATACTACCTATTGCTCCATATCACAAAGCATCTTAGGACCCAACAAGATGCGATCCTCAAGGTTGTCCCAACTCAAGGGTGTACGACAAGGACGACCATATAAAGCCTGAAAAGGTGCCATGTCAATGGAACTATGATACCCATTATTGTAAGCAAACTCCACTAGGTAGAGATAGTCCTCCCAATGTGTCTGCCTATCCATCACATACATCCGTAACATATCCTCCAAAACTTGGTTCACTCTCTCTGTCTGACCATCAATCTCTGGATGATATGTCGAACTAAAGTTTAACTGCGCTCCAAGCTCATGCTGCAACAATGTCCAAAATGTGGATGTGAATACAGGATCCCTGTCAGAAATAATCTTTCTAGGAATACCATGTAGTCTCACAATGTCCCGCATGAAGACATTCGCTAAAAAAGTTATTGTGTAGGAAGACCTCATCGGTGAAAAATGTGCCACCTTAGTCAGCCGATCAACGGTAACCATGATAGCATCATGACGTCAAACTGTCATAGGTAATCCTACTATAAAATCCATGGAGATGATATCCCATTTCCAAGAAGGAATGAGGTTAGGCTGCAATAGTCTTGGCGGTGTTGGTGTTCTGCCTTGACTCTTTGACACTCAAGACACTTAGCCACAAAATCAGCAATATCTCGCTTCATCCTGGACCAAAAGAACAAACATCTCAAATCTGCATGCATCTTCTTGACACCTGGATGTGCTGAGTAAGGTGTACGATGGGCTTCTGCTAGAATCAAGGTACGAAGCTCATCCAAAAATGGCACATAAATCCTCCTCAAATGTCTCAAAAGACCATTTGATTCTCAAACATAACTTGCAAACTTACCTTCTAAGGGTCTCCCTGAATCTATCTCTCTGCTCACTTCCTGATACCAAGAATCCATAGGAAGTGCCTGAAGAATTTGACTCCTCAAATCCACACTAAGAGTATTCAATGTTACCACATGTCTCCTACGACTCAAAGTGTTGGAAATATTCAAGATATGACAAGTTACTGAGAGGGGAGGGGTGAATCAGTAACTTTTAAAATTTCAAACAATAAAACTGCATACTGATATATTCACCATTCATCCAAGTAACCTACTGTAAGCATGAAACAAAATCATTTGCAACACTTGAACACACAGATTTGGTGACCCAGAAACCTTCCAAATAGAAAGTAAAACTGGGGTGGGGATGAAACCCACAAAGCTTCGTTACTGCAGTATGAAGTTGGCCGGTTAAGGCTTACAATGACCACTTCTGGTGATCTTCCCTATTAGGAGCACAAAGGATTGCTAGATCCACCTTGTTAGAGGATTTACAAACATACAATAAAGTATGCACTCTGTTAGGAGATTTACAAAAGACTGTTAAGTCTACCTTGTTAAAGGATTTACAAAAACTGATTCACCTGTTAGAATGAAATAGTGGATCTGATTACAACTAATTTCTGATAAGATCCGCTATGCTCTGATTCACCTTGATGTGATAGATAAAACTTTTCTGCTCCAAAACTTGACCTTGCTGAATACCTTCACAACTCAGCACACATACTTTCGCACGCATGTATTTCTTTCACACTTTCACATTTTCATTCATTACCATTACATTTGAATAATACAATACATTGCATATATATACCATCCAAATAAACAATACATGCAAGGTTGGCCAAAACAACAAGTGCAAATCTCTATACAAAGTCGGCCCAAGGTAAAAACTCGGGTTCACTGAACTGACTCGGTGTCCTTCTGATACTCGGCGTCCACTGCGTTACTCGGCATCGTCATGCACTTGGTAGAAGTGAAGGCACGGTCCATACTAAACACTTCGAGTAGTTCTGAACTCGGTAACCACTGGAGACTCGGTAGAAGAGATGTCACTCGGTGAACACTTCTATCTAAACTGTAGCTCGGTGATCAAAGGAAACACTCGATAGAATCTTGTGACTCGATGATAGTTAGTTTCCTTGATAACCGTCTGAGCTCGGTAAAATTAATTTCCTTGATAACCTCAGGAGCTTGGTTATCATGAAGTTCTCGGTCAATACTAAGTACATCTTCACTTGGTCAAAACTGATTCCTTTCTTTACCTCGAACACTCGGTAAACACTGGCTGCTTTGTTCACCTTGATCACTCGGTAAACACTAACTTCTTTGTTCACCTCGATCACTCGGTAAACACTGAGAACTAGGTAAAGCTTGGCTTACAAAGGAATGTCCGGTGAGAGCTCAGTAAGCATTCAGAATCCAATAAGTGTTGTAACTAATGACAAAAATGTATCATAATGCCAACAATCTCCCCCTTTGGCATTAGTGACAAAAACACTTATGAGACAAAATTTATCTGACATGTTGATGACTAATTCTGAATATACATAGCTTCGTTATATACAACTCCCCCATAGAATGTACATACAGTATTTACATGAGCTGTATATCTCTTCCTTTGTACAATTTCTCCGAAAACACTTATTCACCCATAGTATACATATCCAACAATAATCTCCCCCTTTTTGACAATAATGCCAAAGAATAAAAGAATATATATACTTATATAGAAACACCAAAATGAGAGATGAACTCTAAATGTACCTGAAGAATAAGCTGGAGAGTCTTATCCCAATTCTCTTGCAAAATTTGGTAGGTGGAAAGAGCTACTTGAACTTCAGCCAAAAGTTCAATCACATGGTCTGCAATGGAGAAGTTATTATCATGGATTAATGTCTTTGAATGTGCAATGTGCTTCTGCATTGAATCCATGATGGGAAGGATCATGTTTTGGATATCTATCAATGTAGATCGGATCCTTGCCTCTTCTCTCAATAGCTCTGCCTGCTTCTTTGACAAAAATTTGATCCTGAGGTGATGAGATGAGCTTGAACTAGGGTCAAGCTTCAAGTTCTGTGCGCTCACCTTCAGATCCTCATCAATTTTATTTAGTTTCTCTCTTATTCCCTTAGTGTACTCGGTAACATCACAAAGCTTAGCAAAAAGAGATGTTACATTATTAAAAGAATTTTCCATATCTGCCAAAACTGAGGTTAATGCAACCTGATTTATTGCAATGTTCTGGGCAATGTGCCCCAACACCTTATTATCAAATTTCTTTGCTGCACGCTCAATCAGCTTTTCTTGTCCGGAGGCATCTTCATTGAATTTATTAACTGCCTCTTCCAATTGAATCAAAATGTGTTGAGAAGTATCAACATCAATACCTATAGCCTCAGAAATTATGTTTCGGGCATCCTCAATTATCCTGTATTCCTTATCCCTTTCCGATCTTAACTGCATCTGAGTAGCCTTTTTCTCAATAAGTTGACTAGCATACCTCATTTCTTCAATGGTAGCATTATCAAAGTCAATCTTTGGAATTACTATCTCTGTGTCCAAGTCAATGTCTTCAGGAATTTCCTTTCCAGTGATCATAAGTCTTAATGGTTTCTTTTGTTTGACTTCTGAGATGACTGGTTTGACCTTTGGAATAGACACAACAGTAGAGACAGAAGGACTAGTAGTAAAAACTGGGATGCTTGAGGGTTGAGTGCCAATAGGAGTATGTACAGGGTCAAAAATTTGAGTACTGGCCAAAAATGGTGATACACTCAGTAATATAGTATGTAAGCTTACTGTGCCTGAAGTAGATGGCGACAAAATTGTAGAACAAATTGGAGTAGTCAAAATTGGAGAACTCACAACAATACCAACTGATGATGATGGAGTCGAGGAGGCCAACTCGGTAGATGAAGAGGGGTGCAGCTCGGTAGACGAAGAGGGATGTAGCTCGGTAGATGAAGTGGTAGTCACTTCCACTGATGATACCTGGAGCTGAGATATGACAGGTGTAGATGGTAAATTTGGTGTAGATGAACCTGCTGAAGCTGACTCCAACCTTGATGATGTCACAGGTTTAGCTGGGGAGTGAGGAAGGGATGCAATAACTGCTGCTGCAATTTTTACTGGATCATCCTCCTTATCTTCCTCTTCAGCTTCTTCCTCTTTGTCTTCTTCCTCTTTCTCTTCCATCATTGCATGCAACTCTCCTGGTGTAACTGTGATGGATGGAGCGCTATCTGATTCATCACTGCTACTGCTGCTGTCATCATCCTTTATTTCTACTGGGTCTACACTAGGCTTATGTAGATGATAGATTTTTTTCCACATGTTTGTAGCATCATTTACAACATGCTCTATATCTTTAATCAAAATCAAACAAGTGTGGAATCTGATCATCATTTTACCTTCATAGGTTTTCAATTCAGATTTTACCTCTACTCCAGTGAGACTAGGCCGAAGATTCTTTAGGGATTGCTCATATATATCTTTTACCATCTTGGTGGCTAACTCCCATCTTGATTGTACTCTCTCCAGTAGTTCTTTAGAGATATGAGGAGCAATCTGGTCCGGGGAGTATTTCCATTTTCCCATTTTGTTAAGTACCAGTTCCTCAATCTGCATTTTATCTGCATTAGTCCTTGTCTCAAATTTCAATGCCTTGAAATTTGTGATGCCAGCTCCTTCTTCCAATGATTTGAGCCTTTTCTCGAATGTAGGTGCAGGCTTGACCAATACAGGTTCCTGAATACCTTTTCTTGTCCTCCGAGTAAATACTGCAGTAGGCTGCTTCTTGGGCTTGGTAATGATTACCTTGCCTTTCTTCTTTGCCAGTTGCTCTTCTTCTGATTCTTCTTCTCCTTCTTCTTCTTCTTCTTCACTTTCTTTATCTTCACCTTTTCCTTTGGTGGGCATAAGAGGACCTATTGCAGTTTTCAGTTTGGCCACTTTCCTCTTACCTTTGCTGATGGCCTATGGAATTTTGATTTCCAGTTCAATTCTGGCCTTTGCTTCATCATAAGTACCAAAAATCCATTGCCTTGGGTCTACTGGCTCATTTACCAGTGCTTCAATGATATCCCTTGTTTCATCAATATTTACCTCATATGGAAGAGGTTTCACCCATGCAACTCGGGGTCTAACTGTCTGTATGTACACCTTGTCACAGTCAACCATAAAACATACGTCATCTTTATATTCTTCAACAAGCCTAGGAGGAATTCTGAATCGGTTATTCATCCTCTCCTTAAAGTCTTCAAAATAGTTATCCATGATACTATCAAAATTTTCTCCCATCTCTGTTTTAAACTCTTTAATCTGATACAAAATTGGGACATCTTTTCTCCATTCTATGGTTCCTTTTGATGGAAAGAATTTTTGTACATAAAATAGTAAACATATTAACAAAGATCCAAATTTACAGGGGTTATTCTTCGATGTCCTTATACTATCCATGTTCTTGTTTAACTGCTTCAACATTACTTCTGACAGATCAAACTCAAGATTCTTCTTTACAATTTTCAGGGCCAAATCCACAGCTTCACACGGTACACTATTTAACCTGCTGGAACTATATAACTTATATGCAATAATATGTATGCCAAATCTTAGTTCTGAATCTGTTACAGTGTTAACCTTCAAACCTCTACCGTCCCACTCAGCTAGGGTTTGCCTCTGTAACTCATCCCGTCCTAGGGTTTTGGTGGTTTTGGCTTTGCTGAGCATTGGGAGACCCGTGATTTTGTGAATCATCTTCTTGGTTATCAAAACAGGTTGTTCCAACCACAACTAACCATTATGCACTCAACTCAAGATATACCTAATCCATTTGGTTTGAAAGTTTCTAGGCATATGCGCAATGTGAGTCAAACCTTTAGTTTCCAAATGTTTGTGCTCGATTTTGACAGAACCATTTATACATAACTCCGCTAGGGCATTATCCATGTCCAATGTCCCTATTTCTTGAATAGCACACTTAAAATGAGTGCGAATGTCATTCACGAGGAGTACCTTGGGTGGAATCTGTGATTGAGCTCCATTGGGATCGAGTGATTCAGCGATGGCAGGAACGAGCTTGAACGTAGGTTCCTTCCATTCCGTTCCTTTCACAAGCATTTCAGAACCCTTCTTCGCCTTGCTACTGCTGGTGCTTGCGGATGCCATTGCTGCTCGATGAGTGAAAAGGTTTCGTAAGAATACTTCGTTGGAAAATATCTTCAAATTGCTTAAACTCGCTTGAAAGCCTTTTTTTTTTGTGTAAATCTCGAATTTGCGATGAAAAATGAGGTCGAAATCTGCCCTTTTGATGAAAAATTCGCCATTAATGTTCAGTACGGAGGTAGCTGCGATCGATAGACTGTCATCCACTAGCTCGGCTTAAACTTCACAACTCGGTGACCAAAAGAAAATAGGTTAAACCGACCTTAACTCGGTAAGAGAAGAACCAACCATGCTCGGTAAGTGCAACTTGGTGAAAGAAGCCTTATTGCACCCGACTGAGCTCGGTAAGGTCATGTACCGACCATGATCCTGATGTATCTGAAATACTGATTTGAACATATTTTCATTCTAGGACTGCTTAGGATATTGCTTTGTAGATATAGTCCTGGTCTTATCCTGATGAGTCTTAATTGGAAATGGTAGAGTCACTCACTTCTTGAGTGACCATTCCATCACTTGAATTATTTGGCTCGGTAGACTTAGGAATCCATTGCTGCTTCATTTGCTTCCGAATATTATCTACTTTGATTTTCTTCTCATCCTCGACTTTCTTTATGTTCATGCAGTTTTTAGATATATGACCAAGTTCTGTACATGTATAACATCTTACAGTGGTATCCCTTTTTCTTAGGTGATGCCTTGCACAGTTTATGCCAGTATGACCATATTCTTCACAATAATGACATCTGCACCAAGTGTTGTAGTCCCAACCAAATATTGCTTTGACAAGTTGTTCAGCTGGATTAAATGATTTGGATTTGCATTGTGATGCCTTATGACCTTGCTTTTGGCATTTGTGACATTTACCTTCAAATTTCGGTTTCTCTTTGCATTCATTGGCTTTGTGTCCATGCTGATTGCAATTGTAGCACTTTCCATTAAATTTGCCTTTTCCATTGCTCCAACATCTGTTAGATGTATGACCTAACTTACCACACTGGCTACAAGTAGGTCTTTGATTCTTTTGAGTACCCTGTTTGGAGGATTCACCTTCTTCCTTGTATCCAAGGCCTGCTTTACCATTTTGTTTATAAAAGTTTTCTTCATTTTGCAGATTCAATTGATCCATGTCCTTTTGAGATTTTACCATTCTCTCATTGACTTGTTTTTCAGAGATTGGATCACTTTGTAAGCTTGCATTGATTTGCCTTTCAATAATTAAGTCATTTCTCAAATTCTCATTCTCAGATCTTAGATTCATAATTTCTTCATTTGCATTAGATAATTGAGTTACAAGATTTTCAAGCTGAGAGGATTGATTATTCCTTACCTCTAAGTCTTCAGCTGCCTTGTTCCTTTGCTCCAAGATTTTACATAGCCTGATGGATTGGATTTCTTGTTCCCTTTTCAGCTTTCTTACTTCTTCCTGCAGAGATCCATTCTTTTCTAAAAGTTCTTTAATTACTTTGTCAACTTCATCTGAACTACTTGATGGTGAGAGATCTTCAATATTTTCTTCAACATACTGATGATCACTCATTTGCCTTGCAAGTTCTTTTCTTCTTTTCAAGGATTGTGAAAGATGCTCTTTTGCTTCATTGAGTTGAGCCATGGCCATTTTCAGATCTAGCTTTTCATTCTCAATAGTTTTGTCAAGTCTGAATATCTCCATTGTCCTTGATCTTTGCTCAAGCTGTGAAACTTTTATCTTGAGAACCTTATTGCTCTGATACCAATTTTTGGAAATATTCAAGATATGACAAGTTACTGAGAGGGGAGGGGTGAATCAGTAACTTTTAAAATTTCAAACAATAAAACCGCATACTGATATATTCACCATTCATCCAAGTAACCTACTGTAAGCATGAAACAAAATCATTTGCAACACTTGAACACACAGATTTGGTGACCCAGAAACCTTCCAAATAGAAAGTAAAACTGGGGTGGGGATGAAACTCACAAAGCTTCGTTACTGCAGTATGAAGTTGGCCGGTTAAGGCTTACAATGACCACTTCTGGTGATCTGCCCTGTTAGGAGCACAAAGGATTGCTAGATCCACCTTGTTAGAGGATTTACAAACATACAATAAAGTATGCACTCTATTAGGAGATTTACAAAAGACTGTTAAGTCTACCTTGTTAAAGGATTTACAAAAGCTGATTCACCTGTTAGAATGAAATAGTGGATCTGATTACAACTGATTGCTGATAAGATCCGCTATGCTCTGATTCACCTTGATGTGATAGATAAAACTTTTCTGCTCCAAAACTTGACCTTGCTGAATACCTTCACAACTCAGCACACATACTTTCGCACGCATGTATTTCTTTCACACTTTCACATTTTCATTCATTACCATTACATTTGAATAATACAATACATTGCATATATATACCATCCAAATAAACAATACATGCAAGGTCGGCCAAAACAACAAGTGCAAATCTCTATACAAAGTCAGCCCAAGGTAAAAACTCGGGTTCACTGAACTGACTCGGTGTCCTTCTGATACTCGGCGTCCACTGCGTTACTCGGCATCGTCATGCACTCGGTAGAAGTGAAGGCACGGTCCATACTAAACACTTTGAGTAGTTCTGAACTCGGTAACCACTGGAGACTCGATAGAAGAGATGTCACTCGATGAACACTTCTATCTAAATTGTAGCTCGGTGATCAAAGGAAACACTCGATAGAACCTTGTGACTCGGTGATAGTTAGTTTCCTTGATAACCGTCTGAGCTCGGTAAAATTAATTTCCTTGATAACCTCAGGAGCTCAGTTATCACGAAGTTCTCGGTCAATATTAAGTACATCTCCACTCGGTCAAAACTGATTCCTTTCTTTACCTCGAACACTCGGTAAACACTGGCTTCTTTGTTCACCTCGATCACTCGATAAACACTGACTTCTTTGTTCACCCCGATCACTCGGTAAACACTGAGAACTAGGTAAAGCTTGGCTTACAAAAGAATGTCCAGTGAGAGCTCGGTAAGCATTCAAAATCCAATAAGTGTTGTAACTAATGACAAAAATGTATCATAATGCCAACACAAAGAATCTGCCACCACATTCTCCTTACCTTGAATGTACTTAACCTCAAAATCATACTCGCATAAAAATTCCATCTATCGTCTCTGGCGAGCATTCAAATTAGGCTATGTAAAAATGTACTAAAGACTACGATGATCATTATGTAGCTCAAATCTATGCCACAACAAGAAATGTCTCCACCTTGTCAAAGCATGAACTACTGCTGCTAACTCAAGATCATGTGTATGGTAATTTAACTCATGATCCTTGAGCTTGCGTGATTCATACGCAATCACCCGTCCATTCTGCATCAACACTACTCCAATCCCTTCAAGAGAAGTATCTGTACATACCATGAAATCACCTTCTGGATCAAGTACGGCTAAAATCGGTGCACTAGTCAAAAGCTCCTTGAGCCTTTGAAATGCTTCCTCACATTTCTCTATCCACACAAACTTCTTTCCTTTCCTCTGAAGAGAAGTGATAGGATGTGCTATCCTAGAGAAGTTTTGGACAAATCTGGGATAATAACCAGCTACACCCATGAAACTATGAATCTCTGACACATTAGTTGGGGTAGGGCAATCTATTATTGCCTGAACCTTTGCAGGATCCACTGAAATACCATCACCTGAGATGACATGCCCTAAATACTGAATCTCTGATTTGAAGAATTCACACTTAGCGGCATTGGCATAAAGCTAATTGTCTCTCAAACACTGCAATACCAACCGTAGATGTTCCTCATGCTCCTTCTGAGTTTTAGAAAATATCAATATGTCATCAAGAAGCACGAGAACAAACTTGTCAAGATATGATCAAAAAATACCATTCATCAAACTCATGAACACTGATGGAGGATTAGTCAACCCAAAAGGTACCATTGTGAACTCATAATGCCCATAGCGCATTTGAAAAGCAGTCTTGTGAATATTTGCTTCCTTAATACGAAGCTGGTGGTATCCTAACTTAAGGTCAATCTTGGAGAATACCGTAGCTCCCTTGATCTAATCAAATAAGTCATCAATCCTAGGCAAAGGATACCTGTTCTTAATAGTCACCTTATTCAACTGTCTATAGTTGATACAAAGGCGCAAAGAACCATCTGTCTTCTTCACAAAGAGCACTGGAGCTGCCTATGGTGATACACTAGGTTGAATACTCCCTTTGGCCAGAAGTTCCTCTAACTGAAGACGTAGCTCACCCAGTTCTTGAGTAGTCATACGATAAGGAGCTTTAGAGATAGGCTCTGCTCCAGGAATTAGATCAATGCTAAAATCAATGTCCCTTCTTGGAGGCATGCCTGGAATCTCACTTGGAAAGACATCTGTGTACTCCTGTAAAATCGGGTGATCTAAAGTCTTCATCAGAGGATCTTCCTCATCAAGATCATTTACCATAATAGAAAATATCTAACATCCCTTATGGAGACTTCGCTTCATTTGCATAGAAAAAATCATCCGCAGAGATATAGGCCTTGGTATCCCAACTATCTTCACATCATTCCCTTGGTCATCTTGGCACAAAATAATCTTCTTCCTACAATCTATACTAGCTCTATGAGATCCAAGCCAGTCCATGCCTAGAACCACATCATAGGAACCAAGGGGTATGACTTGAAGATCCACTGCCAAAACAAAGCTTCCTAAGCTAAGCCCACACTTATGAACTTCAAAATTTGTGGAGACCTTAATGCTTGAGGCTAGCTCCACTTGCCAACATGATCTTGCTTCACCACTTCTAGCTTACACTTAGAAACTATAGATGGTGAAATAAATGAATCTGTAGATCCTGAATCAAATAATACTTAAAGAGATATACCTCGAATAGCACCTGTGGTCTCAACCACTGTTCCCTGATGATCTGCCTGACGCTGATCAATTGCTGCAAAAACTCTATGAGCTCTCCCTGCATCACCAACTATGGGTTCTGAAGCTATAGGCCTAGGTCCTGAAAACTGAGGTGCTCACTATGGACACTGAGCTGCATAATGTCCAATCTGTCCACATGAAAAATATTTGATATTCCTGCCAGATTCTCTACCCATAGGTGGTACATTTGATTTCTGATGACTGTTCCTGCTAATAAATGACTGGCTGCTCTGAGCTGGCTGATTGGGTTGATTTTGTTTATTGTGTTGAGAATTGTGGTTGTTTTTAAAGTTAGAACCTTTGCCACCACCTTGAGCCTGAGAATTTGATCCCTTTTGTTGCTGCGTCTGCTAAGACTGCTGCTGATATTGTTTTCTCTTAGAAAAGAAAGGCTTCTTGTGACCACCTAAATTGAAGTTTCCTTTAGATCCTGATGTTGCTGGTGCTCCTACAAAACCACCTTGACCAAGGTTGACATTTTTCTCAACAAGGATTGCTCGATGTACCGCATCCTTGAGAGTTTTTGGCTCAAATACCTTGACACCCCCAATTATACAGTTGTTCAAACCCTTAATAAAGTGTTGTGTCAACTGAGCTAAATTTTCACTGAACTCTAAAAAAGGCATAAGCTCATAAAACTTACACTCATACTCGATCACTGACATAGTGCACTGCTTGAGACTATGAAACTCATCTGCCCTATGTAGTTTCCATTCCTCTGGTAGGAATCGTTAATGGAAACTCTCTAAGAATAGTTCCCACGTGACACTACTCATATCGATTCCCAACTTCTTCTCCTCAATCATCCACCAAGTGGCCCCAAAATTCTCTAAATTAGTGATCGCAAATCTTGCCTTAACATTGCTGTCAAAATCCTGCATGGCAAAAATCCTGTCGAGGGAAATCAGCCACTGCTTAGCCACATAACCAGAACCTTACCCATTGAAAGGCTTGACCTTGGATCTTGAAAGATCCTTCATCTGAGTGGACACAATGGACCTTTGACGATCCTTCCAAGGACTTCTAGATCTGGGTCTATGCTCTTGTTCTATCTAATGCACTTTAGGAGGTAAATGTTCTAAAATAGTCTGCATCATCTATCTCAAACCAAACTCTTCAGACTCAACCTGGTCCTCTCTATGACTCTCTTCCTGCTGGCTATTAGAGTGCTCTTCCCTACTCTCTAAACGAGCTGATCCCTCATGGGCAGACTCATGGGCACTGACAGCTCTGCCACGACCACGACCTCTTCCTCGGCCTCTACCACGGCCTCTAACAGAAGACCTAGTCCCAGACACCATCTTACAACAAAACAAGGTACTATTACAATCAAAAGACACATGTTTGCAATAGACTAAGTTCAATTCTATGTTTAGGTTTAAGTAAAATCTCCAGTTTTGAAAACTAAGTGTTGAAGTATGAAAAATATTCAAGATACAGTTTAGGTTCTGTTTCATTTCACCTAGTTTCAAGTTGAAGAGATACACTTAATAGTTCACAGTTCTAGTTGTTCCAAAATACCCAAAGCTCCCAATGTAGAAACTTTGGCTCTGATACAAAATGTAATGCCCTGCCAAGGGATCCAAAGAATTAACCTAGAATTTCACTAAGTTTGGTAACATTTTTTTTTAAAAATAACATGAAAGTAAATACCACATATAACTTGTACTTAATAACAGAAGCAATAGCAATGTCCATCTGAAAGTAAACATAACATACATAACTGATTGCATTCTTTAAAGATCCCTTAATGTTGAATTACATACATGAATCCATCTAATACAACATCCACATGAAATAATAATGATAAGTCTAATGTTTAAATATTACATTTCAAATGCTCATTCATCCTTTGTACATGTCACAGGGTATGACAAGCTCAAAGAATATACATATGTAGAATAAGGTACATCATCCTATTATAATCCATGATACATCAAAGTAAAGATAATCACATGATACACATGATACATCATCATAGAAGTCATATACATCCATCATAAAGATCAAACAAAATAAACTAAGTGCATGGTTCCTCCCAACTGTTAATAGCATCATTAGACCATCGTGGGTCCTAGCCATCCCTCCGTGCGTAACATCCCAAATCACCGAAGGGATCATCGGTATTAACATAGTAGGAATATCACTCTTAACATATACAACATCATATGTAGAAAGTAATCTAACATGCAAATATAAGCATAAGATAACATCATCTAACATATGCTAATCATCAATGAAAGGATACATATCCACCATCACGAAGGACGCATCAGCCACAATGTCTCAATGAATCTCAAATGATAAGAGTGGAAAATACACTACCACCTGACCGCGTAGTACCTAAGTGGTCCACTCCCACCATGCTGATGAGATAATCTCAAGTCCCAAACAGGTTATCAAAATCACATAGCATAAATCCTTATAATCCAGGAATCCTAAAAGTATACTAACTCAAAGGTTTCAATCATGAAATTGACATCTACTTTACAGAGGCACACAATGACATGTCAGAACCTACTATGCAAGCGAGAAAGTGTCATCGCATTTATCTCGTACAAGTTACCATAGTAGTTAGGTAAACTCCACAAGTTCATACAGATCTCATGCGGCCACTAGTATACTCTCATACTGACCAGGCATACTATGGAATGCAAGGTCGCAACCATGCATTCTCACTACTCCCATCCTAGCCTATACAAGCATTCAAGGCATGGGCAAGAACAAAAACTCTTATCTTTTTAGGTTCATTCAGTTAGTATTAGGTGTGAATGTTATCACTTATTAATCCAACTTACAATGAGTTACCCTGGCAGCCCCTTAGGGCCCCGGCCCCCATTGGAAGCCACTTCCCGTCACTACATGCAAATATCCTACCCTAAAGCTCATGGAATCATAAATCTCAAAATCACAAAAGATAATCCATAGTAAAATCATCAAATATGCATAAAAGCATCAAATCACCATGAGCAAATATACATAGAAAATCATGATCACAACAGCTCTCTATTGGCAACTGAAGCATCACTAATAATCAAAAGTATCCAATGGTTCTTAATAACCAAAATATATCTCAATCATACTGATCGAAGACTCCAAAAATGGTTGAGTCAAATATTTCACAACATGATATCATCAAGGATAAATCCACATTTCAGTCCCATCATGGCAACTAGAATATAACCAAGGATAACTGATTGATGACCAAAAATAATGGTTAAGTCAAGTGTCTCATGTATAACAATTAGTATTACAACCAATACATAGAGCATTCCATCACATAACCATGGTTGGGTTTATAAAAATCGAGATTAAAACATCATCATGACATCACAATCACATAACTCCCAAGCCTCTAGTAGACGTCCTATAACTGGTCAACACTAGTCAACCCAAAACCCAAAACCAATAGTATAAAGAATACACAATGTAAACACATATTTTGGTTTTGCTAAATTTTAAATTTTGAATTCAATGCAAAGGTCTCGGTTTACATTTCCCAAACTATTTCAAGTGGAGAGTTTTACCTAACCCATGTATTTGTTTGATAGATAAAAAGTTTCTCCATTAGACTCAATTTCCTAATTGCTCTAGTAATATTTAGTTTACATAAACTTTGTTTTCAAAAGATTATTTAATTAAATAGAAAAAGTAATTATGAGAGCATATCTCATTTTATTAAATTAAATATCTCAACAAAATCTCTCTCCAGTTCAAAAAGGGTAATTTCCAGTTCACTATTGGTCAAAAATGAATTAAATCAGTTAACTCCTTTTTCTACTCAAATTGAATCAGTTAACTCCTTATTTTACTCAAATTAAATCTGTTAACTCCCTTTGATTTGGAAATCACCCTTTATGACTGAACTTCACCTTTAATCCTGACCGTTGATTGAAATTGATCTCAACCGTTGATGAATTTCAAGAAAGTCTAGTTAAGAGACCCTCATCTCTTCATTTTGAAAGGTTGAATGAGAATTTGCATCGAATTGTTGCTGGAATTCATACTCACATTTGCTCATATTCACATACGTAAAGATCAAGTTTGACCAAAAGTTGACCAGATTTAACCACGATTGACTTGAGCTGACTAGTTTCAAAAATAATTTTGAAATAATTAAACAAAATTATTTAAATAAATGGAGTACTTACTTCTAATTAATTAAACAAAGTTATTTAATTAAATGAGAAGCCATTCCTAATTAATTAAATGAAGTTATTTAATTAAATAAGAAAAGTGTCTCTATTTAATTAAAGATTAATTAATTAAATAGAAAAAGTAATTATGAGAGCATATCTCATTTTATTAAATTAAATATCTCAACACAATCTCTCTTCAGTTCAAAAAGGCAAATTTTCAGTTTACTATTGAACAAAAATGAGTTAAATGAGTTAACTCCTTTTTCTACTCAAATTCAATCAGTTAACTCCTTATTTTACTCAAATCAAATCTGTTAACTTCATTTAATTTGGAAATCTTCCTTTATGAATGAACTTCACCTTTAATCCTGACCATTGATTGAAATCGATCTCAACCGTTGATTAATTCCAGGAAAGTCTATTTAAGAGACCCTCATCTTTTCATTTTGAAAGGTTGAATGAGAATTTGCATCGAATTGTTGTTGGAATTCATACTCACATTTACTCATATTCACATACGCAAAGATCAAGTTTGACTAAAAGTTGACCAAATTTAACCATGGTTGATTGAGCTTACTAGTTTCGAAAAGAATTTTAAAATAATTAAACAAAATTATTTAATTAAATGGAGAACTTACTTCTAATTAATTAAACAAAGTTATTTAATTAAATGAGAAGCCATTCCTAATTAATTAAATGAAATTATTTAATTAAATAGGAAAAGTGTCTCTAATTAATTAAAGATTATTTAATTAAATAGAAAAAGTAATTATGAGAGCATATCTCATTTTATTAAATTAAATATCTCAACAAAATCTCGCTTCAGTTTAAAAAGAGAAATTTCCAGTTCACTATTGATCAAAAATGAGTTAAATCAGTTAACTTCTTTTTCTACTCAAATTGAATCAGTTAACTCCTTATTTTACTCAAATTAAATTTGTTAACTCCCTTTAATTTGAAAATCTCCCTTTATGACTGAACTTCACCTTTAATCCTGACTGTTGATTGAAATTGATCTCAACCGTTGATTGAAATTGATCTCAACCGTTGATGAATTCTAGGAAAGTATATTTAAGAGACCCTTATCTCTTCATTTTGAAAGGTTGAATGAGAATTTGCATCGAATTGTTGCTAGAATTCATACTCACATTTGCTCATATTCCAATACACAAAGATCAAGTTTGACAAAAAGTTGACCAAATTTAACCATGGTTAACTTGAGTTGACTAGTTTCGAAAAGAATTTTGAAATAATTAAACAAAATTATTTAATTAAATGAAGTACTTACTTCTAATTAATTAAACAAAGTTATTTAATTAAATGAGAATCCATTCCTAATTAATTAAATGAAGTTATTTAATTAAATAAGAAAAGTGTCTCTAATTAATTAAAGATTATTTAATTAAATAGAAAAAGTAATTATGAGAGCATATCTCATTTTATTAAATTAAATATGTCAACAAAATCTCTCTTCAGTTCAAAAAGGAAAATTTCCAGTTCACTATTGATAAAAAATGAGTTAAATCAGTTAACTCCTTTTTATACTTGAATTGAATCAGTTAACTCCTTATTTTACTCAAATTAAATCTGTTAACTCCTTTTAATTTGGAATTCTCCCTTTATGACTGAACCTCACATTTAATCCTGACCATTGATTGAAATCGATCTCTACCGTTCATGAATTCCAAGAAAGTCTATTTAAGAGACCCTCATCTCTTCATTTTGAAAGTTGAATGAGAATTTGCATCGAATTGTTGCTGAAATTCATACTCACATTTGCTCATATTCACATACGCAAAGATCAAGTTAGACCAAAAGTTAATTGGATTTAAACACAGTTGACTTGAGTTGACTTGTTTCGAAAAGAATTTTAAAATAATTAAACAAAATTATTTAATTAAATGGAGTACTTATTTCTAATTATTTAAACAAAGTTATTTAATTAAATGAGAAGTCATTCCTAATTAATTAAATGAAGTTATTTAATTAAACAAGAAAAGTGTCTCTAATTAATTGAAGATTATTTAATTAAATAGAAAAAGTAATTGTGAGAGCATATCTCATTTTATTAAATTAAATATCTCAACAAAATATCTCTTCAGTTCAAAAAGGGAAATTTCCAGTTCACTATTGATCAAAAATGAGTTAAATCAATTAACTCCTTTTTCTACTCAAATTGAATCAGTTAACTCCTTGTTTTACTCAAATTAAATCTATACTCACATTTGCTCATATTCACATACGCAAATATAAAGTTTGACAAAAAGTTGACCAGATTTAATCACGGTTGACTTGAGTTGACTAGTTTTGAAAAAAAATTTGAAGTAATTAAACAAAATTATTTAATTAAATGGAGTACTTACTTCTAATTAATTAAACAAAGTTATTTAATAAAATGAGAAGCCATTCCTAATTAATTAAATAAGAAAAGTGTCTCTAATTAATTAAATATTATTTAATTAAATAGAAAAAGTAATTATGAGAGCATATCTCATTTTATTAAATTAAAAATCTCAACAAAATCTCTCTTCAGTTCAAAAAGGAAAATTTTTAGTTCACTATTGATCAAAAACGAGTCAAATCAGTTAACTCCTTTTTCTCGTCAAATTGAATTAGTTAACTCCTTATTTTACTCAAATTAAATTTGTTAACTCCCTTTAATTTGGAAATCTCCCTTTATGACTGAACTTCACCTTTAATCCTATTCGTTGATTGAAATCGATCTCAACCGTTGATGAATTTCAGGAAAGTCTATTTAAGAGACCCTCATCTCTTAATTTTGAAAGGTTGAATGAGAATTTGCATCTAATTGTTGCTAGAATTCGTACTCACATTTGCTCATATTCACATACGCAAAGATCAAGTTTGACCAAAAGTTGACCAGATTTTACCACGGTTGACTTTAGTTGACTAGTTTCGAAAAGAATTTTGAAATAATTAAACAAAATTATTTAATTAAATGGAGTACTTACTTCTAATTAATTAAACAAAGTTATTTAATTAAATAAGAATCTATTTCTAATTAATTAAATGAAGTTATTTAATTAAATAAGAAAAGTGTCTCTAATTAATTAAAGATTATTTAATTAAATAAATAAAGTAATTATGAGAGCATATCTCATTTTATTAAATTAAGTATCTCAATAAAATCTCTCTTGAATTCAAAAAGGGAAATTTCCAGTTCACTATTGATAAAAAATGAGTGAAATCAGTTAACTCCATTTTCTACTCAAATTGAATCAGTTAACTCCTTATTTTACTCAAATTAAATCTGTTAACTCCTTTTAATTTGGAAATCTCCCTTTATGACTGAACTTCACCTTTAATACTCACCGTTGATTGAAATCGATATTAACCGTTGATGAATTTCAAGAAAGTCTATTTAAGAGACCCTCATCTCTTCATTTTGAAAGGTTGAATGAGAATTTGCATCGAATTGTTGCTGAAATTCATACTCACATTTACTCATATTCACATACGCAAAGATTAAGTTTGACAAAAAGTTGACCAGATTTAACCACAGTTGACTAGAGTTGGCTAGTTTTCAAAACACTTTTGAAATAATTAAATGAAATTATTTAATTAAATGGAGTACTTATTTCTAATTAAATAAACAAATTTATTTAATTAAATGAGAAGCCATTCCTAATTAATTAAATGAAGTTATTTAATTAAATAAGAAAAGTGTCTCTAATTAATTACAGATCATTTAATTAAATAAAAAAATTAATTATGAGAGCATATCTCATTTTACTAAATTAAATATCTCAACAAAATCTGTCTTGAATTCAAAAAGGGAAATTTCCAGTTCACTATTGATCAAAAATGAGTTAAATCAGTTAACTCCTTTTTCTACTCAAATTGAATCAGTTAACTCCTTATTTTACTCAAATTAAATCTGATAACTCCCTTTAATTTGGAAATCTCCCTTTATGACTGAACTTCACCTTTAATCCTGACCGTTGATTGAAATCGATCTCGATCGTTGATGAATTCCAGGAAAGTCTATTTAAGAGACCCTCATCTCTTCATTTTGAAAGGTTGAATGGGAATTTGCATCGAATTGTTGTTGGAATTCATACTCACATTTGCTCATATTCACATACGCAAAAATCAAGTTTGACCAAAAGTTGACCGAATTTAACCACGATTGAGGTGAGCTGACTAGTTTCGAAAACAATTTTGAAATAAATAAACAAAATTATTTAATTAAATGGAGTACTTACTTTTAATTAATTAAATAAACTAATTTAAGTGAATGAGAAGCCATTCCTAATTAATTAAATAAAGTTATTTAATTAAATAAGAAAAGTGTCTCTAATTAATTAAAGATTATTTAATTAAATAAAAAAAAGTAATTATGAGAGCATATCTCATTTTATTCAATTAAATATCTCAACAAAATCTCTCTTCAGTTCAAAAAGGGAAATTTTCAGTTCACTATTGATCAAAAATGAGTTAAATCAGTTAGCTTCTTTTTCATCTCAAATTGAATCAGCTAACTCCTTATTTTACTCAAATTAAATCTGTAAACTCCCTTTAATTTGGAAATCTTCCTTTATGACTGAACTTCACCTTTACTCCTGACCACTGATTGAAATCGATCTCAAACGTTGATGAATTTCAGAAAAGTTTATTTGAGAGACCTTCATCTCTTCATTTTGAAAGGTTGAATGAGAATTTGCATCGAATTGTTGCTGGAATTTGTACTCACATTTGCTCATATTCACATGCGCAAAGATCAAGTTTGACCAAAAGTTGGCCGGATTTAACTACGATTGACTTGAGTTAACTAGTTTCAAAAAGAATTTTGAAATAATTAAACGAAATTATTTAATTAAATGGAGTACTTACTTCTAATAAAATAAACAAAATTATTTAATTAAATGAGAAGCCATTCCTATTTAATGAAATGAATTTATTTGATTAAATAAGAAAAGTGTGTCTAATTAATTAAATATTATTTAATTAAATAGAAAATGTAATTATGAGAGCATATCCCATTTTATTAAATTAAATATCTTTACAAAATCTCTCTTCAGTTCAAAAAGAGAAATTGTCAGTTCACTATTGATAAAAAATTAGTTAAATTAGTTAACTCCTTTTTCTACTCAAATTGAATCAGTTAACTCCTTATTTTACTCAAATTAAATCTGTTAACCCCCTTTAATTTGGAAATCTGCCTTTATGACTGAACTTCACCTTTAATCCTAACCGTTGATTGAAATCGATCTCAACCGTTGATTAATTCTAGGAAAGTCTATTTAAGAGACCCTCATCTCTTCATTTTGAAAGGTTGAATGAGAATTTGTATCGAATTGTTGTTGAAATTCATATTCACATACGCAAAGATCAAGTTTGACCAAAAGTTGACTAGATTTAACCACGGTTGACTTGAGCTGACTAGTTTCGAAAAGAATTTTGAAATAATTAAATGAAATTATTTAATTAAATGGAGTACTTACTTTTAATTAATTAAACAAAGTTATTCAATTAAATGAGAAGCCATTCCTAATTAATTAAATGAAGTTATTTAATTAAATAAGAAAAGTGTCTCTAACTAATTAAAGATTATTTAATTAAATAGAAAAAGTAATTATGAGAGTATATCTCATTTTATTAAGTTAAATATCTAAACAAAATCTCTCTTCAGTTTAAAAAGGGAAATTTCCAGTTCACTATTTATAAAAAATGAGTTAACTCAATTAACTCCTTTTTCTACTCAAATTGAATCAGTTAACTCCTTATTTTACTCAAATTAAATCTGTTAACTCCCTTTAGTTTGAAAATCTCCTTTTATGATTGAACTTCACCTTTATTCCTGACCATTGATTGAAATCGATCTCAACCATTGATGAATTCCAGGAAAGTTTATTTAAGAGACCCCCATCTCTTTATTTTGAATGGTTGAATGAGAATTGACATCGAATTGTTGCTGGAATTCATACTCACATTTGCTCATATTCAGATATGCAAAGATCAAGTTTGACCAAAAGTTGACTCGATTTAACCACGATTAACTTGAGTTGACTAGTTTCGAAAGGAATTTTGAAATAATTAAACAAAATTATTTAATTAAATGGAGTACTTACTTCTAATTAATTAAACAAACTTATTTAATTAAATGAGAAGCCATTCCTAATTAATTAAATGAAGTTATTTAATTAAATAAGAAAAGTGTCTCTAATTAATTAACGATTATTTAATTAAATAAAAAAAGTAATTATGAGAGCATATCTCAATTCATTAAATTAAGTATCTCAACAAAATCTCTCTTCAGTTCAAAAAGAGAAATTTGCAGTTCACTATTGATCAAAAATGAGTTAAATCAATTAACTCCATTTTCTACTCAAATTGAATCAATTAACTCCTTCTTTTACTCAAATTAAATTTATTAAATCTCTTTAATTTGGAAATCTCCCTTTATGACTGAACTTCACCTTTAATCATGACCGTTGATTGAAATCGATCTCAACCATTGATGAATTCCACGAAAGTCTATTTAAGAGACCCTCATCACTTCATTTTGAAAGGTTGAATGAGAATTTGCATTGAATTGTTGCTGAAAATCATACTCACATTTGCTCATATTCCCATACGCAAAGATCAAGTTTGACCAAAAGTTGACCAGATTTATTCACGGTTGACTTGAGCACACTAGTTTCGAAAAGAATTTTGAAATAATTAAATGAAATTATTTAATTAAATGGAGTACTTACTTCTAATTAGTTAATCAACTTTATTTAATTAAATGAGAAGCCATTCCTAATTAGTTAAATGAAGTTATTTAATTAAATAAGAAAAGTGTCTCTACATAATTAAAGATTATTTAATTAAATAGAAAAAGTAATTATGAGAGCATATCTCATTTTATTAAATTAAATATCTCAACAAAATCTCTCTTCAGTTCAAAAAGGGAAATTTTCAGTTCACTATTGATAAAAAATGAGTTAAATCAGTTAACTCCTTTTTCTACTCAAATTGAATTAGTTAACTCATTATTTTACTCAAATTAAATCTGTTAACTCTCTTTAATTTTTAAATCTCACTTTATGACTGAACTTCACCTTTAAACCTGACCGTTGATTGAAATCGATCTCAACCATTGATAAATTTCAGGAAAGTCTATTTAAGAGACCCTCATGTCTTCATTTTGAAAGGTTGAATGAGAATTTGCATCGAATTGTTGCTGGAATTCATACTCACATTTGCTCATATGCACATACGCAAAGATCAAGTTTGACCAAAAGTTGACCGGATTTAACCACGGTTGACTTCAGTTGACTAGTTTCGAAAAGAATTTTGAAATAATTAAATGAAATTATTTAATTAAATGGAGTACTTACTTCGAATTATTTAAATAAAGTTAATTAATTAAATGAGAAGCCATTCCTAATTAATTAAATGAAGTTATTTAATTAAATAAGAAAAATGTCTCTAATTAATTAAAGATTATTTAATTAAATAGAAAAAGTAATTATGAGAGCATATCTCATTTTATTAAATTAAATATCTCAACAAAATCTCTCTTTAGTTCAAAAAGGAAAATTTTAAGTTCACTATTGATAAAAAATGAGTTAAATCAGTTAACTCCTTTTTTTACTCAAATTGAATCAGTTAACTCTTTATTTTACTCAAATTAAATCTGTTAACTCCCTTTAATTTGAAAATCTCCCTTTATGACTGAACTTCACCTTTAATCCTGACAGTTGATTGAAATCGATCTCAACCGTTGATGAATTCCAGGAAAGTCTATTTAAGAGACTCTCATCTCTTCATTTTGAAAGGTTGAATGAGAATTTGCATCGAATTGTTGCTGGAATTCATACTCACATTTGCTCATATTCACATACGCAAAGATCAAGTTTGACCAAAAGTTGACCAGATTTAAACCACGACTGACTTGAGCTGACTAGTTTTGAAAAGAATTTTGAAATAATTAAATAAAATTATTTAATTAAATGGAGTACTTACTTCTAATTAGTTAAACAAAGTTATTTAATTAAATGAGAAGCCATTTCTAATTAATTAAATGAAGTTATTTAATTAAATAAGAAAAGTGTCTCTAATTAATTAAAAATTATTTAATTAAATAGAAAAAGTAATTATGAGAGCATATTTCATTTTATTAAATTAAATATTTTAACAAAATCTCTCTTCAGTTCAAAAAGGGAATTTTTTAGTTCACTATTGATAAAAAATGAGTTAAATCAGTTAACTCCTTTTTCTTCTCAAATTGAATCAGTTAACTCCTTATTTTACTCAAATTAAATATGTTAACTCTGTTTAATTTGAAATCTCCCTTTATGACTGAACTTCACCTTTAATCCTGACTGTTGATTGAAATCAATTTTCAACCGTTGATTGAAATCGATTTTCAACCGTTGATGAATTCTAGGAATGTCTATTTAAGAGACCCTCATCTCTTCATTTTGAAAAGTTGAATGAGAATTTGCATCGAATTGTTGCTGAAATTCATACTCATATTTAATCATATTCATAGACGCAAAGATCAAATTTGACCAAAAGTTGACCAGATTTAACTATGGTTGGCTTGAGCTGACTAGTTTCAAAAAGAATTTTGAAATAATAAAATGAAATTATTTAATTAAATGGAGTACTTACTTCTAATTAATTAAACAAAGTTATTTAATTAAATGAGAAGCCATTCCTAATTAATTAAATGAAGTTATTTAATTGAATAAGAAAAGTGACTCTAATTAATTAAAGATTATTTAATTAAATAGAAAAAGTAACTACGAGAGCATATCTCATTTTATTAAATTAAATATCTCAACAAAATCTCTCTTCAGTTCAAAAAGCAAAATTTCTAGTTCACTATTGATCAAAAATGAGTTAAATTAGTTTATTGCTTTTTCTATCAAACTGAATCCGTTAACTCTTTATTTTACTCAAACTAAATTTGTTAACTCCCTTTAGTTTGAAAATCTCTCTTTATGACTAAACTTCACCTTTAATCTTGACCGTTGATTGAAATCATTTTCAACCGGTGAAGAATTCCATGAAAGTGTATTTAAGAGACCCTCATCTCTTCATTTTGAAAGGTTGAATAAGAATTTGCATCGAATTGTTGTTGGAATTCATACTCACATTAGCTCATATTCACATACGCAAAGATCAAGTTTGACCAAAAGTTGACCAGATTTAACCACAGTTGACTTGAGCTGAATAGTTTCGAAATGAATTTTGAAATAATTAAACGAAATTACTTAATTAAATGGAGTACTTACTTTTAATTAATTAAACAAAGTTATTTAATTAAATCAGAAGCCATTCCTAATTAATTAAATGAAGTTATTTAATTAAATAAGAAAAGTGTCTCTAATTAATTAAAGATTATTTAATTAAATAGAAATGTAATTATGAGAGCATATCTCATTTTTTTAAATTAAATATCTCAACAAAATCTCTCTTCAGTTGAAAAAGGGAAATTTCCTATTCACTATTGATCAAAAATGAGTTAAATCAGTTAACTTCTTTTTCTACTCAAATTGAATTAGTTAACTCCTTATTTTACTTAGATTAAATCTGTTAACTCCCTTTAATTTGGAAATCTTCCTTTATGACTAAACTTCACCTTTAATCTTTGCTTGTTGATTGAAATCGATCTTAACTATTGATGAATTTCAGGAAAGTCTATTTAAGAGACCCTCGTCTGTTCATTTTGAAAGGTTGAATGAGAATTTGCATCGAATTGTTGCTAGAATTCATAGACACATTTTTTCATATTCACATACGCACTGATCAAGTTTGATCAAAAGTTGACCAAATTTAACCGTGGTTGACTTGAGCTGACGAGTTTCGAAAAAAAATTTGAAATAATTAAACAAAATTATTTAATTAAATGAAGTACTTACTTCTAATTAATTAATCAAAGTTATTTAACTAAATGAGAAGCCATTCCTAATTAATTAAATGAAGTTATTTAATTAAATAAGAAAAGTGTCTCTAATTAATTAAAGATTATTTAATTAAATAGAAAAAGTAACTACGAGAGCATGTCTCATTTTATTAAACTAAATATCTCATCAAAATCTCTCTTCAGTTCAAAAAGAGAAATTTCCAATTCACTATTGATCAAAAATGAGTTAAATCAGTTAACTCTTTTTTCTACTCAAATTGAATCAGTTAACTCTTTATTTTACTCAAATTAAATCTGTTAACTCCCTTTAACTGAAAAATCTCCATTTATGACTGAACTTCACCTTTAATCCTGACCGTTGATTGAAATCGATCTCAACCGTTGACTAATTCTAAGAAAATCTATTTAAGAGACCATCATCTCTTTATTTTGAAAGGTTGAATCAGAATTTGCATCAAATTGGTGCTAGAATTCATACTCACATTTGCTCATATTCACATACGCAAAGATCAAGTTTGACCAAAATTTGACGAGATTTAACCACAGTTGACTTCAGCTAACTAGTTTCGTAAAAAATTTTGAAATAATTAAACAAAATTATTTAATTAAATGGAGTACTTACTTCTAATTAATTAAACAAAGTTATTTAATTAAATGAGAAGTCATTCCTAATTAATTAAATGAAGTTACTTAATTAAATAAGAAAAGTGTCTCTAATTAATTAAATATTATTTAATTAAATAGAAAAAGTAATTATGAGAGCATATCTCATTTTATTAAATTAAATATCTCAACAAAATCTCTCTTCAGTTCAAAAAGGAAAATTTTCAGGTCACTATTGATAAAAAATAAGTTAAATTAGTTAACTCCTTTTTCTACTCAAATTGAATCTGTTCACTCCTTATTTTACTCAAATTAAATTTGTTAACTCCCTTTAATTTGGAAATATCTCTTTATGACTGAACTTCACCTTTAATCCTGACCGTTGATCGAAATCGATATCAACCATTAATGAATTCAAGGAAAGTCTATTTAAGAGACCCTCATCTCTTCATTTTGAAAGGTTGAACAAGAATTGGCATCAAATTGTTGCTGAAATTCATACTCACATTTGCTCATATTCACATACGCAAAGATCAAGTTTGACGAAAAGTTGACCAGATTTAACCACGGTTGACTTCAGTTGACTTATTTTGTAAAGAATTTTGAAATAATTAAACAAAATTATTTAATTAAATAGAGTACTTACTTCTAATTAATTAAACAAAGTTATTTAATTAAATGAGAAGCCATTCCTAATTAATTAAATTAAGTTATTTAATTAAATAAAAAAAGTGTCTCTAATTAATTAAATATTATTTAATTAAATAGAAAAAGTAATTATGAGAGCATATCTCATTTTATTAAATTAAATATCTCAACAAAATCTCTCTTCAGTTCAAAAATAGAAATTTCCAATTCACTATTGATAAAAAATGAGTTAAATCAGTTAACTCATTTTTATACTCAAATTGAATCAGTTAACTCTTTATTTTACTCAAATTAAATCCGTTAATTTCTTTTAATTTGAAAATCTCCCTTTATGACTGAACTTCACCTTTAATCCTGACCGTTGATTGAAATCGATTTCAACTGTTGATGAATTTTAGGAAAGTCTATTTAAGAGACCCTCATCTCTTAATTTTGAAACGTTGAATGAGAATTTGCATCGAATCGTTGCTGGAATTCATACTCACATTTGCTCATATTCACATACTTAGAGATCAAGTTTGACCAAAAGTTGACCAGATTTAACCACGGTTGACTTGAGTTGACTAGTTTTGAAAAAAAATTGAAATAAATAAACAAAATTATTTAATTCAATGGAGTACTTACTTCTAATTAATTAGACAAAGGTATTTAATTAAATGAGAAGCCATTCCTAATTAATTAAATGAAGTTATTTAATTAAATAAGAAAATAGTCTCATTTTATTAAACTAAATATCTAATCAAAATCTCTCTTCACTTCAAAAAGAGAAATTTCCAATTCACTATTGATCAAAAATGAGTTAAATCAGTTAACTCCTTTTTCTACTGAAATTGAATCAATTAACTCCTTATTTTACTCAAATTAAATCTGTTAACTCCCTTTAATTTGGAAATCTCTCTTTATGACTGAACTTCACCTTTAATCATAACCGTTGATGGAAATCGATCTCAACCGTTGATGAATTCCAAGAATGTCTATTTAAGAGACCCTCATCTCTTCATTTTGAAAGGTTGAATGAGAATTTGCATCGAATTGTTGCTGGAATTCATACTCACATTTGCTCATATTCACATACGCAAAGATTAAGTTTGACCAAATGTTGACTAGATTTAACCACGGTTGACTTGAGTTGACTAGTTTCGAAAAGAATTTTGAAATAATTAAATAAAATTATTTAATTAAATGAGAAGCTATTCCTAATTAATTAAATGAATTTATTTAATTAAATAAGAAAAGTGTCTCTAATTAATTAAAGATTATTTAATTAAATAGTAAAAGTAATTATGAGCGCATATCTCATTTTATTAAATTAAATATCTCAACAAAATCTCTCTTCAATTCAAAAAGGTAAATTTTCAGTTCACTATTGATAAAAAACGAGTTAAATCAATTAACTCATTTTTCTACTCAAATTGAATCAGTTAACTCGTTATTTTTCTCAAATTAAATCTCTTAACTCTCTTTAATTTGGAAATCTCCCTTTATGACTTAACTTCACCTTTAATCGTGACCGTTGATTGAAATCGATCTCAACCGTTGATGAATTTTAGGAAAGTCTATTTAAGAGAACCCCATCTCTTCATTTTGAAAGGTTGAATGAGAATTTGCACCGAATTGTTGCTGGATTTCATACTCACATTTGCTCATATTCACATACGCAAAGATAAAGTTTGACCAAAAGTTGACCAGATTTTAACATAGTTGACTTGAGTTGACTAGTTTCGAAAAGAATTTTGAAATAATTAAATGAAATTATTTAATTAAATGGAGTACTTACTTCTAATTAATTAAACAAAGTTATTTAATTAAATGAGAAGCTATTCCTAATTAATTAAATGAAGTTATTTAATTAAATAAGAAAAGTGTCTCTAATTAATTAAAGATTATTTAGTTAAATAGAAAAAGTAATTATGAGAGCATATCTCATTTTATTAAATTAAATATCTCAACAAAATCTCTCTTCAGTTCAAAAAGGGAAATTTCTAGTTCACTATTGATCAAAAATGAGTTAAATCAATTAACTCTTTTTTCTACTCGAATTGAATCAGTTAACTCCATATTTTACTCAATTTAAATCTGTTAACTCTCTTTAATTTGGAAATCTCCCTTTATGACTGAACTTTATTTTTAATCCAGACCGTTGATTGAAATCGATCTCAACCGTTGATGAATTCAATGAAAGTCTATTTAAGAGACCCTCATCTCTTCATTTTGAAAGGTTGAATAAAAATTTGCATCGAATTGTTGCTAGAATTCATACTCACATTTGCTCATATTCACATACGCAAAGATCAAATTTGACCAAAAGTTGACTAGATTTAACCACGGTTGACTTGAGTTGACTAGTTTCAAATTTTATTTTAAAGTAATTAAATGAAATTATTTAATTAAATGGAGTACTTACTTCTAATTTATTAATCAAAGTGATTTAATTAAATGAGAAGCCATTCCTAATTAACTGAATGAAGTTATTTAATTAAATAAGAAAAGTGTCTCTAATTAATTAAAAATTATTTAATTAAATAGAAAAAGTAATTATGAGAGCATATCTCATTTTATTAAATTAAATATCTCAACAAAATCTCTCTTCAGTTCAAAAAGGGAAATTTCCAGTTCACTATTGATCAAAAATGAGTTATATCAGTTAACTCCTTTTTTTACTCAAATTGAATCAGTTAACTCATTATTTGACTCAAATTAAATCCGTTAACTACCTTTAATTTGAAAATCTCCCTTTATGACTGAACTTCACCTTTATTCCTAACCGTTGATTAAAATCAATCTCAACCTCTGATGAATTCCAGGAAAGTCTATTTAAGAGACCCTCATCTCTTCATTTTGAAAGGTTGAATGAGAATTTGCATCGAATTGTTGCTGGAATTCATACTCACATTTGCTCATATTCACATAGCAAACATCAAGTTTGACCAAAAATTGACCAGATTTAACCACGGTTTACTTGAGTTGACTAGTTTCGAAAAGAATTTTGAAATAATTAAATGAAATTATTTAATTAAATGGAGTACTTACTTCTAATTAATTAAACAAAGTTATTTAATTAAATGAGAAGTCATTTGTAATTAATTAAATGAAGTTATTTAATTAAATAAGAAAAGTGTCTCTAATTAATTGAAAATTATTTAATTAAATAGAAAAAGTAATTATGAGAGCATATCTCATTTTATTAAATTAAATACCTCAACAAAATCTCTCTTCAGTTCAAAAAGAGAAATTTTCAGTTAACCATTGATAAAAAATGAGTTAAATCAGTTAACTCATTTTTCTACTCAAATTGAATCAGTTAACTCCTTATTTTACTCAAATTAAATCTGTTAACTCCTTTTAATTTGGAAATCTCCCTTTATGACTGAACTTCACCTTTAATACTAACCGTTGATTGAAATCGATCTCAACCGTTGATGAATTTCAAGAAAGTCTTTTTAAGAGACCCTCATCTCTTTATTTTGAAAGGTTGAATGAGAATTTGCATCGAATTGTTGTTGGAATTCATACTCACATTTGCTCATATTTACATACGAAACGAACAAGTTTGATCAAAAGTTGACCAGATTTAACTACGGTTGACTTGAGTTGACTAGTTTCGAAAAGAATTTTGAAATATTTAAACAAAATTATTTAATTAAATGGAGTACTTACTTCTAATTAATTAAACAAAGTTAGTTAATTAAATGAGAAGCCATTCCTAATTAATTAAATGAAGTTATTTAATTAAATAAGAAAAGTGTCTCTAATTAATTAAAGATTATTTAATTAAATATAAAAAGTAATTATGAGAGCATATCTCATTTAATTAAATCTGTTAATTCCCTTTAATTTGAAAATCTCCCTCTATGACTGAACTTCACCTTTAATCTTGACCATTGATTGAGATCGATCTCAACCGTTGATGAATTTCAGGAAAGTCTATTTAAGAGACCCTCATCTCTTCATTTTTAAAGGTTGAATGAGAATTTGCATCGAATTGTTGCTGAAATTCATACTCACATTTGCTCATATTCACATACGCAAAGATTAAGTTTGACCAAAAGTTGACCAGATTTAACCACGGTTGACTTGAGTTGACTAGTTTCAAAAAGAATTTTGAAATAATTAAATGAAATTATTTAATTAAATGGAGTACTTACTTCTAATTAATTAAACAAAGTTATTTAATTAAATGAGAAGCCATTCTTAATTAATTAAATGAAGTTATTTAGTTAAATAAGAAAAGTGTTTCTAATTAATTAAAGATTATTTAATTAAATAGAAAAAGTAATTATGAGAGCATATCTCATTTTATTAAATTAAATATCTCAACAAAATGTCTCTTCAGTTCAAAAAGGTAAATTTCCAGTTCACTATTGATAAAAAATGAGTTAAATTAGTTAACTCCTTTTTCTACTCAAATTGAATCAGTTAACTCTTTATTTTACTCAAATTAAATATGTTAACTCCCTTTAATGTGAAAATCTCCCTTTATGACCGAACTTCATCTTTAATCCTAACCGTTGATTGAAATCGATCTCAACCATTGATGAATTCCATGAAAGTCTATTTAAGAGACCCTCATCTCTTCATTTTGAAAGGTTGAATGAGAATTTGCATCAAATTGTTGCTGGAATTCATACTCACATTTGCTCATATTCACATACGCAAAGATTAAGTTTGACCAAATGTTGACTAGATTTAACCACGGTTGACTTGAGTTGACTAGTTTCGAAAAGAATTTTGAAATAATTAAATAAAATTATTTAATTAAATGAGAAGCTATTCCTAATTAATTAAATGAATTTATTTAATTAAATAAGAAAAGTGTCTCTAATTAATTAAAGATTATTTAATTAAATAGTAAAAGTAATTATGAGCGCATATCTCATTTTATTAAATTAAATATCTCAACAAAATCTCTCTTCAATTCAAAAAGGTAAATTTTCAGTTCACTGTTGATCAAAAATGAGTTAAATCAGTTAACTCCTTTTTCTACTCAAATTGAATCAGTTAACTCTTTATTTTACTCAAATTAAATTTGTTAACTCCCTTTAATTTGGAAATCTCCCTTTATGACTGAACTTCACCTTTAATCTTGACTGTTGATTGAAATTGATATCAACCATTGATGAATTCCAAGAAAGTCTATTTAAGAGACCCTCATCTCTTCATTTTGAAAGGTTTGAATGAGAATTTGCATCGAAGTGTTGCTAGAATTCATACTCACATTTGTTCATATTCACATACGCAAAGATCAAGTTTGACCAAAAGTTGACCACATTTTGTAATGCCCCGCCAAAGGATCCAAAGAATTTCACTAAGTTTGCCAAACAATTTTTTTTAAAACATGAAAGTAAAACCATTCATAACATTCGCGAAAGCAATAGTAACAACCAACTGAAAGTAAACATAACATATATACATAATAGGCTACATTCTTCAAAGATCTCTTAACATTGAATCACATCTAATCATAACTTATTTATCTAACATCACATCCTTATGAAATAACAATGATACATCCAACATTCATAAATTACAGTTTCATTTGTTCAATCATCCACTGTACATGACACGTGGTATGAAAAGCTTAAAAGAATAAACATCCATGTAAATCAAGTACATTGACATCCAATATTAATCCATGATGCAATTAAATTAAATGAAACCATAAACAATAAATGATACATCATCGCAAAAGATATAAACATCCATCACAAAATATAAGCATATATCACAAACATAAATAACTAAGTGCACTGTTCCTCCCAACCGTAAATAGCATCATTGGACCATTGTGGATCCTAGCCACCCCTCCATGCGTAACATTCCAAAGCACCGAAGAGATCATCAGTATTATCATAGTAGGAATGTCACTCCTAAAATATCCTACTAACATGCAAAGTAAAGCATAGGATACCATCATCTAACATATGCAAATCATCAATATAAGAATCATACCAATAAATACATCCATCATAGGGTATATCATCTATCATAATGATCCAAGAATAGAATAAAGATAAATACCAACCAAGAATGCATCAGCGACGGTGTCTCAGACGGATCTCAAATGATAAGAGTGGAAAATACACTACCACCTGATCGCGTGGAACCTAAGTAGTCCACTCCCATCGTGCTGAGGAGATAATCTCAAGTCCCAAATAGGATATCAATTCACAAAGTACAAATCTCTATAAGTCTAGGAATCTTAAAAGTATACTACTCTAAGGTTCCAACACATACAAAATCGACATCTAAATCTCAAAGGCACACAATGACATGTAGGAAACCTACTATGCAAGCGGGAAATGTCATCGCATTTATCATGTACAAGTTACCCTGGCAGTTAGCTAAACTCCATGGGTCTTTATTGATCTCATGCGGCCACTAGTATCCTTTCATACTAACGAGGCATACTACGGAATGCACGATCACAACCATGCGTTCTCACTACTCCCATCCTAGCCTGTACAAGAGCTCAAGGCATGGGTGAGAACATCAAAACATTTATCTTTTTAGGTTCATTTAATCCCCATTTAGTGTATAAATGTTATCACTTATTAACCAAACTTACAATGAGTTACCCTGGCAGCCACTTAGGGCCCCGACCCCCATTGCAAGCCACTTCCCGACACTACAAGTAGATTAACAACCCTAAGCTCATGGAATCATAAAATCACCCCAGTCTTATACAAGCGATTAGAAAGAAAATTCAAAAGATAATTCATAAAAAGAATCATCAAATATCCACAATATAAGCATCAAATATCTATAATAAGAATCATCAAATATGCATAAAAGCATCAAATATCTATAATAAGAATCATCAAATCTCCATGAGCATGTGAAAAGCATCCATAGAAAATCATGACCACATCAGTTCTCTATTGGCAACTGAAGGCATCACTGATAATCATAAATATCCATTGGTTCTCAATAACCAAAATATATCTCAAAATCATACTGATTGAAGACTCCAAAATGGTTGAGTCCAACATGTCACAACATGACATCATCAAGAAATAAATCAACATTTCAGTCCCATCATGAAAACTAGATAATAATCCAAGGATAACTGATCGATGACCCTGTAACGCCTCGCCAAGGGATCCAAAAGAATTAACTTAAAGTTTTACTAAGTTTGCTAAACCTTTTTTTTTTTTTTAAAGTAAGAAAGTATAACATACACATCAAACACATAGTAGTGGAAGCAATAACATGTAATCATAAACAAACATACATAATAGGTTACATTCCTTAAGGATCCCAAGACGTTGAGTCACATTTAAATTTAATTAAGTCTAAGTCTAACAACTACCACATCCACATGAAATAATAATAATAAAGTCCAATGTCCATAATATACATTTGTTCTGAATGCCTCTTGGCAATTTAATTCGGAATGCTCAATCATCCACTGTACATGTCACAGGGTATGAAAGGCTTAAAAAATTATACATATGTAAAAATAGAAATGCATCAACCTCCATGAATCCATGATACAAAGTATAGTAAAATTAAATGAAACCATTCACCATACATGATACAACCATCCATCGTAAAAGAGAAAACATCCATCATAAAATCTAACCATCCATCATAATAATCCAAGAACATAGTGAAGGTAAATGCCAACCAAGAAAGCTCTAGCCATGGTGACTACAGACGGATCTCAATGGTAAGAGTAAAAGCACTACCACCTGACCACGTGGAACCTAAATGGTCCACTCCCAACATGCTAAGGAAATAGTCTCAAGTCCCAAACAAGGTATCAAACACAAAACACAAGTACTCTCTAAGTCTGGGAAATCCTAAAAGTACACTAACTCAAAGGTTCCAACATAGATAGACATCTAGACCCAGAGGCACCACAACGACATGTAGGAAACCTGCTATACAAGCGGGAAAGTGTCATCGCAAAAGTCATATTGGAAGTTACTCGAGCAATCCCTTAGGAATCCCGAGTCCCCTGTGATCCTACGGCCACTAGTATCCTCTCGTACTGACGAGGCATACTGCAGAATGCAAAGTTGTAACCAAGCATTCTCTCTACCCCATCCTAGTCTATACTAGCACTCAAGGCATGGGAGAGAACATATAGTTATCTTATTAAGTTCATTTAAGTCAGTATTTAGGTGAGATTTTTTCACTTGTTAAAACAACTTACAATGGGTTACTTCAGGCAGCCTCTTAGGGCCCCAATCCCCATTGCAAGCCACTTCCTGACACTACACATAGATAACCTACCCTAAGCTCATGAAATAATGAATCAAAGAATCATAATATAATCACCTCAATCATATACCAGTGACTGAAAATATCATAATTATAATCCACAATCATTACATTAGTTCTCCATGAACAACTAAATAGCATCAAATAATAATCATAATGATCACAACAAATCTCTATCAGCACATGAAGGCATCAATGATAAATCACAATATCCAATGGTTCTCCAACGAGTAACCAGAAAGAATCCCAATAATAGAACATAAAACTGATCGAAGACTCCAAAATGGTCAAGTCAAGTAACTTCAAATACATACACCATCAGCTTCACACAAGGAAACTAGAAAGCAGTAACAAACAGTAAAAACATCCATCATAGAGCACTCCATCACATTACCATGGTTGGGTTAAGAAAGATTGAGACCAAAACATCATAACATCACATTCACAATCTCGAGCCTCTGGTAACAACCTAAACTGGTCAATACTAGAACAACCCCAAAATACAGAGAACACATAGAAAACATCAAGTTTCACAGATTGGATTGAAAGTATATTATCGAGTTAAAAGTAAAGGATTCAGTTTGCAGATTAATGTATGTTTCAAATAACTAAGTTTCCCAGCTTACCCCAATGAATTAACTCATTCTCACAATTAATCATAACACAACTTCAAAGTAATAATAATCATTTCTTAATTTATTAAATAATAATAATAGTTGATTATTAAATAATAATAAATAAACGCAAACCCATTAAAAATCAAATTTCTAAAAGATAAATATACTTAATATTATTAAATACTATTTATCATTAGCTTAAATCAATTCCAATTTTTATATACATTTTCGAATCAATAATTATCTAATAATTATTAATTACGTAATCAAGAATCATTAACAAATTCCTTAATTTTATATTTATATATATATATATAGTTAATTAACTTAATTAATTAACAACTAAAAATTTGAGTTTAATCCTCCAATTAATTATTATAAAATTTATTATAAAACTAATAATAAAATTATTATAATGAAATTATTATAATAAAATTTATTAATAATAAAATTTATATAAAATAAAATACAATTAATATTATTTTTAAAAAAATAACTTATAACAAAATCCAAATTTTGGATATGGCAAGGGCACGTAATAAAGTCTTTAAAATTTTTTTGCATCACATAGCAATTTATTAAATTGCTGCCTCCATGTAATGCTGCAGTCCATGACTACAGTCGCAGTCGGCCTGCGTCAGCAGGTACGACTACACTGCAGTCGGCCTGCCATTATAAAAGGGCATGGGTGGGGGTATTTCCCCCACCAACTATATTTTTTTTTATTTTTTTTATTTTTTTAATAAAGGTAACAACTTCATTCAAATGGATAAATATAAATATACATATATTAAATTTAATTATTGTATATATATATATATATATTTTAAAACTAATATTTTATTAATTAAATATAGTTAATTTCAATTAAATACTCATTTCACAGAGATTCTTTTTATAAATATATATATATATATATATTTTAAATTTAATTTCTACATTACTCTGATAGAGAAAAAATATATATATATATATTTTTTAACCATCCAAATTTTCAATCTCAAATTTTTACTTTATTTAGAACTCAACCCTTCCTGAATATATTCTGATTTCTAGAATGAGGGTTTCTCCATTTTTCTTTTCTAATCCCTATGTATAGAGAAATTAATTGACAAGCATCAAAAAATTCATAATATTTGAAATACTTAAACTTCTATCACAGAGAATACAGATTTTTTTTATACAATCCACAGACACGAAGAAGATAGGAAAGGATAATTGCATATTTAATCGATGATCAAAACACAAGACCCTACCTGATCCTGATGCTATTATGAAATCCCCAGGAGCTCTAAGAGAATTCACTCCTCTTCAATAACCTTCTTCCGAAAATCTTTCTTTGAATTAGCCTTCTGAATTTCGCTTCCAAAAGTTCTCCCCAAAAATGAACCCCCAAAGTTGTGATAAGAAGTTTTCTCCTCAAATCGGGGCACTAATTGTGCGTTCACCTGAGAAGACTCTTTTCTCAACTAAGTTAACTCTAAATTAACTTTTATTATCTTTTCTTTTATTTTGCATTCATCTTTTCATGCACATTAAGTTGAATTATTAAATAACTTTATTTACTATTCCACTTGACTTCTATTTTAAATTAATTTATTACTTTAATCTCATGTGCACTTTATGAAATTAAAATAACATTATTATTTTCACTTATTTTATATTATTAATTAATTTTTTTAATTTTCAACTCATGCTCGCATCATGCGATCTAGAATTTTATTAATTTAATATCTTTCAACTTTTAATTTATTTTAGAAGCTTAATTGATAAAATATTTAATCAATTTAAATAAAAATACTATTTAGCATTTATTTTAAAAAAATGAACTCTAAATATATTATTATTAAATTAAATAAATATTATCACGTTCTAAATTTTTCTTTAAACTTTTATCTCCAATTTTAATTCTTTTTATTTAATTAATTTTTTAATTAATTAAATATAATTAAATATTAAAATATCATAATAATTTTCTATTAAATTAAATCATTAATTAATCTTTTTAATTAGACTTAATTAATATAAAATACACCAAGGACTCATAAAGAAACATACAAAAACCCATCATAGAAAAAAACATACTAAATAAAACAAAAGGTTATAATCACAAATTAACGTCATCTGACGCATTCGGAGGGTACTCAACTCGAATACTTGTCCTAATTATCAATTAGGACAAATGGTTAAAGGGTTTGAGATTTGGACTTAAGATTTTATCTCCCTTCTCTTACCATTGAGATAATGCTATAGGGTACGCTCATCCTGGCAATTCGAGGAAGTCGATACCCGGTACCTGCAACTTGCATAAAATTCACGCATGTACAGACACAATATTCTAAGCTAAACAAGCAATGGCAAGAAGTGGTGCATCGTGTAGATCCTGACTAGCAGGTGACTACGATTCCCTTCCTTAACCACATCAGAAACACCATACATAAAGAAAACAAACACGCACACCATACACATGCAGCATGGGGTAAGTATCCATAAAAAGACACGTGATAATAAACCATCTAACTAATCATCATCGATAATTGAAAACACTGAATATATGTACATGAAATATTGAGTACCAAGTAATTTCACTATATAATAAATTGAATGTAAAACAATATTTGATAATCTGAAAGTAATGCTACTAAACATCAAGTATAAAAATGGCCTAAAAGAGTTTGGCAATTAAAACAAAAATGTGAACTAGGGGCAGACACTACATCCATTGCCCCCTAGACTTAAGCTAACTCCTGGAAGCGTACATGAATGATAAAACTAAGGGTCTCATTGTGTGGGTCCCATGGGATCCTTTCCCCTACAGGAGGATATGTCTCCACTGAGAACACTCTTTGGGATCTACCCATATCACCAACCATAGGTTCTGAAGCTGCGGGTCTCTGATCCAAGGGTTGAGGTTTCCTTTGAGGAAAATGAGACACATTGTGTCCACATTGTCCACATATGAAACACTCTCCCTTGAAGCTCCTCTGAACTTTAGTTGCACTAGACTACAAGAAACTACCCCCACTAGGATGAGGTTGAACACTTTGAGACAGTTGATCATACTGGTTGGGCTTGTTGCGATGAACCTTGTGATAGTTCCTAGCATTAGAACCATTGCCACCACACTATGTTGGAGGATAAGTTTCTTCCTGCCGCTGATTACCCCCAAAAGGAGATTTCCTATTGCCACCTACACCTTGATTACCCAAATATGGCTAGTAACGCTGGTGGCGCTTATTACGCCATGCATTACGAGCTTGACGAGAGTTCATGCTCTTAGGTCTATGCTCAAGTCCTGCCCGAGGTGCTCTATCATGGTCATGAATAGGAGGTAGGTGATCAATGATGATCTGCAAAATTTGCCTCAGATCAACCTCCTCAGAGACAACTTGTTGCTCTCTATATTACTCTTCCTGATGCTCACTGACATGCTCTTCCCTATTCCCATCTTGGATAGGTTCTTCATGGATAGACTCATGGAAACTGATAGCTCTGTCTTGTCCATGGCCTTCACCATGGTCTAGGCTATGGCTTATAACAGAAGATCTCACCCCAGATATCATCCTACAATAATATCCAGATACAAGATGGTATCATAAACATACACATATTACTTTAAATCACTTAGAGCAATATGATTCTAGTTTAATAGTAAACCGAAAACCATATTGATCCAACATGAATCCTTCCTAAAAAATATTGAAATTGATCACCTAAACTCTCTAAACAAGAACAACATAATACTCCCAAGGACAATCAAAGAGCACACTACCTTAAAGCATAAGTAATAGATACATGTTTTACAAACAAGATAGTTTCAATTTCTAGTTTGACTATAATTTTGGTTTAAGTATAACTTTAGTTTTGAAGTCTAAGTGTTGAAGTATGAAAAATATGCAACTAACAATTTAAGTTATGTTTTAGTTCAACTAGTTTCAAGTTTCAGTTTGAAAGAGATACACATAATAGTTTAAAGTTTTCATTTTTGTTCAACTAGTTAACACTAGTGGCGTTCCAATATACCTAGAGCTCCCAATGTAGAAACTCGGGCTCTGATACCATATGTAACGCCCCGCCAAGGGATCCAAAAGAATTAACCTAAAGTTTTACTAAGTTTGCTAAACATTTTTTTTTTAAAGTAAGAAAGTATAACATACACATCAAACACATAGTAGCGGAAGCAATAACATGTAATCTTAAACAAACATACATAACAGGTTACATTCCTTAAGGATCCCAAGACATTGAGTCACATTTAAATTTAATTAATTCTAAGTCTAACAACTACCACATCCACATGAAATAATAATAATAAAGTCCAATGTCCATAATATACATTTGTTTCGAATGCCTCTTGGCAATTTAATTCGGAATGCTCAATCATCCACTGTACATGTCACAGGGTATGAAAGGCTTAAAAAATTATACATATGTAAAAATAGAAATGCATCAACCTGCACGAATCCATGATACAAAGTACAGTAAAAATAAATGAAACCATTCACCATCCATCGTAAAAGATAAAACATCCATCATAAAATCTAACCATCCATCATAATAATCCAAGAACATAGTGAAGGTAAATGCCAACCAAGAAAGCTCTAGCCACGGCGACTATGGAAGGATCTCAATGGTAAGAGTAAAAGCACTACCACCCGACCACGTGGAACCTAAATGGTCTACTCCCACCGCGCTGAGGAAATAGTCTCAAGTCCCAAAAAAGGTATCAAACACAAAACACAAGTACTCTCTAAGTCTGGAAAATCCTAAAAGTACACTAATTCAAAGGTTCCAACATAGATAGACATCTAGACCTAGAGGCACCACAAAGACATGTAGGAAACCTACTATACAAGCGGGAAAGTGTCATCGCAAAAGTCACGTTGGAAGTTACCCAAGAAATCCCTTAGGAATCCTGGGTCCCTTGTGATCCTGCGGCCACTAGTATCCTCTCGTACTGACAAGGCATACTATGGAATGCAAGGTCGTAACCAAGCGTTCTCTCTACCCCATCCTAGTCTATACTAGCACTCAAGGCATGGGAGAGAACATACAGTTATCTTATTAGGTTCATTTAAGTTAGTATTTAGGTGAGATGTTTTCACTTGTTAAAACAACTTACAATGGGTTACTCCAGGCAGCCTCTGAGGGCCTCGATCCCCATTGCAAGCCACTTCTCGACACTACACATAGATAACCTACCCTAGGCTCATGAAATCACGAATCAAAGAATCATAATAGAATCACCTCAATCCTATACCAGCGACTGAAAACATCATAATTATAATCCACAATCATTACCTCAATTCTCCATGAGCAACTAAATAGCATCAAATAATAATCATAATGATCACAACAAATCTCTATCAGCACATGAAGGCATCAATGATAAATCACAATATCCAATGGTTCTCCAATGAGTAACTAGAAAGAATCTCAATAATAGAACAGAAAATGGATCGAAGACTCCAAAATGGTCAAGTCAGGTAACTTCAAAGACATACACCATTAACTTCACACAAGGAAACTAGAAAGCAATAACAAACAGTAAAAACATCCATCATAGAGCACTCCATCACATTACCATGGTTGGGTTAAGAAAGATCGAGACCAAAACATCATAACATCACATTCACAACTCTGAGCCTCTGGTAACAACCTAAACTGGTCAATACTAGAACAACCCCAAAATATAGAGAACACACAGAAAACATCAAGTCTCACAGATTGGCTTGAAAGTATATTATCGAGTTAAAAGTAAAGGATTCAGTTTGCAGATTAACGTATGTTTCAAATAACTAAGTTTCACAGCTTACCCCAACGAATTAACCCGTTCTCATAATTAATCATAACACAACTTAAAAGTAATAATAATAATTTCTTAATTTATTAAATAATAATAATAGTTGATTATTAAATAATAATAAATAAACCCAAACCCATTAAAAATCGAATTTCTAAAAGATAAATATACTTAATATTATTAAATACTATTTATCATTAGCTTAAATCAATTCCAATTTTCATATTCATTTTCGAATTAATAATTATCTAATAATTATTAATTACATAATCAATAATCATTAACAAATTCCTTAATTTTATATTTTTATATATAGTTAATTAACTTAATTAATTAACAACTAAAAATTTGAGTTTAATCCTCCAATTAATTATTATAAATATTTTTATAAAACTAATAATAAAATTATTATAATAAAATTTATTAATAAAATTATTATTAATATTAAAATTTATATAAAATAAAATACAATTAATATTATTTTTTTTAAAATAACTTATAACAAAATCCAAATTTTGGATATGGCAAGGGCACGTAATAAAGTCTTTAAATTTTTTTTGCATCACATAGCGATTTATTAAATCGCTGCCTCCATGTAATGTTGCAGTGCACGACTGCTGTCGCAGTCGGCCTGCCATTATAAAAGGGCATGGGTGGGGGTATTTCCCCCACCAACTATATATTTTTTTAATTTTCTTTATTTTTTTAATAAAGGTAACAACTTCATTCAAATGGATAAATCTAAATATACATAAATTAAATTAAATTATTGTATATATATATATATATATTTAACTAATATTTTATTAATTAAATATAGTTAATTTCAATTAAATACTCGTTTCACAGAGATTCTTTATATATATATATATATATATATTTTTTAAATTTAATTTCTACATTACTCTGATAGAGAATATATATATATATATATATATATATATATATATATATATATATATATATATATATATATATATATATATATATATATATATATATATATATATATATATATATATATATATATATATATATATATATATATATATATATATATTTTAATCATCCAAATTTTCAATCTCAAATTTTTACTTTATTTAGAACTCAACCCTTCCTGATTATATTTTGATTTCTAGAACGAGGGTTTCTCCATTTTTCTTTTCTAATCCCTATGTATAGATAAATTAATTGACAAGCATCTAAAAATTCATAATATTTGAAATACTTAAACTTCTATCACAGAGAATACAGATTTTTTTTATACAATCCACAAACATGAAGAAGACAGGAAAGGATAATTGCGTATTTAATCGATGATCAAAACACAAGACCCTACCTGATACTAATGCTATTATGAAATCCCCAGGAACTGTAAGAGAATTCGCTCCTCTTCAATAACCTTCTTCTGAAAATCTTTCTTTGAATTAGCCTTTTGAAATTCGCTTCCAAAAGTTCTCCCCAAAAATGAACCCCCAAAGTTGTGATAAGAAGTTTTTTCCTCAAATCAGGGCACTAATTTTGCGTTCACCCGAGAAGACTCTTTGCTCAACTGAGTTAACTCCAAATTAACTTTTATTATCTTTTATTTTAGTTTGCATTCATCTTTTCATGCACATTGAGTTGAATTATTAAATAACTTTATTTACTATTCCACTCGACTTCTATTTTAAATTAATTTATTACTTTAATCTCATGTGCACTTTATGAAATTAAAATAACATTATTATTTTCACTTATTTTATCTTATTAATTAATTTCTTTAATTTTCAACTCATGCTCGCATCATGCGATCTAGAATTTTATTAATTTAATATCTTTCAACTTTTAATTTATTTTAGAAGCTTAATTGATAAAATATTTAATCAATTTAAATAACAATACTATTTAGCATTTATTTTAAAAAATGAACTCTAAATATATTATTATTAAATTAAATAAATATTATCACGTTCTAAATTTTTCTTTAAACTTTTATCTCCAATTTTAATTCTTTTTATTTAATTAATTTCTTAATTAATTAAATATAATTAAATATTAAAATATCATAATAATTTTCTATTAAATTAAATCATTAATTAATCTTTTTAATTAGACTTAATTAATAGAAAATACACCAAGGACTCATAAAGAAACATACGAAAACCCATCATAGAAAAACACATACTAAATAAAACAAAGGGTTATAATCACGAATTAATGTCATCTGATGCATTCAGAGGGTACTCAACTCGGATACTTGTCCTAATTATCAAGCAGGACAAATGGCTAAAGGGTTTAGGATTTGGACTTAAGATTTTATCTCCCCTCTCTTACCATTGAGATAATGCGATAGGGTACGCTCATCCTCACAATTCAGGAAAGTCGATACCTAGTACCTACAACCTGCATAAAATTCACGCATGTACAGACACAATATTCTAAGCTAAACAAGCAATGGTAGGAAGTGGTGCATCGTGTAGATCCCAACTAGCAGGTGACTACGACTCCCTTCCTTAACCACATCAGAAACACCATACATAAAGAAAACAAACACGCACACCATACACATGTAGCATGGGGTTAGTATCCATAAAAAGACACGTGATAATAAACCATCTAACTAATCATCATCGATAATTGAAAATACTGAATATACATACATGAAATATAGAGTACCAAGTAATCTCACTATATAATAAATTGAATGTAAAACAATATCTGATAATCTGAAAGTAATGCTACTAAACATCAAGTATGAAACTGGCCTAAAAGAGTTTGGCAATTAAAACAAAAATGTGAACTAGGGGTAGGCACTACAGACCCAAAAATGATTAGCTCAAGTGTCTCATACACATACATCTCAGCTTCACACATGAAGACTGATGAACAATAACAATCAGTAAATACAAACATTTCATAGAGCATACAATCACATTACCATGGTTGGGCTTATAAAGATCGAGACCAAATCAGATCAACATGCCAACACATCTCATAACCCCTGAGCCTCTAGTAACAACCTAAGACTGGTCAACACTAGTCAACCCAAAACCCAAAACAAGAAGCATAGAGAATACATGATGCAAACACATGTTTTGGTTTACTAACTTCACATAGTTTAATAATGTGTAGGGGTTTTCAATTTTCTATTTGCAAGTATATTTTCATGTGTCTTAAGTTTCATCATTTGACCTACAAGTCAACCCAATTGTTCCCCAATAGCATTAGCCTTCCTTTATTAAGAATTACATTCTAAGAATAACTTAAGGATAAATATTCACTAAACTGATCATCATTGACCTATAATTAAATTGTTCTCTATATTTAACCATGATCCATATTCTAATTGATTAACCTTTCAACTTTTCTAGGATCATTATTCGTTATATGAACCAATTACTAGTCTTCGAATAAGAAGAATATAACTTTATTAAAATGATCAATTTACATCAACCAATTAACATAGGTACACAATCCATGACCTATTAACATCTAATAGTTTCCAATTTAATATTACTAAGTCTCACCATTGAAACATCTAAGGTCATTATTCAAGTCATCAGAACAAGACCTATCAACTTTGATATCAATATTTTTACAATCTCATTAAAAGAATTATATCAATTAAATCTTTATTACATAACATAATTATTAATTAAATCTAATTAACATTAATTAATTTAATTAATAATTACATATCCAAGGAAACGTTCCAATTAATATAAGTTGACTAATAACTAACTATAATTTTGTAATTCAAAAGTCAACTATAATTCAGTACACAAGTAATCATATTAATAGTTCAATAATAATAACTTGTTAATATTTAATAACAAGTTATATTGAGAATCTTATTAATAAATCTATAATGACCACATTCGTCATTCTTTCAATGAATACTAATATTCCCTTGATAAATTTGTATTATCATTAATCTTTTCAAATAAGTCTCTATAGCAAAACTTAATTATTAATATCATAGTTATAATATCAACTCAATGAATATCAATTGATCAATTATACTTCAAATCCAAAATCAATATCTTTTACAAAACTTCATTCATAAAATAATCTTCACTAGATTAGCTCTAATCGAATTAATTGATAACTATTTAAACCATTATTTATTAATAGTTTGTTCGACCCAACAAACATTAATAAATAATAAACTCATCAAAACTATTATTAATCGATCTAGAGAATCTTTACATAAACTTCATTAGTTAATATTTAACTAACTCTTAGTACGATTAAGGTATAACATTAAGATACCTAATAATTCGAACGTATTAACATTAACATAACAATGTTATAACAATGTTATAATGTAGAAATGACCCATTGTCCAATATCAATAAAATTTGAATTACTTAATTTAAAATCATCTCGTAATATAAAATTACCATCTCCAAATTATTTAATATATATTAAATGTTATTTAATATATATATATATCTTTCCATCAGTTCTATCTACAATCATTTCTATTAAAATCTTCCATTAATTTATTTAGAACATTCTTATTAGTCTTTAGACTAATTAAGTAGTTATAAATTCTAACTATATTTCTTTATTGAAATTTCAATAACTCGATTAATAACTTAAACAAATTTTTACTAATATTATATATGTATATATATAATTATACACACACACACACACACACACACACACACACACACACACACACACACACATATATATATATAACAATTAATACCCAATACTTCATAATAATTACAAAGTTGAATTACAATATTAATTATATATATATATATATATATATATATATATATATATATATATATATATATATATATATATATATATATATATATATATATATATATATATATGCATACATTTATACACATATATATATATACATATAAGAATATCGAATAACAAATAATATTATATAACACAACTTAATATCTATACATGCTGAGCTCTTTAAAATTTGTTGGGAGAGTGTTTTGTTTAAGCAAATTTATAATCGCTATGGCACGGGCAAGCCATGCGGCCCTGCCTTTCAATGCAAGGCCTGCGACGGCAGTCGTAATACTTGCATCAATGGGTACTAGTGACCGTTGGTGCCATTAAATAAAGGCAGGTGCGGGCAGGGGGTGGATATATCCGCCCCTCCCCAAATCCATTAGTATTATAAACTTTTTTTTTAACAAATGCGTTTCGGATTCTAACTAAGGTTTTCCCATCGCATTCTAAAATATACGATTTGCAAATACGAATTTGTAAATAATGTTTCTTATTTCGACTTTCACGGTTATATACATATGTGTGTGTGTCTATATATATATATATATATATATATATATATATATATATATATATATATATATATATATATATGCATGCAGATTTGCAAAAGAGAGTATATATTTAGACTTAAACAAAAAGGGGCTTTTCTAAACAAGAATTTTCCTTTTTAAATAATTGTTTTCTAAACATATCCATTAATCCATCCAATAGGTTTAACTATAGATTTAAAATCATCTTTCTCAATTTGATTCTAATTCGAACCCAAACCTATTTAGATCTAATTTCTTCTTTAATTGGATCTAGGGTTTTCTAATGTTTTCTTCTCAACCAAATAGCATATCTAGATTCCAATTCAAATTGTAGATTTAATCACAAAAATATTCCGACACATATAATAGACATGATGAAGACAGGAAGAGAAATAGTGCAAAGAGAATATGGGAATATCACGAGTGCACCTGGACACTGATGCTAATCCGCCATGCTTCAGAAATCCATAGAAAATCCCTTCCTTCTCCATCATTCGCAATTTCTCCAAGATCCAAGCCAATCGAATCTTTCAAGTGACTAGAAGTGCTAGAAGAAGCATAGAAGCATGTAGAAACATATAAGCATATGAGCTAATAATAATTAGATAATATAATATTATTAAATAAATAATGATAATAAAGTTATATTAAAACTAATACTAAAATATAAAACTAGGAAATAATAATTATTTAATCTATATTATTAATGAAATAGTATTTAGTATTATATTTAAAATAATTAAAAAATAATTAAATTTCAATGAGTAAATAAAGAAATAAAATTAAATACAATAGACAATGTTGTAGAAAGTATGTTAACTTTATAAATAGAATCTAATAATTAGTACTAATAAACACAAATAAGTAAGCAAATAAATAATATAACATAGAATAATATAAATGAATTAATTTTAATGAAAATTCAAGAGATGATTAACAAATTGACATGACTCCTTAAACTTAAGATATAAAAGGGAGGAGAGTTTATTTTAGAGAGGGAAAAAAAGAAGAGAAGTGAGGAGTTCAAAAAGAAAAAATGGGACAGGAAAGAAATATGAAGAAAATAAGAAAGTGACTTTCAGAAAAGCTATCAACGATATTGAAATGATGTGAACCTTTGAAAGGGTCATAATTACGAATAGTTGTGACTCTTCAAAAATATTTTGATTATAAAGTATTGGGACTTTTTCAAAGGATTTTAGTTATAATTAGAAGATAAGCATGACAACCAAGCATGGGTCTTCTCCAACCTTCTAGACGAGTCTTAAGGTTGTAGACACCATGTGCTCAAATAAAATGCTAACTTCTAAGTGTAGACAACTTGTGCATTCTTAGAGTGCAAACTCCTGTGTTGTCTAAATGACAACTCTCAAGAATTCACAAACTCCTATGTGAGCAACTATTAAAATAATGCACAATAATTAATATAATATTTAATTTATTTTTTTCAATTTTATTTATTTATTTATTAAATCTCGTGCACTAATTTTAATATCTCCACTTTTCAATCTTAATAAATTTATATTTTAATCACATGAAATCTAGAATCTTTTAATAATTTTAAATATACTTTTCACTTTTAAATTTCATTTTCCAAAAGGTAATTTGCTAAAATATTTATTAGCTTTAATAATAATATTATTTAGTCATTTATTTAAAAATGAGCTCCGAATATATTATTATTAAAATAAATATTGTCACATTCCAAATTTAAACTTTTAACTTTTATTTTTAAATTTAATTATTTTATTTAATTAATTTTCCAATCAATTAAATAAAATAAATATTAAAATATCATATTAATTTTTCCATTAAATTAAACTATTAATTAAATCTTTTAATTAGGCTTAATTAATAGAAAATACTTCAAAGACTCACAAGGTAAAAATATGAAAACCCATCATAGTCAAAATACATACAAAATCAAACCAAGGGTTTATATCATGAATTACATCATCAAACACATTCAGAGGGTACTCAACTCGGATACTTGTCCTAATTTTCCAATTAGAACAAATGGCTTAAAGGGTAGGGAATTGGACTTGAGAATTTATCTCCCCTCTCTTATCATTGAGATAATGTGATAGGGTATGCTCATCCTGGCAATTCAGGAAAGTCGATACCCAGTACCTGCAACCTACATAAAAACCACACATGTACAAGCACAATATATACTAAACTAAACAGGCAATGGCAAGAAGTGGTGCATCTTGTAGATCTCGACTAGCAGGTGACTACAACTCCCTTCCTTAACCACATCAGACACACCATACAAAAGCAAACATGCAAAGAAAACACGCACACCATACACATGCAAGTATGGGGTAAGTATCCATAAGAAAACACATAAGATAATAAATCATCTTACTAACCATCATTAATAACTGAAAGCAATGTAATAATCATCATCAATAATTGAGAACGCTAAAAATAATCATCATACATACATGAAATGTAGAGTTTAAGTAATCTCATCACATAATAAACTAAATCCATAGCACAATATTTGATAATCTCAAAAGAATGCTGCTGACAAACAACATAAAACTAACTCTAAAAGAGTTCAACAATGATAACAAAATGCGAACCAAAGGCAGGCACTACACATTTAAATACGATAGACTTGAGTTGACTAGTTTCGAAAAGAATTTTGAAATAATTACACAAAATTATTTAATTAAATGGAGTACTTACTTCTAATTAATCAAACAAAGTTATTTAATTAAATGAGAAGTCATTCCTAATTAATTAAATGAAGTTATTTAATTAAATAAGAAAAGTGTCTCTAATTAATTAAAGATTATTTAATTAAATAGAAAAAGTAATTATGAGAGCATATCTCATTTTATTAAATTAAATATCTCAACAAAATCTCTCTTCAGTTCAAAAAGGGAAATTTTTAGTTCACTATTCATAACAAAGGAGTTAAATCAGTTAACTCCTTTTTCTACTCAAATTGAATTAGTTAACTCCTTGTTTTACTCAAATTAAATCTGTTAACTCCTTTTAATTTGGAAATCTCCCTTTATAAGTGAACTTCACCTTTAATCCTGACCGTTGATTGAAATCGACCTCAACCATTGATGAATTCTAGGAAAGTCTATTTAAGAGAACCCCATCTCTTCATTTTGAAAGGTTCAATGAGAATTTGCATCGAATTGTTGCTGAAATTCATACTCACATTTGCACATATTCACATACGCAAAGATCAAGTTTGACCAAAAGTTGACAGATTTAACCACGGTTGACTTGAGTTGACTTGTCTCAAAAATTTTTTTGAAATAATTAAATGAATTTATTTAATTAAATGGAGTACTTACTCCTAATTAATTAAACAAAGTTATTTAATTAAATGAGAAGCCATTCCTAATTAATTAAATGAAGTTATTTAATTAAATAAGAAAAGTGTCTCTAATTAATTAAATATTATTTAATTAAATAGAAAAAGTAATTATCATAGCATATCTCATTTTATTAAATTAAATATCTCAACAAAATCTCTCTTCAGTTCAAAAAAAGAAATTTTCAGTTCACTATTGATAAAAAATGAGTTAAATCAGTTAACTCATTTTTCTACTCAAATTGAATCAGTTAACTCCTTATTTTACTCAAATTAAATATGTTAACTCCCTTTAATTTGGAAATCTCCCTTTATGACTGAACTTCACCTTTAATCCTGACCGTTGATTCAAATCGATCTCAACCGTTGATGAATTTCAGGAAAGTCTATTTAAGAGACCCTCATCTCTTCATTTTGAAAGGTTGAATGAGAATTTGCATCGAATTGTTGTTAGAATTCATACTCACATTTGCTCATATTCATATACGCAAAGATCAAGTTTGACCAAAAGTTGACCAGATTTAACCATGATTGACTTGAGTTGACTAGTTTCGAAAAGAATATTAAAATAATTAAATGAAATTATTTAATTAAATGGAGTACTTCTAATTAATTAAACAAAGTTATTTAATTAAATGAGAAGCCACTCCTAATTAATTAAATGAAGTTATTTAATTAAATAAGAAAAGCATCTCTATTTAATTAAAGATTATTTAATTAAATAGAAAAAGTAATTATGAGAGCATATCTCATTTTATTAAATTAAATATCTCATCAAAATCTCTCTTCAGTTCAAAAAGGCAAATTTCCAGTTCACTATTGATAAAAAATGAGTTAAATGAGTTAACTCCTTTTTCTATTCAAATTGAATCAGTTAACTCCTTATTTCACTCAAATTAAATCTGTTAACTCTCCTTAATTTGGAAATCTCCCTTTATGACTAAACTTCACCTTTAATTCTGACCGTTGATTGAAATCGATCTCAACTGTTGATGAATTCCAGGAAAGTCTATTTAAGAGACCCGCATCTCTTCATTTTGAAAGGTTGAATGAGAATTTACATCGAATTGTTGCTGGAATTCATACTCACATTTGTTCATATTCACATACGCAAAGATCAAGTTTGACCAAAAGTTGTCCAGATTTAACCACGGTTGACTTGAGTTGACTAGTTTGGAAAAGAATTTTGAAATAATTAAATGAAATTATTTAATTAAATGGAGTACTTACTTCTAATTAATTAAACAAAGTTATTTAATTAAATTAGAAGCCATTCCTAATTAATTAAATGAAGTTATTTAATTAAATAAGAAAAGTGTCTCTAATTAGTTAAAGATTATTTAATTAAAAACAAAAAGTAATTATGACAGCATATCTCATTTTATTAAATTAAATATCTCAACAAAATCTCTCTTCAGTTCAAAAAGGGAAATTTTTAGTTCACTATTCATCAAAAATGAGTTAAATCAATTAACTCCTTTTTCTACTCAAATTGAATCAGTTAACTCCTTATTTTACTCAAATTAAATCTATTAACTCTTTTTAATTTGGAAATCTCCCTTTATGAGTGAACTTCACCTTTAATCCTGACTGTTGATTGAAATCGATCTCAACCGTTGATGAAATCTAGGAAAGTCTATTTAAGAGACCCTCATGTCTTCATTTTGAAAGGTTGAATGGGAATTTGCATCGAATTGTTGCTGGAATTCATACTCACATTTGCTCATATTCACATACGCAAAGATCAAGTTTGACCAAAAGTTGACCAGATTTAACCACGGTTGACTTGAGTTGACTTGTTTCGAAAAGAATTTTGAAATAATTAAACGAAATTATTTGATTAAATGGAGTACTTACTCCTAATTAATTAAATAAAGTTATTTAATTAAATGAGAAGCCATTCCTAATTAAATGAAATTATTTAATTAAATAAGAAAAAGAGAAATTTTCAGTTCATTATTGATAAAAAATGAGTTAAATAAGTTAACTCATTTTTCTACTCAAATTGAATCAGTTAACTCCTTATTTTACTCAAGTTAAATATCTTAACTCCCTTTAATTTGGAAATCTCCCTTTATGACTGAACTTCACCTTTAATCCTGACCGTTGATAGAAATCGATCTCAACCATTGATAAATTTTAGGAAATTCTATTTAAGAGACCCTCATCTCTTCATTTTGAAAGGTTGAATGAGAATTCACATCGAATTGTTGCTGGAATTCATACTCACATTTGCTCATATTCACATACGCAAAGATAAAGTTTGACCAAAAGTTGACCAAATTTAACCACGGTTAACTTGAGTTGACTAGTTTGGAAAAGAATTTTGAAATAATTAAATGAAATTATTTAATTAAATGGAGTACTTACTTCTAATTAATTAAACAAAGTTATTTAATTAAATGAGAAGCCATTCCTGATTAATTAAATGAAGTTATTTAATTAAATAAGAAAAGTGTCTCTAATTAATTAAAGATTATTTAATTAAATATAAAAAGTAATTATGAGAGCATATCTCATTTTATTAAATTAAATATCTCAACAAAATCTCTCTTCAATTCAAAAAAGGAAATTTCCAGTTCACTATTGATAAAAAATGAGTTAAATTAGTTAACTCCTTTTTCTACTCAAATTGAATCTGTTAACTCCTTATTTTACTCAAATTAAATCTGTTAACACCCTTTAATTTGAAAATCTCGCTTTATGAGTGAACTTCACCTTTAATCCTAACCGTTGATTGAAATCGATCTCAACCGTTGATGAATTCTAGGAAAGTCTATTTAAGAGACCCTCATCTCTTCATTTTGAAAGGTTGAATGAGAATTTGCATCGAATTTTTGCTAAAATTCATAGTCACATTTGCTCATATTCACATACGCAAAGATCAAGTTTGACCAAAAAGTTGACCAGATTTAACCACAGTTGACTTGAGTTGACTAGTTTCAAATTTTTTTTTGAAATAAATAAACGAAATTATTTAATTAAATGGAGTTCTTACTTCTAATTAATTAAACAAAGTTATTTGATTAAATGAGAAGCCATTCCTAATTAATTAAATGAAGTTATTTAATTAAATAAGAAAAGTGTCTCTAATTAATTAAAGATTATTTAATTAAATAGAAAAAGTAATTATGAGAGCATATCTCATTTTATTAAATTAAATATCTCAACAAAATCTCTCTTCAGTTCAAAAAGGAAAATTTCTAGTTCACTATTGATAAAAAATGAGTTGAATCAATTAACTCCTTTTTCTACTCAAATTGAATCAATTAACTCCTTATTTTACTCAAATTAAATCTGTTAACTCCCTTTAATTTGGAAATCTTCCTTTGTGACTGAACTTCACCTTTAATCCTGACCGTTGATTGAAATCTATCTCAAATGTTGATGAATTCCAAAAAAGTCTATTTAAGAGACCCTCATCTCTTCATTTTGAAAGGTTGAATGAGATTTTGCATCGAATTGTTGCTAGAATTCATACTCACATTTGCTCATATTCTGTAGTGCGTACCCTCGTTCACATCTTTTCTAGACATTGTTGTTATTATCAGACTATGATGGACTAGTTTTATGTTGATGGATTAGTGGTATTGTTTTGACACTATCAGACATTATGTTATGGATTCAGAGGTTATGAGATGAGATCATTTAGACTTTTCATTTCATACATACATGATGATCATTATACCATTTTCAGTTATTATTGATGATTAGTTGATAATTATTATCTCATGTGTTTTATTATGGATACTTACCCCATGCTTGAATGTGTATGCGATGCGTGTTTTCTTATTGTATGGCATTTCTGATGTGGTTAAGGGATTCGTAGTCACCTACTTAGTCAAGATCTACACGATGCACCACTTCCTGCCATTGTCTGTTTAGCTTAGCATATATATATATATTGTATGTACATGCATGGTTTTTCTGCAGGTTGCAGGTACCGGGTATCGACTTCCCTGAATTGCTAGGATGAGCGTACCCTATTATACTATCTCAATGATAGGAGAAGGGAGATAAATACTCAAGTCTGAATCCCAAACTCTTAAACCAATTCTCCTAGTGAGGTAGGACAAGTATTTGGATATTTTACCTACCGAATGTGTTGGATGACATAATTCGTGATTTTTAACTCTTAAGACTGATTTTGAGTGATTTACTCTATGATGGGTTTTCATATTTTATCTTGGAAGTCTATGGTGAATTTTCTATTAATTAAGTCTTAATAAATAGATTTAATTAATAAATTAATTATTTCAGAAAATTAATATAAAATATCATGTTATTTGATATTTTGATTATAATTAATTGAGGAAAAAGAATTAAATAAAAAAAAATTAGAAATTAAAATTAATAATAATAATAAAATAATAATAAAGTAATAAATAAATAATAATAATAAAAGTTATAAAAATTAAAATAAAAGTTATAAATATTTAAATAAAAATTATATTAAAGTGAATTGGAGTTATAAGCTTGCATGGGAATTAACGCACTTCTCTATTTCTCATATGTCAACAACACGGGGGTTAGTGCATCAATTAAGCACATGGTGTCTACAACCCTATGGCTCATCTTAAAGGTTGGAAAAGACCCATGCTTAGTTGGTGACACCTTCTAGCTATTTCCTGAAAGCTCGTTATATTCAGGCATTCATAGAAGCTTAGACATAGCGTTGGGAGAGCAATTGGAGCATTGGAGGACTCAAAAATTTATAAGAAGGGAGGAGCTTGCTCTGTGGATTTTCTGAGGAAGAGCGATTTAGCATCAGAATTCGGGTAGATTCTTGTGATTTTAATTATGCTATTTTCGCATCACACATTCCATGTCTTCTTCATGTCTTCCATATGTCTTCTGAGAAGTTTCATATTTATATGCATTCTCAATATGGGTAGATTAATTTATTGGAGAATTTTATATGCATTCTATAATGCAAATATTTTATTCTTAAATTGTAGATATAATCTTTGTGAAAAAAAAAACATACATGGTTATATATTCAGATCAGCATACATATACATACATACATACATACATACATATATATATATATGCATATGTATACATTTATTATGAATCTATTATAAAATTCGAATATATATATATATATATACATATATATATATATTGATATATATATATATACCTATGTATATTTATATATAATATGCCAAATGAGTGATCGATAAATCGCAGTGGAGATATTTAATAAATCGCATCGCGATTCATATTGTATGAATCAATGTATATAATGAAATGTCATGGGCATGAATTGTACCCACGCCTGCAGAAGGCAGAGACCTGTCGTCGTAGGTCTGCGGCGACAAGGGTACTACATACCCGCTGTCGGCACAGTGCCTGCGACCGTAGGTAATGCGTACTGCAGCAAGTGTTTGGAGGGGAATGTAATAACTTTCAACTATTTAATAATTTAATTGTTTTAAATTATTAAATAAAGAATTGATAGTTTGGTGGGGAATGTATCAAACAAATATTATTAATTGGAAAATGGATTTTTTTTAGTTCTAATAAGGAAAACTTTTATCCAAAAACAATATATGTGTTCCTCCATTCAAACTTGGAAACTAAAATTGAGATCTCTACATTTTGTAAACTTGGTATAACCAAAACATGTGTTTGCATTGTGTATTCTTTAAGCTATTGTTTTGGTTTTGGGTTGACTAGTGTTGACCAGTATAGGACGTCTACTAGAGGCTTGGGGGTTATGTGATTGTGGTGACATGATGATGTTTTAATCTCGATCTTTATAAACCCAACCATGGTTATGTGATGGAATGCTCTATGTATTGGTTGTAATTACTGATTGTTATAGTTGAGATTTTTATATATGAGACACTTGACTTAACCATTATTTTGGTCATCGATTAGTTATCTTTGGTTATTTTCTAGTCACCATAATGGGACTATAATGTGGATTTATTTTTGATGATGTCATGTTGTGACATATTTGACTCAACCATTTTTGGAGTCTTCGATCAGTATGATTGAGATATATATTTTGGTTATTGAGAACCATTGGATATTTTATTATCAGTGATACTTCAATTGCCAATAGAGAGCTATTGTGTTCATGATTTTCTATGGATGATAGCTCATGGAGATTTGATGCTTTTTATGCATATTTGATGATTTTATTATCGATTATCTTTTGTGATTTTGAGATTTATGATTCCATTAGCATTAGGGTAGGATATCTGCATGTAGTGATAGGAAGTGGCTTGCAATGGGGGCTGGGGCCCTAAGAGGCTACCAGGGTAACTCATTGTAAGTTGGATTAATAAGTGATAACATTCACACCTAATACTAATTGAATGAACCTAAAAAAATAAGTGTTTTGTTCTTGCTTATGCCTTGAGTGCTTGTACAGGCTAGGATGGGAGTAGTGAGACCCATGGTTGTGACCTTTCATTCCGTAGTATGCCTCATCAATATGAGAGGATAATAGTGGCCACATGAAATTAGTATGGACCCGTGGAGTTTAGCTAACTACCAGGGTAACTTGTATGTGATAATTGCGATGACACTTTCATGCTTGCATGGTAGGTTCCTACATGTCATTGTGTGCCTCTGGGATTAGATGTCAGATTTTGTGTTGGAACCTTTGAGTTAGTATACTTTTAGGATTCCTGGACTTATAAAGATATGTGCTATGTGAATTTGATAGCCTGTTTGGGACTTGAGGTTATCTCCTTAGCATGGTGGGAGTGTACCACTTAGGTACCATGCGGTCAGGTGGTAGTGTATTTTCAACTCTTATTATTTTGAGATTCATTGAGATATCATGGCTGATGTGTCCTTCATGATGGTGAATATGTATCCTTTTTCATTGATGATTAGCATATGTTAGATGATGTTATCTTATGCTTTTATTTGCATGTTAGATTACTTCCACACATGATGTTGTATTTATTAGGAGTGACATTCCTACTATGTGATACCGATGATCTCTTCGGTGATTTGGAATGTTACGCATAGAGGGATGGCTAGGATCCATGATGGTCTAATGATGCTATTAATGGTTGGGAGGAACCGTGCACTTAGTTTATTATGTTTGATCTTTATGATGGATGTATATGACTTCTATGATGATGTATCATGTGGATCATGTGATTATCTCTACTTTGATGTATCATGGATTAGAATAGGATGATGTACCTTATTCTATGTATGTATATTCTTTTGAGCTTGTCATACCTTGTGACATGTATAGTGGATGATTGAGTATTTGAAATGTAATGTATAAACATTGGACTTATCATTATTATTTCATGTGGATGTTGTACTAAATGGATTCATGTATGTAATTCAATGTTAAGGGATCTTAAAGAATGTAATCTGTTATTTATGTTATGTTTATTTTCAGATGGACATTACTATTGCTCCCGTTATTGTGCATTAGTTATATGTGGTATTTTCTTTCAAAAAAAAAAATGCTACTAAACTTAGTGAAATTCTAGGTTAATTCTTTGGATCCCTTGGTGGGGCATTACATTTGGTATCAGAGCCCGAGTTTCTACATTGGGAGCTCTGGGTACTTTTGAATAACTAGAACTTTGAACTATTAAGTGTAACTTTCCAAACTTGATCTAGGTGAATTGTTACTTGAATATTTTTCATACTTCAACACTTAGTTTCAAAATTGGAAATTTTACTTAAACCTAGACATAGAACTGAACTTAGTGCCTTGTACTATTGTAGGATGGTATCTGGGACTAGGTCTTCTGTTAGAGGCCGTGGTAGAGGCCATGGTAGAGGCCATGGTTGTGGCAAAACTATTAGTGTCCATGAGTCTTCCCATGATGGATCGGCTCATGTAGAGAGCAGGGAAGAGCACTCTAGTAGGCAGCAGGAAGAGAGCCATAGAGAGGATCAAGCTGAGTCTGAACAGGTCTGTTTGAGATAGATGATGTAGACTATTCTAGAACTTCTACCTCCTATTTAAGAATAGCCTAAAGTGCATCAGATAGAACAAGAGAAATACCCAGATCTAGAAGTCCTTGGAAGGATCGTCAGATGTCCACCGTGTCCACTCAGATGAAGGATCTTTTAAGATCCAAGGTTAAGCCTTTCAATGTGCAAGGTTCTGGTTATGTGGCTGAGCAGTGGCTTATTTCCCTCGACAGGATTTTTTTCATGCAAGAGTTCGACAACAATGTTAAGGTAAGATTTGTAATCACTAATTTAGAGAATTTTGGGGCCACTTGGTGGATGATAGAGGAGAAGAAGTTGGGAATCAATATGAGCAGTGTTACATGGGAGTTATTCCTAGAGAGTTTCCACGAACAATTCCTACTAGAGGAATGGAAATAGCAAAGGGCTGATGAATTTCATAATCTCAGATAGCACACTTTGTTAGTGACCGAGTATGGGCGTAAGTTTTATGAGCTTATGTCTTTTTCAAGGTTCAGTGAAAATTCAGCTTAGTTGACACAACATTTTATTAGGGGATTGAATAACCATATTGTTGGGGGAGTTAAGGTATTTGAGCCAAAAACCCTCAAGGATGCGGTGCATCAAGCTATCCTTGTTGAGAAAAGTGCAACCTTGGTCAAGGTGGTTTTGTAGGAGCGCCAGTGGTATCAGGATCTAAAAGCAACTACAATTTAGGTGGCAACAAGAAGTTTTCTTTCTCTAAGGGTAAACAGTATCAGCAATAGTCTTAGCAGACACAGCAATAGAAGGGCTCAAATTCTCAAGCTCAAGGCGGTGGCAAAGGTTCTAACACCAAGAACAACCGCAATGCTCAACGCAATAAACAGAATCAAACCAATCAGCCAGCTCAGAGTAGCCAGTCTTTTGTGAGCAGGAATAGTCGTCAGTAATCTAATGTACCACCTATGGGAAGATGTTCCAACAGAAATATGGTTCATGTTTTTCATGTGGTCAGATTGGACATTATGCAGCTCAATGTCCTCAGTGAGCACCTCAGTTCTTGGGACTTAGACCTACAATTTTAGAGCCTACAGTGGGTGATGCAGGTAGAGCTCATAGAGTTTTTGCAGCAGTTGATCAGTGTCAACCAGATCATCAAGGAATAGTGGTTGAGACCATAGGTGCTATTAGAGGTATATCTCTTTCAATATTGTTTGATTCAAGAGCTACAGATTCATTTATTTCACCATCTATAGTTTCTAAGTGTAAGCTGGATGCGGTGAAGCAAGATCGTGGTTGGCAAGTGGAACTAGCCTCAGGCATTAAGGTTTCCACAGACTCTATAGTTCATAAGTGCGGGCTTAGCTTAGGAAGCTTTGATATGGCAGTGGATCTTTGAGTCATACCCCTTGGTTCCTATGATGTGGTTCTAGGCATGGACTGGCTTGGATCTCACATAACCAGTATAGATTGCAAGAAGAAGATTATTATGTGCCAAGATGACCAAGGGAATGATGTGCAGATAATTGGGATACCGAGGCCTATATCTCTGCGGATAATTTCTGCTATGCAATTGAAGCAAAATTTTTGTAGGGGATGTCAGATATTCGCTATTATGGTAAATGATCTTGATGAAGAAGATCCCATGAGGGAGACTTTGGATCACCCAATTTTGTAGGAGTACGCAGATGTCTTTCCAAGTGAGATTCCAGGCATGCTTCCAAAGAGGGAAATTGACTTTAGTATTGATCTGATTCTTGGAGCAGAGCCTATCTCTAAAGCTCCTTATCGCATGACTACTCAAGAATTGGGTGAGCTACATCTTTAGTTAGAGGAACTTCTAGCCAAAGGGATCATTCGACCTAGTGTATCACCATGGGGAGCTCCAGTGCTCTTTGTGAAGAAGAAAGACGGTTCTTTGCACCTTTGTATTGACTATAGACAGTTGAATAAGGTGACTATTAAGAATAGGTATCCTTTACCTAGGATTGATGACTTATTCGATCAGATCAAGGGAGCTACAATATTCTCCAAGATTGACCTTAAGTCAGGATACCACCAGCTTCGCATTAAGGAAGCGAATATTCACAAGACTGCTTTTCAAACTTGTTATGGGCATTATGAGTTCACAGTGGTGCTTTTTGGATTGACTAATGCTCCATCAATTTTCATGAGTTTGATGAATGGTGTGTTCTGATCTTATTTGGACAGGTTTGTACTCATGTTTCTTGATGACATATTGGTATATTCTAGGACTCAAAAGGAAGCATGAGGAACACCTGTGATTGGTATTGCAGTGTTTGAGAGACAATTAGCTTTATGCTAATGCAGCTACGTACAAATTCTTCAAAATAGAGATTCAGTATTTAGGGCATGTTATTTTAGGTGATGGTATTTCAGTGGATCCTGCAAAGATTCAGGTGATAATAGATTGGCCTACACCGACTAATGTGTCAGAAATTTGTAGATTCATGGGTTTAGCCGGTTATTATCGCAGATTTGTCCAGAACTTCTCTAGGATAGCACATCCTATCACTTCTCTTCAAAGGAAAGGAAAGAAGTGTGTATGGACAAAAAAATGTGAGGAAGCTTTTCAGAAGCTCAAGGAGCTTTTGACTAGTGCACCGATTCTAGTTGTACCTAATCCAGAAGGTGATTTCATGGTATGTACAGATGCTTCTCTTGAAGGGATTGGGGTAGTGTTGATGCAGAATGGACGGGTGATTGTGTATGAATCATGCAAGCTCAAGGATCATGAGTTAAATTATCCTACGCATGATCTTGAGTTAGCAGCAGTAGTTCATGCTTTGACAAGGTGGAGACATTTCTTGTTCGGGCACAAATTTGAGCTACATAGCGATCATCGTTGTCTTCAGTACATTTTTACTCAACCTAATTTGAATGCCTACCAGAGGTGATGGATGGAGTTTCTATGCAAGTATGATTTTGAGGTTAAGTACATTAAGGGTAAGGAGAATGTGGTGGCAGATGCTTTGAGTCACAGGAGACATGTGTTATCATCGATGACTCTTAGTATGGGTTTGAGGAGTTGGATTCTTCAGGCACTTCCTATGGATTCCTAGTATCAGGAAGTGTGCAGAGAGATTGATTCAGGAAGATCTCTGGAAGGTAAGTTTGCAGGTTACATTCAAGAGTCAAATGGTCTTTTGACACATTTGGGGAGGATTTATGTGCCATTTTCGGATGAGCTTTGCACCTTGATACTAGCAGAAGCCCATCGTACACCTTACTCAGCACATCCAGGTGTCAAGAAGATGCATGCTGATTTGAAACGTTTGTTCTTTTGGTCTGGGATGAAGCGAGATATTGCTGATTTTGTGGCTAGGTGCCTTGAGTGTCAGAGAGTTAAGGTAGAACATTAGCACCCAGCTAGACTTTTGCAGCCTAATATTATTCCTTCTTAGAAGTGGGATATCATCTCCATGGATTTCATTGTGGGATTACCGATGACAGTTCGACGTCATGATGCTATCATGGTCACCATTGATTGGTTGACTAAGGTGGCACATTTTTCATCGATTAGGTCTTCCTACATAGTAGCTTCTGTAGCTAATGTCTTTATGTGTGATATTTTGAGGTTACATGGTATTCCTAGAAAGATCATTTCTGACAGGGATCCTATATTCACATCTGCATTCTGGACATTGTTTGCTCCATGAGCTTGGAGCACAGTTAAACTTCAGTTCGGCATATCATCCAGAGACTAATGGTTAGACAGAGAGGGTGAATCAGGTTTTGAAGGATATGTTATGAATGTATGTGATGGATAGGTAGACACATTAGGAGGATTATCTCTACCTAGTGGAGTTTGCTTACAACAACGGGTATCATAGTTCTATTGGCATGACACCATTTCAAGCATTATATGGGCATCCTTTTCGTACACCATTGAGTTGGGACAATCTTGAGGATCGCATCCTGTTGGGTCCTAAGATGCTTTGTGATATGGAGCAATAGGTAGTGCGTATCTGTGAGCACTTGACTACAGCACAAGTTAGGCAGAAGAAGTATGCCGATGCTCATAGGATTGATAAGCAATTTTCTGTGGGTGATAAGGTTTTCTTGAGAGTGCGACTGCGAAAGAGTTCGATCCGATATGGAAAGGGTTCTAAGCTAGCACCTCGCTTTGTGGGACCATTCGAGATTTTGGAAAGGATTGGCTCGGTTGCTTATCGCCTTGCTCTACTGCCCAGCCTAGCTCGCATTCATGATGTTTTCCATGTTTCAGTACTTTGGCAGTATATTCCTAATATTGTACATGTTCTTGATTGGAATGCGTTGCAAGTAGACGACGGGCAGCTGGCTTTGGAGCTGGTTTGTATTCTGGAGCAGTGGGAGTTGACCCTTAAGGGTCAAACAATCGAGCAGGTAAGGGTCCAATGGGACCCTACTGATAATTCTTCAGCTACTTGGGAGGATGCAACTAAATTGAGGGATTTATATCCCTACTTATTTGTAGGCTTCCAGGAGTAAGCCTAACCCAAGGGGGGGTGGATGTGGTGCCTACCCTCGTTCACATCTTTTCTGGACATTGTTGTTATTATTAGACTATGATGGACTAGTTTTATGTTGATGGATTAGTGGTATTGTTTTGACACTATCAGACATTATGTTATGGATCCAGAGGTTATGAGATGAGATCATTTAGACTTTACATTTCATGCATACATAATGATCATTATACTATTTTAAGTTATTATTGATGATTAGTTGATGATTATTATCTCATGTGTTTTATTATGGATACTTACCCCATACTTGCATGTGTATGGTGTGCGTGTTTTCTTATTGTATGGCATTTCTGATGTGGTTAAGGAAGGGAGTCATAGTCACCTGCTTAGTCGAGATCTACACAATGCACCACTTCCTGCCATTGTCTATTTAGCTTAGCATATATATATTATATGTACATGCATGGTTTTTCTGCAGGTTGCAAGTACCAGGTATCGACTTCTCTAAATTGCCAGGATGAGTGTACCCTATTATACTATCTCAATGATAAGAAAAGGGAGATAAATTCTCAAGTCCAAATCCCAAACCCTTAAACCAATTGTCCTAGTGAGGTAGGACAAGTATCTGGATATTTTACCCACCGAATGTGTCGGATGACATAATTCGTGATTTTTAACCCTTTAGACTGATTTTGAGTGATTTGCTCTATGATGGGTTTTCATATTTTATCTTGGAAGTCTATGGTGAATTTTCTATTAATTAAGTCTTAATAAATAGATTTAATTAATAAATTAATTATTTCAGAAAATTAATATAAAATATCATGTTATTTGATATTTTGATTATAATTAATTGAGGAAAAAGAATTAAATAAAAGAAAATTAGAAATTAAAATTAATAATAATAAAATAATAATAAAGTAATAAATAAATAATAATAATAAAAGTTATAAAAATTAAAATAAAAGTTATAAATATTTAAATAGAAATTATATTAAAGTGAATTAGAGTTATAAGCTTGCATGGGAATTAACATACTTCTCTATTTCTCATGTGTCAACAACACGGGGGTTAGTGCATCAATTAAGCACATGGTGTCTACAACCCTATGGCTCATCTTAAAAGTTGGAAAAGACCCATGCTTAGTTGGTGACACCTTCCAGCTATTTCTAGAAGCATTCTAGATGTTTCTTGAAAGCTCTTTATATTCAGGCATTCATAGAAGCTTAGACATAGCGTTGGGAGAGCAATTGGAGCATTGGAGGACTCGAGAATTCTGAAGAAGGGAGGAGCTTTCTCTGTGGATTTTCTGAGGAAGAGCGATTTAGCATCAGAATCCGAGTAGATTCTTGTGATTTTAATTATGCTATTTTCGCATCACACATTCTCTGTCTTCTTCGTGTCTTCCATATGTCTTCTGAGAAGTTTCACATTTATATGCATTCTCAATATGGGTCGATTAATTTATTGAAGAATTTTATATGCATTATAGAATGCAAATATTTTATTCTTAAATTGTACATATAATCTTTGTGAAAATAAAAAAATCATACATGGTATAAATATATTCAGATCAACATACATATACATATATATATATATTTATATATATGCATATGCATACATTTATTATGAATCTATTATAAAATTCGAATATATATATATACATACATATATATATATATATACATACATATATACATACATACATACATACATACATACATACATACATACATATATATATATATATATATATATATATATATATATATATACCTATGTATATTTATACATAATACGTCGAATGAGCGATTGATAAATCGTAGTGGAGAAGCGATTCATATCGCATGAATCAATGTATATAATAAAATGCCGTGGGCACGATTTGTACCCACGCCTACGGAAGGTAGAGACTTGCCGTCGCAAGTCTGTGGTGACAAGGGTACTACATACCCGCTGTCGACACAGTGCCTGCGACCGCAGGTACTACGTACCGCAGCAAGTGTTTGGGGGGGTAAATTAATGTTAATGTGATGCAAAAAAAATGTTTATGTTAAAATGTTTATAAACAATCGATTCTCATTGCTATATAATATGGTGTCAATCGAAATTGTTAAATCGATTTTATGAAAATGTATTAACTATATATATATATATATATATGTAATATGTAAACATGTTATTTATAAATTTAAGTTATTATTATTTGATAAATGATTTATATTGAAGGTTTATTTTCATAAAGGTGACTCTTTAATAACTTTCAACTATTTAATAATTTAATTGTTTTAAATTATTAAATAAAAAATTGATAGTTTGGTGGGGAATGTATCAAACAAATATTATCAATTGGAAAATAGATTTTTTTTAGTTCTAATAAGGAAAACTTTTATCCAAAAACAATATATGTGTTCCTCCATTCAAACTTGGAAACTAAAACTGAGATCTCTACATTTTGTAAACTTGGTATAACCAAAACATGTGTTTGCATTGTGTATTCTTTAAGCTATTGTTTTGGGTTTTGGGTTGACTAGTGTTGACTAGTATAGGACGTCTACCAGAGGCTTGGGGGTTATGTGATTGTGGTGACATGATGATGTTCTAATCTCGATCTTTATAATCCCAACCATGGTTATGTGATGGAATACTCTATGTATTGGTTGTGATTACTAATTGTTATAGTTGAGATTTTTATGTATGAGACACTTGACTTAACCATTATTTTGGTCATCGATCAGTTATCCTTGGTTATTTTCTAGTCGCCATGATGGGACTATAATCTGGATTTATTTTTGATGATGTCATGTTGTGACATGTTTGACTCAACCATTTTTGGAGTCTTCGATCAGTATGATTGAGATATATATTTTTTAGTTATTGAGAACCATTAGATATTTGATTATCAGTGATACTTCAATTGCCAATAGAGAGCTGTTGTGTTCATGATTTTCTATGGATGATAGCTCATGGAGATTTGATGCTTTTTATGCATATTCGATGATTTTATTATGGATTATCTTTTGTGATTTTGAGATTTATGATTCCATGAGCATTAGGGTAGGATATCTGCATATAGTGACAGGAAGTGGCTTGCAATGGGGGCCAGGGCCCTAAGAGGCTGTCAGGGTAACTCATTGTAAGTTGAATTAATAAGTGATAACATTCACACCTAATACTGACTGAATGAATCTAAAAAGATAAGTGTTTTGTTCTCACCCATTTCTTGAGTGCTTGTACAGGCTAGGATGGGAGTAGTGAGACGCATGGTTGCGACTTTGCATTTCATAGTATGCCTCGTCAGTATGAGAGGACACTAGTGGCCGCATAAAATCAGTATGGACCTATGGAGTTTAGCTAACTGCCAAGGTAACTTGTACATGATAATTGCGATGACACTTTCTTGCTTGCATAGTAGGTTCCTACATGTCATTGTCTGCCTCTGGGATTAGATGTCAGATTTTGTGTTGGAACATTTGAGTTAGTATACTTTTAGGATTCCTAGACTTATAAAGATATGTGCTATGTGAATTTGATAGCATGTTTGGGACTTGAGATTATCTCCTTAGCACGGTGGGAGTGAACCACTTAGGTACCATGCAGTCGGGTGGTAGTGTATTTTACACTCATATCATTTTGAGATTCATTGACATATCGTGGCTGATGCATCCTTCATGATGGTGGATATGTATCCTTTTTCATTGATGATTAGCATATGTTAGATGATGTTATCTTATGCTTTTATTTTCATGTTAGATTACTTCTACATATGATGTTGTATTTATTAGGAGTGACATTCCTACTATGTAATACCGACGACCTTTTCGGTGATTTGAAATGTTACGCATAGAGGGATGGCTAGGATCCACGATGGTCTAATGATGCTATTAATGGTTGGGAAGAACTGTGCACTTAGTTTATTATGTTTGATCTTTATGATGAATGTATATGACTTTTATGATGATGTATCATGTGTATCATGTGATTATCTCTACTTTGATGTATCATGGATTAGAATAGGATGATGTACCTTATTCTATGTATGTATATTCTTTTGAGCTTTTCATACCCTCTGACATGTACAGTGGATGATTGAGTATTTGAAATGTAATGTATAAACATTGGACTTATCATTATTATTTCATGTGGATGTTGTACTAAATGGATTCATGTATGTAATTCAACGTTAAAGGATCTTAAAGAATGTAATCTGTTATTTATTTTATGTTTATTTTCAGATGGACATTACTATTGCTTCCGTTATTGTGCATTAGTTATATGTGGTATTTGTTTTCAATTTTTTTTTATTTTTATTAAATGCTACTAAACTTAGTGAAATTTTAGGTTAATTCTTTGGATCCCTTGGTGGGGAATTAGATATTCACATACGCAAATATCAAGTTTGACCAAAAGTTGACTAGATTTAACCATAGTTCACTTGAGTTGACTAGTTTCAAATTTTTTTTTGAAATAATTAAACAAAATTATTTAATTAAATGGAGTACTTACTTCTAATTAATTAAAAAAAGTTATTTAATTAAATAAGAAGCCATTCCTAATTAATTAAATGAAGTTATTTAATTAAATAAGAAAATTGTCTCTAATTAATTAAAGATTATTTAATTAAATAGAAAAAGTAATTATGAGAGCATATCTCATTTTATTAAATTAAATATCTCAACAAAATCTTTCTTTAGCTCAAAAATGGAAATTTCTAGTTCACTATTGATAAAAAATGAGTTAAATCAGTTAACTCCTTTTTCTACTTAAATTGAATCAGCTAACTCCTTATTTTACTCAAATTAAATTTGTTAACTCCATTTAATTTGGAAATCTCCCTTTATGACTGAACTTCACCTTTAATCTTGACCCAAGAAAGTCTATTTAAGAGACCCTCATCTCTTCATTTTGAAAAGTTGAATGAGAATTTGCATCAAATTGTTGCTGGAATTCATACTCACATTTGCTCATATTCACATACGCAAAGATCAAGTTTGACCAAAAGTTGACCAAATTTAACCACAGTTGACTTGAGTTGACTAGTTTCGAAAAAAAAATTCAAATAATTAAACAAAATTATTTAATTAAATAGAGTACATACTTCTAATTAATTAAAAAATGTTATTTAATTAAATGAGAAGCCATTCCTAATTAATTAAATGAAGTTATTTAATTAAATAAGAAAAGTGTCTCTAATTAATTAAAGATTATTTAATTAAAAAAAAAAAGTAATTATGAGAGCATATCTCATTTTATTAAATTAAATATCTCAACAAAATCTCTCTTCAGTTCAAAAAGGGAAATTTCCAGTTCACTATTGATCAAAAATGAGTTAAATGAGTTAACTCCTTTTTCTACTCAAATTGAATCGGTCAACTCCTTATTTTACTGAAATTAAATCTTCTAACTCCCTTTAATTTGGAAATCTCCCTTTATGACTGAACTTGACCTTTAATCCCGACCGTTGATTGAAATCGATCTCAACTATTGATGAATTCTAGGACGGTCTATTTAAGAGACCCTCATCTCTTCGTTTTGAAAGGTTGAATGAGAATTTGCATCGAATTGTTGCTAGAATTCATACTCACATTTGCTCATATTCACATACGCGAAAATGAGGTTTGACCAAAAGTTGACTAGATTTAACCACGGTTGACTTGAGTTGACTAGTGTCGAAAAGAATTTTGACATAATTAAACAAAATTATTTAATTAAATGGAGTACTTACTTCTACTTAATTAAACAAAGTTATTTAATTAAATGAGAAGCCATTCCTAATTAATTAAATGAAGTTATTTAATTAAATAAGAAAAGTGTCTCTAATTAATTAAAGATTATTTAATTAAATAGAAAAAGTAATTACAGAGCATCTTTCATTTTATTAAATTAAATATCTCAACAAAATCTCTCTTTAGTTCAAAAAGGGAAATTTCCAGTTCACTATTGATGAAAAATGAGTTAAATGAGTTAACTCCTTTTTCAACTCAAATTGAATCAGTTAACTCCTTATTTTACTCAAATTAAATTTGTTAACTCCCTTTAATTTGGAAATCTCTCTTTACGACTGAACTTCACCTTTAATCCTGACCGTTGATTAAAATCGATCTCAATCGTTGATGAATTCTAGGAAATTCTATTTAAGAGACCCTCATCTCTTCGTTTTGAAAGGTTGAATGAGAATTTGCATCAAATTTTTGATGGAATTCATACTCACATTTGCTCATATTCACATACGCAAAGATCAAGTTTGACCAAAAGTTGACCAGATTTAACCACAGTTGACTTGAGTTGACTTGTTTCGAAAAGAATTTTGAAAAAATAAATGAAATTATTTAATTAAATGGAGTACTTACTTCTAATTAATTAAACAAAGTTATTTAATTAAATGAGAAGCCATTCCTAATTAATTAAATGAAGTTATTTTAATAAATAAGAAAAGTGTCTCTAATTAATTAAAGATTATTTAATTAAATAGAAAAAGTAATTACAAGAGCATATCTCATTTTATTAAATTAAATATCTCAACAAAATCTCTCTTCAGTTCAAAAAGGGAAATTTTCAGTTCACTATTGATCAAAAAAGAGTTAAATCAGCTAACTCCTTTTTCTACTCAAATTGAATCAGTTAACTCCTTATTTTACTCAAATTAAATCTGTTAACTCCCTCTAATTTGGAAATCTCCCTTTATGACTGAACTTCACCTTTAATCCTGACCGTTGATTGAAATCGATCTCAACCGTTGATAAATTTCAGGAAAGTCTATTTAAGAGACCCTCATCTCTTCGTTTTGAAAGGTTGAATGAGAATTTGCATTGAATTGTTGCTGGAATTCATACTCACATTTGCTAATATTCACAGATGAAAATATGAAGTTTGACCAAAAGTTGACCTAATTTAAACACAGTTGACTCTTGTTGACTAGTTTCGAAAAGAATTTTGAAATAATTAAACAAAATTATTTAATTAAATGGAGTACTTACTTATAGTTAATTAAACAAACTTATTTCATTAAATGAGAAGCCATTCCTAATTAATTATATGAAGTTATTTAATTAAATAAGAAAAGTGTCTCTAATTAATTAGAGATTATTTAATTAAATAGAAAAAGTAATTACAAGAGCATATTCTATTTTATAAAATTAAATATCTCTAGAAAATCTCTCTTTAGTTCAAAAAGGGAAATTTTCAGTTCACTATTGATAAAAAATGAGTTAAATCAGCCAACTCCTTTTTCTACTCAAATTTAATTAGTTAAGTCCTTATTTTACTCAAATTAAATCTGTTAACTCCCTTTAATTTGGAAATCTCCCTTTATGACTAAACTTCACCTTTAATCCTGACCGTTGATTGAAATCGATCTCAACCGTTGATGAATTCCAGAAAAGTCTATTTAAGAGACCCTCATCTCTTCGTTTTGAAAGGTTGAATGAGAATTTGCATCGAATTGTTGTTGGAATTCATACTCACATTTTCTCATATTCACATACGCAAAGATCGGGTTTGACCAAAAGTTGACTAGATTTAACCACGGTTGACTTGAGTTGACTAGTTTCGAAATTTTTTTTGAAATAATTAAACGAAATTATTTAATTAAATGGAGTACTTACTTCTAATTAATTAAACAAAGTTATTTAATTAAATGAGAAGCCATTCATAATTAATTACATGAAGTTATTTAATTAAATAAGAAAAGTGTCTCTAATTAATTAAAGATTATTTAATTAAATAGAAAAAGTAATTACGAGAGCATATCTCATTTTACTAAATAAATATTGCTACAAAATCTCTCTTCAGTTCAAAAAGAGAAATTTCTAGGTCAGTATTGATAAAAAATGAGTTAAATCAGCTAACTCCTTTTTCTACTCAAATTGAATCAGTTAACTCCTTATTTTACTCAAATTAAATCTGTTAACTCCCTTTAATTTGGAAATCTCCCTTTATGACTAAACTTCACCTTTAATCCTGACCGTTGATTGAAATCGATCTCAATCGTTGATGAATTCTAAGAAAGTCTATTTAATAGACCCTCATCTCTTCGATTTGAAAGGTTGAATGAGAATTTGCATCGAATTGTTGCTGAAATTCATACTCACATTTTCTCATATTCAGATACGCAAAGATCAAGTTTGACCAAAAGTTGACCAGATTTAACCACAGTTGACTTGAGTTGACTAGTTTCAAAAAGAATTTTGAAATAATTAAACAAAATTATTTAATTAACTGAAGTACTTACTTCTAGTTAATTAAACAAAGTTATTTAATTAACTGAAGTACTTACTTCTAGTTAATTAAACAAAGTTATTTAATTAAATGAGAAGTCATTCCTAATTAATTAAATGAAGTTATTTAATTACATAAGAAAGGTGTCTCTAATTAACTAAAGATTATTTAATTAAATAGAAAAAGTAATTACGAGAGCATATCTCCTTTTATTAAATTAAATATCTCAACAAAATCTCTCTTCAGTTCAAAAAGGGAAATTTTCGGTTCACTATTAATCAAAAATGAGTTAAATCAGTTAACTCCTTTTTCTACTCAAATTGAATCAGTTAACTCCTTATTTTACTCAAATTAAATCTATTAACTTCCTTTAATTTGGAAATCTCCCTTTATGACTGAACTTCACCTTTAATCCTGACCGTTGATTGAAATCGATCTCAACCGTTGATGAATTCCAAGAAAGTCTATTTAAGAGACCCTCATCTCTTCGATTTGAAAGGTTGAATGATAATTTGCATCAAATTGTTGCTGGAATTCATACTCACATTTGCTCATATTCATATACGCAAAGATCAAGTTTGACCAAATGTTGACCAGATTTAACCACAGTTGACTTGAGTTCACTAGTTTCGAAAACAATTTTGAAATAATTAAATGAAATTATTTAATTAAATTGAGTACTTACTTCTAATTAATTAAACAAAGTTATTTAATTAAATGAGAAGTCATTCCTAATTAATTAAATGAAGTTATTTAATTAAATAATAAAAGTGTCTCTAATTAATTAAAGATTATTTAATTAAATAGAAAAAGTAATTACGAGAGCATATCTCATTTTATTAAATTAAATATCTTAACAAAATCTCTCTTCAGTTCAAAAAGGGAAATTTTCAGTTCACTATTGATAAAAAATGAGTTAAATCAGTTAACTCTTTTTTCTACTCTAATTGAATCAGTTAACTCCTTATTTTTCTCAAATTTAATCTATTAACACCCTTTAATTTGGAAATCTCCCTTTATGATTGAACTTCTCCTTTATTTCTGACCGTTGATTGAAATCAATATCAACCCTTGATGAATTCCAAGAAAGTCTATTTAAGAGACCCTCATCTCTTCATTTTGAAAGGTTGAATGAGAATTTGCATCGAATTGTTGCTGGAATTCATACTCACATTTGCTCATATTCATATTCGCAAAGATCAAGTTTGACCAAATGTTGACCAGATTTAACCACAGTTGACTTGAGTTGACTAGTTTCGAAAAAAATTCTGAAATAATTAAACATAATTATTTAATTAAATGGAGTACTTACTTCTAATTAATTAAACAATGTTATTTAATTAAATGAGAAGCCATTCTTAATTAATTAAATGAAGTTATTTAATTAAATAATAAAAGTGTGTCTAATTAATTAAAGATTATTTAATTAAATAGAAAAAATAATTATGAGAGCATATCTCATTTTATTAAATTAAATATCTCAACAAAATCTCTCTTCAGTTCAAAAAGGGAAATTTTTAGTTCACTATTGATAAAAATGAGTCAAATCAGTTAACTCTTTTTTCTACTCAAATTCAATCAGTTAAATCCTTATTTTACTCAAATTAAATCTGTGAACTCCCATTACTTTGGAAATCTCCCTTTATGACTGAACTTCACCTTTAATCCTGACCATTAATTGAAATCGATCTCATCCGTTGTTGAATTTTAGGAAAGTATATTTAAGAGACCCTCATCTCTTCATTTTGAAAGGTTGAATCAGAATTTGCATCGAATTGTTGTTGGAATTCATACTCACATTTGCTCATATTCACATACGCAAAGATCAAGTTTGACCAAATTTAACTACGGTTGACTTGAGTTGACTAGTTTCAAAAAGAATTTTGAAATAATTTAACGAAATTATTTTATTTAATGGAGTACTTACTTATAATTAATTAAACAAAGTTATTTAATTAAATGAGAAGCCATTCCTAATTAATTAAATGAAGTTACTTAATTAAATAAGAAAAGCGTCTCGAATTAATTAAAGATTATATAATTAAATAGAAAAAGTAATTACAAGAGCATATCTCCATTTATTAAATTAAATATCTCAACAAAATCTCTCTTCATTTCAAAAAGAGAAATTTCCAGTTCACTATTGATCAAAAATGAGTTAAATGAGTTAACTCCTTTTTCTACTCAAATTGAATCAGTTAACTCCTTGTTTTACTCAAATTAAATCCGTTAACTCCCTTTAATTTGGAAATCTCCTTTTATGACTGAACTTCACCTTTAATCCTGACCGTTGATTAAAATCGATCTCAACTGTTGATGAATTCTAGCAAAGTCTTTTAAAAAGAGCCTCATCTCTTCATTTTGAAAGGTTGAATGAGAATTTGCATCGAATTGTTGCTGGAATTCATACTCACATTTTCTCATATTCACATACGCAAAGATCAAGTTTGACCAAAAGTTGACCAGATTTAACCACAGTTGATTTGAGTTGACTAGTCTCGAAAATTTTTTTGAAATAATTAAACGAAATTATTTAATTAAATGGAGTACTTACTTCTAATTAATTAAACAAAGTTATTTAATTAAATGAGAAGCCATTCCTAATTAATTAAATGAAGTTATTTAATTAAACAAGAAATGTGTCTCTAATTAATTAAAGATTAGTTAATTAAATAGAAAAAGTAATTATGAGAGCATATCTCATTTTATTAAATTAAATATCTCAACAAAATCTCTCTTCAGTTCAAAAAGGGAAATTTCCAGTTCACTATTGATAAAAAATGAGTTAAATCCGTTACTCCATTTTCTACTCAAATTGAATCAGTTAACTCATTATTTTACTCAAATTATATCTGTTAACTCCCTTTAATTTGGAAATCTCCCTTTATGACTGAACTTCACCTTTAATGCCGACCATTGATTGAAATCAATCTCAACCGTTAATGAATTACAGTTCACTATTAATAAAAAATGAGTTAAATCAGTTAACTCCTTATTTTACTCAAATTAAATCTGTTAACTCCTTTTATGACTGAACTTCACCTTTAATCCTGACCATTGATTGAAATCGATCTCAACTGTTGATGAATTCTAAGAAAGTCTATTTAAGAGACCCTCATCTCTTCATTTTGAAAGGTTGAATGAGAATTTACACCGAATTGTTGCTGAAATTTATACTCACATTTGCTCATATTCACATACCCAAAGATCAAGTTTGACCAAAAGTTGACCAGGTTTAACCATGGTTGACTTGAGTTGACTAGTTTCGAAAAAAATTTGAAATAATTAAATGTAATTATTTAATTAAATGGAGTACTTACTTCTAATTAATTAAACAAAGTTATTTAATTAAATGAGAAGCCATTCTCAATTAATTAAATATAGTTATTTAATTAAATAAGAAAAGTGTCTGTAATTAATAAAAGATTATTTAATTAAATAGAAAAATTAATTACGAGAGCATATCTCCTCTTATTAAATTAAATATCTCAATAAAATCTCTCTTCAGTTGAAAAAGGGAAATTTGCAGTTCACTATTGATAAAAAATGAGTTAAATCAGTTAACTCCTTTTTTTACTTAAATTGAATCAGTTAACTCCTTATTTTACTCAAATTAAATCTGTTAACTCCCTTTAATTTGAAAATCTCCCTTTATGACTGAACTTCACCTTTAATCTTGATCGTTGATTGAAATCGATCTCAACCATTGATGGATTTTAGGAAAATCTATTTAAGAGACCCTCATCTCTTTTTTTTGAAAGGTTGAATGAGAATTTGCATCGAATTGTTGCTGGAATTCATACTCACATTTGCTCATATTCACATACGCAAAGATCAAGTTTGACCAAAAGTTGACCAAATTTAACTACGGTTGACTTGAGTTGACTAGTTTCGAAAAGAATTTTTAAATAATTAAATGAAATTATTTAATTAAATGGAGTACTTAATTCTAATTAATTAAACAAAGTTATTTAATTAAATGAGAAGTCATTCCTAATTAATTAAATGAAGTTATTTAATTAAATAAGAAAAGTGTCTCTAATTAATTAAAGATTATTTAATTAAATAGAAAAAGCAATTACGAGAGCATATCTCTTTTTATTAAATTAAATATCTCAACAAAATCTCTCTTCAGTTCAAAAAGGAAAATTTTCAATTCACTATTGATCAAATATGAATTAAATCAGTTAACTCCTTTTTCTACTCAAATTGAATCAGTTAACTCCTTATTTTACTCAAATTAAATCTATTAACTCCCTTTAATTTGGAAATCTCCCTTTATGACTGAACTTCACCTTTAATCCTAACCGTTGGTTGAAATCGATCTCAACCGTTGATGAAATCCAGGAAAGTCTATTTAAGAGACCCTCATCTCTTCATTTTGAAAGGTTGAATGAGAATTTGCATCGAATTGTTGTTAGAATTCATACTCACATTTGCTCATATTCACATACTCAAAGATCAAGTTTGACCAAAAGTTGACCAGATTTAACCACGGTTGACTTGAGTTGACTAGTTTCGAAAAGAATTTTGAAATAATTAATTGAAATTATTTAATTAATTGGAGTACTTAATTATAATTAATTAAATAAAGTTATTTAATTAAATGAGAAGCCATTCCTAATTAATTAAATTAAGTTGTCTAATTAAATAAGAAAAGTGTCTCTAATTAATTAAAGATTATTTAATTAAATAGAAAAAGTAATTACGAGAGCATATCTCATTTTATTAAATTAAATATCTCAACAAAATCTCTCTTCAGTTCAAAAAGAGAAATTTTCAGTTCACTGTTGATAAAAAATGAGTTAAATCAGTTAACTCCTTTTTCTACTCAAATTGAATCAGTTAACTCCTTATTTTACTCAAATTAAATCTGTTAACTCCCTTTAATTTGAAAATCTCCATTTATGATTAAACTTCATCTTTAATCCTGACCGTTGATTAAAATCGATCTCAACCGTTGATGAATTCCAGGAAAGTCTATTTAAGAGACCCTCATCTCTTCATTTTGAAAGGTTGAATGAGAATTTGCATCGAATTGTTGCTGAAATTCATACTCACATTTGCTCATATTCACATACGCAAAGATCAAGTTTGACCAAATGTAATGCCCCGCCAAGGGATCCAAAGAATTAACTTAGAATTTGACTAAGTTTGGTAACATTTTTTTTTCTAAACAAGAAAGTAAAACCATTCATAACATTCACAGAAGCAATAGTAACATCCAACTGAAAGTAAACATAACATATATATATATATATATATATATATATATATATATATATAACAGGATACATTCTTTAAAGATCCCTTAACATTGAATTACATCTAAATCAACCATTCATCTAACATCACATTCTTATGAAATAACAATGATACATCCAACATTCTTAAACTATATACAAGTGTCCTTTTAGTAATTATACTTTAGAATTGCTCAATCATCCAATATTAGTCCATGATGCAATAAAAGTAAATGAAACCATAAACAATACATGATACATCATCATAGAAGATATAAACATCCATCATAAGAGATAACCATACATCACAAAATATAACTAAGTGCACGGTTCCTCCCAATCGTTAATAGCATCATTAGACCATTGTGGGCCCTAGCCATTCCTCCGTGCGTAACATCCCAAATTTTCGAAGAGATCATCAGTATTAACATAGTAGGAATGTCACTCCTAACACATCCTACTAACATACAAAGTAAAGCATAGGATACCATCATCTAACATATGCAAATCATCAATATAAGAAACATACCAGTAAATGCATCCATCATAAGGTATATCATCAATCATAATGATCTAAGAACATAATGAAGATAAATACCAACCAAGAATACTCCAACCACAGTGTCTTGGATGGATCTCAAATGATAAGAGTGGAAAAACACTACCACCTGACCGCGTGAAACCCAAGTGGTCCACTCCCACCGTGCTGAGGAGATAATCTCAAGTCTCAAACAGACTATCCATAACACATAGCACAAATCTCTATAGTCCAGGAATCCTAAAAGTATACTAACTCAAAGGTTTCAATCACACACAAAATCGAAACCTAATTCCCAAAGGCACAACAATGACGTGTAGGAAACTTACACTGCAATCAGGAAAGTGTCATCGCATTTATCACGTACAAGTTACCCTAGCAATTAGCTAAACTCTATGAGCCCATACTGATCTCATGCGGCCACTAGTATCCTCTCATACTGACGAGGCATACTACGGAATGCACGGTCGCAACCATGCATTCTCACTACTCCCATCCTAGCCTGTACAAGCGCTCAAGGCATGGGCGAGAACATCAACAATTATCTTTTTAGGTTCATTTAATCCCCATTTAGTGTGTAAATATTATCACTTATTAACCAAACTTACAATGAGTTACCCTGGTAGCCACTTAAGGCCCCAGCCCCCATTGCAAGCCACTTCTCGACACTACAAGTAGATAACCTACCCTAAGCTCATGGAATCATAAATCTCAAGTCAACCCAATTGTTCCCCGATAGCATTATCCTTCCATTATTAAGAATTGCATTCTAAGAATAACTTAAGGATAAGTATTTACTCATTAAACTGATCATCATTAAATTTTTTAAATTTATCTATGATCCATATTCTAATTGATTAACCTTTCAACTTTTCTAAGATCATTATTCGTTATATTATAAGAGGACCAATTATCATTCTTCGAATAAGAGATTATAACTTTATTTATCTGTAATGCCCCGCCAAAGGATCCAAAGAATTTCACTAAGTTTGCCAAACAATTTTTTTTTTAAAACATGAAAGTAAAACCATTCATAACATTAACATAATAGTGGAAGCAATAGTAACATCCAACTGAAAATAACATAACATAACAGATTACATTCTTTAAAGATCGCTTAACATTGAATTACTTCTAATCATAACTTATTCATCTAACATTACATCCTTAACAATGAAATAACAAGGATACATCCAATGTTCTTAAACAATATACAAGTGTCCTTTTTAGAGTTTTAGTTTAGCTCAATCATCCACTGTACATGTTACAAGGTATGAAAAGCTTAAAAGAATAAAAGTACATCATCATCCAATATTAATCCATGATGTAATAACATAATAAAACCATAACCATACATGATACATCATCATCATAAAGATATAAACATCCATCATAAAAGATAATCATATATCACAAACATAACTAACTAACTGCATGGTTCCTCCCAACCGTTAATAACATCATTAGACCATCATGGATCCTAGCCATCCCTCCGTGCGTAACATTCCAAAGCACCGAAGAGATCATCGGCTATAAACATAGTAGGAATGTCACTCCTAAGAACATCCTACTAACATACAAAGTAAAGCATAAGATATCATCATCTAACATATGCAAATCATCAATATAAGAAACATACCAATAAATACATCCATCATAAGGTATATCATCTATCATAATGCTCCAAGAACAGAATGAAGATAAATACCAACCAAGAGTACTCCAGCCACGGTGTCTCAATGGTTCTCAAATGATAAGAGTGAAAAAAACACTACCACCCGACCGCGTGGAACCTAAGTGGTCCACTCCCACTGTGCTGAGGAGATAATCTCAAGTCCCAAATAGGATATCAAAACCACAAAGCATAAATCTCTTTAAGTCCAAGAATCCTAAAAGTACACTAACTCAAAGGTTCCAACACACACAAAACTGACATCTAATTCCCATAGGCACAACAATGACATGTAGAAAACCTACTCTGCAAGCGGGAAAGTGTCATCGCATTTATCTCGTACAAGTTACCCTGGTAGTTAGCTAAACTCCATGGGTCCATACAGATCTCATGCGGCCACTAGTATCCTCTCATACTGACGAGGCATACTACGAAATGCAAGGTCGCAACCATGCATTCTCACTACTCCCATCCTAGCCTATACAAGCACTCAAGGCATGGGCGAGAACCAAAACTCTTATCTTTTTAGGTTCATTTAATCCCCATTTAGTGTGTAAATGTTATCACTTATTAACCAAACTTACAATGAGTTACCCTGGCAGTCACTTAGGGCCCCAACCCCCATTGCAAGCCACTTTCCGACACTACAAGTAGATTACCTACCCTAATGCTCATGGAATCATAAATCACCACAGTCCTGTATAAGCGATTGTGAATAAAATCCAAAAGATAATCCATAAAAAGAATCATCAAATATCCACAATATAAGCATCAAATATTCATAATAAGAATCATCAAATCACCAAGATAAGAATCATCAAATCTTCATGAGCATCTGAAAAAGCATCCATAGAAAATCATGACCACAACAGTTCTCTATTGGCAACTGAAGGCATCATTGATAATCATAAGTATCCATTGGTTCTCAATAACCAAAATAAATCATCACATCCATTGGTTCTCAACAAGCAACCAAGAATATTTTAAAATCATACTGATCGAAGACTCCAAAATGGTTGAGTCAAAACATGTCACAACATGACATCATCAAGAATAAATCCACATCATAGTCCCATCATGGCGACTAGAAAATAATTCAAGGATAACTGATCGATGACTCAAAAATGATTAGCTCAAGTGTCTCAGATACATATACATCTCAGCTTCACACATGAAGACTGATGAACAATAACAAACATTTCATAGAGAATACGATCACATAACCATGGTTGGACTTATAAAGATCAAGACCAAAAAGATCAACATGCCATCACATCTCATAACCCTCGAGCCTCTGGTAACAACCTAGGACTGGTCATCACTAGTTAACCCAAAACCCAAAACAAGAAGCATATAGAATACACGATGCAAACACATGTTTTGGTTTTGCTATATTATATAGTTGAATCAAGTGTAGGGGTTTCTAGTTTCCATTTTGAAGTTTACTTCAAGTGTATAAAGTTATCATCATTTGACCTACAAGTCAACCCATTTGTACCCCGATAGCATTATCCTAAGAATAACTTAAAGATAATTATTCACTAAACTGATCATCATTGACCTTTAATTAAATTGCTTTCTTTATTTGACTAAGATCCATATTCTAATTGATTAACTCTCCTTTAATGTTACTTTCAACTTTTCAATGTAAACAAGAATCATTATTCGTCAAAATGTAAGAAAGCCAATTACTAGTCTTTGAATAAGAAGATTATAAATTTATTAGAATGATCAATTAAATCCATCAATTGACTTAGGTACACAATTCCATGACCTTTTATCACTCTAATAGTTTTCAATTATACATTACTAAGTCTTTACCATTAAAACATCTAAGGTTATTATTCAAGTCATGAGAGTACGACTTATCAATTTCGATGTAAATACTTTACAACTTTGCTAGAGGAATCGATATTAGCATATCAATTAAAACTCTATTATATAACTTTATTATTAATTAAATCTAATTAACTCTAGTTAATTGTTTTAATTAATAATTGCATAACCATAGCAATGTTCCAATTAATATTAGTTGACTAATAACTAACTAGAATTTTGTAAGATAAAAATCAACTATAATTCAATACTGAAATGATCATATTAATAATTCAATAATAATAATTGAAAATCTTAATAATAATTCTATATGACCACATTCGTCATCTTTCAAAGAATACCAACATTCCCTTGACAAATTCATATTATCATTAATCTTTTCAAATAAGACTCTATCGCACAACTTAATTATTAATATCATAGTTATAATATCAGCTTGGTATCAATTTTTTACAATCTCGCTAAAATAATTATATCAATTAAATCTCTATTACATGATTATTAATTAAATCCAATCAACTCTAGTTAATTGATTTAATTAATAATTGCACAACCATACCATCAACTTAAAGAATATCAGTTGACCTATAGTAGTTTGTACGTAGAAAGTCAACTTCAATACAAATATTAATATTTCAATAATATTATTAGTAATAATGAAATCTTATCCATAATGACCACAATCATCATACCAATATCTTCTTAACATACTCATATCAATGATAATCATCTATACTCTATTAACAATTGAGTTGATAATAATTTAATAGCTAATACCAATCTATGATGGTAGATTGTTCATTACTTTACTAACAACAATGTCACTAGCAATTGATTATAACTTCCTTAAGATACATTCCCATTATACGAGTCATTAAATAATTTATAATCTCCTTTAAGCATCTCATGGACAATCAATAAACTTTGATATAACAATTACCATCACTCCTTTTAAAATTCGATCTGCACCTATCTATTGATTCCCAATAAACCAATGTGCAATTCTATTGAAACCCAATACCATCGATAACAATAATTGAATAACTTAAATCTTCGATCTATAATACACTAATAATTATCCTTAATTAAATTTAATTTAATTAAGTTATTTATTAAATTCTAAATATATCACTTACTGAAATTTAATTAACTTGATTAAAACTTTATTAATGTATTATACTATATATATATATATATATATATATATATAATAATTTAATATTCAATTGAATATATATATATATATATATCGACTATTATATAGATATATATATAGATATCGACTATTATATATATATATATATATATATATATATATATATAATAGTCGATATCTATAAATTTTACCCTTGAATTCATATGATAATAACATCTCCACATCATATGTTACAATATTGAAACATATGTAAAATGTAAAAATTGACTCTAAGTGCTGTCGTGGGTACCCTGCTTACGCAGGTACCCTGCGACCCATCCGATGTCAAGTCAGTGGGAATGACCCCATGCTAACCCTAATCGCTGATCAATGTTATCTACCGTGCGATACATATATGGGCACACAGTTTATTAAATGGAGCCACCCCAATTCGCAGGTGCTCTGCGCTATGCAGTTGACTGCCCATGGCAGGTACAACACATCTGTATATTGCAAGTGGTGTGGGCGATGTCGTGTGGCAGTTTTAAGATTCACCCCCATCACAGGCATTCTACAGTGTGGGGTACCCGTAGGTACCCTGCTCTGTGACCTCCTCCGACGGACAGAGACAGGGGGCTACGGGTCCGTCCCTCCCCCAATTGTATATGTATAACGATTTCGATTAAACATTTTCACCATATACAAATTCGAATTGTAAATAAAGTTTCTCTTTTCGACTTTCATGAATATATATACATGTATGTATATATGTATATATGTATATGTATGTATATATATATTTATGTATATATATATATATATATATATATATAAAATTTGTTATCAATTATCACTATATTTAAAAATATATATATATTTATATATATAAGTAGATTTTACAAAAGAGAACATATATTTAGATCAAAACGAATAGGGCTTTTCTAACAAGAATTTTTCTCTTTTAAATAATTGTTTTCTAAACATGACTATTAATCCATCCAATAGGTTTAAGTATAAATTTGAAATCACCTTTCTCAATTTAATTCTAATTCGAACCCAAACCCGTTTAGATCTAATGTTTCTTTAATTGGATCTAGGGTTTTCTAATATTTTCTTCTCAACCAAATAAAATATCTAGATTCCAATTTAAATTGCAATTTCATTCATGGAATATAATCAGACACATATAACAAACATGATGAAGACAGGAAGAGAAATGGTGCAAAGAGAATATGCGAATATCACGAGTGCACCTGGACACTGATGCTAATCTGCCATGCCTCAGAAGTACATAGAAAATCTTTTCCTTCTCCATCATTCGCAATCCTTCCAAGATCCAAACCAACCGAAAACCTCCAAGTAACTAGAAGTACTAGAAGAAGCATAGAAACATGTAGAGACATATGAGCATATGAGCTTCTCCAATGCATGTAAGCTTTTGAAGCTTCCATTTTAGCTTGAAGCTTGTAGCTTCCATTAAGCTTCCATAAGGCTTCCAGTTAAGATTGTACAAACACACTATGAGAGCCTCTATTTAAAGGCCTCTAAGATGCATCTAGAGTGTCTCTAGAAACAACTAGAAGATAAGCATGACAACCAAGCATGAGTCTTCTCCAACCTTCTAGATGAGTCTTAAGATTGTAGACACCATGTGCTCAAATAAAATGCTAACTCCTAAGTGTAGACAACTTGTGCATTCTTAGAGTGCAAACTTCAATGTTGTCTACATGACAATTCTCGAGAATTTGCCAACTCCTATGTGAGCAAACATAAAAATAATGCACATTAATTAATATAATATTTACTTTACTCTTTTCAATTTAATTTATTTATTTGTTAAATCTCATGCACTTACTTTAATAATTTCACTTTTTAATCTTAATATATTTATATTTTAATCACATGAGATTTAGAATCTTTTAATAATTTTAAATATATCTTCCACTTTTAAATTTCATTTTCAAAACTTAATTGCTAAAATATTTATTAGCTTTAATAATAATATTATTTAGTCATTTATTTAAAAATGAACTCCAAATATATTATTATTAAAATAAATATTGTCACATTCCAAATTTAAACTTTTAACTTTTATCTTCAAATTTAATTATTTTATTTAATTAATTTCTCAATTAATTAAATAAAATAAATATTAAATTATCATATTAATTTTCCATTAAATTAAATCATTAATTAAATCTTTTAATTAGGCTTAATTAATAGAAAATACATCAAAGACTCACGAGGTAAAAATATGAAAATCCATCATAGTCAAAATACATACAAAATCAAACCAAAGGTTTAAATCACGAATTACGTTATCCAACATATTCGGAGGGTACTCAACTTAGATACTTGTTCTAATTTTCCAATTAGAACAAATGGCTTAAAGGGTTGGGATTTGGACTTGAGAATTTATCTCTCCTCTCTTATCATTGAGATAATGTGATAGGGTACGCTCATCCTGGCAAATTCAGGGAAGTCGATACCCAGTACCTTCAACCTACATAAAAACCATGCATGTACAAGCACAATATATACTAAACTAAAACGGCAATGGAAGGAAGTGGTGCATCGTGCAGATCCCAACTAGCAGGTGACTACGACTCTCTTCCTTAACCACATCAGACATGCCATACAAAAGTAAACACGCAAAGAAAACACACACACCATACACATGAAAGTATGGGGTAAGTATCCTTAAGAAAACACATATGATAATAAATCATCTTACTAATTATCATTAATAACTAAAAGCAATGTAATGATCATCATCAATAATTGTGAACACTAAAAATAATCATCATACATACATGAAATATAAAGTCTAAGTGATCTCATCACATAATAAAATAAATCCTTAGTACAATATCTAATAATCTTGAAACAATGCTGCTAACCATCAACATGAGACTAGCTCTAAAAGAGTTCAACAACGATAACAAAATTCGAACTAGGCGCAGGCACTACATTATCTCAATCCATTAACATAGATACACCATCCATGACCTATTAACATCTGATTAGTTTTCAATTAGAAACTTAATTAAGTATTACTACAGTTTGAGTCTTTGAATTTAATCGTCACCATCGTTGACAACCATACAATATCTAAAGTCATAATTCAAGTCATAAGAATAAAACCTATCAACTTCAATATAGATAATCTACAATCTCGTTAAAAATTTCTTATATCAAATAAATTTCTACTACATAGCTTAATTATTAATTAAATCTAATTAACTCTCATTAATTGATTTAATTAATAATTGTATAATCATAGCAACGTTCTAATTAACATTAGTTGACTAATAACTAACTAGAATTCTATAAGTTAAAAGTCAACTATAATTCAATACTCAAATGATCATATTAATAATTCAATAATAATAACTTGTTAATAATTAATAACAAGCTATGTTGGGAATCTTATCTATAATGACCACATTCGTCATTCTTTTCAAATAACTCTCTATCACAAAACTTAATTATTAATATCATGGTTATGATATCAGCTCAATGAATATCAATTGATCAATTATACTTCAAATCTCAAAAACTAATATCTTTTTACAAAACTTTAATCATTAAATAATCTCCACTAGATTATCTCTAATCAAATTTGTTGATAACTATTTAAACCATTATTTATTAATAGTTTGTTAGACTCAACAAACATTAATAAATAATAAACTCATCAAAATATATTTCCATAAGCCTCATTAGTTAATATTTAACTAACCTTTAAGGCATATCAATAATTTATAACTAATATAATAATTCAAATCGTAGCTATGTTATAACAATGTTATAATGTAACTATGACTCCTTGTCAATATAATAATTCTTATTTAAATCTAAATCCAATATCATTTAGTGTTTCTAAATTTAAATCAACATAATATAACTTATCATCTTACAATTATTTAATCAATATTAAAATCAACCATTAGACTTCATTTTCTAATTGTTCTAATAATATTTTGTCTATATAAAGTTGTTTGAAAAATATTCCTATCACAAACCAATAAGACTCATCGTAGATTTTAACATGAATAATCTTCAAATTCTTAACATTATCATCTTCATTAAACAACTCTAAAATTGTTTAATATATATTAAATAGTATTCAATATACTTTATAAAAGTCCACTATATAAACTTTATTAAAATATCTTTTCTTTTAATTCTCTCTCATTTAAAAATCTATTTACTTAGATTGACTAATAATTAATTACACTTCTTCTACTATTAACTAATCTTAATTAAATTTGATTTAATTAGATTAGATAATAAACCATATAAAACTAATACATATTAATAAGATTCTAATAAGGGAAGATTGCAATAATATCTTAATTCATTCCATGCTTTGATATATATTATTTTTGTGAAGTTTAAGCATAAAGAACTCTTGGTTATGGAAAATGGAGAAATATCTGTCTTTGAATAAAACAGTCCCAGTATGACGGCCATATCTCCCTAATGAACCATTGGATCGAGCTGAAATTTAAATATGTTGGGGAGGGCCAAGTTGCGCCGATTCTGACTGGAGCGATTGAATAAATTCAATCACGATAAAAAGTTATGAATGACTGAATTCGGGTCTATCCAAGGGGCAATGACAGGACAATTTGTGATGAATTAAGAATTTCCTCTTAAAATAATCGTTCTCTAAAATTTACCCATAAAAGGGTTTGTTCATATGCATCTAAAAATATAATTGATAGAAAGATTACATCTAATCATTCGAATTTTCAACTTAGAATTTCTATTTTAATTTTAAATCTTGTCTATCTAATTTTACAATATAAATTCGAACCCAAACCGGATTAAGATCTAATTTCTTTCTCATTTGGAACTAAGATTTTTCTATAATTTTCTTCACATCCAAATAAAATATCTAGATTCCAAATTTCAAATAGTAGATTCAATCATAGAGAGTATTCAGACACATAAAATAGATATGATGAAGACAGGAAGAGAATGAGTGCAAAGGGAATATGAGAATATCACGAGTGCACCTAGACACTGATGCTAATTTACCATGCCTCAGAAGTCCATAAAAAATTTCTTCCTTCTCCATCATTCGCAATTCTTCCAAAAATCCAACCCAATCAAATCCTCCAAGTGATTAGAAGTGTTAGAAGGAGTATAGAAGCAAGTAGAAAATATATGAGCATATGAATCTTCTCCCATGCATGTAAGCTTTGAAACTTCTATTTTAGCTTGTAGCTCGTGGCTTCCATTAAACTTGTAGCTTCCATTAAGTTTTTTTTTAAAGCTTCTATGAATGCTTAAATATAAAGAACTCTCAAGAAACCTTTGGATTGCTTTTTGAAACTGCTGAAAGGTGTCACTGTATATGAGCAATGTTAGTATGCTAATAGAAACCAATTTTAAATAAAGCTTCTACAAACTAAACAAAATTCATAAACTTCAAGATAGACTAAGATGAGCTCTCAATTGAGAATATGAGCCATTAATGGACTCTCTCAATAAGAAGCTCTCTTGTTGAGTAGCTTATAGGATGTATGCTCAATATGCTTCCAAAAGCTTCAATGGATGATTGTGGATTTTTGGTGTGGATAGATGGCTTTAGTATGGATTTGGCTCTCAAAATAGCATTATAACTTTATTTCATGGATTGTGTTATTTTGCAAAGGGGAAGGATCCAATTTATAGGCAAGAGGCTTGAGGGATTGAGGGTTAAGATGCAAGGATGGGAAAAAGCTCATGGAGGGCTCAGATTGCATGAGAGGAGAGCACATGGATTGTGCTTCCTTACAGCCAATCAAGGAGTGACACATGTCACATGGTGAGATGATAGAAGAAAGGGGAAGGATGAGTCAATAAAGGAGGCTCAAGGGATAAAATCTTCATAAAGACCCTCATAATGACTTGTAAGAGCAATAAAAGAGCTTGGAAGAGTCATTTATGGCCTAGTGGGCTTCATAAAGTTTTATGGTTGAGATATTTTGAGGGTGATGAGAGCAATTTCGACTTGAACTTGATTAGGAGGGTTTTAAGCTTGCTTAGGCTTGTGCAAATGATTAGAGGATGGATTAGGATGGTTTAGGATTAGCTTAGGGATAGGCAAGTGGATGACATTTAATGAGGGTGGGTGAAGGAGGAGATATTTGTTAACTTTGGCTTGGGTTAGTAATTCTTAACCCATGTTTAGGGAATGTGAAAAGGTTAGGAGGGGATTAGGATTAGGTTTAAAGACATTTTTTAGAAGAGTCTAGACTTTGGATGAGGATAAAGACTTTCTAAAATAGTCTAGAATTTTCTAGGATGAAGATGAAGACTTTCTAGAAGAGTCTAGAACTTCTTAGGATGAGGATAAATTAGATTTTTAAGAAATAAATAAAGTTTTATTTATTTCAAGGGTTTGGGTTGAGGAGATATTTATTAAAACTTTTTTAATAAACATGAGGATTAATATTTAATCTTAATTAAATATTTTGAGTTGGGATTAGGGGTAGGAAATGATGGAATTAGCCTTTAATCGAAATTAAAGAAGGATTAGAAGATTTTGGAAGAGGTTAGTGGTCTTAAGAAAATTTGCCAAGTTTTGGGTAAAAAATAAATTTTTTATTTATTTTAAGATTTTTGGTCAATTTATTAATTAAATAATTAATAAATAAGGAAATAATGTTTAAATAAGATTTAAACATTTTTTTGAGAGATTCCTTAATTAAATATTTTTAATTAAGATAAAGGGATTTAATGGCATAAAAATTAATTAATTAATTAATTAATAAATGATGATGTCATCAAGAATTTTTTCAAAAAATAACAATACTTTATTTTTAAAAAGGTTTTTAGGTGTCTACAGTCACCAACTAAGCATGGGTCTTTTTCAACCTTTTTGATGAGTTGTAGAGTTGTAGACACCTTGTGCTTAATTGATGTACTAACCCCCGTGTTGTTGACACATGTTAATTCTCATGCAAGCTTATAACTCCAATTTACTTTACTCTTTCCAATTTAATTTATTTATTTATTAAGTCTCATGCACTAACTTTAATATCTCCATTTTTCAATTTTAATATATTTATATTTTAATCATATGAGATTTAGAATCTTTTAATAATTTAAAATATATTTTCCACTTTTAAATTTCATTTTTCAAAATTTTATTGCTAAAATATTTATTAGCTTTAATAATAATATTATTTGGTCATTTATTTAAAAATGAGCTCCAAATATATTATTATTAAAATAAATATCATCACATTCCAAATTTAAACCTTTAACTTTTATTTTCAAATTTAATTATTTTATTTAATTAATTTCTCAATTAATTAAATAAAATAAATATTAAAAAATCATATTAATTTTGCATTTAATTAAACCATTAATTAAATCTTTTAATTAGGCTTAATTAATAGAAAATACACTAAGACTCACAAGGTAAAAATACGAAAATCCATCATAGCCAAAATACATACAAAATCAAATCAAGGGTTTAAATCATGAATTATGTTATGCAACGTATTCGGAAGGTACTCAACTTAGATACTTGTCCTAATTTTTCAATTAGAACAAATGGCTTAAAGGGTTGAGATTTGGACTTGAGAATTTATCTCCCCTCTCTTATGATTGAGATAATGTGATAGGGTACACTTATCTTGGCAATTCAAGGAAGTCGATACCCGGTACCTGCAACCAGCATAAAAACTATGCATGTACAAGCACAATATATACTAAACTAAACAGGCAATGGTAAGAAGTGGTGCATCGTGTAGATCTCGACTAGCAGGTTACTACAACTCCCTTCCTTAACCACATCAGACACACCATACAAAAGCAAATACACAAAGCAAACATGCACAAAATACACATACAAGTATGGGGTAAGTATCCATAAGAAAACACATATGACAATAAATCATCTTACTAATCATAATTAATAACTGCAAACACTGAAAATAATCATCATAAATACATGAAATGTAGAGTCTAAGTAATCTGATCACATATCAACTGAATCTATAGCACAATATCTGATAATCTCATAATAATGTTACTAACCATCAACATGAAACTAGCTTCTAAAGAGTTCAGCATTGATAACAAAATGCGAACTAGGGGCAGGCTCTACACCAAAAGTTTATCAGATTTAACCACGGTTGACTTGAGTTGACTAGTTTTGAAAAGAATTTTGAAATAATTAAACAAAATTATTTAATTAAATGGAGTACTTACTTCTAATTAAATAAAGAAGGTTATTTAATTAAATGAGAAGCCATTCCTAATTAATTAAATGAAGTTATTTAATTAAATAAGAAAAGTGTCTCTAATTAATTAAATATTATTTAATTCAATAGAAAAAAAAATTATGAGAGCATATCTCATTTTATTAAATTAAATATCTCAACAAAATCTCTCTTCAGTTCAAAAAGGGAAATTTCCAGTTCACTATTGATTAAAAATGAGTTGAATTAGTTAACTCTTTTTTCTACTCAAATTGAATCAGTTAACTCCTTATTTTACTCAAATTAAATCTATTAACTCCCTTTAATTTGGAAATCTCCCTTTATGATTGAACTTCACCTTTAATCCTAACCGTTGATTGAAATCGATCTCAACCGTTGATGAATTCCAGGAAAGTCTATTTAACAGACCCTCATCTATTCGTTTTGAAAGGTTGAATGAGAATTTGCATCGAATTGTTGTTGGAATTCATACTCACATTTTCTCATATTCACATACGCAAAAATCAAGTTTGACCAAAAGTTGACCAGATTTAACTACGGTTGACATGAGTTGACTAGTTTTGAAAAGAATTTTGAAATAATTAAACGAAATTATTTAATTAAATGGAGTACTTACTTCTAATTAATTAAAAAAAGTTATTTAATTAAATGAGAAGCCATTCATAATTAATTAAATGAAGTTATTTAATTAAATAAGAAAAGTGTCTCTAATTAATTAAATATTATTTAATTAAATAAAAAAAGTAATTATGAGAGCATATCTCATTTTATTAAATTAAATATCTCAACAAAATCTCTCTTCAGTTCAAAAAGGAAAATTTCCAATTCACTATTGATCAAAAATGAGTTAAATCAGCTAACTCCTTTTTCTACTCAAATTGAATCAGTTAACTCCTTATTTTACTCAAATTAAATCTATTAACTCCCTTTAATTTGGAAATCTCTCTTTATGACTGAACTTCACCTTTAATCCTAACCCTTGATTGAAATCGATCTCAACTGTTGATGAATTTCAGGAAAGTCTATTTAAGAGACCCTCATCTCTTCATTTTGAAAGTTTGAATGAGAATTTGCATCGAATTGTTCTTAGAATTTATACTCACATTTGTTCATATTCACATACGCCAAGATCAAGTTTGACCAAAAGTTGACCACATTTAACCACGGTTGACTTGAGTTGACTAGTTTCGCAAAGAATTTTGAAATAATTAAACAAAATTATCTAATTAAATGGAGTACTTACTTCTAATTAATTAAACAAAGTTATTTAATTAAATGAGAAGTCATTCCTAATTAATTAAATGAAGTTTTTTAATTAAATAAGAAAAGTGTCTCTAATTAATTAAAGATTATTTAATTAAATAGAAAAAGTAATTAAGAGAGTATATCTCCTTTTATTAAATTAAATATTTCAACAAAATCTCTCTTCAGTTCATAAAGGGATATTTTCAGTTCACTATTGATAAAAAATGAGTTAAATCAGTTAACTCCTTTTTCTACTCAAATTGAATCAGTTAACTATTTATTTTACTCAAATTAAATCTGTTAACTCCATTTAATTTGGAAATCTCCCTTTATGACTGAACTTCACCTTTAATCCTGACCATTGACTGAAATTGATCTCAATCGTTGATGAATTTCTGAAAAGTCTATTTAAGAGACCCTCATCTCTTCGTTTTGAAAGGTTGAATGAGAATTTGCATCGAATTGTTGCTATAATTCATATTCACATTTGCCCATGTTCACATATGCAAAGATCAAGTTTGACCAAAAGTTAACCACGGTTGACTTGAGTTGACTATTTTTGAAAAGAATTTTGAAATAATTAAACGAAATTATTTAATTAAATGGAGTAGTTACTTCTAATTAATTAAATAAAGTTATTTAATTAAATGAGAAGCCATTCCTAATTAATTAAATAAAGTTATTTAATTTAATAAGAAGGTTGTCTCTAATTAATTAAAGATTATTTAATTAAATAGAAAAAGTAATTACGAGAGCATATCTCATTTTAGTAAATTAAATATCTCAACAAAATCTCTCTTCGGTTCAAAAAGGGAAATTTTCAATTGACTATTGATGAAAAATGAGTTAAATCAGTTAACTCCTTTTTCTACTCAAATTGAGTCAGTGAACTCCTTATTTTACTCAAATTAAATCTATTAACTCCCTTTAATTTGGAAATATCTCTTTATGACTGAACTTCACCTTTAATCCTGACCGTTGATTGAAATCGATCTCAACCGTTGATGAATTCTAAGAAAGTCTATTTAAGAGGCCCTCATCTCTTCGTTTTGAAAAGTTGAATGAGAATTTGCATCGAATTGTTGTTGGAATTCATACTCACATTTGCTCATATTCACATACGCAAAGATCAAGTTTGACCAAAAGTTGACCAGATTTAACCATGGTTGACTTGAGTTGATTAGTTTCAAAAAGAATTTTGAAATAATTATACCAAATTTATTTAATTAAATGGAGTACTTACTTCTAATTAATTAAACAAATTTATTTAATTAAATGAGAAGCCATTTTTAATTAATTAAATGAAGTTATTTAATTAAATAAGAAAATTGTTTCTAATTATTTAAAGATTATTTAATTAAATAGAAAAAGTAATTACGAGAGCATATCTCCTTTTATTAAATTAAATATCTCAACAAAATCTCTCTTCAGTTCAAAAAGGGAAATTTCCAGTTCACTATTGATAAAAAATGAGTTAAATCAGTTAACTCCTTTTTTTACTCAAATTCAATCAGTTAACTCCTTATTTTACTCAAATTAAATCTGTTAACTCCATTTAATTTGGAAATCTCCCTTTATGACTGAACTTCACCTTTAATCCTGACCGTTGATTGAAATCGATCTCAACTGTTGATGAATTTCAAGAAAGTCTATTTAAGAGACCCTCATCTCTTCATTTTAAAAGGTTGAATGAGAATTTACATTGAATTGTTGTTGGAATTCATACTCACATTTGCTCATATTCACATACGCAAAGATCAGGTTTGACCAAAATTTGACCAGATATAACCATGGTTGACTTGAGTTGACTAGTTTCAAAATTTTTTTTGAAATAATTAAACGAAATTATTTAATTAAATGGAGTACTTACTTCTAATTAATTAAACAAATTTATTTAATTAAATGAGAAGCCATTCATAATTAATTAAATGAAGTTATTTAATTAAATAAGAAAAGTGTCTCTAATTAATTAAAGATTATTTTATTAAATAGAAAAAGTAATTACGAGAGCATATCTCATTTTATTAAATTAAATATCTCAACAAAATCTCTCTTCAGTTCAAAAAGGGAAATTTCCAATTCACTATTGATGAAAAATGAGTTAAATCAGCTAAGTCCTTTTTCTACTCAAATTGAATCAGTTAACTCCTTATTTTACTCAAATTAAATCTGTTAACTCCCTTTAATTTGGAAATCTCCTTTTATGACTCAACTTCACCTTTAATCCTGACCGTTGATTGAAATCGATCTCAACCGTAATTTCAGAAAAGTCTATTTAAGAGACTCTCATCTCTTCGTTTAGAAAGTTTGAATGAGAATTTGCATCGAATTGTTGCTTGAATTCATACTCACATTTGCTCATATTCACATACACAAAGATCAAGTTTGAGCAAAAGTTGACCAGATTTAACCACGATTGACTTGAGTTGACTAGTTTCGAAAAGAATTTTGAAATAATTAAACGAAATTATTTAATTAAATGGAGTACTTACTTATAATTAATTAAACAAAGTTATTTAATTAAATGAGAAGCCATTCTTAATTAATTAAATGAAGTTATTTAATTAAATAAGAAAAGTGTCTCTAATTAATTAAAGATTATTTAATTAAATAGAAAAAGTAATTACGAGAGCATATCTCATTTTATTAAATTGAATATCTCAACAAAATCTCTCTTCATTTCAAAAAGTAAAATTTTTCAGTTCACTATTGATAAAAAATGAGTTAAATCAGTTAACTCCTTATTTTACTCAATTTAAATCTGTTAACTTCCTTTAATTTGGAAATCTACCTTTATGACTAAAGTTCACCTTTAATCTTGACCGTTGATTGAAATCGATCTCAACCATTGATGAATTTCAGGAAATTCTATTTAAGAGACCCTCATCTCTTCGTTTTGAAAGGTTGAATGAGAATTCACATCGAATTGTTGCTAGAATTCATACTCACATTTGCTCATATTCACATACGCAAAGATCAAGTTTGTCCAAAAGTTGACCAGATTTAACCATGGTTGACTTGAGTTAACTAGTTTCGAAAAGAATTTTGAAATAATTAAATGAAATTATTTAATTAAATGGAGTACTTATTTCTAATTAATTAAATAAAATTATTTAATTAAATGAGAAGCCATTCCTAATTAATTAAATTAAGTTATTTAATTAAATAAGAAAAGTGTCTCTAATTAATTAAATATTATTTAATTAAATAGAAAAAGTAATTACGAGAGCATATCTCATTTTATTAAATTAAATATCTCAAAAAAATCTCTCTTCAGTTCAAAAAGAGAAATTTCTAGTTCACTATTGATAAAAAATGAGTTAAATCAGTTAACTCTTTTTTCTACTCAAATTGAATCAGTTAGCTCCTTATTTTACTCAAATTAAATCTGTTAACTCCCTTTAATTTGGAAATCTCCCTTTATGACTGAACTTCACCTTTAATCGTGACCGTTGATTGAAATCGATTTCAACCGTTGATGAATTCTAGGAAAGTCTTTTTAAGAGACCCTCATCTCTTCATTTTGAAAGCTTGAATGAGAATTTGCATCGAATTGTTGTTGGAATTCATACTCACATTTGTTCATATTCACATATGCAAAGATCAAGTTTGACCAAAAGTTGACCAGATTTAACCACGGTTGACTTGAGTTGGCTAGTTTCAAAAAGAATTTCGAAATAATTAAACGAAATTATTTAATTAAATGGAGTACTTACTTCTAATTGATTAAACAAAGTTATTTATTTATTTATTTTTTAAAGAGGGGTAAACGCTTTGACCTGGAGCTATGAACCAATGAGGCCACAAATGGGGGACCTCATCCCCATGAGATTTGAACCTTGATGGCAAGGATAACAACACAACAACTTAACCATCACAACATGCCACTATTGGCAAACAAAGTTATTTAATTAAATGAGAAGCCATTCCTAATTAATGAAACGAAGTTATTTAATTAAGTAAGAAAAGTTTTTGTAATTAATTAAAGATTATTTGTTTAAATAGAAAAAGTAATTACGAGAGCATATCTCATTTTATTAAATTAAATATCTCAACAAAATCTCTCTTTAGTTCAAAAAGGGAAATTTCCAGTTCACTATTGATAAAAAATGAGTTAAATGAGTTAATTCCTTTTTCTACGCAAATTGAATCAGTTAACTTCTTATTTTACTCCAATTAAATATGTTAACTCCCTTTAATTTGAAAATCTTTTAGTGCCTACCCCTGGTTCGCATTTTGTTATCATTGCTGAACTCTTTTAGAGCTAGTTTTATGTTGTTGGTTAGCAGCATTCTTTTGAGATTATCAGATATTGTGCTATGGATTTAGTGTAGTATGTGATGAGATTACTTAGACTCTACATTTCATGTATGCGTGATGATCATTACATTACTTTTAGTTATTAATGATGTTTAGTAAAATGATTTATTATCATATGTGTTTTCTTATAGATACTTATCCCATATTTGCATGTGTATGGTGTGCGTGTTTTCTTTGCATGTTTGCTTTTGTATGGCATGTCTGATGTGGTTAAGGAAGGGAGTCGTAGTCACTTGCTAGTCAGAATCTACACGATGCACCACTTCCTGCCATTGCCTGTTTAGTTTAGTATATATTGTGTTTGTATATGCATAGTTTTTATGCAAGTTGCAGGTATCGGGTATCGACTTCCCTGAATTGCCAGGATGAGCATACCTTATCACATTATCTCAATGATAAGAGAGGGGAGATAAATTCTCAAGTTCAAATCCCAACCCTTTAAGCCATTTGTTCTAATTAGAAAATTAGGACAAGTATCCGAGTTGAGTACCCTCCGAGTGCATTAGATGACATAATTCGTGATTTAAAGCCCTTGGTTTGATTTTGTATGTATTTTGGCTATGATGGATTTTCATATTTTTACCTTGTGAGTCTTTGATGTATTTTCTATTAATTAAGCCTAATTAAAAAGATTTAATTCATTGTTTAATTTAATGAAAATTTAATAAGGTATTTTACTATTTATTTTATTTAACTAATTAGAAAATTAGTTAAATAAAATAATTAAAATTTAAAAGTTGGAATGTGACAATATTTATTTGAAGCTCATTTTCAAATAAATGACTAAATAATATGATTATTAAAGCTAATAAATATTTTAACAACTAAGTTTTGGAAAATGAAATTTAAAAGTGAAAAATATATTTTAAATTATTAAAAGATTCTAGATTTCATGTGACTAAAATATAAATATATTAAGATTGAAAAGTGGAGATATTAAAGTTAGTGTATGAGATTTAATAAATAAATAAATTAAATTGGAAAGAGTAAATTAAATATTATATTAATTAATGTGCATTATTTTAATATTTTCTCACATAGGAGTTGGCAAATTCTCGGGAGTTGTCATGTAGACAACATTGGAGTTTGCACTCTAAGAAGGCATTAGTTGTCTACACTTAGGAGTTAGCATTTTATTTGAGCACATGGTGTCTACAACCTTAAGACTTATCTAGAAGGTTGGAGAAGACTCATGCTTGGTTGTCATGCTTATCTTCTAATTATTTCTAGAGACACTCTAGATGCATCTTAGAGGCTTTTAAATTGAGGCTCTCCTAGTGTGTTTGGACAAGCTGAATGGAAGCTGCAAGTTACAAGATGGATGGAAGCTACAAGCCTCAAGCTAAAATGGAAGCTTCAAGCTTACTTGCATTTGAGAAGCTCATATGCTTCTACATGCTCATATGTTTCTACATACTCTTTTGCTTCTTCTAGTACTTCTAGTCACTTGGAAGATTCGATTGGCTTGGATCTTGGAGGAATCACGGATGATGGAGAAGGAAGAGATTTTCTATGGATTTCTGAGGCATGAAAGATTAGTATCAGTGTCTAGGTGCACTCGTGATATTCACATATTCTCTTTCCACCATTTCTCTTCCTGTCTTCATCATGTTTGTTATATGTGTCTGATTATATTCCATGAATGAATTTGCAGTTTGAATCGGAATCTAGTAATGCTATGTGGTTGAGAAGAAAACATTAGAAAATCCTAGATCCAATTAAGGAAGAAATTAAATCTAAACGGGTTTGGGTTAGAATTAGAATCAAATTGAGAATGATGTTTTCAAATTTATAGTTAAACCTATTGGATGGATTATTGGATATGTTTAGAAAAAAATTATTTAAAAAAAAAAAATTTCTTGTTTAGAAAAGCCCTTTAAATCTAATTATGTATTATATATATATATATATATATATATATATATATACAAGTATATATATATATATATATATATATATTTACAAGTATATATATATATATACACTTTAAATACAGTAATAATTGATAACTAATTTTGTGTATATATATACATATATACATATATGTATATATTTGTGTAAGTTGAAATGAGAAATTTTATTTATTAAAATTTGAATTGCAATTCACAATTGCGAGAAATGAATCTGTTAAACACGTTATTAAATAATAATAAAATCATTTAATTGAGGGGGGGCGAGATTACCCACCCCGTACCCCACTCTGTTATGTGACAGCAAGTACGTGGGTCGCAGGGTACTTGCGTTTTGTAGGGCACTCGCGACAGATTTTTTTTAATCGCCACATGACCCTTAACAAAGGGGAACGATAGTGATATGAATATCACTTTAAAAATTTTTAAAAATGTTTCCATCCCTTTTATATATATCACGCAGTTTTAAAGCACAGTTAATGTGGTACGCTCTATGACTTCACAGACGGTGGCACAAACAATGATTATTGTTAAAAGTTTAAATAATAGCTTTATATTGTGTGTGTGTGTGTGTGTGTGTGTGTGTGTGTGTGTGTGTGTGTGTGTGTGTGTGTGTGTGTGTGTGTGCTAATATTAATAAGTATCGAATATTGAATGTTATATAATAATGTTAAGAATGTCTAAAATAAAATGATTTGTTAATTATAGTTAAAGGAGGAGAGACACTATCTTAAGAATCTAATAATTAGCATAACTAAAATTAAGGTTAATCAATAGATGAAGATTAAGGGTTGATATATATCAAATTAATTAATGTAATAATTCTAATTGGATCAATCAACTTTGGATATTGGATAATGATATTGAGTGATCATTTGGAATATTAGTGCCTCAGAATAAAGTCTTCTTGCTTGAAATAATTTATTGAGCTGATAATATAGTTGACTTTTAATATCTATTTTTGAGATGGTAATTTATAGACTTTAATGAAAGTGGACTACGATTTAAATTTTCAAGGAGTGAGTTATAATACGATTATTGGTACCCCTTATTTGTGCTAAGAGTTAGTTAAATATTAGCCAATGAAGCTTTCTAAGGTTCTTTTAAGATCAATTATCTATAGTTTTATGAGTTATTATTTATTAATGTTTGTTGGATCTAACAAACTATTAATAAATAATAGTATAAATGATTAATTCAATTAAAGTTAATCTAGTGGAGATTATTTATTGATTGAAGTTTGGCAAAAGATAATAATTTTTGGATTTGGATTATAATTGATTTTAATCAATTAATGAGTTGTCAATATAATTAAATACGATAGAGATTTAACTGGAAATGATTATCATTAATACAAAATTGTTAAGAAAACATTAGTATGACAAATGTGGTCATTATGGATAAGATTTCCAAAATAACTTGTTGTTATTATTATTGAATTATAGTTGACTTTTGACTTACAGAATTCTAGATAGTTATTAGTCAACTGATGTTAAATTGGTACGTTGCTATGGTTATGCAATTCTTAAATAAATCAATTAATGAGATTTAATTAGATTTAATTAATAATTAAGTTATGTAATGTAGATTTAATTGGTATAATTCTTTTAATGAGATTGTAGATTATCTATAACAAAGCTGATAATTCTTATCCTAATAACTTGAATAAAGACTTTAGTTATTTTAATGGTTATTAGTGATGACTTTATTAAGAGGCTTAAATTTTAGTAATATTTAATTAAGCTTTAATTAAGTATTATTAGAATGATAAAAGTCATGGTTTGCGTACCTATGTTAATTGAATGATTTAATTGATCGTTTTAATAAAGTTATAATCTTTCTATTTGAAGATTGATAATTGGTTCTTTTATAAATGAATAATGATCCTTTGATTATGTTGAAAAGTTGAATTAATGATAAGGAAGAGTTATTCAATTAGTAACTTTGATCTTAGCAAATAAAGCGAATGATTTAGTTAAAGGTCAATGATGATCGGTTTAAGGAGTAAATATTTATCCTTAAGTTATTCTTAGAATGTAATTCTTAATAATAGAAGGATAATGCTATTCGGGAACATTTGAGTTGACTTGTAGGTCAAATGATGAAACTTAAGACACTTGAAAGTATACTTGCAAACAAAAAATTGGAAATCCCTACACATTATTCAACTATGTGAATTTAGTAAACCAAAACATGTGTTTGCATCGTGTATTCTATATGCTTCTTGTTTTGGGTTTTTGGGTTGACTAGTCCAAGGTTGTTACCAGAGGCTCGGGAGTTATGAGATGTGTTGGCATGTTGATCTTATTTGGTCTCAATCTTTATAAGCCCAACCATGGTAATGTGACCGCATGCTCTATGAAATATTTGTATTTACTGATTGTTATTGTTCATCAATCTTCATGTGTGACGCTGAGATGTATATGTATCTGAGACACTTGAGCTAATCATTTTTGGGTCATCAATCAGTTATCCTTGGATTATTTTCTAGTTGCCATGATGGGTCTAAAATGTTGATTTATTTCTTGATGATGTCATGTTGTGACATGTTTGACTCAACCATTTTGGAGTCTTTGATCAGTATGATTTGATATTCTTGGTTTCTTGTTGAAAAACCAATGGATATGGTGATTTATTTTGAGATATATTTTGGTTATTGAGAACCAATGGATACTTATGATTGTCAGTGATGCCTTCAGTTGCCAATAGAGAACTGTTGTGTTCATTATTTTCTTTGGATGCTTTTTGAATGCTCATGGAGATTTGATGATTCTTATCTTGGAGATTTGATGATTCTTATTGTGAATATTTGATGCTTTTATCATGGATATTTGATGATTCTTTTTATGGATTATCTTTTAGATTTTCTTTACAATCACTTGTATAGGACTATGCTGAATTATGATTCCATGAGCTTAGGATAGGTAATCTACTTGTAGTGTTGGGAAGTGGCTTGCAATAGGGGTCGGGGCCCTAAGTAGCTGCTAGGGTAACTCATTGTAAGTTTGGTTAATAAGTGATAACATTTACACACTAAATAGGGATTAAAAGAACCTAAAAAGATAATTGTTTTAATGTTCTCACCCATGCCTTGAGCTCTTGTACAGGCTAGGATGGGAGTAGTGAGAACGCATGGTTGCGATCTTGCATTCCATAGTATGCCTCATCAGTATGAGAGGATACTAGTGGCCGCATGAGATCAGTATGGACCCGTGGAGTTTAGCTAACTGTCAGGGTAACTTGTACGTGATAAATGCGATGACACTTTTCCACTTACAGAGTAGGTTTCCTACATGTCATTGTTGTGTCTCTAGAAAGTAGATGTCAATTTTGTGTGATGAAACCTTTGAGTTAGTATACTTTTATGATTCCTGGACTATTAGAGATTTTTTCTTTGTAAATTGATATCTTGTTTGAGACTTGAGATTATCTCCTCAGCACGGTGGGAGTGGACCACTTAGGTTCCACGCGGTCAGGTGGTAGTGTTTTTTCCACTCATATCATTTGAGAGCCGTCTGAGACACCGTGGCTGATGCTTTCTTGGTTGATATTTATCTTCATTCTGTTCTTGGATCATTACGATTGATGATATACCTTATGATGGATGTATTTATTGGTATGTTTCTTATACTGATGATTTGCATATGTTAGATGATGGTATCCTATGTTTTACTTTGCATGTTAGTAGGATGTTTTAGGAGTGACATTCCTACTGTGTTAATATCGATGATCTCTTCGATGCTTTGGAATGTTATGCACGGAGGGATGGCTAGGATCCACTATGGTCTAATGATGCTATTAACGGTTGGGAGGAACCATGCACTTAATTATTTATGTTTGTGATATATGGTTATATTTTGTGATGGACGTTTATATCTTTTGCGATGATGTATCATGTATTGTTTATAGTTTCATTTATGTTATTGCATCATGGATTAATATTGGATGATGATGTGGTTTATTTATATAGATGTTTATTCTTTTAAGCTTTTTCATACCTTGTAACATGTACAGTAGATGATTGAGTAATCTAAAATGTAATTACTAACAAGACACTTGAATATGGTTTAAGAATGTTGGATGTATCATTTTTATTTCATAAGGATGTGATGTTAGATGAATAGTTATGGTTAGATGTAATTCAACGTTAAGGGATCTTTAAAGAATTAAATCTGTTATGTATTTTATGTTTACTTTTATTCGAATTGTTTCAACTGCTTTCGCAAGTGTTGTGAATGGTTTATCTTTCATGTTTAAAAAATAATTTGTTGGGTAAATTTAGTGAAATTTTTTGGATCCCTTGGCGAGGCATTACAAATCTCCCTTTATGACTGAACTTCACTTTTAATACTGACCGTTGATTGAAATCGATTTCAACTGTTGATGAATTTCAAGAAAGTCTATTTAAGAGACCCTCATCTCTTCATTTTGAAAGGTTGAATGTGAATTTGCATCGAATTGTTGCTGGAATTCATACTCACATTTACTCATATTCACATATGCAAAGATCAAGTTTGACCAAAAGTTGACCAGATTTAACCGCGGTTGACTTGAGTTAAATAGTTTCGAAAAGAATTTTGAAATAATTAAACAAAATTATTTAATTAAATGGAGTACTTACTTCTAATTAATTAAACATACTTATTTAATTAAATGAGAAGCCATTCCTAATTAATTAATGAAGTTATTTAATTCAATAAGAAAAGTGTCTCTAATTAATTAAAAATTATTTAATTAAATAGAAAAAGTAATTATGAGAGCATATCTCATTTTATTAAATTAAATATCTCAACAAAATCTCTCTTCAGTTCAAAAAGGAAAATTTCCAGTTCACTATTGATCAAAAATGAGTTAAATCAGTTAACTCCCTTTTCTACTCAAATTGAATCAGTTAACTCCTTATTTTACTCAAATTAAATCTATTAACACCCTTAAATTTGAAAATCTCCCTTTACGACTGAACTTCACCTTTAATCCTGACTGTTGATTGAAATCGATCTCAATCGTTGATGAATTTCAAGAAAGTCTATTTAAGAGACCCTCATCTATTCGTTTTGAAAGGTTGAATGAGAATTTGCGTCGAATTGTTGCTGGAATTTATACTCACATTTGCTCATATTCACATACACAAAGATCAAGTTTGATCAAAAGTTGACCAGATTTAACCACGGTTGACTTGAGTTGACTAATTTTGAAAAGAATTTTGAAATAATTAAACGAAATTATTTAATTAAACAAGAAGCCATTCCTAATTAATTAAATGAAGTTATTTAATTGAATAAAAAAAGTGTCTCTGGTTAATTAAAGATTATTTAATTCAATAGAAAAAGTAATTATGAGAGCATATCTCATTTTATTAAATTAAATATCTCAACAAAATCTCTCTTCAGTTCAAAAAGGAAAATTTCCAGTTCACTATTGATAAAAAATGAGTTAAATGAGTTAACTCTTTTTTCTACTCAAATTGAATCAGTTAACTCCTTATTTTACTCAAATTAAATCTGTTAACTCTTTTTAATTTGGAAATCTCCCTTTATGACTGATCTTCACCTTTAATCCTGACCGTTGATTGAAATCGATCTCAATCGTTGATGAATTTTAGGAAAGTCTATTTAAGAGACCCTCATCTCTTCGTTTTGAAATGTTGAATGAGAATTTGAATCAAATTGTTGCTAAAATTCATACTCACATTTGCTCATATTCACATACGCAAAGATCAAGTTTGATCAAAACTTGACCAGATTTAAGCACGGTTGACTTGAGTTGACTAGTTTTGAAAACAATTTTGAGATAATCAAACAAAATTATTTAATTAAATGGAGTACTTACTTCTAATTAATTAAACAAAGTTATTTAATTAAATGAGAAGCCATTCCTAATTAATTAAATAAAGTTATTTAATTAAATAAGAAAAGTGTCTCTAATTAATTATGAGAGCATATCTCATTTTATTAAATTAAATATCTCAACAAAATCTCTCTTCAGTTCAAAAAGAGAAATTTTCAGTTCACTATTGATTAAAAATAAGTTAAATGAGTTAACTCTTTTTTCTACTCAAATTGAATCTGTTAACTCCTTATTTTACTCAAATTAAATTTGTTAACTCCTTTTAATTTGGAAGTCTCCCTTTATCACTGAACTTCACCTTTAATCTTGACAGTTGATTGAAATCAATCTCAACTGTTGATGAATTCCAGGAAAATCTATTTAAGAGACCCTCATCTCTTCATTTTGAAAGGTTGAATGAGAATTTGCATCGAATTGTTGCTGGAATTCATACTCACATTTGCTCATATTCACATACGCAAAGATCAAGTTTGACCAAAAGTTGTCCAGATTTAACCACGATTGATTTGAGTTGACTAATTTCGAAAATAATTTTAAAATAATTAAACAAAATTATTTAATTAAATTGAGTACTTACTTCTAATTAATTAAACAAAGTTATTTAATTAAATGAGAAGCCACTCCTGATTAATTAAATGAAGTTATTTAATTAAATAAGAAAAGTGTCTCTAATTAATTAAAGATTATTTAATTAAATAGAAAAAGTAATTATGAGAGCATATCTTATTTTATTAAATTAAATATCTCAACAAAATCTCTCTTCAGTTCAAAAAGGAAAATTTCCAGTTCACTATTGATCAAAAATGAGTTAAATCAGTTAACTCCTTTTTCTACTCAAATTGAATTAGTTAACTCTTTATTTTACTCAAATTAAATCTGTTAACTTGCTTTAATTTGGAAATCTCCATTTATGACTAACTTCACCTTTAATCCTGACCGTTAATTGAAATCGATCTCAATCGTTGATGAATTCTAAGAAAATCTATTTAAGAGACCCTCATCTCTTCATTTTGAAAGGTTGAATGAGAATTTGCATCAAATTGTTGCTGGAATTCATATTCACGTTTGTTCATATTCACATACGAAAAGATCAAGTTTGATCAAAAGTTGACAAGATTTAACCACGGTTGACTTGAGTTGACTAGTTTCGAAAAGAATTTTAAAATAATTAAACGAAATTATTTAATTAAATTGAGTACTTACTTTTAATTAGTTAAACAAAGTTATTTAATTAAATGAGAAGCCATTCCCAATTAATTAAATGAAGTTATTTAATTAAATAAGAAAAGTGTCTCTAATTAATTAAATATTATTTAATTAAATAGAAAAAGTAATTATGAGAGCATATCTAATTTTATTAAATTAAATATCTCAACAAAATCTCTCTTCAGTTCAAAAAGGAAAATTTTCAGTTCACTATTGATAAAAAATGAGTTAAATCAGTTAACTCCTTTTTCTACTCAAATTGAATCAGTTAACTCCTTATTTTACTCAAATTAAATCTGTTAACTTCCTTTAATTTGAAAATCTTCCTTTATGACTAAACTTCACCTTTAATCCTAACTGTTGGTTGAAATCGATCTCAACCGTTGATGAATTCTAGAAAAGTCTATTTAAGAGACTCTCATCTTTTTATTTTGAAAGGTTGAATGAGAATTTTCATCGAATTATTGCTGTAGTGTCTGCCCCTAGTTTGCATTTTGTTATCATTGCTGAACTCTTTTAGAGCTAGTTTCATGTTGATGATCAGTAACATTATTATGAGATTATCAAATATTGTGCTATGGATTCAGTTGATATGTGATGAGATTAGTTAGACTCTACATTTCATGTATGTATGATGATTATTTTCAGTGTTTGCAATTATTAATGATGATTAGTAAGATGAATTATTATCATATGTATTTTCTTATGGATACTTACCTCATACTTTCATGTGAATGGTGTGTGTGTTTGCTTTGTGTTTGCTTTTGTATGGTGTGTCTGATGTGGTTAAGGAAGAGAGTCGTAGTCACCTGCTAGTTGGGATCTACATGATGCACCACTTCCTGCCATTGACTATTTAGTTTAGTATATATTGTACTTGTACATGCATGATTTTTTTGTAGGTTGCAGGTACCAGGTATCGACTTTCTTGAATTGCCAAGATGAGCGTACCCTATCACATTATCTCAATGATAAGAGAGGGGGGATAAATTCTCAAGTCCAAATCCCAACCTTTTAAGCCATTTGTTCTAATTGAAAAAATTAGGACAAGTATTTGAGTTGAGTACCCTCCGAATGCGTCAGATGATGTAATTCGTGATATAAACCTCTTGGTTTGATTTTTATGTATATTGGGTATGATGAGTTTTTCGTATTTTTACCTTTGTGAGTCTTTGGAGTATTTTCTATTAATTAAGCCTAATTAAAAGATTTAGTTAATGGTTTAATTTAATAAAAAATTAATATGGTATTTCAATATTTATTTTATTTAATTAATTGAAAAAATAATTAAATAAAATAATTAAATTGGAAGATAAAAGTTATAATATTAAATTTGGAATGTGACAATATTTATTTTAATAATAATATATTTGGAGCTCATTTTTAAATAGATGACAAAATAATAATATTATTAAAGCTAATAAATATTTTAGCAATAAAGTTTTGAAAAATGAAATTTAAAAGTGGAAAATATATTTTAAATTATTAAAAGATTCTAAATCTCATATGATTAAAATATAAATATATTAAGATTGAAAAGTGGAGATATTAAAGTTAGTGCATGAGACTTAATAAATAAAATTGGAAAGAGTAAAGTAAATTGGAGTTATAAGCTTGCATAGGAATTAACATGTGTCAACAACACGGGGGTTAGTACATCTATTAAGCACAAGGTGTCTACAATTTTATGACTCATCAAAAAAAATTTGAAAAAGACCCATGCTTAGTTGGTGACACCTTTCAACGATTTTAAGAAGCATTCTAAAAGTTTCTTGAGAGTTTTTGATATTCAAGCATTCATAGAAGCTTAAAAGAAAAGCTTAATGGAAGCTACAAGTTTAATGGAAGCTACAAGCTTAATGGAAGCCACGAGTTACAACAAAAAATAGAAGCTTCAAAGCTTACATGCATGAGAGAAGATCCATATGCTCATATATTTTTTACTTGCTTCTATGCTCCTTCTAGCACTTCTAATCACTTGGAGGATTCGATCGGCTTGGATTCTTGGAAGAATTGCGAATGATGGAAAAGGAAGAGATTTTCTATGGACTTCTGAAGCATGGCAAATTAGCATCAGTGTCCAGTTGCACTCGTGATATTCTCATATTTCCTCTACACTCTTTCTCTTCCTGTCTTCATCATATCTATTTTATGTGTCCGAATACTCTCTATGATTGAATCTACTATTTGAAATTGGAATCAAGATATTTTATTTGGTTGAGAAGAAAACAATAGAAAAATCTTAGATCCAATTAAGGAGAAATAATTAGATCTTAATCGGGTTTGGGTTCGAATTTATATTGTGAAATTAGATAGACAAGATTTGGAATAAAAATAAAAATTTTATGGTAAAAATTCGAATGATTAGATGCAATCTTTCTATCAATTATATTTTTAGATGCATATGAACAAACCCTTTTATGGTTAAATTTAGAAAACAATTATTTTAAAAAGAAATTCTTAATTCATCACAAATTGTCCTGTCGCTGCCTCTTGGATAGACCCAAATTCAGTCATTCATAACTTTTTATCGGAATCAAATTTATTCGATCGCTCCAGTCAGAATCGGCACAACTTGGCCCTCTCCAACATATTTAAATTTCAGCCCGATCCAATGGTTCATTAGGGAGATATGACCGCCGTACTAGGACTATTTTATTCAAGAACGGATGTCTCTTCATTTCCCATAACTAAGAGTTCTTTATGCTTAAACTTTACAAAAATAATATATCAAAGTGATATAATTAGAATTTAATAATTATTTAATTAGTCTAAAAACTAATAAGAATGTTCTAAATGAATTAATGAAAATTTTTAATGGAAAGTTTGTGGATGGAGCTGATGGATAGAGAATGGATGACTTTTAATATTAATTATTTAATTTATATTAAATACTATTTAATATATAGTTAAGAGGTGGTAAAAGTGTTTTATGATGATAATTAAGAGACTCAAATTTTAATGATATTGGATTTAGATTTAAATAAGAATTATTATATTGACAAGGAGTCATAGTTACATTATAACATTGTTATAACATAGCTATGATTTGAATTATTGATATGCCTTAAAGGTTAGTTAAATAATAAATAATGGGACTTATGAAAATATAGTTTGATGAGTTTATTATTTATTAATATTTATTAGGTCTAACAAACTATTAATAAATAATAGTTTAAATAGTTATCAACAAATTTGATAAGAGATAATCCATTGGAAATTATTTAATGAATTAAAAAAATTATTGCAATCTTCCCTTATTAGAATCTTATTAATATGCATTAATTTTATATGGTCTATTATCTAATTTAATTAAGATTAGTTAATAGTAGAAGAAGTGTAGTTAATTATTAGTTAATCTAAGTAAATGGATTAAAAAAAAAGAGATTTTAATATAGTTTATATAGTGGACTTTTTATAATGTATATTGAATACTTTTAAACAATTTTAGAGTTGTTTAATGAAGATGATAATGCTAAGAATTTGAAAATTATTCATGTTAAAATCTACAATGAGTCTTATTGGTTTGTGATAGGGATCTTTTTCAAACAACTTTTGTATAGACAAAATATTATTAGAACAATTAGAAAATGGAGTCTAATGGTTGATTTTAATATTAATTAAATAATTGTAAGATGATAAGTTATATTATGTTGATTTAAATTTAGAAACTCTAAATGATATTGGATTAAGATTGAATTATTATGTTATTGATTAATACGTTTGAATACCTTAATGGTACTAAGAGTTAGCTAATGAAGTTCTATGTAAAAGTTCTCTAGATTGATTATTTATAGTTGTGATAAGTTTATTATTTATTAATGTTTGTTGGGTCTAACAAACTATTAATAAATAATAGTATAAATAGTTATCAACTAATATGAACAGAGTTATTCTAAAAGAGATTAGTTAATGATCGAAGTACTGTAAAAGATATTAATCAAATTGAATTGGTTAATAATTTGGAGGATTATTAGTTAACTGAATCAACGTACATAGGGAAAACATATTTGAGATAATAATACCTGGTATTGAGAATTTATTATAACTTGTTATTATTAAAATATAAATGAGAACATTGTTGCAGAGTGATGTATGTGATCATTAAAGATTTAATAATAAGATTCCTAATATAGCTTGTCATTAAATAATAACAAGTTATTATTATTGAATTATTAATATGATCATTTGAGTATTGAATTATTGTTGACTTTTAACTTACATAATTCTAGCTAGTTATTAGTCAACTGATGTTAATTAGAACGTTCTTATGGTTACAATTATTAATTAAATCAATTAATGAGAGTTAATTAGATTTAATTAATAATTAAGTTATGTAATAGAGATTTATTTGATATAATTCTTTTAACGAGATTGTAGATTATCTATATTGAAGTTGATAGGTCTTATTCTTATGTTTTGAATTATGACTTTAGATATTGTATAGTTGTCAATGATGGTGACGATTAAATTCAAAGATTCAAACCTTAGTAATACTTAATTAAGTTTCTAATTGAAAACTAAAAAGATGTTAATAGGTAATGGATAGTGTACCTATGTTAATGGATTAAGATAAATAAAATTATAATCTCTTATTCGAAGAATGATAATTGGTCCTCTTATAATATAACAAATAATGATCTTAGAAAAGTTGAAAGGTTAATCAATTAGAATATGGATCATGGTTAAATAAGAGAACAATTTATTTAAAAGTCAATGATGATCAATTTAGTGAATATTTACCCTTAAGTTATTCTTTAAATATAATTCTTATTAATGGAAGATTAATGTTATCAGGGAACAAATGGGTTGACTTGTAGGTCAAATGATGAAACTTGAGACACTTGAAAATATACTTGCAAACAGAAAACTGGAAACCTCTACACTTGATTCAACTATGTAAGATAGCAAAATCAAAACATTTGTTTGCATCGTGTATTCTTTATGCTTCTTATTTTGGATTTTTTGGTTGACTAGTGTTGACCAGTCTTAGGTTGTTACAAGAGGCTCGGGGGTTATGAGATGTGTTGGCATGTTGATCTTATTTGGTCTCGATCTTTATAAGCCCAACTATGGTAATGTGATCGTATGCTCTATGAAATGTTTGTATTTACTGATTGTTATTGTTCATCAATCTTCATGTATGAAGCTGAGATGTATGCGTATGAGACACTTGAGCTAATCATTTTTGAGTCATCGATCAGTTATCCTTGGATTACTTTCTAGTCACCATGATGGGACTAAAATATGGATTTATTCTTTATGATGTCATGTTGTGACATGTTTGACCCAACTATTTTAGAGTCTTCGATCAGTATGATTTTGAGATATTCTTGGTTGCTTGTTGAGAACCAATGATTATGGTGATTTATTTTGAGATATGTTTTGGTTATTGAGAACCAATGGATACTTATGATTATCAGTGATGCCTTCAATTGCTGATAGAGAACTGTTGTGGTCATGATTTTCTATGGATACTTTTCGGATGCTCATGAAGATTTGATGATTCTTATATTGGAGATTTGATGATTCTTATTATAGATATTTGATGCTTATTTGATGATTCTTTTTATGGATTATCTTTTAAATTTTCTTTACAGTCGCTTGTACAGGACTGTGATGATTTATCATTCCATGAGCTTAGGGTAGGTAATCTACTTGTAGTGTCGGGAAGTGGCTTGCAATGGGAGCCGGGGCCCCAAGAGGCTGCTAGGGTAACTCATTGTAAGTTGGATTAATAAGTGATAACATTCACACCTAATACTAACTGAATGAACTTAACAAGATAAGAGTTTTTGTTCTCACCCATGCCTTGAGTGCTTGTATAGGCTAGGATGAGAGTAGTGAGAACGCATGGTTGTGACTTTGCATTCCATAGTATGCCTCGTCAGTATGAGAGAATACTAGTGGCCGCATGAGATCTGTATGGACCTATGGAGTTTAGCTAACTGCCAAAGTAACTTGTACGAGATAAATGCGATGACACTTTTCCACTTGCATAGTAGGTTCCTACATGTCTTTGTGTGCCTCTGAGAATTAGATGTCAATTTTTGTGTGATTGGAACTTTTGAGTCAGTATACTTTTAAGATTCCTAAACTATTGAGATTTGTGTTGTGTTATGGATAGCCTGCTTGGGACTTGAGATTATCTCCTCAGCACAGTGGGAGTGGACCACTTAGGTTCCACACGATCGGGTGGTAGTGTATTTTCCACTCTTATCATTTGAGATTCATCAAGACGTCGTGGATGTTGCGTCTTTCGTGATGGTGGATATGTATCCTTTCATTGATGATTTGCATTTGTTAGATGATGTTATCTTATGCTTTTATTTGCATGTAGATTACTTTCTGCATATACTATAGTATATGCTAGGAGTGACATTCCTACTATGTTCATACCGATGATATCTTCGGTGATTTTGGAATGTTACGCACGGAGGGATGGCTAGGGCCTACGATGGTCTAATGATGCTATTGATGGTTGGGAGGAACCGTGCACTTAGTTTATTATGTTTGATCTTATGATGGATGTATCATGTGATTATCTTTACTTTGATATATCATGGATTAGAATAGAGTGATGTACTATATTTCACATATGTATATTCTTTTAAGCCTTCATACCCTGCGACATGTGCAGTGGATGATTGTGCATTCTGGAATGTAATTTAGAAAGGACATTTGTACAATTGACTTATCATTATTATTTTATGTGGATGTTGTACTAGATGGAAACATGTATGTAATTCACATTAAGGGATCTTAAAGAATGTAATATGTTAAGTATGTTATGTTTATTTTTAGATGGACATTGCTATTGCTTTCATTATTGTGAATAAGTTATATGTGGTATTTACTTTCATGTAATTTTTAAAAAAATAATGTTACCAAATTTAGTGAAATTCTAAGTTAATTTTTTGGATCCCTTGGTGGGGCATTAAATTTGGTATCAGAGCCCGAGTTTCAACATTGGGAGCTCTGGGTATATTGGAATGTCACTAGTTGTTAACTAGTTGATCAAAATGAAAATTTTGAATTATCAGGTGTATCTCTTTCAACCTGAAAGCTTAAAACTAGGTGAACTGAAACAAAACTTAAAATTGTTACTTGCATATTTTTCATACTTCAACACTTAGCTTTCAAAATTGAAAATTCTACTGAAAAATTAAATGAGGGCAAAACTGAAAATTGAAACTTATTCTAGTTGCAAAACATGTATCTTTTATCTAAGTTTCAAAGTAGTATACATTTGTTTATCTTTGCAAGCATTAAGTTGCTCTTGTTTAGAATGTATTAAGGGATATATTTCAGTAGTTGTTAAAGGAAGATGTTGGATCAATATAGTTTTCGGTTTACTATTAAACCAAAATCATATTGCTCTAAGTGTGTTGTAAAATTTTTAGTGGAATCATATTCTCCTATAAGGAAGAAAAGGGTTCAATGGGACCCACATAGTGAGTATCTTAGCTTTTCATTCTTGTAGGCTTCCAGGAGTAAGCCTAATTCTAGGGGGGGTGGATGTAGTGTCTGCCCCTGGTTTGCATTTTGTTATCATTGCCGAACTCTTTTAGAGCTAGTTTTATGTTGATGATCAGTAACATTATTATGAGATTATCAAATATTGTGCTATCGATTCAGTTGATATGTGATGAGATTACTTAGACTCTACATTTCATGTATGTATGATGATTATTTTAATTGTTTGCAGTTATTAATAATGATTAGTAAGATGATTTATTACCATATGTGTTTTCTTATGGATACTTACCCCATACTTGCATGTGTATGGTGTGCGTGTTTGCTTTGTGTGTTTACTTTTGTATGATGTGTCTGATGTGGTTAAGGAAGGGAGTCGTAGTCACCTGCTAGTCAGGATCTACACAATGCACCACTTCTTGCCATTGCCTGTTTAGTTTAGTATATATTGTGCTTGTACATGCATGATTTTTATGCAGGTTGCAGGTACTGGATATCGACTTTCCTGAATTGCCAAGATGAGCGTACCCTATCACATTATCTCAATGATAAGAGAGGGGAGATAAATTCTCAAGTCCGAATCTCAACCCTTTAAGCAATTTGTTCTAATTGAAAAAATTAGGACAAGTATCTGAGTTGAGTACCCTCCGAATGCATCAGATGATGTAATTCGTGATATAAACCCCTTGGTTTGATTTGTATGTATATTGGCTATGATGAGTTTTTCGTATTTTTACCTTTGTGAGTCTTTAGAATATTTTTTATTAATTAAGCCTAATTAAAAGATTTCGTTAATGATTTAATTTAATAAAAAATTAATATGGTATTTTGATATTTATTTTATTTAATTAATTGAAAAATTAATTAAATAAAATAATTAAATTGGAAGATAAAAGTTATAATATTAAATTTGGAATGTGACAATATTTATTTTAATAATAATATATTTGGAGCTCATTTTTAAATAGATGACTAAATAATATTATTATTAAAGCTAATAAATATTTTAGCAATAAAGTTTTGAAAAATAAAATTTAAAAGTGAAAAATATATTTTAAATTACTAAAAGATTCTAAATCTCATATGATTAAAATATAAATATATTAAGATTGAAAAGTGGAGATATTAAAGTTAGTGCATGAGACTTAATAAATAAAATTGGAAAGAGTTAAGTAAATTATAGTTATAAACTTGCATAGGAATTAACATGTGTCAACAACACAGGGGTTAGTGCATCGATTAAGCACAAGGTGTCTACAATTCTATGACTCGTCAAAAAAGAATTAGAAAAGACCCATGCTTAGTTGGTGACACCTTTCAGCGGTTTCAAAAAGCATTCCAAAAATTTCTTGAGAGCTCTTGATATTCAGGCATTCATAGAAGCTTAAAAGAAAAGCTTAATGGAAGGTACAAGTTTAATGGAAGCTACAAGCTTAATGGAAGCCACGAGTTACAAGTAAAAATAGAAGCTTCAAAGCTTACATGCATGAGAGAAGATTCATATGCTCATATATTTTTTACTTGCTTCTATGCTCCTTCTAGCACTTCTAATCACTTCTGAGGCATGACAAATTAGCATCAATTCCTAGGTGCACTCGTGATATTCTCATATTTCTTTTGCACTCTTTCTCTTCATGTCTTCATCATATCTGTTTTATATTTTTTAATACTCTCTATGATTGAATCTACTATTTGAAATTGGAATCAAGATATTTTATTTGGTTGGGAAGAAAAAAATAGAAAAATCTTAGATCCAATTAAGGAGAAATAATTAGATCTTAATCGGATTTTGGATCGAAATTATATTGTGAAATTAGATAAACAAGATTTGGAATTAAAATAGAAATTTTATGGTGAAAATTCGAATGATTAGATGTAATCTTTCTATCAATTATATTTTTAGATGCATATGAACAAACCCTTTTATGGTTAAATTTAGAGAACAATTATTTTAAGAGGAAATTCTTAATTCATCACAAATTGTCTTGTCGCTGCCTCTTGGATAAACTTGAATTCAATCATTCATAACTTTTTATCGGGATCGAATTTATTTGATCGCTCCGATCAGAATTGGTGCAACTTAGCCCTCTCCAACATATTTAAATTTTAGCCCGATCCAATGGTTTATTAGGGAGATATGGCCGCTGTACTGGGACTGTTTTATTCAATAACGGATGTCTCTTCATTTTTCATAACCAAGAGTTCTTTATGCTTAAACTTCACAAAAATAATATATCAAAGTAATATAATTAGAATTTAATAATTATTTAATTAGTCTAAAGACTAATAAGAATGTTCTAAATGAATTAATGAAGATTTTTAATGAAAAGTTTGTGGATGGAGCTGATGGATAGAGAATGGATGACTTTTAATATTAATTATTTAATGTATATTAAATACTATTTAATATATAGTTAAGAAGTGGTAAAAGTGTTTAATGATGATTATTAAAAGACTCAAATTTTAATGATATTGGATTTAGATTTAAATAAGAATTATTATATTGACAAGGAGTCATAGTTACATTATAACATTGTTATAACATAGCTACGATTTGAATTATTGATATGCCTTAAAGGTTAGTTAAATAATAACTAATGGGACTTATGGAAATATAGTTTGATGAAGTTATTATTTATTAATGTTTATTAGATCTAACAAACTATTAATAAATAATGGTTTAAATAATTATCAACAAATTTGATTAGAGATAATCTATTGAAAATTATTTAATGAATTAAAGATATTATTGCAATCTTCCCTTATTAGAATCTTATTAATATACATTAGTTTTATATGGTCTATTATCTAATCTAATTAAATCAAATTTAATTAAGATTAGTTAATAGTAGAAGAAGTGTAGTTAATTATTAGTCAATCTAAGTAAATGAATTAAAAGAAAAAAGATTTTAATATAGTTTATATAGTGGACTTTTTATAATGTATATTGAATACTATTAAACAATTTTAGAGTTGTTTAATGAAGATGATAATACTAAAAATTTGAAAATTATTCATGTTAAAATCTACAATGAGTCTTATTGGTTTGTGATAGGGATCTTTTTCAAACAACTTTTGTATAGACAAAATATTATTAGAACAATTAGAAAATGCAGTCTAATGGTTGATTTTAATATTGATTAAATAATTGTAAGATAATAAGTTATATTATGTTGATTTAAATTTAGAAACTCTAAATGATATTGGATTAAGATTGAATTATTATGTTATTGGTTAATACGTTTGAATACCTTAATGGTACTAAGAGTTAGCTAATGAAGTTCTATGTAAAAGTTCTCTAGATTGATTATTTATAGTTGTGATAAGTTTATTATTTATTAATGTTTTTTGGGTCTAACAAACTAATAATAAATAATAGTATAAATAGTTATCAACTAATACGAATAGAGTTACTCTAAAGGAGATTAGTTAATGATCGAAGTACTGTAAAAGATATTAATCAAATTGAATTGGTTAATAATTTGGAGGATTATTAGTTAACTGAATCAACGTACATAGGGAAAACTTATTTGAGATAATAATACCTGGTATTGAAGATTTATTATAACTTGTTATTATTAAAATATAAATGAGAACATTGTTGCAGAGTGATGTATGTGATCATTAAAGATTTAATAATAAGATTCCCAATATAGCTTGTCATTAAATAATAACAAGTTATTATTATTGAATTATTAATATAATCATTTGAGTATTGAATTATAGTTGACTTTTAACTTATAGAATTCTAGTTAGTTATTAGTCAACTGATGTTAATTAGAACGTTCCTATGGTTATACAATTATTAATTAAATCAATTAATGAGAGTTCATTAGATTTAATTAATAATTAAGTTATGTAATAGAGATTTATTTGATATAATTCTTTTAACAAGATTGTAGATTATCTATATTGAAGTTGATAGGTCTTATTCTTATGTCTTGAATTATGACTTTAGATATTGTATAGTTGTCAATGATGGTGACGATTAAATTCAAAGACTCAAACTTTAGTAATACTTAATTAAGTTTCTAATTAAAAACTAAAAAGATGTTAATAGGTCATGGATGGTGTACCTATGCTAATGGATTAAGATAAATAGAGTTATAATCTCTTATTCAAAGAATGATAATTGGTCCTCTTATAATATAACGAATAATGATCTTAGAAAAGTTGAAAGGTTAATCAATTAGAATATGAATCATGGTTAAATAAGAGAACAATTTAATTAAAGGTCAATGATGATTAGTTTAGTGAATATTTATCCTTAAGTTATTCTTTAAATATAATTCTTATTAATGGAAGGATAATGTTATCGGGGAACAAACGGGTTGACTTGTAGGTCAAATGATAAAACTTGAGACACTTGAAAATATAATTGCAAACAGAAAACTGGAAACCTCTACACTTGATTCAACTATGTAAGATAGGAAAACCAAAACATGTGTTTGCATCATGTATTCTTTATGCTTCTTGTTTTGGATTTTTTGGTTGACTTGTGTTGACCAGTCTTAGGTTGTTACCAGAGGCTCGGGGGTTATGAGATGTGTTGGCATGTTAATCTTATTTGGTCTCGATCTTTATAAGCCCAACCATGGTAATGTGATCGTATGCTCTATGAAATGTTTGTATTTACTGATTGTTATTGTTCATCAGTCTTCATGTATGAAGCTGAGATGTATGTGTATGAGACACTTGAGCTAATCATTTTTGAGTCATCGATTTGTTATCCTTGGATTAATTTCTAGTCACCATGATGGGACTAAAATATGGATTTATTCTTGATGATGTCATGTTATGACATATTTGACTCAACTATTTTAGAGTCTTCGATCAGTATGATTTTGAGATATTCTTGGTTGCTTGTTGAGAACCAATGATTATGGTGATTTATTTTGAGATATATTTTGGTTATTGAGAACCAATGGATACTTATGATTATCAGTAATACCTTTAGTTGCCAATAGAGAACTGTTGTGGTCATGATTTTCTATGGATGCTTTTCGAATGCTCATGGAGATTTGATGATTCTTATCTTGGAGATTTGATGATTCTTATTATGGATATTTGATGCTTATTTGATGATTTTTTTTATGGATTATCTTTTTTATTTTCTTTACAGTTTCCTATACAACACTGTGGTGATTTATGATTCTATGAGCCTAGGGTAGGTAATCTACTTGTAGTGTCGGGAAGTGGCTTGCAATGGTGGTCGAGGCCCTAAGAGGCTACCAGGATAACTCATTGTAAGTTGGATTAATAAGTGATAACATTCACACTTAATACTAACTGAATGAACTTAAAAAGATAAGATTTTTTGTTCTCGCCCATGGCTTGAGTGCTTGTATAGGCTAGGATGGGAGTAGTGAGAATGCATGGTTGCGACCTTGCATTCCATAGTATGCCTCATCAGTATGAGAGGATACTAGTGGCCGCTTGAGATCTGTATGGACCCGTGGAGTTTAGCTAACTGCTAGGGTAACTTGTATGAGATAAATGCGATGACATTATTCCGCTTGCATAGTAGGTTCCTACATGTCTTTGTATGCTTTTGAGAATTAGATGTAAATTTTTGTGTGTGATTGGAACTTTTGAGTTAGTATACTTTTAGGATTCCTGGACTATAGAGATTTGATTTATGTGATATGGATAGACTGCTTGAGACTTGAGATTATCTCCTCAGCATGATGGGAGTGGACCACTTAGGTTTCACTTAGGACCAAATTTAGTGAAATTCTAGGTTAATTCATTGGATCCCTTAGCAGGGCATTACAATTGCTGGAATTCATACTCACATTTGCACATATTCATATACGCATATATCAAGTTTGACCAAAACTTGACGAGATTTAACCACGATTGACTTGAGTTGACTAGTTTCAAATTTTTTTTGAAATAATTAAACAAAATTATTTAATTAAATGGAGTACTTACTTTTAATTAATTAAAGAAAGTTATTTAATTAAATGAGAAGACATTTCTAATTAATTAAATGAAGTTTTTTAAGTAAATAAGAAAAGTGTCTCTAATTAATTAAAGATTATTTAATTAAATAGAAAAAGTAAATATGAGAGCATATCTCATTTTATTAAATTAAATATCTCAACAAAATCTCTCTTTAGTTCAAAAAGGAAAATTTCTAATTCACTATTGATCAAAAATGTGTTAAATCAGTTAATTCATTTTTCTTCTCAAATTGAATCAGCTAACTCCTTCCTTTACTCAAATTAAATCTGTTAACTCCTTTTAATTTGAAAATCTTCCTTTATGACTGAACTTCACCTTTAATCTTGACCGTTGATTGAAATCGATCTCAACAGTTGATGAATTCCAGAAAAGTCTATTTAAGAGACCCTCATCTCTTCATTTTGAAAGGTTGAATGAGAATTTGCATCGAATTGTTGCTGGAATTCATACTCACATTTGCTCATATTCACATACGCAAAGATCAAGTTTGACCAAAAGTTGACCAGATTTAACAATGGTTTACTTGAGTTGACTAGTTTCGAAAAGAATTTTAAAATAATTAAACGAAATTATTTAATTAAATGGAGCACTTACTTCTAATTAATTAAACAAATTTATTTAATTAAATGAGAAGCCATTCCTAATTAATTAAATGAAGTTATTTAATTAAATAAGAAAAGTGTCTCTAATTAATTAAAGATTATTTAATTAAATAGAAAAACTAATTATGAGAGCATATCACATTTTATTAAATTAAATATCTCAACAAAATCTCTCTTCAGTTCAAAAGGGTAAATTTTCAGTTCACTATTGATAAAAAATGAGTTAAATCAGTTAACTCATTTTTCTACTCAAATTGAATCAGTTAACTCCTTATTTTACTCAAACTAAATCCGTTAGCTCCCTTTAATTTGGAAGTCTCCCTTTATGACTGAACTTCACCTTTAATCCTGACTATTGATTGAAATCAATTTCAACCGTTGATGAATTCTAGGAAAGTCTATTTAAGAGACCCTCATCCCTTCAATTTGAAAGGTTGAATGAAAATTTGCATCGAATTGTTGTTGGAATTCATACTCACATTTGCTCATATTCACATATGCAAAGATCAAGCTTGACCAAAAGTTGACCAGATTTAACCACGATTGACTTGAGTTGACTAGTTTGAAAAAGAATTTTAAAATAATTAAACGAAATTATTTAATTAAATGGAGTACTTACTTCTTATTAATTAAATAAAGTTATATAATTAAATGAAAAGTCATTTCTAATTAATTAAATGAAGTTATTTAATTAAATAAGAAAACTATTTCTAATTAATTGAAGATTATTTAATTAAATAGAAAAAGTAATTATGAGAGCATATCTCATTTTATTAAATTAAATATCTCAACAAAATCTCTCTTTAGTTCAAAAAGGGAAATTTTCAGTTCACTATTGATCAAAAATGAGTTAAATTAGTTGACTCCTTTTTTTACTCAAATTGAATCAGTTAACTCCTTATTTTACACAAATTAAATTTGTTAACTCCCTTTAATTTGAAAATCTCCCTTTATGACTGAACTTCAACTTTAATCCTGATCGTTTATTGAAATCGATCTCAACTGTTGATGAATTTCAAGAGAGTCTATTTAAGAGACCCTTATGTCTTCATTTTGAAAAGTTGAATGAGAATTTATATCGAATTGTTGCTGGAATTCATACTCACATTTACTCATATTCACATACGTAAAGATCAAGTTTGACCAAATGTTGACCAGATTTAACCACGGTTGACTTGAGTTGACTAGTTTCGAAAAGAATTTTGAAATAATTAAATAAAATTATTTAATTAAATAGAGTACTTACTTCTAATTAATTAAACAAAGTTATTTAATTAAATGAGAAGCCATTCCTAATTAATTAAATGAAGTTATTTAATTAAATAAGAAAAGTGTCTCTAATTAATTAAAGATTATTTAATGAAATAGAAAAAGTAAATTATGAGAGCATATCTCATTTTATTAAATTAAATATCTCAACAAAATCTCTCTTTAGTTCAAAAAGAAAAATTTTCAGTTCACTATTGATCAAAAATGAGTTAAATCAGTTAACTCCTTTTTCTACTCAAATTGAATCAGTTAACTCCTTATTTTACTAAAATTAAATTTGTTAACTCCCTCTAATTTCTAAATCTCCCTTTATGACTGAACTTCACCTTTAATCCTGACCGTTGATTGAAATCGATCTCAACCATTGATGAATTCCAGGAAAGTCTATTTAAGAGATCCTCATCTCTTCATTTTGAAAGGTTGAATGAAAATTTGCATCAAATTGTTGCTGGAATTCATACTCACATTTGCTCATATTCACATACGCAAAGATCAACTTTGACCAAAAGTTGACCATATTTAACCACAATTGACTTGAGTTGACTAGTTTCGAAAAGAATTTTGAAATAATTATACGAAATTATTTAATTAAATGGAGTACTTACTTCTAGTTAATTAAACAAAGTTATTTAATTAAATGAGAAGTCATTCCTAATTAATTAAATGAAGTTATTTAATTAAATAAGAAAAGTGTCTCTAATTAATTAAAGATTATTTAATTAAATAGAAAAAGTAATTATGAAGGCATATCTCATTTTATTAAATTAAATATCTCAACAAAATCTCTCTTCAGTTCAAAAAGGGAAATTTCCAATTCACTATTGATCAAAAATGAGTAAAATCAGTTAACTCCTTTTTCTACTCAAATTGAATTAGTTAACTCCTTATTTGACTAAAATTAAATTTGTTAACTCCCTCTAATTTCAAAATCTCCCTTTATGACTAAACTTCACATTTAATCCTAACCGTTGATTGAAATCGATCACAACCGTTGATGAATTCCAAGAAAGTCTATTTAAGAGATCCTCATTTCTTCATTTTGAAAGGTTGAATGAAAATTTGTATCGAATTGTTGCTAGAATTCATAATCATATTTGCTCATATTCACATACGCAAAGATCAAGTTTGACCAAAAGTTCACCAGATTTAACCACGATTGACTTGAGTTGACTAGTTTCAAAAAAAAATTTGAAATAATTATACAAAATTATTTAATTAAATGGAGTACTTACTTCTATTCAATTAAACAAAGTTATTTAATTAAATGAGAAGTCATTCCTAATTAATTAAATGAAGTAATTTAATTAAATAAGAAAAGTGTCTCAAATTAATTAAAGATTATTTAATTAAATAGAAAAAGTAATTATGAGAGCATATCTCATTTTTTTAAATTAAATATCTCAACAAAATCTCTCTTTAGTTGAAAACGAGAAATTTTCAGTTCACTATTGATAAAAACTGAGTTAAATCAGTTAACTCCTCTTTCTACTCAAATTGAATCAGTTAACTCCTTATTTTACTCAAATTAAATCTATTAACTCCCTTTAATTTGGAAATCTCGCTTTATGACTGAACTTCACCTTTAATCCTGACCGTTGATTGAAATCGATCTCAACCATTGATGAATTCTAGGAAAGTCTATTTAAGAGACCCTTATCTCTTCATTTTGAAAGGTTGAATGAGAATCTGCATCGAATTGTTGCTAGAATTCATACTCACATTGGCTCATATTCACATAAGCAAAGATCAAGTTTGACCAAAAGTTGACCAAATTTAACCACGGTTGACTTAAGTTGACTAGTTTTGAATTTTTTTAAAAAATAATTAAATGAAATTATTTAATTAAATGGATTACTTACTTCTAATTAATTAAACAAAATTATTTAATTAAATGAGAAGTCATTCCTAATTAATTAAATGAAGATATTTAATTAAATAATAAAAGTGTCTCTAATTAATTAAAGATTATTTAATTAAATAGAATAAGCAATTATGAGAGCATATCTCATTTTATTAAATTAAATATCTCAACAAAATCTCTCTTCAGTTCAAAAAGGCAAATTTTCAGTTCACTATTGATCAAAAATGAGTTAAATCAGTTAACCCATTTTTCTACTCAAATTAAATCAGTTAACTCCTTATTTTACTCAAATTAAATCTGTTAACTCCCTTTAATTTAAAAATATTCTTTTATGACTGAATTTCACCTTTAATCATGACCGTTGATTGAAATCGATCTCAACTGTTGATGAATTCCAGGAAAGTCTATTTAAGAGACCCTCATCTCTTCCTTTTGAAAGGTTAAATGAGAATTTGCATCGAATTGTTGCTGGAATTCATACTCACATTTTCTCATATTGACATACGCAAAGATCAAGATTGACCAAAAGTTGACCAGATTTAACCACGGTTGACTTGAGTTGCTTAGTTTCGAAAAGAATTTTGAAATAATTAAATAAAATTATTTAATTAAATGGATGACTTACTTCTAATTAATTAAATAAAGTTATTTAATAAAATGAGAAGCCATTCCTAATTAATTAAATGAAGTTATTTAATTAAATAAAAAAAGTGTCTCTAATTAATTAAAGATTATTTAATTTAATAGAAAAATTTATTATGAGAGCATATCTCGTTTTATTAAATTAAATATTTCAACAAAATCTCTCTTCAATTCAAAAAGAGAAATTTCCAGTTCACTATTGATAAAAAATGAGTTAAATCAGTTAACTCCTTTTTCTACTCAAATTGAATCAGTTAACTCCTTATTTTACTCAAATTAAATCTTTTAACTCCCTTTAATTTGGAAATCTCCCTTTATGACTTAACTTCACCTTTAATCCTGATCGTTGATTGAAATCGATCTCAACCGTTGATGAATTCTAGGAAAGTCTATTTAAGAGACCCTCATCTCTTCATTTTGAAAGGTTGAATGAGAATTTGCATCGAATTGTTGCTGGAATTCATACTCACATTTGCTTATATTCACATACGCAAAGATCAAGTTTGACCAAAAGTTGAGCAGATTTAACCACAGTTGACTTGAGTTGACTACTTTCGAAAAGAATTTTGAAATAATTAAATAAAATTATTTAATAAAATGGAGTACTTACTTCTAATTAATTAAAAAAAGTTATTTAATTAAATAAGAAACCATTCCTAATTAATTAAATAAAGTTATTTAATTAAATAAGAAAAGTGTTTCTAATTAATTAAAGATTATTCAATTAAATAGAAAAAGTAATTATGAGAGCATATCTCGTTTTATTAAATTAAATATCTCAACAAAATCTCTCTTCAGTTCAAATAGGAAAATTTCCTGTTCACTATTGATAAAAAAATGAGTTAAATCAGTTAACTCTTTTTTCTACTCAAATTGAATCAGTTAACTCCTTATTTTACTCAAATTAAATCTCTTAACTCCCTCTAATTTGAAAATCTCCCTTTACGACTGAACTTCACCTTTTATCCCGACCGTTGATTGAAATCGATCTCAACCGTTGATGAATTTCAGGAAAGTCTATTTAAGACATCCTCATCTCTTTATTTTGAAAGGTTGAATGAAAATTTGCATCAAATTGTTGCAGGAATTCATACTCACATGTGCTCATATTCACATACGCAAGGATAACCTTTGACCAAAAGTTGACCAAATTTAACCACGGTTAACTTTAGTTGAGTAGTTTCGAAAAGAATTTTGAAATAATTAAACAAAATTATCTAATTAAATGGAGTACTTACTTCTAATTAATTAAACAAAGTTAATTAATTAAATGAGAAGCCATTCCTAATTAATTAAATGAAGTTATTCAATTAAATAAGAAAAGTGTCTCTAATTAATTAAAGATTATTTAATTAAATAGAAAAAGTAATTATGAGAGCATATCTCATTTTATTCAATTAAATATCTCAAAAAAATCTCTCTTCAGTTTAAAAACGAAAATTGCTCGTTCACTATTGATCAAAAATGAGTTAAATCTGTTAACTCCTTTTTCTACTCAAATTGAATCAGTTAACTCCTTAGTTTACTCAAATTTAATCTGTTAACTCCCTTTAATTTGGAAATCTCCCTTTATGACTAAACTTCACCTTTAATCCTGACCGTTGATTGAAATCGATCTCAACCGTTGATGAATTCCAAGAAAGTCTATTTAAGAGACCCTCATCTCTTCATTTTGAAAGGTTGAATGAGAATTTGCATCGAATTGTTGTTGGAATTCATACTCACATTTGCTCATATTCACATACGCAAAGATCAGGTTTGACTAAAAGTTGACCAGATTTAACCACGGTTGACTTGAGTTGACTAGTTTCGAATTTTTTTTTGAAATAATTAAATGAAATTATTTAATTAAATGGAGTACTTACTTCTAATTAATTAAATAAAGTTATTTAATTAAATGAGAAGCCATTCCTAATTAATTAAATGAAGTTATTTAATTAAATAAGAAAAGTGTCTCTAATTAATTAAACATTATTTAATTAAATAGATAAAGTAATTATGAGAGCATATCTCATTTTATTAAATTAAATATCTCAACAAAATCTCTCTTCAGTTCAAAAAGGGAAATTTCTAGTTCACTATTGATAAAAAATGAGTTAAATCAGTTAACACCTTTTTCTACTCAAATTGAATCAGTCAACTTCTTATGTTACTAAAATTAAGTTTGTTAACTCCCTCTAATTTCTAAATCTCCCTTTATGACTGAACTTCACCTTTAATCCTGACCGTTGATTAAAATCGATCTCAACCGTTCATGAATTCTAGGAAAGTCTATTTAAGAGATCGTCATTTTTTCATTTTGAAAGGTTGAATGAAAATTTGCATCGAATTGTTGTTGGAATTCATACTCACATTTGCTCATATTCACATATGCAAAGATCAAGTTTGACCAAAAGTTGACAAGATTTAACCACGATTGACTTGAGTTGACTAGTTTCAAAAAGAATTTTGAAATAATTAAACAAAATTATTTAATTAAATGGAGTACTTACTTCTAATCAATTAAACAAAGTTATTTAATTAAATGAGAAGCCATTCCTAATTAATTAAATGAAGTTATTTAATTAAATAAAAAAAGTGTCTCTAATTAATTAAAGATTATTTAATTAAATAGAAAAAGTAATTATGAGAGCATATCTCATTTTATTAAATTAAATATCTCAACAAAATCTCTCTTCAGTTGAAAAAGGGAAATTTCCAGTTCACTATTGGTCAAAAATGAGTTAAATCAGTTAACTCCTTTTTCTACTCAAATTGAATCAGTTAACTCCTTATTTTACTCAAATTAAATCTGTTAACTCCCTTTAATTTGGAAATCTCCCTTTATGACTGAACTTCACCTTTAATCCTTACCATTGATTGAAATTGATCACAACCATTGATGAATTTTAGAAAAGTCTATTTAAGAGACCCTCATCTCTTCATTTTGAAAGGTTGAATGAGAATTTGCATCAAATTTTTGCTGGAATTCATACTCACATTTGCTCATATTCACATACGCAAAGATCAAGATTGACCAAAAGTTGACCAGATTTAACCACGGTTGACTTGAGTTGACTAGTTTCGAAAAAAAATTTGAAATAATTAAACAAAATTATTTAATTAAATGGAGTACTTACTTCTAATTAATTAAACAAAGTTATTTAATTAAACGAGAAGCCATTCCTAATTAATTAAATGAAGTTATTTAATTTGTGAGGCCTCACCCAATTCTTCATAGTACCAATGAGATAATTGCATTACGGTGATTTTAATCCTATGTTTGATACACTTTTAAGACTGTAGGGTTATGTCATTTCAATTTTTGCATTTTGATGATCTACAATTACGTCTGCATATTGTGACCTAATTGATGCATTTAGTGATTCTATTTCATGTTGTAAGCTATTGAGATTGCTTTAATAGAAATTAAATGGTAGAAATGCTTGTAATATAAGAAGGTAATGTTGAAGTGGAAATTAGAGTTAAAAGATAAATTTTGTTATGCATTGAGACCTAACCCGCATACCTAGGGATTCAATAGTTATGAATTCAGCATCTTGTCGTAGAATATGAAGTTATTTAGAATATTAAATTGACCATGTTATGTTGATAAGTAAAGTTTAGGTTTATAGTAGTTTGAACATTTTACATGGAAATTGTTAGAAGAAGTAATGTAATTATAAGGAATGAAGTATGGAACTCAAATGTCGAATGTGATATGTAAGTTTTGATATTTTAATATTTATAAGTTTATATTTGAAATGATTAAGAAAGGGAAAGTTAATTTGAGATGATGAAATATATGCAAGTCTAATGTTGAATGAGATAATGATTTATTTTACATATTCTTATATGATTTTCTTGGACTACTGACGCTTGAGTTTAGTGTGTAGGAATTTGACAATGGGTTAAAGGGGAATTAAGGCTCAAACTACTAAAAACATGACATAACCAAGGTTGAATCAGTGGAAAAGATTCAAACCTAATTGTAATGTGTTTTATTTCGTATATGTGAATTGTATGTGTGCATAGTAGCCTTGTTCATGTATTATTGTAAAACAAGTCATTTTTTTTAATATAATGTGATATTTTGTGTGTGTCACTTGACACTTGTGCTTGTTATGTGATATGGCATGTTATTTTTCAATGGATCATGTGGCCACCTTATTCCGTGATAAATGGCTCAATTGAGGAATTTTATTATTGCCTTAGTCAGTAAAAGGACAAGGTCATCACCTTGGGGAATTTGAAATTTGAATCACCTAGCTTTGGGAGGGTCATAAAGTAACTTTAAGGTAAGTTGAGACTCATATTAACCCCACCCATGTTAGTACTATAGGCTAGGGAGCTATTAATGACCTCTAGGGTGTCTAGTGGACCTAGGAGACCCCATGAAAATGACATTCTTTATGGAATCCGAAAATGAGAAGGATATATATATAGAGGTATGGCTAAATGAGAAACCACTTGGCCACTCTCTAATTTTAGAGATAGTTAGGTTTTGGAGGGAGAGGAGGGGAGCTCTACTGCAACTATCCTTACCCTAGCTTGGACCAAGGTTGGTATCTCAAGCTTGCTTCCTTTCCTTTTTCTTTCTTTTAGCATGGTTAAGCCAATTTGCAAGTGTGGAGTTTATCAATGGAGTATGCATTGCATTGCATTGTAGAGTAGCATTCATGTGAGTATTTGAATGGTGTTCATTCCATGTAGATTAGTGTGACACCATTGTGCATCTTGTTGTATTGTGTGGAGTATTGTGAGTATGAGGTTTGGATTTCCTCTATTTCCTTGTTGCATTATGGGTGTTGATATTGTGTTGTGATAATGTGATGTGCTCTTGGAAATCTATTGTTTTATTGCTACTTAGTTTTGTTTTCTTGTTGTGCTTGAGTGTTCTTATGGGTGTGGGACTTACACTCACCCTTGTGGAAAGCGAAGAGAAGTCCAGGGTGAATGAGCAGCAATTGGATTGCATAGTTGAGGACCTTGGAGTATGGGCTCCATTGTATGCCATTGTAATCTTCATATTTTGCCTTGGGGGAGAATAAGAAAAAAAAAAAAAATGGTGAGGAAGGAAGTAACTGAAGTATGGGTTTGTAGGAAGCTAAAGCTATTGGTTGTGTGTGGTGGAGGATGTTGTGTTGGTAGTGTGTGTGGTGGAAGATGTTTATGAAGCCCCGAAAGGGCATGATATTATGAACCCCCGAAAGGGCCTTATATTTTGTTGATTTAACTCCGAAAGGGCATGATTTTTATGGTAAATATGATATGAAATGGTAAACCTCCTTGTATTTCCACCTTCACCCTATGTTCAAGGTTCCAATGGTGAGCCTTTGTGAAATATCCTTGGGATGGGATTTGTTGCAGTTTTGTTATGTGGTGTATATGTTTCTTACAAGTGTGTATGTGGATTTTATTTGAGCCTTGTTCCCCTAGCGCGGGGGCGGTCTCTTTGAGGCCTATGGTTGGGTGGAAAGCACCCATGGTCCTTGTTGTTTTGTTGTGATGCATTTGCAAGTTCTTAGAGAAAAATCTTGGAAACTTGGAGTCCTTGTTATCTTCCATGTGCATAGGAGGAGAAGACAATATTGCATTGAGATGAGATAGAGAGAAAAACTCCATTTTGTTATGTGAGCCTAAATGTATTGTAAGAGAAAGCTATTGTCTTGGTTTGATTGTCAATGGAAAGGTTGTGAGTGCTCATGTGTAGTAAAAGTATTTTCCATTGTGTATATTATGATATGTTGACTTCACCACCTATTTGTGTATCATGAGGGTATCACTAAAGATAATTCATTGTAATAATATTGTTGTTTTATTGGATGGTAACACCAATCAGAGATCCAAGTTACTTGATGCTCTTGAGTGCAATGCAAAATAAATTTGATATCATAGAAGAGATAATATTCATAGGAAGGATTATCTTGGTGGATTGCTATTATCATTTTAGTTCCATTGTTTACGAATTGTGAATGTACATTCAAATCTAGATCTGCATAAGAAGATAATGTTGAGAAAATGGTTTCTAAATTTCATAATTCATAGACAGGGATAATCCAGATAACTTCATATAAAGTCTTGTCATGAAATGTTGAGTTATTGGATTAAGTTAATGTTTTGAATGCTAAATGAATCACAATTTTAAAACTATACTTAGTTTATAATTATATCCTAATTATCCTTGCAATAACGTACCTTGAATATCCTAGATTATAGAAGAAGAAAATCAAGTGATGATATAAAATATACAAGACTTAAGACATAAGCTTGTTGTAGGTGCACATTTTATCCTCTAGAAAATGTATGAGAAAGTAAAATAGATCTCTTCTCTTAATACAGACATTGAAATATTCAAGAGTATTCCTTAGACTCCTAGGACCCTATAACCTATAAAGCATATTTTAACATAATAAACTAACCATCATATTAATTGCATTAGAAGGGACCTCATATGAGACACATAACTCGAGTCAACACCTATCAAATCAAAAGAAACTTTTTTTAAAAAAAATACACAATGCTCATGTTAAACAAACCTAAACTAGCACCAAGTAATTATTTAAACAAGACATAGTGTGACAAACAACCTACTATATTATCTACCCTAGGCTAGCATGGGTTGGTGAATGAGAAAACAATTTAACATGCTATGGAGGCAAAGGTATTTAATTTCTCTGACATGACCAAGACTTATTTCATCCACCTATTCCCTAGGCACTTTGTGCCTTCAAATATTATATTGGAATACCGTGCAAGTTTATGACATAATTCTGACAAGAGGGAATGGCTTCCATTTTGTTCTTGACGCCTTGATTTGCCTTGGAAGAAGTTATGGCATTTTATATGTCTTTCTTCACCCACCTAATTAAGACTAGGATAAACTCCTCGCTGCCAACAATATGGGACCAAGTAGCAAGTCAATTTAACATGGGAATTCAAAATGCATATCTTCTAGCTCAAAATTAATAGGATTTGACTCCATGAAAAGGTGCCTACGCTTGTCTTGGCCAAAAATTTGGTAAGTGAGTTCACCATGGAGAGAAACCCAAGGAATTTGCTTGGTCTATGGGTAAGTGAAGAAGATTATGAGGTAGTAGCACATGGGTAGTAGGGTGATTTGGAACTTTGCTAGAGAAAATGTATTTCATCTTATTAAAAGAAATGTGAGTGGGGTCAAGTTAATGGACTATGACTAATAGGGTATTTTAGATAGATGGATAGTTAATATGTTCATATGCATTCATTTTGTTACCTTAGTATTAGTAAGGATAGATTATCTTTTAAAATCATTCTTTTATGATATATGTTTATATAAATGAATTGATCATTCTTTTCACTACAATTTCAATTGTAGTAGGTATTGACCCTAATATTAAAATGTGATGTCACTTGCATTAGAGATATAATATGAATAATAAATAGATAATTCAAGGTTAATAAATATTTCAATGAAAGATGTAAGTTGGGATATGAAAAAAATAAAAATATACACCCATTGATTTTGGGAACATTTTAAATACTCTAGAAAAGTGTTAATTATGTATATATTGTTATTTGAATCGATTGCCTAGAGTAGCATAGTTGGCATCAAAGTTGATGATAGTTCTAATGGATGGTTAATCGAGGGTTACATGCATTGACAAAATGTTAACTCATATGACAAATTAGTAAAGATGACATTGAAATGTGGAGTACAGATTGAAGTAGTAGGTATCAGTATTCTCTTTCCAAATCCTAGGTTAGTAGATGTCAAAGGGATGTCCAACTCAATGATGATATAGTTGTAACACACATATTTATTTTGGAGGTTATTTAGGCTTATTAAATTAATTAATTAAGAATAATAATAATAATAATATTTTAATTTTTTTATTTTTTTGCTTAATGTACATTTAGGGTAAATTTAGGGCATGACATTTTGGTATCAGAGCCTAGTTGAAGCACTGGGCATTGATGGGTCCATAAACAAATGTAAAATTTAAATGTTACCTTTAAAAGAGAAAAACTTCAATTGACTCATCTTTTAAGCTAGTATCTGCTATGAGAGAGTCAACTAAAGCATAACACCCTTATTGTTCTTGACCTGTTGATAAGATAACCTTTGACCAATTTTTTTTATAAATGACTTTTAATCATATTAAATAGATTATTCTAAATGATACTAACCAATATAATTATCCTAGTAATTGGTAACTTTTTTCATCATCATAATAATAATTTCATTAATACTAAAATAAAATAATTAACCCTAATAATACATTCACCAAACCCTTCTCTCACTACATATAGATTTAGTACAAGCCATTGTCATAAAATTACTATAAATAAAGACTTACATATAGATCTAAAGATTTATATAGATAGCATCAAGGAGCTAGCATTTTCCTTATCTCATAGGTGAACAATCATCTATCATTAGTGTCGTTCTCAACTTCAAGATAAGACATATATAAAAACATTTACCTCTAACATTCCTAGATGAAAGATCTTTCTGAGGCACTACTAATATCATTATAGTGAAAATAAGAAAAGAAAGAAATCAACAATAAACAAGAATTGAATTTCAATTAAAAGATTAAATTTATTTGATAAGATTTTACTATTTTTAAAAAAATAAATAAATATAATCTATACAGTTTTTCTTTTCACTAACATTAGCTAAACTTGTATTTCTTTACTCATTCCATTGATAAAGGAATACTAAGTTAATATTATGTGTCAAAAATGTTCCTATATGCCTTTCACATTTGTCACTGCATGTAAGAGAGCTTAGTGACCATAGATTGAACTAGAATGAAGGAATTGTAAAGAAAATAAATGCAAGATTTATCTAAGATTTTCTATGCAAGTAAATGAATATAAACTAGATGAAATACAAATTTAATCTAAGAGTTAGTAAGAAAACATTGAAGCTAGAACATGTAAAATGAAAGTATTGAATGAGAATGTAATAAACTATTTTAAAAAGCACAAAAATGGAGTACTCAAACTGATAGAGTTTATTCATTCACAAATTTCATCCTCTCAAATGAGAGACATAAGTTCCCAATTTATAGAGAAATCCAAAATAAATCAATGGTGTATATCAATTAGATGAATGGTGGAGATTGAATGAATGTTCACTTTGAAATGGAAGTTTCCATTTAAGAGAGAGTTAATTGATTTGTTTCCTTGTTATTTTTAAAATCACTTAATGTTTCTATTTTTTTGTATAAAAACAAATCAAAAGAAGATTTTGGAGATTTTGTTAAAATTATGTCTCATATTTTGAATATTTAAATTCAAATAATATATATATGTAGATATTTAATTCAAATAAGTAATAAATTCATTTTGCATGTAATTTTAGAAAATATCAAAATTAATATAATCAAAGTATTAGGAAAATTAAATTAAATTAATTGATTTAGTGGGTTTAATAGCCAAGATGTCAATATTCATGAGCTTATTATTTTATTTATATTTATTTCTTTATTAATTCTTATAGTGATTTTTGTAGATTAATGATTTTCTACAATTGATATTTAAATCAAATAGAGTCAATTAGGACTAGAGATGCCTAATAAATTAGGATTTTGTTGATCATTAGAAAGATTAGGAGTAAGTTAGTTTTTGAGACCAATTTGAGGTTATTACAAATATAAAAATACAAGGTATACTATCCATTATACTATTAGTAGAGTTTAGTTACAACACTAGGTGCCTAACCCATTATGTTTCAACATATGCAATAAATGACAACTTGGTGTAAGATGTATTAGTACACCCAATTAAACCACGAGCTATGGATGAAGCACTTTGAGACATAAGGGGATATGAGACTTCTTACTAAGCTATTAGTTCCATAAAACAACAATGTATCCTCTTCTCCACCAGGGAACCTTGGTATGGCTATGTTATTTCTGTGAGCTTCATATTTGATGTGAATTCTTGTTGGTAATTTGTTCAAACTTTACATTTATATCATCTTTATTTCTACCAATAATTTGACACTTCACATTTCATTAGATTTCTTGAAGTTGGTCCCATTGTGCCTTAGGGACATGTCTTGTGTTATTTGAAAATTTACTAATGTGGCCACATACATATTATTTTCTTGTAAAATATTCCTTTTATTTGTGAGTTTCTTTTGAGGCATTTTCTTGGATTGTATTGAAATGGCCATACCAAGGAGAATCTTTGACAAACCATTTAGGGAATTAATGTACCTATAAACATTCTAGTTATCCATTGAAAAGTTGCTACACAAGATTTCTAAGACACTAACCCCTTTGTATGTCATAAATATGGAATAAGGACCAACCTCTTTTACCATAGGTATGTTATGTATATTAAACTAGTTAAGACCATAGATGCCTGTTATGTTGGGGACCCTAAGCAAGGATGTAAGAAATTTAGTAGTTAGACCTTACTAAAGAAAGGATTGGATTACTTGGCACCAACAGTAGAATACTCAAGTAGGGTCAGCTCTTATAATTACAACATAGGCAATAACACAACACTGATACCTAGTTGATGAACTCCAGGAGGAGGTTCATGCCTAGGGGGGGAGGATGTGAGGCCTCACCCAATTCGTCATAGTACCAATGAGATAATTGCATTACGTTGATTTTAATCCTATGTTTGATACACTTTTAAGACTGTAGGGTTATGTCATTTTAATATTTGCATTTTGATGATCCACAATTACCTCTGCATATTATGACCTAATTGATGCATTTAATGATTATATTTCATGTTGTAAGCTATTGACATTTCTTTAATAGAAATTGAATGGTAGAAATGCTTGTAATATAAGAAGGTAATGTTGCAGTGGAAATTAGAGTTAAAAGATAAATTTTGTTATGCATTGAGACCTAACCCGCATATCTAGGGATTCAATAGTTATGGATTCAGCATCTTGTCATAGAATATGAAGTTATTTAGAATATTAAATTAACCATGTTATGTTGATAAGTAAAGTTTAGTTTTATAGTATTTTGAACATTTTACATGGAAATTGTTAGAAGAAGTAATGTAATTATAAGGAATGAAGTATGGAACTCAAATGTCGAATGTGATATGTAAGTTTTGATATTTTAATATTTTGAAGGTTATATTTGAAATGATTAAGAAAGGGAAAGTTCATTTGAGATGATGAAATATATGCAAGTCTAATGTTGAATGAGATAATGATTTATTTTACATATGCTTATATGATTTTCTTGGACTACTGATGCTCGAGTTTAGTGTGCAAGAATTTGACAATGGGTTAAAGGGGAATTAAGGCTCAAACTACTACGAACATGACATAACCAAGGTTGAATCAGTGGAAAAGATTCAAACCTAATTGCAATGTTTTTTATTTCGTATATGTGAATTGTATGTGTGCATAGTAGCCTAGTTCATGTATTATTTTAAAACAAGTCATCTTTTTTAATATAATGTGATATTTTGTGTGTGTCACTTGACACTTGTGCTTGTTATGTGATATGACATGTTATTCGTCAATGGATCATGTGGCCACCTTATTCCGTGATAAATGTCTCAATTGAGGAATTTGATTATTGCCTTAGTCAGTAAAAGGACAAGGTCATCACCTTGGGGAATTTGAAATTTGAATCACCTAGCTTTGGGAGGGTCATAAAGTAACTTTAAGGTAAGTTGGGATTAAAATTAACCCCACCCATGTTAGTACTATAGGCTAGGGAGCTATTAATGACCTCTAGGGTGTCTAGTGGACCTAGGAGACCCCATGAAAATGACATTCTTTATGGAATCCGAAAATGAGAAGGATATATATATAGAGGTATGGCTAAATGAGGAACCACTTGGCCACTCTCTAATTTTAGAGACAGTTAGGTTTTGGAGGGAGAGGAGGGGAGCTCTACTGCAACTATCCTTACCCTAGCTTGGACCAAGGTTGGTATCTCAAGCTTGCTTCCTTTCCTTTTTCTTTCTTTTAGCATGGTTAAGCCAATCTGCAAATGTGGAGTTTATCAATGGAGTATGCATTGCATTGCATTGTGGAGTAGCATTCATGTGAGTGTTTGAATGGTGTTCATTCCATGTAGATTAGTGTGACACCATTGTGCATCTTGTTGTATTGTGTGGAGTATTGTGAGTATGAGGTTTGGATTTCCTCTATTTCCTTGTTGCATTATGGGTGTTGATATTGTGTTTTGATAATGTGATGTGCTCTTGAAAATCTATTATTTTATTGCTACTTGGTTTTGTTTTCTTGTTGTGCTTGAGCGTTCTTATGGGTGTGGGACTTACACTCACCCTTATGGGAAGGGAAGAGAAGTCCAGGGTGAACGAGCAGCAGTTGGATTGCATAGTTGAGGACCTTGGAGTATGGGCTCCATTGTATGCCATTGTCATATTCATATTTTTCCTTGGGGGAGGATAAGAAAAAAAAAAAAATGATGAGGAAGGAAGTAACTGAAGTATGGGTTTGTAGAAAGCTAAAGCTGTTGGTTGTGTGTGGTGGAGGATGTTGTGTTGGTAGTGTGTGTGGTGGAAGATGTTTATGAAGCCCCGAAAGGGCATGATATTATGAAGCCCCGAAACGGCCTTGCATTTTGTTGATTTAGCCCCAAAAGGGAATGAGTTTTATGAAAAATATGATATGAAATGGTAAACCTCCTTGTTTTTCCACTTTCACCCTATGTTCAAGGTTCCAATGGTGAGCCTTTGTGAAATATCCTTGGGATGGGATTTGTTGCAGTTTTGTTATGTGGTGTATATGTTTCTTACAAGTGTGTATGTGGATTTTGTTTGAGCCTTGTTCCCCTAGCACGGGGGTGGTCTCTTTGAGGCCTATGGTTGGGTGGAAAGCACCCATGGTCCTTGTTGTTTTGTTGTGATGAATTTGCAAGTTCTTAGAGAAAAATATTGGAAACTTGGAGTCCTTGTTATCTTCCATGTGCATAGGAGGAGAAGACAATATTGCATTGAGATGAGATAGAGAGAAAAACTCCATTTTGTTATGTGAGCCTAAATGTATTGTAAGAGAAAGCTACTGTCTTGGTTTGATTGTCAATGGAAAGGTTGTGAGTCCTCATGTGTAGTAAAAGTATTTTCCATTGTGTATATTATGATATGTTCACTTCACCACCTTTTTGTGTATCATGAGGGTATCACTGAAGATAATTCATTGTAATAATATTGTTGTTTTATTGGATGGTAACACCAATTAGAGATCCAAATTACTTGATGCTCTTTAGTGGAATGCAAAAGAAATTTGATATCATAGAAGAGATAATATTCATAGGAAGGATTATCCAGGTGGATTGCTATTATCATTTTAGTTCCATTGTTTACGAATTATGAATGTACATTCAAATCTAGATCTGCATAAGAAGATAATGTTGAGAAAATGGTTTCTAAATTTCATAATTAATAGATAGGGATAATCCAGATAACTTCATATAAAGTGTTGTCATGAAATGTTTAGTTATTGGATTAAGTTAATTTTTTGAATGCTAAATGAATCAAAATTTTAAAACTGTACTTAGTTTATAATTATCTCCTAATTATCCTTGCAATAACTTACCTTGAAAATCCTAGATTACAGAAGAAGAAAATCAAGTGATGATATAAAATATACAAGACTTAAGACATAAGCTTGCTGTAGATGCACATTTTATCCTCTGGAAAATGTATGAGAAAGTAAAATAAATCTCTTCTCTTAATATAGACATTAAAATATTCAAGAGTATTCCTTAGACTCCTAGGACTCTATAACCTATAAAGCATATTTTAACATAATAAACTAACCATCATATTAGTTGCATTAGAAGGGACCTCATATGAGACACATAACTCGAGTCAACACCCTATCAAATCAAAAGAAACTTTTTTTTAAAAAAATATACAATGCTCATGTTAAACAAACCTAAACTAGCACCAAGTAATATTTTAAACAAGACATAGCGTGACAAACAACCTACTATATTATCTACCCTAGGCTAGCATGGGTTGGTGAATGAGAAAAAAATTTAATATGCTATGGAGACCAAGGTATTTAATTTCTCTGACATGACCAAGACTTATTTCATCCACCTATTCCCTAGGCGCTTTGTGCCTTCAAATATTATATTGGAATACCGTGCAAGTTTATGACATAATTCTGACAAGAGGGAATGGCTTCCATTTTGTCCTTGATGCCTTGATTTTCCTTGGAAGAAGTTATGGCATTTTATATGTCTTTCTTCACCCACCTGTAGTGCCTGCCCCTAGATTGCATTTCTATTATCATTGTCAAATTCCTTAGGCTGATTTTATGCATTGATTAGTTTTAGAGATACTGGATTTACAATATTATGATATTATTTCATGTCTTGAATTACATATATATCGGTTCTAATTCTTTATTTTATTTAATTTCACATGACGTTAATGATATTTTGATGATCCTAGTTATTAAATGTGACTCATTGTAAAGGAATCCTTGAGGAATTGAAACTGTATCTGTAATTGCAAATGTGTATTTGATATGTATGTTCTTATTGCTTCCGCATTAATGTTATCTTGATGTTTTTTAAACTTAAAAAAAAAAAAGTTCAGTAAACATTGTAACATGTTAGGTTTAATTCTCTTGGGTTCCTGAGTGGCACGTTACATTATGGTATCAAAGCCAGGTTTCAACATTGGGAACTCTGGGCATTATGTGCGCCATCACTTGAGCAATTAGTAAACTTGCAACTTATTTAAATGACAAACTTATATTGACATCAAACTTGAAACCAAACTGTTGAAAAACAAACTCTGAAATGATACAAATTCTAAACATGGAACTAGAAAACTTATAAAACTTTTTGGATTATTGCCTTATGTCAGTATGTTATGACCCTATGGTTATGATGGAGTCTTAGATGTCGTTGTTGTGTTTGGGTGTTGTAGGAGAGATGACTTCTGGTTCTAGATCCATTGCTAGCGGTCATAGCTCAGGATGTGGTAAAAGTCGTGGGAGAGTTAGTCACCGTATTCCTTCCTTGGTCCATTCAAGGGACCCTATTCAGGAAGAGGCTAGAGAGGATAATAGTGTTAAGCATCATGCTGAGATAGAAGGACTGGTCACTAGAGACTTGGTCAAGGAGATCCTAGCACGCCTACCCTTGCAGGATAGAGCTCATCATTTAGAGCATGGATATAGAGATAGGTCTATGAGTCCTAGAGGGAGGAATTTAGAGAGCATAAGGCGGTCTAGCCAGTCCATCCAGATGAAGGACCTATTACGGGTCAAGATCAAACCTTTCAATGGAGAAGGTACTGGATATGATGCTGAGAATTGGTTGATTGCTCTAGATAGATGTTTTTCCATGCAATACTTTGACTCCAATGTCAAAGCAGGATATGCCATCACCCACTTAGAGCTCTTTGCAGAAAATTGGTGGAATATAGAGGAGAAGAAACTTGGGATAAATATGTAGACTGTCACATGGGAGTTGTTCCTCGAACACTTCCATGAGCGATTTCTATCAGAGCAGTGGCAACTTCAGAGGGTAGATGAGTTCCATGACTTGAGATAGGGTACCAAGACTGTGGTGGAGTATGAGCATAAGTTCTTCGAGCTTATGTCTTATGCAGGAGTTAGTGATAGTTCACCATTGATGGTCCAACATTTCATTAGAGGACTTAATGCTAACATCATTGGGGGTGTTAAGGTTTTCCAACCTAAAACCCTTAAGGATGCAATATTGCGAGCTACTTTGGTTGAGGTGAGTGTGACTTTAGGCAAAGGTGGCCTACCAGGTGTTCAAGCTAGTGGGGCACTTTATTCAGGAGCATTGAGGGATAACCAGTCTCAAGGGGCTAGAAGTTCTAGAAATTCTCATAACTTCTCTAAAGGTATTCAAAAGAAGCCGGGAAGAAAGTTCTTCCATGGTAACAGTGGTGGTTCACAGTTAGGGAACTATCACAACTGGAAGTGTAGTATGTGCAACAAGTTGGATTGAGTTCCTCGAGCTCTCAGTGAGGATGCTAGTGTTGGTAGTTTTGGTCAGTCGCGTGCACCTGGAGCTCAGGGAGGCTTTAGTGGAGATTGCTACTTTTGTGGACAATATGGTCATAGAGCGACAAATTGCCCCGATCGTGGACCTTAGTTTTGTGTTGATTCATGTTTCTTTGTAATGGGCTTCCAGGAGTAAGCCTAATTCTAGGGGGGGTGGATGTAGTGCCTGCCCCTAGATCGCATTTCTGTTATCATTGTCAAATTCCTTAGGCTGATTTTATGCATTGATTAGTTTTAGAGATACTGGATTTACAATATTATGATATTATTTCATGTCTTGAATTACATATATATTGGTTATAATTGTTTAGTTGATTTCATTTCACATGACGTTAATGATATTTTGATGATCCTAGTTATTCAATGTGACTCAACGTAAAGGAATCCTTGAGGAATTGAAACTGTATCTGTAATTGCAAATATGTATTTGATATGTATGTTCTTATTGCTTCCGCATTAATGTTATCTTGATGTTGTTTAAATTTTTTTTAAAAAAATAGTTCAGTAAACATTGTAACATGTTAGGTTTAATTCTCTTGGGTTCCCGAGCGGGGCGTTACACCACCTAATTAAGACTAGGATAAACTCCACGCTGCCAACAATATGGGACCAAGTAGCAAGTCGATTTAACATGGGAATTCGAAATGCATATCTTCTAGCTCAAAATTAATATGATTTGACTCATGGAAAAGGCGCCTATGCTTGTCTTGGCCAAAAATTTCGTAAGTGAGTCCACCATGGAGAGAAACCCAAGGAATTTGCTTGGTCCATGGGTAAGTGAAGAAGATTATGGGGTAGTAACACGGGGTAGTAGGGTGATTTGGAACTTTGCTAGAGAAAAAGTATTTCATCTTCTTAAAAGAAATGTGAGAGGGGTCAAGTTAATGGACTATGACTAATAGGGTATTTTAGATAGATGGATAGTTAATATGTTCATATGCATTCATTTTGTTACCTTAGTATTAGTAAGGATAGATTATCTTTTAAAATCATTCTTTTATGATATATGTTTATATAAATGAATTGATCATTCTTTTCACTACAATTTCAATTGTAGTAGGTATTGACCCTAATATTAAAATGTGATGTTGCTTGCATTAGAGATATAATATGAATAATAAATAGATAATTCAATCTTAATAACTATGTCAATGAAAGATGTAAGTTGGGATATGAAAAAAATAAAAATATACACCCGTTGATTTTAGGAACATTTTAAATACTCTAGAAAAGTGTTAATTATGTATATATTGTTATTTGAATCGATTGCCTAGAGTTGCATAGTTGGCATCAAAGTTGATGATAGTTCTAATGGATGGTTAATTGAGGGTTACATGCATTGAAGAAATGTTAACTCATATGACATATTAGTAAAGATGACATTGAAATGTGGAGTACAGATTGAAGTAATAGGTATCAGTATTCTCTTTCCAAACCCTGGGTCAGTAGATGTTAGAGGGATATCCAACTCAGTGATGATATAGTTGTAACACACATATATCTTTTGGAAGTTATTTAGGATTATGAAATTAATTAATTAAGAATGATAATAATAATAATAATAAATTTTAAAAAAATTGTGCTTAATGTACATTTAGGGTAAATTTAGGGCATGACATAATTAAATAAGAAAAGTGTCTTTAATTAATTAAAGACTATTTAATTAAATAGAAAAAGTAATTATGAGAGCATATCTCATTTTATTAAATTAAATATCTCAACAAAATCTCTCTTCAGTTCAAAAACGGAAATTTCCAGTTCACTATTGATCAAAAATGAGTTAAATCTGTTAACTCCCTTTAATTTGGAAATCTTTCTTTATGACTGAACTTCACCTTTAATCCCGACCGCTGATTGAAATTGATCTCAACCGTTAATGAATTCCAGGAAAGTCTATTTAAGAGACCATCATCTCCTCATTTTGAAAGTTTGAATGAGAATTTGCATCGAATTGTTGATAGAATTCATACTCACATTTGTTCATATTCACATACGCAAAGATTAAGTTTGACCAAAAGTTGACCAGATTTAACCATAGTTGACTTGAGTTGACTAGTTTCGAAAAGAATTTTGAAATAATTAAATAAAATTATTTAATTAAATGGAGTACTTACTTCTAATTAATTAAACAAAGTTATTTAATTAAATGAGAAGCCATTCCTAACTAATTAAATGAAGTTATTTAATTAAATAAGAAAAGTGTCTCTAATTAATTAAAGATTATATAATTAAATAGAAAAAGTAATTGTGAGAGCATATCTCATTTTACTAAATTAAATATCTTGACAAAATCTCTCTTCAGTTCAAAAAGGGAAATTTCCAGTTCACTATTGATCAAAAATGAGTTAAATAAGTTAACTCTTTTTTCTACTCAAATTGAATCAGTTAACTCCTTATTTTACTCAAATTAAATCTGTTAACTCCCTTTAATTTGAAAATCTCCCTTTATGACTGAACTTCACCTTTAATCCTAACCGCTGATTGAAATTGATCTCAACTGTTGATGAATTCCAGGAAAGTCTATTTAAGAGGCCCTGATCTCTTCATTTCGAAAGGTTGAATGAGAATTTGCATCGAATTGTTGCTAGAATTCATACTCACATTTGCTCATATTCATATACGCAAAGATCAAGTTTGACCAAAAGTTGACCAGATTTAACCACAGTTGACTTGAGTTGACTAGTTTCGAAAAGAATTTTGAAATAATTAAATAAAATTATTTAATTAAATGGAGTACTTACTTCTAATTAATTAAACAAAGTTATTTAATTAAATGAGAAGCCATTCCTAACTAATTAAATGAAGTTATTTAATTAAATAAGAAAAGTGTCTCTAATTAATTAAAGATTATTTAATTTAATAGAAAAAGTAATTATGAGAGCATATCTCATTTTATTAAATTAAATATCTTAACAAAATCTCTCTTCAATTCAAGAAGGGAAATTTCCAGTTCACTATTGATAAAAAATGAGTTAAATCAGTTAACTATTTTTTATACTCAAATTGAATCAGTTAACTCCTTATTTTACTCAAATTAAATCTGTTAACTCCCTCTAATTTGGAAATCTCCCTTTATGACTGAACTTCACCTTTAATCCTGACCGTTGACAAAAATCGATCTGAACCATTGATGAATTTCAGAAAAGTCTATTTAAGAGACCTTCATCTCTTCATTTTGAAAGGTTGGATGAGAATTTGCATCGAATTGTTGTTGGAATTCATACTCACATTTGCTCATATTCACATACACAAATATCAAGTTTGACCAAAAGTTGACCAGATTTAACCACGGTTGACTAGTGTTGAATAGTTTTGAAATTTTTTTTGAAATAATTAAGTGAAATTATTTAATTAAATGGAATACTTCTAATTAATTAAACAAAGTTATTTAATTAAATGAGAAGCCATTCTTAACCAATTAAATGAAGTTATTTAATTAAATAAGAAAATTGTCTCCAATTAATTACAGATTATTTAATTAAATAGAAAAAGTAATTATGAGACCATATCTCATTTTATTAAATTAAATATCTCAACAAAATCTCTCTTTAGTTCAAAAAGGGAAATTTCTAGTTCACTATTGATAAAAAATGAGTTAAATGAGTTAACTCCTTTTTCTACTCAAATTGAATCAGTTAACTCCTTATTTTACTCAAATTAAATCTGTTAACTCCCTTTAATTTGAAAATGTCTCTTTATGACTGAACTTCACCTTTAATCCTGATCGCTGATTGAAATTGATCTTAACCGTTGATAAATTTCAGAAAAGTCTATTTAAGAGACCCTCATCTCTTCATTTTGAAAGGTTGAATGAGAATTTCCATCGAATTGTTGCTGGAATTCATACTCACATACGCAAATATTAAGTTTGACCAAAAGTTAACTAGATTTAACCACGGTTGACTTGAGTTGACTAGTTTTGAAAAGAATTTTGAAATAATTAAATGAAATTATTTAATTAAATGGAGTACTTACTTCTAATTAATTAAAAAATGTTATTTAATTAAATGACAAGCCATTCCTAAGTAATTAAATGAAGTTATTTAATTAAATAAGAAAAGTGTCTCTAATTAATTAAAGATTATTTAATTAAATAGAAAAAGTAATAATGAGAGCATATCTCATTTTATTAAATTAAATATCTCAACAAAATCTCTCTTCAGTTCAAAAAGGGAAATTTTCAGTTCACTATTGATCAAAAATGAGTTAAATCAGTTGACTCGTTTCTCTACTCAAATTGAATCAGTTAACTACTTATTTTACTCAAATTAAATCTGTTAACTCCCTTTAATTTGGAAATCTTACTTTATGACTGAACTTCACCTTTAATCTTGACCGTTGATTGAAATCGATCTCAACGGTTGATGAATTCTAAGAAAGTCTATTTAAGAGACCTTCATCTCTTCATTTTGAAAGGTTGAATGAGAATTTGCATCAAAATGTTGTTAGAATTCATACTCACATTTGCTCATATTCACATATGCAAAGATCAAGTTTGACCAAAAATTGACCAGATTTAACCACGGTTGACTTGAGTTGACTAGTTTTGAAAAGAATTTTGAAATAATTAAACAAAATTATTTAATTAAATGGAGTACTTACTTCTAATTAATTAAACAAATTTATTTAATTAAATGAGAAGCCATTCCTAACTAATTAAATGAAGTTACTTAATTAAATAGAAAAAGTAATTGTGAGAGCATATCTCATTTTATTAAATTAAATATCTCAACAAAATCTCTTTTTAGTTCAAAAAGGGAAATTTTCTGTTCACTGTTGATCAAAAATGAGTTAAATGAGTTAACTCATTTTTCTACTCAAATCGAATCAGTTAACTCCTTATTGTACTCAAATTAAATCTGTTAACTCCCTTTAATTTAGAAATCTCCCTATATGACTGAACTTCATCTTTAATCCTGATCGTTGATTTAAATCGATCTCAACCGTTGATGAATTCCAATAAAGTCTATTTAAGAGACCCTCATCTCTTCATTTTGAAAGGTTGAATGAGAATTTGCATCGAACTGTTGCTGGAATTCATACTCATATTTGCTCATATTCACATATGCAAAGATCAAGTTTGACCAAAAGTTGACTAGATCTAATGATGGTTGACTTGAGTTGACTAATTTCAAAAAAAAATTTGAAATAATTAAACGAAATTATTTAATTAAACAGAGTAGTTACTTTTAATTAATTAAACAAAGCTATTTAATCAAATGAGAAGCTATTACTAACTAATTAAATAAAGTTATTTAATTAAATAAGAAAGCTGTCTCTAATTAATTAAAGATTATTTAATTAAATAGAAAAAGTAGTTATGAGAGCATATCTCATTTTATTAAATTAAATATCTCAACAAAATCTCTCTTCAGTTCAAAAAGGGAAATTTCTAGTTCACTAATGATCAAAAATGAGTTAAATTAGTTAACTCATTTTTCTACTCAAATTGAATCAGTTAACTCCTTACTTTACTCAAATTAAATCTGTTAACTCCCTTTAATTTGGAAATCTCCCATTATGACTGAACTTCACCTTTAATCTTGACCGCTCATTGAAATCGATCTCAACTGCTAATGAATTCCAAAAAAAGTCAATTTAAGAGACCCTCATCTCTTCATTTCTAAAAGTTGAATGAGAATTTGCATCGAATTGTTGCTAGAATTCATACTCACATTTGCTCATATTCATATATGCAAAGATCAAGTTTGACCAAAAGTTGACCAAATTTAACCACGGTTGACTTGAGTTGACTAGTTTCGAAAAGAATTTTGAAATATGACTGAACTTAACCATTAATCTTGACCGCTGATTGAAGTCGATCTCAACCGTTGATGAATTTCAGGAAAGTCTATTTAAGAGACCCTCATCTCTTCATTTTGGAATGTTGAATGAGAATTTGCATCGAATTGTTGTTGGAATTCATACTCACATTTGCTCATATTCACATACGCAAAGAACAAGTTTGACCAAAAGTTGACCAAATTTAACTACAGTTGACTTGAGTTGACCAGTTTCGAAAAGAATTTTAAAATAATTAAACGAAATTATTTAATTAAATGGAGTACTTACTTCTAATTAATTAAACAAAGTTATTTAATTAAATGAGAATCCATTCCTAACTAATTAAATGAAGTTATTCAATTAAATAAGAAAAGTGTCTCTAACTAATTAAAGATTAGTCAATTAAATAGAAAAAGTAATTATGAGAGCATGTCTCATTTTATTAAATTAAATATCTCAACAAAATCTCTCTTCAGTTCAAAAAGTGAAATTTCATTTCACTATTGATCAAAAATGAGTTAAATCAGTTAACTCCTTTTTCTACTCAAATTGAATCATTTAACTCCTTATTTTACTCAAATTAAATCTGTTAACTCCCTTTAATTTTGAAATCTCGCTTGATGACTAAACTTCACCTTTAATCCTAACTACTGATTGAAATCCATCTCAACCATTGATGAATTCTTGGAAAGTCTATTTAAGAGACCCTCATCTCTTCATTTTGAAACGTTGAATGAGAATTTGCATCGAATTGTTGTTGGAATTCATACTGACATTTGCTCATATTCACATACGCAAAGATCAAGTTTGACAAAAAGTTGACCAGATTTAACCACAGTTGACTTGAGTTGACTGGTTTCAATTTTTTTTTTGAAATTATTAAAAAAAATTATTTAATTAAATAGAGTACTTACTTCTAATTAATTAAACAAAGTTATTTAATTAAATGAGAAGCCATTCCTAACTAATTAAATGAAGTTATTTAATTAAATAAGAAAAGTGTCTCTAATTAATTAAAGATTATTTCATTAAATAGAAAAAGTAATTATGAGAGCATATCTGATTTTATCAAATTAAATATCTCAACAAAATCTCTCTTCAGTTCAAAAAGGGAAATTTCCAGTTCACTATTGATCAAAAATGAGTTAAATCTGTTAACTCCTTTTTCTACTCAAATTGAATCAGTTAACTCCTTATTTTACTCAAATTAAATCTGTTAGCTCCCTTTAATTTGGA